>CM062820.1:596845069-598071771 GCA_031772625.1 Pinus tabuliformis
AAGTGCAGAGTGTGAGTCATAGAGTTCCTTCTTTTTTTGTAAGGCTTCGAAAGCATTTGAAAATTTAAAAATATGGCTACTCACCTCTTCATTTACTCATGCTGCAATCAATGCATAGGCCTCGTTGTTCTTATTTTCCCAAATGGAAAACTCCTTGTCTGAGGTAGGCTGTTTTGGCTCTTTATCTACATCTCCAACACACACTCCTTTCCACAACTCATTGAAAATGAGGGTGTGTTTTAACTTCCAGGACCACTCAGGATAGTTCTCCTTGCGAGTGAGAACTACTCCCACAATAGATATGATTGAATGAATTGTAAAATCTATGTACTGTGGAAAAAAATTGCTCTTCTACTGGTAAAACAATTTGCACTTGCTGTGTAAAAGAAAAAATTGTGTTGTAGTAAAATATAGTTCTAATATGTATATATCAGAGGTATATACAACATCGGAGAGCAGTATCAGGAGGCAGTAAGGCAATGATATATGGTATGCGGGCTGTGGAAATGTATTAAAACACATATATTAACAAAACCACATATATTAACGCATATATCACAGTTAAAAAAAAACGGGAGCAGATTCAAACCATGGAAGCGTATCACCAAACCATGGCAGCATATCACCAAACAACAGTATGGCCTGCGGGGAATGTATTAAAAAGCAACGTAAACTGATGTGGAGAGGTGTGATGTCACAGGGAAACAATGGTATGATACCGGTGGTATGCAGTGGGAGGTATGATACCAGCGATATACATTCAACGCAATGGTAAAAAACAGAGTGTGGTATGCAGCATATCCAAGGTCAATATGCGCAGTGGGTAGAGCAGTGTTATATATGACAGAAGGAGGTGAATACATGTATATGCAGAAAACACATGTATATATATGACATCAGAATATATGGTATGGGCAGCGGTGGAATATTAAAACGCATATGACAGTGGATATGGTATGGAGGTGTTTCAACATATCATTTCAGTACATCCATTCACGCAACATGGAGGAGGCTCACTGCACTATATCATTTCTAGGTCGCATAGACTCGATCCTCTAGCAAGGTTATCTGAGTGGGCTACGGGGTTTAGAAGGTCTATGGACGGTGGGTGCCAGAATCAGCAGAATAATAGTGAGTCGCAGCTGATATGAGAGAGATGTCAGTCTGAAAAGGATTTAGAACATAGGAAGATTAGGTAGTAGAGTAGGCAGAATAGGAGTTACAAATTAAAAGGGAAGCCAAAAATGGCGTTGGCTCTGATACCATGTCAGACCAGGAGGTAACTCCTCAAATCAAATCATATTATTCATTCAGGCTATTCATTATTATATATAGAGGGAGAGACTGTTCAGTTCATCTCCCGATGACTCTTCATCTTCTCTATTATTTATTTACACTAATTACAGTTGTTCACCCAATCCCTATGATTAGGTGTCAACACAAAGAAAGGGAAAGGGAATAAATCCCAATCCAAAGCAGAATCTAGTCAAGGGGGAAAGAATAAATACTTGTCCAAAATCAAGTGCTTTCACTGTCATGAATTCAGGAACTATGCCATGAAGTGTCCACACAATAAGACAAGCAAGAAGACCTTAGGAGGAGCAGCGGGTGAAGCTTTGGCTTCATAGTTCAAGCTTGATTTTACTCTCATTGCATGCATGGCCAACACAGTGATGGGAAGCGTGTGGTACCTCGACAGCGGTGCCTCGTTCCATATGATGGGGAATAAATATTTTTTCAGTGATTTGGAGGAGAAAGATATCCAGATGCACATCAAGATGGGAGATGATGGAAGGTACAACATGACTGGGATTGGTACAGTCACCTTTCAGAGGGAGTCAAGCTCCCCTCTCAGGCTCAAGGATGTGATGTTTGTTCTGAGTCTAAAGAAGAATATTGTCTCCGTTGCAGTTTTGGAAGACCGTGGTTATGATGTGATCTTCAGCAAAGGAAAGGAATTCCTGAGACACATAGCCACGGGACAGGTGAAGCAGATCAGGGTTTGTGTGAAAAACCTATACAAGCTATATGTGGAGGATTATGCTGCACTGAGCACAAAGGCGGAGAAGGTGTAGAGTCACGATGTCGGTGAACTTTGGCATAGAAGACTTGGCCATTTGCATTATGGTGCTTTGAATATCATGCAACAGATTACCACACACCCCCCCAAAGAGTACTAGAGAAGTAGGACACATGCAAAGGGTGTACCTTGGGGAAGTACACAAAATCCACTTTCCATGATCGAGACAACAGAGCAGATGCAGTCCTTGAAAGGATCCACTCTAATGTTTGTGGAACTTTCTCAACATCCTCCACTTCCAAGCACAAGTACTTTGTCATCTTTATTGATCAATTCTCATGGAAGTGTTAGATCTTCTTCATGTGAAAGAATGATGAGAATTTATCCAACTTCTTAGAGTTCAAGGAACTGGTGGAGAAAGAAACGAGAGAGAAGGTGAAGGCTCTCAAGAGTCATAATGGAGGTCAATACATGTCTAATGAATTTAAAAAAAATTGTGAAAAAGAAGGCATTCGACGAGATTTGGAAAGAACCCCACAACCCACAACAGAATGGGGTGGCTGAGAAGAAGAACCATATCATTATGGGAGTAGCATGGACGATGTTTCATGAAAAAATCCTACCTATGCACTTGTGAGTTGAATCATGCAACACATCATTTTATTTGTAGAACATGAGTCTTCATCAAATTTTTGGCATGATCACACTAGAGGAGGCTTCTCTGGGAGGAAGTCGGATGTGTCGCTCTTTAGGATATTTGGAGCCTCTGTTTACTGCCATGTCTCCAAAGAATCAATGAAGAAGCTAGAGTCGAAAATAGAGTTGGGGGTATTTATGGGTTACACAAAACTCCCCACAACTACTGTGTGTATTTTCCATCTCTCAGAATGAAAATTGTGCAAAGGGATGTCAAATTTGGTGAAGACAAAGCAATGTGATTATCTCTTGAGAGGGAGATTCAAATCCCACCAAAGGAGGAGCTTCAAGATGTTGTGGAGCAACCATAAGTTGAAGAGCAGAGGGTGGAGATAACCACTCAAGTATAACCATCCAGAGAAGGCAAAAATAGAACCAAGGAAGTTGAGAGACTTGTGCAGGATGCCAAGGAGAATGTGGGTGCTCCTTCAAATCAACGTAGACAGAAAAGGTCACCATATCAGTACACTAGCTACATGGCTCTAATGATTGAGCTGGTAGAGACTGAGCCATACTCTTTCGAGGAAGCAATAAAGAAACCTATAGGTTGATGTAATGGTGGAGTATGAATAAATTGTGAAGAACAGTGTTTGGGAAGTGGTCCCAAGACCAGAAGACAAATCATTTGTGGGTTTGACATGGATCTTCAAGGTGAAGTAGGCAGCAGATGAAAGCATAGAAAAGTACAAGGCCATATTTGTGGCCAAGGGGTGCCCTTAGGTGGAGGGGATTGAATATGAGGATACCTTTCCTCCTGTAGAAAGGTACTCATCCATCAGATCAATCCTTACTTTGGATACACATATGGGGTGGAAGATCCACTAGATGGATGTGAAAATTGCATTCCTCAACGAAGTTATTGAGGAGGAGGTGTATATCGAGCAACCAGAAGGCTTCGAGACTTTTACCGAGAGGATGCCACTTTAGGTGAGGAAGTGGATGCAATTGTTTATCGACAGTTAGTGGGTTCACTCATGTATCTTGTAAACACACGACCAAAGATGTGCTTTGTTTTGAAAATGGAAACAAGAAATGTTAAAAATAACATCTAGAAATTCCAATTTAATTTGTCCTTGAATTAAATTGTGAATTAAATCGAAATTCTATTCTCATAGCAACTTGTAATAGTTAATTAAGTTAAATTGACTTAATTGAATTAGGAAATTAGAGTTGGAAGTCTATCTAGGGTCATGTAGAGTGATCCCTAAATTTTAGGGGGCCAAGTTGAGTTCTTTTGAGTTGTAATTAGATAACTTAGTCTAACTGAGTTATAGTCAGTGAAACGAGTTCTAACTATTGGAGGAACTAGTAGAGGTCTAGTAGTGGAATAGTGCACCAGTGCATCACCAGTACCACACTAGTTAACTGAATATTCACTCATAAATAAATCATGCATGTCAGTACAGAGGAAGACCCAGTTGAGATTAGAGTTCAGGGACAGTGTACTATTAGTTGTATAATTTTCCGAATTTTACAAATGATGCATGCAATCAGTTGAGGACCTATGTTTGGATTGTGTAGTTATGGAGAGGGAATTTCCACATTAAATAGGGGCGAATTCCCTTAGGGATTGCACAAGGAAGCAGGGGATTCAAAGGCTAGTAAATTGGCTAAGTATTGGCCAGAGTCAGCCTAGGAAGTAGAGAGATAGATTGTACTTGTGTAGGAATTGTTCGGGTTGAACAAGAATTGTATTATCTTCTCCGATCTCCTGGTTAATGCAATATAGATAGTCAAGGTTTTTTAGCAGTTGCTTTCCCTAGATAAATATTGTGTATGTCTGATTGATATTCTTCCTTTTCTTCTTATTGTTTTCATCGATCAATTTTGGTTTCCGCTGAGGAGTAGAGTATATTCTTGTCTTGAGTTTTAGAATATCACATAAGTTGTTGAATCTACAGTAAAAATCTACATGGTATCAAAGCTGAAGATAGTATAAAAGAGGATAATTCGAGTTTTTTGTGCAGGTGAAATTGAATTTCCAAGTTCATACTTTAGAATCAACAATACGTCATTCTACGACTTGAGACTTGAGTATGCCTTGGAGGGAAGCTCAAATTTGGAAGGACAGGATGGAGGCAGTGCTGGTAGAAAATGGCCTTAAGGAATTCATAGATCATGACATTCCTAAGCCTCCAACATCAGATGCTAAAGATTTGGTTGAATGGAGAAAGTGTGTGGCAAAAGAGAGAAGGATTATCCTGGAAGGAGTTTGAGACCACATTGTCTCGAGTCTCCATGGTAAGGATACTCCATACTCAATGTGGAAGGCATTAACGGGCCTGTTTCAGAATCATAGTGACCATAGGAAGTTGGCACTGAAGGACAAACTTAGAAAGATCAAGATGGAGAAGGTCAAATAAATACCGAATTACTTGACCAAGTTCACTCATTGTCAGGATGAGACTGGCAGTGTCAGGATTACTGTTTCTAAAGACGATATGGTGAGCCTAGCTCTTCTAGGGCTTCCCAAGAGCTGCATAATTACCAAGACACTGTTAATGGGAGAGAGAATCTACCAGACTGGGAATGACTGTGGTCGGATTTGGTACAGGAAGAGATTCGATGGAACACCAGAGATGGGACCTCTTCCAAAGAAGTGGAAGAGGAATTTGCATTAGTCAACAAAGAAAAGAAATCCAAGGGAAATAATTCCCAAGGCGAGGTGGGAGGCAAGAAGAAGGACTTGTCGAAAGTCAAGTGTTTTCACTATCACGAGTACGGGCACTATGCCATGAATTTCCATAGAAGAAAGAAAGCAAGAAGGAGCCAACAGTAGTGGCAACAGGTGAAGCTCTAGCTTCACAATTCAAACTTGATTTCACTCTCATTGCATGCATGGCCAACACTGTAATGGGAAGCATGTGGTATCTCGACAGCGGTGCCTCATTCCATATGATGGGGAATAGAGATCTCTTCAATGATTTTGAGGAGAAAGACCTCAAGCAAAACATAGAGTTTGGAGATGACGGGAGGTATAACGCTACCAAGATCAGTACAATTACCTTTTAGAGGGAGTTTGGCTCCCCTCTCAGAATCAAAGATGTGATGTATGTTCTAGGACTAAAGAAGAATCTTGTTTCTGTCGCGGTATTGGAAGACCATGGCTATGATGTGATTTTTAGTAAGGGAAATGTTTTCCTTAGACACATTGCCACGGGACAGGTGAAACAGATCAGTGTGTGAGTCAAGAACCTGTATGCTCTTGAGGTCAAAGATGCATGCAAATCCTTGAGGAGCAAGGAAAAGGTTAGAGACTTGGTGGTTGAGAGGGAGCATGAATTACCTCTCAACATGCAGCCCCAGAAGCAGCCTCAGAAGCAGTCTCAAAAAGTTGTGGAGCAGCCACAATTAGAGAAGCAAAGAGGAGACCGAGTGGAGAGATCCACTCAAGTAGAGAAGAAGTAGCCTCAGAAAGTTGTGGAGCAGCCACAATTAGAGAAGCAGAGAGGAGACCAAGTGGAGGCATCCACTTAAGAAGATACCTCTAGTTGGGGGAAATTTCGAGCCAAGTGGGAAGAGGGAGCACATGCAGCCATACCTCCAGGTCAGAGGTGGGGTGATGTGAAGTAATAGTCCCAAGAGTGCAAAAATTTGGGTAGGTTCCATTGAGAGGTTTTGTCTCATGGATCATTACCTTGCTACGGGATCCCATAGTACAAAGTAGCAGGACAGATCAGTGGTGATTGATGTAGTCAGATATCAGAGTGACAGAGGCAGAGGCTAGTAGCAGTCAGAAACTGGCGAGCGCAGAGCAGAGTTGGCAATAGTATAGGTGGAATAGTGCAGAGGTGGCAGAAGCGCAGATTTTTCAGTAGACATTTCAGGAGCTAGTAGCAGTCAGAGGGTCTAGTGACAGATGCATCATATTGATTCAGCTTGGATGTTTTTTTTCATAAGTTGTAGTAGTGACAAAACTAGAGACAAGTGATGCATGCAGAACATTCCAAAGGTACTAGATCGGGATAGAGTTGAATTCCTTTCTTGTTGAGAGGGAGTGCTGAAAATGGAAACAAGAAATATTAAAAAAACATCTAGAAATTCCAATTTAATTTTTCCTTGAATTAAATTGTGAATTAAATCGAAATTATATTCTCATAGCACCTTGTAATAGTTAATTAAGTTAAATTGTCTTAGGAAATTCGAGTTGGAAGTCTATCTAGAGTCATGTAGAGTGATCCCTAAATTTTAGGGGCCCAAGTTAAGTTATTTTGATTTGTAATTAGATAACTCAATCTAACTGAGTCATAGTTAGTTAAACTAGTTCTAACTATTGGAGAAACTAGTAGAGGCCTAGTAGTGGAGTGCACCAGTGCATCACCAGTACCACACTAGTTAACTGAATATTCACTCATAAATAACTCATGCATGTCATTTTAGAGGAAGACCCATTTGAGATTAGAGTTCAGGGACAATGTACTATCAACTGTATAATTTTTCGAATTTTACAGATGGTGCATGCAATCAGTTGAGGACCTATGCTTGGATTGCATAGTTATGGAGAGGCAATTTCCACATTACATAGAATTTAATTCCCTTAGGGATTGAGCAAGGAATTAGGGGCTTGGAAGCCTACTAAATTGGCTAAGTGTTGGTTAGAGTCAGCTTAGGAAGAAGAGAGATAGATTGCACTTGTGCAAGAATTGTTCAGGTTGAACAAGCATTGTATTATCTTCTCAGATCTTCTGGTTAATGAAATATAGATAGTCAGTGTTTTTAACAGTTGCTTTCCCCAGAGAAAAATTGTGTTATGTGTGATTGATATTATTCCTTTTCTTCTTATTGTTTTCATCGATCAATTTTGGTTTTCGGTTAATAGTAGAGTATATTCTTGTCTTGTGTTTTAGCATATCACATAAGTTACTGAAACTACAGTAAAAATCTACACTTTGCAGCCAACCAGCTGAGCCAAGATATGGTTAGGCCAACCAAACTATTTTTGAGGGCAGCTAAGCATGTTCTAAGATATCTCAAAGGCACTACCTAGTTTGGAATTTGGTACAAACGGACATAGGGAGTGAATTTGTGTGGCTTCACGGATGCAGATTGGGTGGGGATTCCATCATACCAGAAGAGTACATCAGATGGAATTTTTAGTATTGGATCTGCAATATTTTCTTGGTATAGCAAGAAGCAAAGATTTGTGCCACTCGGATCGGAAAAAGCAAAATACATCATTGCAAGTCAAGCAACATTTGAGGCGATCTAGATGAGAAAGATACTTGTTGACTTGTTTGGTCAGATGATGGATCCTACTATGATTTATTTTGATAATCAAAGTTGTATCAAACTTTATGAAAATATTGTTTTTCATGATCAATCCATGCATATTATATTCGGTATCACCATCTATGGGATTGTGTGCAGAGGCAGATTATGTTATTGCAGTACATTCCGACAGAGGAACAAGATGTTGATATTTTGACAAAGGCCTTCTCAAGAGGGAAGTTAGAGTTCCACGGTTCCAGGATAGGGTTAGTTGATAATCCCTTTCTTGCTGAGAGGGAGTGTTGAAAATGCAGCAATAAATCTCAGTTTGACTTTGCCTTGGTTAAACTAGAGAAAATTTGAATTTATAATTCAGCAAAAACCTTAGAGGTAGTCAACTAAGGTGACATGGCACTTGTCACTTAGTTAACTCAATTAATTTGATTTTGGGAAGCTTCAGTTCAGTTCAATATGTTTGGTTTCTAATTTGCAGGAATTTGTTTTAGTTAATTTGACTTATTGCTAGTTTCACTATTTCTAATTTTCAGAAGAATAAGTGGAGGTCAAGTTGTGGAAGTGGAACTTCAACCACACTCAGTGATCAACCAATTAGCTGATCAATCAACCCAAAATAATTGTTGCATGCAGAGAATTTCAGTTACCTAGTTGAGATGGATATTCCAAGGCAGTGTACTATCAGTGGTAGGATATTCCAATGTGTACAGGTGGTGCATGCAGTCATAGGAAGACACGAAAGGAATTGCGCAATTCAATAGTGGGAAATTCCTAAATAACAGGGGCCAATTTCCCAACGGAACAATGCAAGGAAATAAGAGCTTGGAGGGCTTGAAAATTGACTATGTGTTGGCCAGAGTCAGTTAGTTAGGTAGAGGGATAGACTATACACTTGCAGGGTATGCTCAGGCTTGAGTATGCATATGTATTTCATCTCTATTCTCTGATTAATGCAATATAGATAATAAGTGGTTCTAAGCAGTTTCTTTCCCCTAGATAAATCTATGTGCATGTGTGATGTTTTCTTTTGCATGTCTATGATTTGTTTTCTTGATGGTGAATTAACTTTCGTAGATCAATAGAGTAGCTTTGTTGTGCACTAACATGGGCAACAAGTGAGAATCATATTCATATATATATATATATATATATATATATATATATAGATAGATAGATAGATAGATAGACTTATAGTTTGAATATACAGATGTACTTGGATTATTTTACAAATATTATCTTAATGTATAAGGAGTTTATTGTGTAATCCACCATTATGATTACTTTAATAGTTTTAGTGTGCCCAAAATGTGACTCTTTAGAGGAAAAGGTGTAGGAGCAATGTGCAAAAGTGTGAACTACATCGCAGTGATGAAATGCAACTATAAAGACATAACCTAGTCCTATATATTGTAAACACAATGTTTTAACTTCAAGATATTTTTGGCGAACACCTACAATCCAGTATAGAAGAAAGTTTTAATTGCATGATAAATTATAATATTGCATATTGTTGAATATTGCGTGATAAATTAAAAATCAACATACCCTTCAAGTACATAACCATAAGACTTATCCAAACTTTATTTCAAGTTATTCTTGAAAAAAATTGAATCAAATTATGAGTAAAAATGTTGAAGTTTGGTCTTGTTAATGTGTGAAATAATAAGATTAGATTTTTTAGTGAACAACTAATATTTTAGATAAGGCGCATGATTTAATTACTTGCCCTATTAAGGCAATTTTAATGACATTTTATTAAAAAGGAACTACCATATTTTGCTCAAGTGCATTCTTGTTTCAATGAGAAGAAGAGATGTTAAGATGATTTCTTACAAATATTTTGTCTTGATAAAAAAATATGGCAATGTGATTACCTGGATTGATGTAGATGAATTATGTTTATGAAAATGAAGGATATGACAGTGCAATGGAGTCTTGACGCAAGAATTAGAAATTAGAAAATTGAACAGTGAAAAAATAAAGCAGTTAAATTGTTTTGGCAATGTCTTTGTAAATTATGTTTGTAAGTTTTTAAATATTTGATGTAAGAGGGGTAATAACAAAAATAATGATATTGATACCTTAAAATGGATGTTAGATTGTTAACTATAAAGAGTTTTAATTTTTTATTAGTTAGAATAATTAGGTGAGGTAGATATTATGACCCACTTCAAGAAGGAAATAATAAGAGATCATCTTCATTGTATCAAATAACTCTATTGACAACACAATATCATATTTTACATCATTATATCTCATTATGCATTTTAATGAATATCATTTATAATTCAAAAGGATTTGGAATTGAAGGTGTAATATGAATAACCATTGTGAACAATCCTTGCAAACTCAACCGTGAGCTCCACCAAGAGACTTTGAATCAAGAGAAACATTCGTGGAGTTGGAAACCACCTTGGATCAAATCCCTCACTCCCTTTGTTGAAAAATGTAACTAGGTTCAGTCTTCATAATTGTGTTTGAGTTACAAAGAAATGTATTTATAAAAATAATGAAAAAGATATTATTATTATGACTTATTAAAGCATGGGTTTCATGCTTGGGTCATCATGTTTTAGGTAAAAGTCCCCATTGAGGACTTCTAGGATTTATTATGAGTCATTAGAGTCATTCTCCATTTAAAGAGACCCTTCTTGGGCTTTTGAATCATGTAAAAAGGTTTATTATTGAGTCAAATAAGGTATTTGTCACCTCCACACCAAGTCGGCCTCAAACTGGGTAATTGGACCTCACCAGAAGCCTATATCTTGGAGAAGTTTGAATTCATTTGGTGCACTCACTCTCTCTCACACAAGTTCAATATCCAGAAGAAAGAGCTGGAAATGTGCGAAGTAGGAAAAGAAGGCTAAAAGGAGTGTGAAGTTGAAGAAGAAGAAATAAAGGGTCAAGACCAAAATTTTGGGCTATCTATCTCTCTCGTGTGGATTCCTCTAGGAGGTAGAAATCTCCCTTGTGAATTCAAAGTTGTTGTTGTTGTTGTTACTGCCAGTTGCTGAGTCGAAGTTGCTTCTGCAAGTTGTTGTTGCTAGGTCGAAGTTGTTGTTGAAGGGTTGTCATCTGTAAGAAGGAAGAAAGGGTTGACTTGCTATGGAGGAATTTTGTGTCTAGAGTCTTGGATTATCTCAAGAAGTTATTAAGGAAGAATTATTGGCTGGGTTTTCCCTTAGATATGGGTTTTTCCCTGGTTGTCTGCCTATATCTGGTGTCTGTGATCTTTATGCTATTGTTTTGGTAATTGCTTGATGAATTAAAAGATAAAATAAGAATATAAAGATAAGAAAGTCACAAGTAATTATCTATATAAAGAAAATATTTCTGCCTTTCTGATTTTCTAACACCATTCACATATATTATTGGATTAGATTCCTCCCAATAAATAAATTGGTACATTCACTAAAGCCATTAAATTTTACTTTTATTTTATGGTTTGGTTTTGTTTGTTCTTCAATCATTTTCCATGTGTGAGGTTGATGGAGGGGTTTCTTGAGGCCCCATAGTCACATTATGTTGTGCGATATTGCAGAGCTTAGGAACATCTAAATCTGATTTTAATTTGTTGTTTTTATTTTATTCTATGCTAAAAAATTTGTGTGAAGAACCAAGGTTTATTTCAATTCTGTTGAGTGTACTTCC
Source organism: Pinus tabuliformis (assembly GCA_031772625.1). Lineage (NCBI taxonomy): Eukaryota > Viridiplantae > Streptophyta > Pinopsida > Pinales > Pinaceae > Pinus > Pinus tabuliformis. The sequence continues at coordinate 596,856,660 of CM062820.1, forward strand.
GCATATCTTCAAGTTTAAGTGTTCATACAATATGGTTTTGGTGTAGGGTTTCAAAGGGGGAAAGTAAAAATGCAGATAGTAGATTTTAGCAAATTAATCTCTTTTGATACATTTTGTTTATGATGGAATGACTGTGTAAATTTTTCTCTAACTTCTATTGTTCTTTTCTGTGTATCTTCAAATATAAACATCCACGCACTCTAGCTTTAACATAAAGTTTTTTACAAGAAAATATAATTTATACTGAATATATTTAATCAAACAAATCAAATTTTCAAACTGTTTTATGATTTCAATTCCTTCTGAGAATTCAGGGGGGGGGAATTGTCAACAATTCATAAGTGTTTTGTTGGGTATAATTTCCGCATGTTTTTAGGTTATAGCATTCATATGCCTTGTGTTTGACATAAGGATAATGAGGGTTTTAATTCAACGAACCAAGATGAATAATTAAGAATTCATTTCAACCTACTAATACCTAGTGAAAAACTAAGCAATTAAGAATTTAGTTATAGGAAAACACATTAATTTGAATTTATACATTTTCATTTCAACCCATGCAAAAGTTTACCAAAATAATAAAGATACTCTTCATAATCTTGATAAATTCCACAAAAATTAAAGAAAACAATATTACATATTCAAAATTTTATTTAATTTACAATCACATTGATATTCCATAAAAAAATCAAGTTTACAACAATATCTTCCATAGAAATACTTCTGTAATTGTATTAATATTGAGCAAAATTCAAGTTACAGTATGGATTTCAAAATTACATGACAAGAAGCACTGATAACCCAAGACATACTTCAGAATTCCTCCTTACAACAACTTCAAAAATCCCCAGCAATTCTAGACAAAATTTGATAGAGTTTTCCCTACACCAATTTTTTTTCTCCTTTATTACATCAAAATGAGGCCTATATATAGCCTCTCAAGTCTCAACCCTCTAACCATAAACTACTAGTGGTATTCAATAACCACTAGGAATATCTACAAAACTGCCAGTTGTTCAGTAACTGAATTATTCTAGAAATTTCCATAAATGTGCAAGTTGTAGGGTGGGTCCTATCTGGCTTGGTTGTAGTCTTCTACACTGCCTTCCTTATGTGTTGGTTGATGGGTGTGCATAGTCTAGCTAAGGCGTTGTTGGTGTTCACCTTGGTTGTGTCGCCATTGGTGGCTAAGGTCGTGCCTGTTGTTGTTGTGCCAATTCTAGAACTAGAACCTACTTCCATCGTTGACGCCTATAACATAGTTTCTCCAACTTGGGACTGAGTAGGGGGCCTTCGAGTAGACAATTTGTAGAGGTCCATCAACCCCTTCAATTCTTTTCCAAATGGAATGTCACACATTTTTTCATATAAAATGGCCTCATCTAAGTTTTTTACTACATCATAATCAACTAGCCCATGTTCTTTGAAAATATTTTTCGAAACAAACAAGATTTCAAAATAGTTTGAATACAGATTCACAATATCATTTCCTTGAAGAGGGTGGTCTTATTTTCTAATCATTCCTTATTTCCATCAAACCCTTCATTAGGGACTCCTTGGGATATATGTCTCCTTTTCCATCAAAGAGAGGTGGGAATTTCTTCTTGTGTAGATGCCCACATTTGTCTTTGAAACACTGCACCTCTTTTAACATCATCTCTACCTCCTTATCTACTAATGTTACCAACTTTTTCTTCCTGCTCATTTGGTTAGCTTGTGAAACTAGCCCGGATCTATCAAGTTTTTCTTTTGTAATGTTCTCCTTGGACATATGATTGAGGAACACTATTGCTTCAGCTTTGGCAGGGAAGTCTCCTATGTTGTTCTTTATTGTGTTCATCTCCCTGTGTGCCCTTTTGAAAACATTTATCTTTTCCTATAGCAACTCCATATGCTCCCAATTTTTATCCACCATTTTAATTATTATTTCCCAAATTATTGTTTTAGTAGAATTGAATGTGGATTTGCTTGGGCGTTTTCTCCTCGGTACCTCTAAATCTGCTTCAATTTGATGATACTCCTCCTGCTTCAGATATAATTCCATTTTTTTGCATTCCAAATCACTTTCCTTTTCCTTCAATTTTCTCTCTCGACTAGAGACCAGAGCCTGTAAATTCTTAGAATCTTATAACATTAACATTGATTCCAACTTCCCAATCAGGGTGTTAGGTGTTTGGTGAGACTAAGATGCCTATCCTCTTTTCTCCTTCATCCCCTGGAATTGTGCCTCCAATAACACAATTTGATCCTTATACTCGTGTTTCTTTGTTTTCATGTCATGCAACTTCTCCTTCAACTCCTGGTTTTCCTTTTCTATTGTTTCTATTTCATCGGTCTGCACAGAGTGTGAATCTGGGATCTTCAATTGTTTTTTCATTATAGTTATCTCTCTATCCTTGTCCTTAAATGTGGTATTATATTTCTTAAAGTATCAAGGGTGTGTGTCCAGGTGAATGATCTTGTCTTCCAAATTCTTTATTTTGATCTTCCTCGATTTACACACCATCCTCTAGTAAATATTCAACTGGATACTTGCCTTGTTGTAAATTTCTTGCAGTTTCCTGGAAGTAGCATTTGCCCCATACATATGCCTATGAATCATATGGATTACTTACATATCCAGCTCCATGAGGTCTATTGATGGGACCTAGTCAACCAACAAGGACATCTAGTGCACCTTATATTCTGCCATAGATCTAACTGTTTGAGCATCAAATTACAAAACTATCATTCTAAAAATTCCTTTCTCATGGTCCAAGGCACTCTTCACTTGCAACTTAGGGAGTGGATTGTTCTCGACTACCCTTATGTCTATTTTTATCTCCTTAGAATTTTTCTTTACCATTTCTTGATATTGTTGCACAATGGACACTTGTTCAGGTTTCGACGTACTATCACTTGATTCTTTTGCTTCGGATGTTGATATGGCAGAATCTATGTGTTGCACATGAAGGTTGGCTTAGTTGGGTCTGCCAATTGTCTATTGTACAATAGTACTAGAGCTTGGGAATGTGTGTCCTCTTCTTCATTATCCTCATAATCTTCATTATATTCCCTTGCTTGTTTCCTCTTGAACCCCTTAGGGTTATGTTCATTCCCCTGATCTATGTCCATGGGTTTCAAAGCACTCCTTTCCTTCCCGAGAGATGGGAGGTGCATGATTCTATTGGAAGTAAGATGGCTTTGATTTCTTATGTGGATTTGTTAGCAAAATCTTCTATCATGGGATTAGAATCATACTTGTGTTCTTCTCCCTTTTTGTCCTTTCTTTTCTCATATATAATAATATGTGGATCATATTGTCATGCTCTTGTCTATGGGAAATCAAGGCTTCTACCATACTCAAGGCACCCCTTGTTATCACCACAAATGGACCCACTTCATGAGCAAGATGGAAGGTCACCACTACCTTCTAGGAAGTAAAATGTATATTGTCACTACAAAATCTTTGCATTATGTATTCTCGTGCGAAGATGTGATGAGCTAAGAAATTTGGTAGTTGATATGGCCCCCCTTCAAATCCATATATTCTTGTGATGGTGTAAATCTCAAAGAGATATCAATCACCTACTCTGGTATCAGGAGTAAACAGCAATGTGTCTTTGAGGAACTTTGGGACTTTGGGCAAGGGTTCTCCATGCAACAAAGTGTACAGAATGGGCATAAAGGATGACACATAATCAAAGAAACCTTTTTTATTCTTGGGTCTTCTTACTAGGGGAAGCCACTCGAAGACAGACAGTATGATGTTTTGCTCGTTGACCATGTTAAGCTTCAGGTCTTCAAGGTAGGGGAAATTTTGATGGATGAAGAGATAGACCATGTATGCTTGATAATGGAAAGATTTGTATTTTTTGTAATCTACCAGTTGGGTATGGATCTCATCAGATGAAAACTAAGGGAAATCATACTTGGTACATGCCTTAGTGACTGAATGACACAAAGCATCTAGGAATCCTAGAACCAACTCATTTATTAGGATACAAGTACTTCTACCAAGGAGTTGGGCAATCATTGAGAAGGTCATTTTAGACATGGAATCAAAAGTTGTAATAGGGTAATGGGGGAGGCCAAAAGTGGCAACCACTCCTTCTTTGACACTTTCATGAATCATTTGTTGTTAGACCTCTGGTGAGAGGCCCCTCCATTGGTCTTCCAATATTTCAATATCCATCTTCTGCAAATTTATCATTTATCGAAATGATAACATAGATGCAATAGATTATGGTTTGATCTTTATAATTGGCTCGTCTCCTTGATCATATGTAATAACTCTTTGATATGGTAGGTATTTGTTGGTGCACAACCCTACCATCTCTGGGAAGTTGTAAACTTGCGGAATTACTGCTAGCATCAAATTTAATGTAGATAGGTTGTTGAAATCACCAATTGATTCAGAAGTACTTTGTATGATATGTGTTTCCTTCCTCATGTCTTAGGTGGTAAGGATGGGTCTCTAACATCAGCGTCCTTGTCATAGATTTTTGGGTCTTTGGCATTTTCATCCATTTGTACATCATAGGTACTTGGAGTTGGTAGGGTGGCTATTGAGGGTGTATTTCTTATTGAGGGGAAAGTTAGGTAGCTTAACGAAGCAAGGAAGAGGTGGCAAGTTCAAACTTGTGAATGGGATCAATTAGTCAGTGTGCAAGTGCCAAGTGGTTGAAAGGGATTGGCTAACGTCGTGGAGGGAAAACTATCTAAAAATTTTAAGCTAGCTTTGGCATTTGACTTGCTTGAATATAAAATTAGAAGATTTTTGGGCAATTCAAGGCCAAATTTAGAAAAATACGAGACTTTTGAGGTTTCAAATGGATTAAATATCTTGAGTTATAACCACTCAATCAACATGGAAATCGAGTTTCTTCAAACAAACGAGTGCTCTTCTTGTGGGAGGGTTAGGGTTTTCTTCTAAAAATTGAATTTTGCATATTTAGCTCAAGTGTGGGTTCAGTAGGTTGGATTAGAAATGAAAAGGAGGATCAATGGTTCATAATTTGAATTGGGGCTTGAAAAATCTAGATTGGAGCTCGTGAAAGTTAAGGGTGCGCCAAGGGTGAGCTGGAGGCTGAGTTGTGCTAAACATTGGATAAAATGGGCCCAACAGTTTTTTAAACAATTTTTCATCCATGACACATGACAAGGCATGATTCAATGCTTTTAAAGGCTAGCGTCATGACAACGTCAACATGATGTGGTCGATCCCACGTGTTAGGGATATCATGGCAGGGTTGGACATGGCATGTTGTGTTGACTCTGCAAGGGAGAAAGAAAGAAATAAAGAAAAGTATTTTAACGTCCACAAGGCTAAAAATAGCTATGGTATAGAGTTCTTCTTCATATGGTTGATGTATTCAACCCTTTTCCTATGAAGCCTGCAAATAAATGCTCCCATATTCTCGAAAAACTCCTCACTAAATAGATTATCCCAAGAGCTAGCTGCCAGAATATATGTGTAACTTTCCCTGTTGTCTTTAAAGGCCTCAAATTCTAAAATGAAATGCTTTTCAGTTTCCACTTTTCTAGAAGAACAAAAATACATACCCTTTCCTCTCTCACTTCTTTTGGCCTTTTCCAGCACCCTGTTTCACAACGAAGTTCATGAGAATTAGTCCTCAACTAAGAAATAATAATTTTTACTCTCAAAGAAATATTAGCCTCTATGTACACTATTTGTTAATGATTATGAGTGGGATTAAACACTTCAATATAGTACTTTTTCTTTCTCCCTAACTCCTTATCCCAAATACGCTTGTGGAACTTATGCATAAAAAAATATTTTATCTCTTTACTATTTATGGCACACGTGTTCAAGAAAATGCCCCATTTACTAAACCATTTGTTATTTTGTTGCATCCAAGTCTTCTTTGTTTTGCACAATATGTCATTAAAGACAACCTTAGGCCATCTAGCCTCTTCCATTTGCTCAATTTTTATTAAATACCTTATCAATCGCACCATAGCAATTGCTTCAATAGGAGCAGCTCCCGTTTCACTTAACAAGACAGCATAAGGAACTACACTTTTAATTTTGAATTTGTTTGTAATCAAACGCTTCTGAATTTTCTCAATTTGTTTCCACTGCATGTCAGATGTATTGTTGGCCCATAGTTCACAACCATAGAGAATCACCAGAATCACTAGAAGCCCAAAAAGAGTTTGAGTGGTTTTCTAGTCTCATAACTCTGCCTCTCTACACCTATTTGAAAAGCATAAAATGCTTTCCAACCCCCCAAAGTTATTTTCTTTATACAACCATCCCAGCTTAGATTTTTGATGAAGTCAATTCCGAGGTATTTATGATCCGCAACTTCTTCCAGAATGATGCCTTCAAAGTAGAACTTATGCTGGTTATGTTTTCTTTTTTTAGAGAAAACCACTACTTTCGTTTTGCTAATATTGACTTGCATCCCCACCCTTCTACAAAAATTCTCAAGGGATAGTAAGTGCTCTTGCAAACCAAGAGCATATTTAGCAATCAGAATAAGGTCATTTGCATACAAAAGAAGCCTTATAACAAACTTTCCCAAATGGATACCATCACCCCCTTGCGAATTTAACCACTCCTCAAGCTTGTTGATATATAAACCAAAAAGGGTAGGAGACAATGGGCAACCTTGCTTAACCACGATATCACTTCTAAGACTTTCAGAAATGTTTGTTGAATTTCTAATTTTAACTTTAACCTCTTCATACAACCTCTGCACAGTTTCTCTCAAATTTTTAGGAACCCCAAGTTCCTCCATTCTATTCCACAACTTATCCCTAGGAACCGTGTCAAATGATTTTCTGAAATCAACAAAGCAACAAAAGGCTTCTTCCTTTTTCTCCCAAACTTTTTCAATGATGTGCCTTAAAGTTATACAATGATCAACTGTGGAATGTTTAGGTCTAAAACTTTCTTTCCCTTTATCACACTTATCTCTTTCTTCTGCCCACTTGATGATTTTATTTTCTAGGTATTGCCATACTAGTTGTCCAATCTATGGGAAATCACGGTTGTATGATGTTGTTGAAATTTTTTGTAATGTGAGGTGCAAGAATATTTAAGCCCCACTTTAGATACTCTGCTTGGAGTTCAGCTAAATATTTTTCTTTTCCAACACCCAACTTCTTGATACCCATCTCTAACTCTTGCACCATGAAGAGTCCAATATCATTGTTGACCAAGGGGGCGGGTCAACTTTGGGATCCTGCTCATAAAGTTGTCTTGCATAGTCAAACCATTTAGAAGTTGTAACACTATTTTCAGTTTGCATCTTTTTTAGTTGGAGCTCCTTTCAAAATGATTTCGGGTTATTTTTCCCAAGGAAGATTAGTTCTTCCCTCCTTGAAACCATGAAATCAACCTTTTTCTTTCTTAATATCTGCTTGTAAGCTTTGAGCTTTGTACTATCCTTGTTTGACTCTTTCCATGTTCTCCTTGCCTTTTGCATTCCTCGTCAAACCAAGCATTAACTGGAAAGAAATTTTTTTCATACTTCTTAATTTTTTCTCTTTTGCACTTTGCAAGTGTGCTTTGAATTAAATGTGTTAATTCATGACTATGAAGGTCGTGAATTGGGATTTTCTCCTTCTCAAAGAGCCTCTCCAACATCATTTTGAAGGTATCACAATTTTCTGGAGTCAAAAGAATTATGTCCTTTGAGAGATTTTGTTGAACACAATGAGTTTTTTACTCCAATTGCTTCTTTCCAGACCAAGAGAAAATTAAATAAATTGGCTTTTGATCTGATTTTAAGTCCCAAAGTCAATCTCCAATCAAAACTTCCTCCATTTTCTCACACAAACCATGCGAGCAAATTACATAATCTACTACACTAGCTCCATTGTAAGTAGTGCAAGTGAAATTACCTAACTTTTCTCATCTAGTCAAACCATTACAAATGACTAAATCGAAGGCCCCACATAGAGTAAGCAATTTTTCACCAATGAGATTTTAGCCCTTGTCCTCTGAAATTCTTTTCCACTGATGATTACTCTCTTTTGTAAGCCAAATAGGGTCGCAATATTCTTTACAACAAAGAATGCTAGCTTGCTCACTTGCAGTCTTAGCATTGAAATCACCCACTATAAGGACTTCACCTAGTTGAGAATATGTTGAAATATCTGCTTTTAAGGCCGCAAAGGGATATTTGTGGTAAATCCATCTACTTTTGTATATTTTTGAAACTTGCGGCGCAAAATAGCATGCTGCAATTCTAATGTGATTTCCATTTTCTGATATTTTAAACCAAATGAATTTTTAATTCGAGTCTTCTTTTTCTAACTGAATGAGATGACCTTCTTTTTCCCTCACTAATACCATTATACCCCTGTGTCCTTTTCCATTCCCTATTGCCTTGTTCCATATTGTCATCTTCCAATATCCTTCAAACAGTCTTGTACCCTTCATGCTCATGTGTCTCTATGAGGAAAATTATGTCTCCATCTTCCGCAATAGGCCCTAACCCAGGTCCTCGTCTCCATGGGTAACCTCTGTAATTCCAACAAACTAAACTTAAGGAAACCTAGATATGACTTGGTTGCTATTTATTTTGAAATGCAAGACTCAGAGTTGAGTCTTTGTCCCTGTTGTCCCATACTGACCTTGCTTTCTGATTTCCTATTTAAGAATTTGTTGCCTCTTCTTTATTACCATCTTGCTGCTATGTTTTGGAAGGAGGTCCAAATCGTGCTATCACCACTTTACCTTTATAAATACATGCTCTCTTGCCTTCATCTCTTTCTTCCCTAACCTTTGAAATTTCCTCCCTCCTTTCCTCCTAGTGTCTTACAGTTAAATCTTCTTCTAGAAAAAAGCGAAAACCCCTCAAGAGATCCTTCTTGCTTAGAATGATATATTTATCACGTAGGCTAGGCATGATGACTTTTATGCGCCTGATTCTCTGACCATTAAACTTACCCACCCTCCATGCTTGGCATATTTTTCCTTGCCATAGCAGCTTGTCTTTCAACAAGTCTCGTGCAAGTTCAAGAGTAAATTCATTTTTCCCAGTCTTTCACCCCTTTAATAATTATGTTTTTTGATCTATTTTTTCTCTCCTTGCTTTCTTTATCTTGCATGCTGACAACCTAAATGTTTGTTTCTCCTTCCGTATTAGTAGAATTTCTAATAACTTGAGCCCAAGTTTTGGAAACTTTTGTGGAGTCTCCTTTCTTTTCTTCTCTTGCTTTCTCTTCATGGTTGTCTATTTGGGCAACCACTTTCCATTTATGCTGGGATGGTTTCACATTCACCACATCTGTACCTTCCACTACATATTTCTTTATGTTTTTCACATCAAAATTCATGCATTGTTATTCTGTCTTCCCTATCAGGAGAGCTTCCTGTAGAAATGCCACTTGTTCTTTCAAAAATTTATTGCTTTCTGCTAAAACCTTGTTTTTAGTTGTTATTATATTAATTTTGTGATCTCTTTCCTGCTTTTTAGCTTCTAAAACCTCCAACCTCTGTTTTGCAATAACAATTATTTCACATAAAGATGAGATGACTAGGTGAGAGGTGTGGATATGGGACTATAGAAGGAAGAATCATCAATGACTTTTCCTTTGGGCTTGTTGTTGCCACATTCTTGCAGAGGGACTTGTTTGAATGCTTATTGTGAAGGGATCGGGTACTTTCCCTTTGAGAACGTTTTTTTCTTCTCTACCCCCATTTTAGACGAGCTAGTATTTGTTTTAGAATGCCCGATACTGTTTGGCATTGACCCAAACCCACTTCCCAAGATCGTGGATTTTGTGAGGTGGTAGGCATGACAAGTTAATTTTTGCGCCCTTTGTGCAGCCCGAAAGCTTTTTTTGAAATTCCAGGAGGGGTGCGAAGGGCATGAGGGGCCACTAAGCATCCTCCTCCACGCCCCCATATTGTTATATTTAGTAAAAGTTCTCGATATAGAGTAATCTAGGCTATCTAATCTACCGTTGTTCCTATTATTAGATCTGTAAGAACGTGCAACTTATGTCGACGCTTGTGACTCTCCTCCTGCACCATTTCCACCCGCGTTTTCATGTGTTTATGTCAGTATGGGAATTTTCCTTTGGTGCCTTGTGGCAAAAGTGCCCTTGTTAAGCCTTTCACTTTCACCTGGGACCTTCTAAGCCTAGGAACTAAAATTTTCAGAGGGGGTGGGGGGGCGGTGGGGGGAGTATCTAACACCAACAATGTTATTACTAACTCAAAAATAGGATGTGTTAGATGAAAAGCTCACTCACACATGCCTATTCAGTCAAGGTATGTAGTAAATAGAAAGAAAGAAAAATTAAAGATTAAAGAAGAACTTACTCCGTTCACCCATGTTGCAAACTTTCCGATTGGATTGAAAAAAAAAAATAGTTTTCATTCAAGATTCGAAGTCATCGTCTTTGAAGCCCATGGGAAAGGACAAAAATTAAATGCAAGGAAAGCACATGAAGTTTTAATATCATCTTATGGTAACTAGAATGGAAACAATTGGGGTGTTTGGATTAAGCAATGATGAAAAGGGTTAACACTAAAATGATGAAAAATAACAATCTAAATCTACTAAAGAGAAACAAATAAGCAAGGACCAACATGAAGCATAGAAAGCATTTGTTATGTCATGAAAACTTTGTTTATGACCAAAATACTTTAGGAAGTGACTTGAAGATTGATGCTCGAGTAAAGAAATATGTAGCAAGCTTATTATATCATATTATAAATTCACATATTAAATTCACACATTTGTTTTTCATAGCTTTGTAGGGGTGTGAACCTTACAACAAAGAACACAAAAACAAAATATAAATAAATTGACAAAAGAGTAAACATGCTCCAAGATGTTAGGTGATGTCTAGAGACACCATTACAACACTTAAACGTAGCACATTATGATCAAAACATCACAATGCATGATTCAATGCACTTGACTTTTTCATTCAACCCATAGGATCCTTTATTTATAGTCTCCAAATTTAATCAGCTTCCTTGAATTTTGGATGATTCAGTCAATGAATTAGCATCAACAATTTCAATTATTTCCATGAAATCTACATTGTTTATTCGACTACTTAATTGTTCTATTTGGTGTCATTTTCATTGGTTGATCAATTGTCTGAGTAGACCAAACTATGAAATTGATTCCTCTAACCACTCAATCAACAATCTAGCTAGTTGACCACTTAACGGATTGTTCAATAGTTGGTTACTCGACCAACCCTTTGACCACTCACTCAAATGTTCTACTAGTCGACCATTCGACTAACGTCTCCTTTTAACTAGCCCTATTATTCATTATCTCCAGAAGATCCAATAGTGTGATGAACCAACATAACCTTAGGTTCCAACACCTCCCCCCCCCACCATTAGCACCACGTTCTAGAGGTTCAAGAGTTGAAATTATGTTAGAATGACACTTCCTCCACCCAAAATTGTAGCACTTTGAATCTCAAGCAGGTCACATATCCTAATGAATTAGGATTTTGACAACAAATTTGTAAAGATATTAGCAATCTAATCATAGGTTTTGCAAAAGAAAAGAGTGACAACCTTCTCTTGAACCAATTGTTGTAAATAGTGATAGGCTTCATCTTTTACGTGCAACATGATTGTCGGCCACCTGAATTGCACTCTAATTGTCACAATAAATAGTGATCAAGAATTCAATAGGAAACCAAATCTCTCCTAAGAATTGACTAATCGATACTGCCTTTATCCCTACATTAACATCTACATAGTATTCCACTTATATAGTTGATAGAGATACTACATGTTGTTTCTCGCATGACCAAATCACGGGTCTAACACTGAAGAAAAACACATAGCCAAAAGTGGATTTTCTTTCATCATTGTCACCTACCTAGTAAGAGTCAGTCAACCAAATTAATATATCTTAACTTTGATAGTATTTGATACCAAAATGAGCAGTACCCATAATGTAATGAACAATTCGTTTTACATATTTCCAATGGATTTCTCACAGATCAAGCATAAATAAAAAAACGACACTAACAACAAAGTAAATGCTAGGTTTATTGTAAATGTTAGGTTTATCATGAATTATATAAATAAGGCTACCAACTAGTTATCGATTAAGGGTAGCATCTATGTTCAAAGATTGACACTCACTATTCAACTTGATACTTGATTGAAAGGGTGTAGCACGTGGATTACAATCATCCATATTTAATTGTTTCAATAAGTTGAATACATATTTAAATTGAGAGAAAGATACCATCATGTCAAGATAAATCTTGAAGACCAAGAAATAAATAAATAAGACAAGATTTGTCATCCCAAAGGTATCAACAAGTCAATTTTTCAATATAAGACTTTGATCAGTTTTATTTCCAATTATGACCAAATCGTTAACATATACAAAAACAATCAAACTTTATCATTATTAACGTGTAATAGATAAACATTGTGATCATATTCACAATGTTTGAACCCTATATTGAGAAGTAACTAATCAATCTTAGCATACCAAGCCTTGGGGAGCTACTTCAAGCCTATGACGGCCGACACATAAAATTGGAATCTGTCATAAAACTATGGGGTTTCTAGATGTATATATCATTAAATAAGTTTCCATGAATAAAAGAATTCTTAACATCCATTTGATGAATATTCCATCCAAAACAAGCAACAAGGGAAAGAATTAGTTAAACATAATTCATTTTTACAACAGTGGGCAAAGGTTCCAATGTAGTCGATGCCTTCTTGTTGCAAAAATCATTTTACAACCAAACGAGCCTTATGACGCTCAACAACACCTTCAAAAGCGAATTTGGACTTATACACCCATTAACACTTCAATATGTTCTTCCATTATGGTCAAAGAACTAAGTCCCAAGTGTGTTTCTTAAAAACAAAATCCATCTCAGCCTACATAGCATGTTCCCTTTCAAGTTGTCCTTGTGCATTAGCACAAGAATCCGAATAACGAATGTTATGAGAACAATCCAATAGATCAATATTGGCACACTAATTTTGACTATGAATCAGGTGGTTGAAGGAAACATCACCAACATCTGATTTCATGGATTCAATTGTTTTATAATCCCACCAAGGTAAACAAGAAACTGGTGAAGAGATATTTACTTTAGAAAATCAATCAAAAGATGTTATGGTTTAAGTCGGAGATGACCAACAGTCATTCGAATCATAAATAGAAGCCAAAGGAGCTATTGAGATAGTAGAAAGAGGGAAAATCAAACCATTGTCAATAACAATATCAAAGGGATCATTGTGCAATGGTCCAAAGGAAGAATTCAATAACTTAATGCTAGAAGACTTATCATCGAATATTACGTTCCTCTTTATAATTATTTCTTTTTTTACCAGATCAAATAGTCAATAAGATTTCAACTCTTCATAGTAGCTCATCATTATGCAAACATGACTCTTTGTATCCAATTTGTTTATGCAAGTGTTGAACTATGTGCCCAAGCAATAGATCCAAAAACTCTAAGATGGATGCCCAAAGGCTTCTTACCACACCATCTCTCAATTGAAGTCACATAACTGACTACTCTAGTTGGAACTAAATTCATAAGACAGTTGGCACAGTAAATAGCTTCAACCCAAAACTTAGTTAGCAAATATTTAGCCTGTAGGAGACATTGATCCATCTTGAATAGTGTTTTATTCTTACATTTTATCATACCATTATGTGGAGTATAAGGAACTGACCATTAGGAATAGATACATGATTGAATAAGGTATTCTTCAGATGGTCGATTCACGTATTCTCCACTATTATTCTAAGGCATTTAATGGGTTGACTACAGTACCTTTTAGCTAATGCCCTGAATTCCTTGAATCTTGTAAATGCATGACTCTTATTCTTCAAGAAATAAGCCCAAGGAAACCTAGAGAAATCATCAATAAATGTTAAAATATACTTTGTGCATGCTAATGAAAGTTTATTATTTCAACAAAGATCACTATGGACAAGCTCCAATAGTTTGTGCACACACGATGCCTTTCCCAAGTTGAAAGGTACATTAGGGGAATTTGGAGGTCCAAAATGGGCTTCAAAATGAAAAAAGTACTAATAAAATCAACTTTAAAAGAACCAATAAGATTCAATATGATGATGTCATCTCAAGATGTAAATATTTTTGTTGGGAGAAGGAAAAACTATTTTTTTAATCGTAATTTTTACTTATATCCTTATAGATTTACTCAAATATCAAGTGTAAGAACTCATTGGATGTAGAATTAGATTTCTTATCCAACAAATAACCACTGCATACTTTTTAGTAGGCCCACACCAAGAAAAATATCAAAGGGATCATTGTGTAATGGTCGAGAGGAAGAATTATGATAACTTAATACCATGAGTTTTATCATCAAAGACTATGTTTCTCCTTATAATTATTTGTTTTTTGACTAAATCAAAGAGTCAATAGAATTTTGATTCTTCAGAGCAACCCATCATGATGCGAGCATGAATCTTTTATTGAAGTAGCATATATGAATCTGAATATGGAAATGAAAAAGTTTTATTGATGTGATAATACTGATTCACCCCCCCCCCTCTCAGTATTATTTCCAACAATATGTTCTTCCATTATGGTCAAAGAACTAAGTCCCAAGTGTGGTTCTTAAAAACAAAATCCATCTCAGCCTACATAGCATGTTCCCTTTCAAGTTGTCCTTGTGCATTAGCACAAGAATCCGAATAACAAATGTAATGAGAACAATCCAATATATCAATATTGGCACACTAATTTTGACTATGAATCAGGTGGTTGAAGGAAACATCACCAACATCTGATTTCGTGGATTCAATTGTTTTATAATCCCACCAAGGTAAACAAGAAATTGGTGAAGAGATATTTACTTTAGAAAATCAATCAAAAGATGTTATGGTTTAAGTCGGAGATGACCAACAGTCATTCGAATCATAAATAGAAGCCAAAGGAGCTATTGAGATAGTAGAAAGAGGGAAAATCAAACCATTGTCAATAACAATATAAAAGGGATCATTGTGCAATGGTCCAGAGGAAGAATTCAATAACTTAATGCTAGAAGACTTATCATCGAATATTATGTTTCTCTTTATAATTATTTCTTTTTTTACTAGATCAAATAGTCAATAAGATTTCAACTCTTCATAGTAGCTCATCATTATGCAAACATGACTCTTTGTATCCAATTTGTTTATGCAAGTGTTGAACTATGTGCCCAAGCAATAGATCCAAAAACTCTAAGATGGATGCCCAAAGGCTTCTTACCACACCATCTCTCAATTGAAGTCACATAAATGACTACTCTAGTTGGAACTAAATTCATAAGATAGTTGGCACAGTAAATAGCTTCAACCCAAAACTTAGTTAGCAAATATTTAGCCTGTAGGAGACATTGATCCATCTTGAATAGTGTTTTATTCTTACATTTTATCATACCATTATGTTGAGTATAAGGAACTGACCATTAGGAATAGATACACGATTGAATAAGGTATTCTTCAAATGGTCGATTCACGTATTCTCCACTATTATTCTAAGGCATTTAATGGGTTGACTACAGTACCTTTTAGCTAATGCCTTGAATTCCTTGAATCTTGTAAATGCATGACTCTTATTCTTCAAGAAATAAGCCCAAGGAAACCTAGAGAAATCATCAATAAATGTTAAAGTATACTTTGTGCATGCTAATGAAAGTTTATTATTTCAACAAAGATCACTATGGACAAGCTCCAATAGTTTGTGCACACACGATGCCTTTCCCAAGTTGAAAGGTACATTAGGGGAATTTGGAGGTCCAAAATGGGCTTCAAAATGAAAAAAGTACTAATAAAATCAACTTTAAAAGAACCAATAAGATTCAATATGATGATGTCATCTCAAGATGTAAATATTTTTGTTGGGAGAAGGAAAAACTATTTTTTTAATCGTAATTTTTACTTATATCCTTATAGATTTACTCAAATATCAAGTGTAAGAACTCATTGGATGTAGAATTAGATTTCTTATCGAACAAATAACCACTGCATACTTTTTAGTAGGCCCACACCAAGAAAAATATCAAAGGGATCATTGTGTAATGGTCGAGAGGAAGAATTATGATAACTTAATACCATGAGTTTTATCATCAAAGACTATGTTTCTCCTTATAATTATTTGTTTTTTGACTAAATCAAAGAGTCAATAGAATTTTGATTCTTCAGAGCAACCCATCATGATGCGAGCATGACTCTTTTCATCCAATTTATTTATGCAATCATTGAACTATGCACCAAAGCAATAGATCCAAAAACTCTAAGATGGATGCCCAAAGGCTTCTTACCATACCATCTCTCAATTGAAGTAACATAACTAAATGCTCTAGTTGGAACTAAATTCAGGAGATAGTTGGCACAATAAATAGCTTCAACCCAAAACTTAGTTAAAATATTTAGCATGTAAGAGACATTAAACCATCTCAACTAGGGTTTGATCGTTACATTTTACCACATCATTATGTTGAGGAGTATGATAGACCAACCATTGCAAATATATACATGATTGAATAATGTATTATTCAAATGCTCAATTCACATATTCTCCACCATTATAGATCTAAGGCAATTAATGGATTGACTACACTGCCTTTCAACTAATGCCCTGGATTCCTTGAAACTTGTAAAGACATTACTCTTATTCTTCAAGAAATAAGCCCAAGGAAGCCCTGAGAAATCGTCAATAAAGGTTAAACTATACTTTGTGCCTGCTAATGAAAGCTTATTATTTCAACAAGGATCACTATGGATAAGATCCAACACACACCATGCCTTTCCAAATTCGAAAGGTACATTAGGGGAATTTTGAGGTCCAAAATGGGCCTCAAATGAAAAATGTACTAACAAAACCAACTTTAAAAGGACTGATAAAATTCTATATGATAGTGTCATCCGAAGAGGTAAATATTTTTGTTGGGAAAAGAAAAAAACTACTTTTTAAATTGTATTTTTGACTTATCTCCTTACATATTTACTCAAATCTCAAGTGTAAGACCTCGTTGGATGAAGAATTAGATTTTGTATCCAACAAGTACCCACTCTGCATACTTTTCAGTATGCCCAAATTGAAAAAAATAAATAAATAATATATATATATATATATATATGAAAAAACATGTTTCTTGGGAGGCCACAAATCACCCTTCTCCAAAATCTATCAGCTGAGACTATATGACTAAAACAGGAATGGCGAAGTTAAAATCGCTAAGTAATAAGGGATTGGGTTAATTTTTTGGATTGACAAAAAATTCTTTTTTCTATTTATTGGATTAAAAAAGATGATATTTTGATCATTTATTCTATTTATTAATTTCATGAATTGTATAAATATATTTAGCTTTCATAAGAATAATTTCATGGATTGTTTTAAAATCATAATTCTATTGTTTGGGTTAATTTGAGATTGGCTTTTGAAAACATAATTTTATGGATTGCATTATAAATGTCTAGATTTGTGTTACAAATAAATACATAATTTTATAAATTTTAGTTAATTTCATGATTTGAAAATGAGGATATTAATATTGCAAATAATTATGTATTTTTCAAAAACATAGTTTTATGAATTGGATTAATTTTAATAAATACATAATTTTCAAAACATAATGACATTGATTATATTGCAAAGGTACATATTGGTTGTATTATAAAAATGAAAATTAATATTATGGATAAATATGTAGTTAGTTTTCAAAAACAGAATTCCATGGATTGAATTACCAATGTGTTCCTCACTTTTGTAACATTGTTTTACCTTCCAACTCTTATTTTTCATGTCCTCCTCCTGGATTTGTTAAATTGAGTTTCGATGGTGCATCCAAAGGAAATCCAAGTATTGAAGGCTTTGCATGAATTTTTCGTGATTGTATATGAAATCCTTTGCATATTATTGTTCACAGTTATGGCTCTAAAATGAATAATTTAGCAGAATTTTTAGTTGTAGAGAAAGGCCTTTCCATTGTTTTTAGAGACGGTTTTCAGTTACTACAGGTGGATGGTGATTCTCATGTAGTGATTAATTGTTTGCAACGACTTTTATTTGGATAACAACCAAAAAAAGTTCTCAGTAGTTGGAGATTGGTGCATATTATCTCGCGTATCAAGAATCTCCTTTCGCAATTGGAGTACGTTTTGGTTATTCATTCTCATCGCTTTGCTAATTCCGTTGTAGACTATTTAGAAAATCTTGGTTGTAAGTTTAAGTCAATCTCAATAAATGAACATTGGCCACTACCTTCACATATGATTGATTTCAATATTTTGGATGACATACTATGCAAAGATGTGTTCATCCCCAATGGGTGTGCGTACAATGATTACGAAGTAGTTGTATTGGATGTTGTTCCGAAAGCACATTTGTCTCAAGGAGAGGATGGCGTGGCGACATCTGAGGGAGGAATGTTGGAATTTCAACCTATCGTCTCACAGTATTGAATAGCACTTGATTGGAATGGATTTGCTCAGTTACGAAAGGTGGTGGAATACAGGTGAGGGTCACTCCTTCACCTCTCTCAAATTTATTTCCCTTCCTATGAAGTGTCCCTTGATTATACTGTGTATGCTGGTAGATGTTGTGAATTTTATTATGGATGCGATTTGGTTTTTGGGAATTGGACAGGGGTTTTTTCTCTCCTGGTTAATCTTGTTCATGGGTGCACTCCTCCTTATGAACCCATTTTCTTTAATTTTTATATGATTAAAACTTTAGTTTGCGTCGAAGTTTGAATTGGTGGTTGTTTTCTCTAAGCTTCCTTCATCGAAGAGTCAATTCCAAGGTATTTCTTACCCTTGTCCAGTCCTCGTTTTTGGTTGCTGGTATCCAGGGCATTTTTCGATTTGGTTCTAGTTTGGTGAGAGTGGTGGTTTGCTATCTATTGAATTGGCTCTATTATTGGGATATTTGGATTTTGTTGTTTATTCCATCTGCTTGTCGAGGTCGTATTTGTTGCCTTGTCACACTCTATACTGGTGTTTTAAGTGGTTCATCTTTATATGGGATATTCATTGGGTGTGGGGTTTCCAATTCAATTATGTTAAATTGGAATCTATCACGACTCTGTGTGTTGGGAGGGTGGTTCTTTTTATGGTCTTGCATGTCTCTTGGTTGTCCTGAGTTTAATTCTCTCCTTGAATTTGGGCCCTTGAGTTGGAGGGTAGGCGATGATCTGGTGGTGTTGTGGTTTGGTTTAGAGGGGGTGGTTATCTGCCCGTTTGACAGTTATTTTGTTCATGAGTTGCCTTAGATTGTTCATTGTGTCAATTAGATGTGTATCTTATGGCTCTTAGATAGTGTATGATTCCTAGTCGAGCTGGTTCCGGTCATGTTGGAGTGGCATGGGTTCGACCTTTTTCCTGTGACTCTGTTGCCACTCCTTTTGAGTCAAACCCTTTGGAATATCAGCAGGAAATGTTGCTTTTGGAAGCTCAAGAAGTTATGGATAAAGTGTATTGTTTTGATTCAGAAATTTCTAATAGTGGGTTTTGTTAAACACAACCATACCAATGACCGAATATGAAAGATAAACATTGAATGCATTACTATTCACAATGATACACATTTATACAAGTCTAGTGACCCTTGGTTTCATATTCCAAGTGGTCTCTTGGACTCCCTTTGACTGTTCAGCTTCCTCACCAACCCTTAGAGGATTAGGTGTCCAACATTCCCCCCCCTTAATCCGAAGGGGCGTATATGAGTCCAAGAAGAGAGTTGTAATACAAAATGTGTAAAAATGCAAGGCAGCACTAAGCTGAATGTGCTCTCTGACATGTTGGTATAAGGTCATGGTTTAAAGATGACCACCAACACTGGAATGATTAGTGCAGTTCCTAGAACTCTTCCAAGTCTAGCAAGAAGTTGAAATCTTCTACTAGAGGAAGTGTCTCTAATGCTTTGGAGAGGGAGACCTTCAACCTGGAAAAGTGAGGTCTACAACTTGTGGTGGTTTAAGGATGACCACCAACTCTAGAATGCTTAATATAATTCCTTGAACTCTTCCAGAACTAGCAAGAATTTGAAGTCTTCTGCTAGAGGAAGTGTCCCCAATTATTTGAAGAGGGAGAAGCTCAACCTGAAAAGGGAGGTCTCAACCCCGCATAGATGGTTTAAAATTGACCACCAACCAAAGGCATGCTCAAGGGAATCTCTATCTCTGGATACAACTCTAAATCTAGTATGGCAGGTTGTGGCTCACGCTCGTTTGATGTGGTTTTGAAACTTGTATATGACCATCACTTCACCCCTATCAGATACAAGTTGAGAAGATGGAGAAAACTCAACTGCAAGATTGTTCAATACTCCAGAAGAAATTTTGACATATGACTAAAATATATTCTTGGTTGTTGAAGCCCATTACCAAGAAGCCATCCATCCAAGGTGAATCTTTGTTCTTGCAAAATGCATGTTTTTGAAGCATTTGTTTGAAGAATGAGTGGTTTTATGACAGTGCTCACATGGATGAAGATAAAAACAGTGATCTTTCAAATGGCCAACTATGTCACAATGTTGGCATTTAACATTATGTTGTGGTTGATGTGGAAGAGGAGCGGGATCTGAAATAGATGAAGATGAATTGTCATGAAGAAACCCAACACTATGAAACTGGTTGGGCTTTGAATAATCTGGAATATGAAAGGATAATTCTTTGTCATATCCAAGGCCAATTTTGTGCTTGTTATGGAAAAGGTCTTCCCAAGGTCTGATAATTGGCTTGGGAAGTGCAGACTGAATTTCTTCTTTTGCATGTAAATCTGCTCTTGCACTAGGCACTAAATGTGAATCAACCTCAACTTTATATTCTTAGTCACTTGATGACTGTTGATGGGTGTTTTTTTCAAATTCAAATAGAGAATTATGCCTTTTCTAATGTAACTCATCTTGCTAAAGTTTTTGATGGGTGTTTTTTTCAAATTCAAATAGAGAAGTATGCCTCTTCTAATGTAACTCATCTTGTTAAAGTTGTGATTCAAGCTACAAAAACTTTATCTTTTCTTGTGCATTTTGTAAACAAGTCTGAATTTCAAAGAGAGAGTCTTTGCTGATTTTTATTGTATCATGAATAGAATAATGTATTAAAATTTTCCGGGACTCTAAGACTTCACCAAGTCTTGCAATTTTTTTTTCAACAACTCAAACTTACACTTCAAACACGAAGCACAATTATGAACCAATGAGAAAGGAGAAACACCCACTCACATTACAATGCCACTCTTGTTTTTTTCTTTTTCTTAAATCAACACAACTACAATCATCAACGCATATCTTTCATCATAACTTAACGCACATATATGGCACATTCCAACACATTTAATATATATCACACAGAATTTATGGAGAGCTAACAACGCATATGCCAAAATGCAATATATAAAGAGTCAACGATACCCCCTATATTCAATAAGAATGACCAACACAACAATGACCCACTTGTAGCAGCTACGCACCAATGAAAGGATTATTCCACATGTTCAATGCAGGTATGAACACACAAAGATGAACTGACCAGCGCGTTGCTTTAACATAGAGCTTCTACGCATTCAATATACACTAGCGTTCAATAAAAATCGACGAACGCATACCTCAACCAACGATATTCAACGCACTACATAAAGCACGGACTCAACGCAAACCCATAGCGATTAATACACCAGCACATATATCATTTAACAGTGAATCAACCAGTGCAAAAATTGGACATCATTGTTACTACGTGCATCACATAGTATTCGATCATGTGGCGCATATGTTGTCCATACGTAGGTCTTCAAAAATTCAACGCACAGGGAACACTGTCTGTCTTATTCCACTTGTCGACTTATCGAGTTGTTGCACATTTATATAATGTAGAGGTTCAAAATTGAGAATGCACAAACACTTTATAATTCGGCTTTGCTTGTGGGTAAACTAGGAAACCAATTAAAAATTCAATTCATATACCATGAATAACTCATTGTTTCACAACACGCTGAAAATAAACCAATGCACTGAGGCTCAATGTTGCAGGAATTACAGTGGAGACGACAACCATGACATTCCAAATACTTTGTATTCAAACTTTGACTAGGTGAAATTCCTTCTTTTTTTTTAAATCATTGCAAAAAATCTTCAAGATTTCATTCCAACGAGCACAGATAATATATATATATATATTAAACGTTGGTTTCCACGCATCTTACTTCAATCAAAGAAGATACTTCCATGGGAAACAACCCTCAAATAAATTTGAAGTCGCACTTTAACTTAGAAAATAGCCCCAAATTTCGTTAATTGGTGGGGAATTTCAAAAGTCGAACCCAAACTCACCGAAAAGAAGCTGAATTTTCCAACTCCGGCGGCAAAATCTAGCTCAGTATCGGCTCACATAAATTAAACCAGCAAAATCTCGTTGATGGCCAGCATCATTACTGAGATCTTTGTGCGCGAAATCAATCTCTGACTCTCTGACAGATGTAGAGTTGAGTGGAAGCACTTTTTAGTATAGGTTGACAACCATATCAAAAATTACAATATTGTGGAGTTCAAAGCCCTGAAATTCCAGTCAAGGAAAAACTTCTAAACTATATAAGTATTCTTTCTTGAAATTTGGTTTACTCCATGTAATTTTGGGCATCTTGATTCCTCTAGTAGCGAGCCTTTTTGTTTTGCAGCAAATAGTTCTGGAAGCAACCAAGCAAGTGGTCGATATGGTTAGCTATACCCTTCTTCTCATGGGCAAACTGACAAAAGTGCTCTCGCTATTAACTGTGAGGTTCCAAAATCTAATTCAGTATGTGCTTTTCCTTGGAAGAGATATGCATAAGAAGGCCAATGGAAATGGCACAAGGAGAGATTTCATATATTTTTGGAGTGTCATAGAGACAAAATATGAGATGCAAGATGACACGAGACATGCCGAATGGGATGTGAGGTGATTTTCATGGTGTAATCGACCATAGCGAGCGTTTCTGGTTAACTCATAAATAGAGGGATAAATGAACAAGTTGGCATAAGTGATAGAGGAATAGACAAACAAGACACATAAATGCTTCAGCTTCAAGAAAGTCGAACAAGCCGAAATACATAACCTGTTAGGGAATCTTGAGACAGACAAGTCTATGTGTATGTAACGCTCACTAGAATAAGAGATATGTTAGAAGAAAGGCAGAGAGACTACAAAAACCTATAGAGCACTAACATGATAACCTAAGATAGTTTCCTGAGCATATGAGCATGATGTTATTATGATTGAAATATTGAAATACAGAGAATGGCCACACTAGTTAGTGGTTCAAACTGGAGCAGGGCCAGAATTCATGGGCTCTGATACCATGTTAAACACAAGCACAACAACAACTGAATATGAAATATAAACATTGAATGCATTACTATTCACAATGATACACATTTATACAAGTCTAGTGACCATGGCTTTCATATTCCAAGCAGTCGCTTGGACTCTCTTTGATTGTTCAACTTCTACACCAATCCTTAGAGAATTAGGTGTCCAATAGGTTCAAATGGCTACCCAATTTGGGTCGCTCTTGAAAGCGAAGACTTGATTTTCTTTTTTCCCTATCTTTGCACCAACAATTGACTACATTTATTTGTATGCTCTTTAAGGATAAGCAAGCCAACAATTATAACATGTTCTCTGGTATTGAAGATATCAAATGCATCTTACGCAACCACCATTTTAGTCTTAATAACATAGATGCGTGGTTGGGTCATGTGGAGGGTTATTTGGTTTCAGATTCAACCTCTAGTGGTTTAACACATCCTCTAGTGGATTTGACTCTTCCAATTGACAGTGCTAGTTGTGATGGGATGATTGATTCTTCTTATCTCAGTTGAAGATCCTGGACTAAAAGTATTGTTTTGTTTTTTAGGAATTTTTAGTGCATCTCAGTTCCTCATGCGCTATAGGTTAGGGATTTGTTAAGAATATGGGTGGACTTATGGTTCTTTTTTTGCGAGCGTGGGTTTTGTGGAACATTACTTTGCGGTTATTTTGTGACTTGACCTCCTAGTATCAATTCAAGCTCTTGTGCAACTTGTGGCTCAGCTCAATATCATTTTTTGCATAACTATGTTACCTGAGCACACGTTGCTCATGTTGCACGTCTTCCATTATGTTATTATCATGGTCCTATGTTGTTGGAAATAATACTGAGAGGGGGGGGGTGAATCAGTATTATCAGATCAATCAAACTTTTCAATTTCATACTCAGAAACATATACGCTACTTCAATTAAGTGAACCCGCGTGTACACGCTACTGTGTCTAATGAAACTCGCGTATATCCAGAGATCTTATAATTCAGTTAGCTTAATCTTCAGTAAATGCATCAGATCATTATTAAGCATATTAACAGTAAACAGGTGCAGAATAACAGAACAGAACATCACACAAGAGCCACACACATGAACACAAAGATATAAGGTGGAAACCCAATGTGGGTGAAAACCACCTGCTGCAAGTCATCTCAATCTTCTTCTTAATAAGAAAATCCTTTTACAATATTTGTACTGGTGCAGTCTTATACCAGTACGGGAGCTACAACCCCCTTTGCTCTTGTACTAGCCGATCCATTTACTAGTACGCAGGCTGCTACCTGCTACAATGCTCCAAAGATCTCCTTTAGCTTTTGTACTAGCTTAGATACTAGTACGTAGGTGCTTGCCTACAATCTTCTCACCTCCAGGTACCACGTTTCATCAATTTTCAGACTGGATACACTGAAGCACAACACATAATCTGTAAGGCCACTTTTCATCCAATTTTCATACTGGACCCATAACTATCATTGAAGCTCAAAACAATCATCAAACTCTGAATCACTGAAACCCTGTTAACAACAGTCACCAGAACACAGAGCAGACACAGAACTCTGTAATAACCATCAGATCCATCTGTAACTTCAAATATCAAGCTTTACAATGTATACGCTACTTCGATGAATCAAACCCGCGTGTATACGCGCTTTTGCCAAAGACAACCCGCGTACAGATCTAAAAATAATTTCTCATAACTTGCAGCTGTACCAGACATCAGTCATACTCATAACATTTATAGAATAATACATGCGTCAGTATGCAGATCTAGAATAAGCATCATAAAGATAGTTCATTTCAAACCATTTGATCCCGATCTCTCCTTAGATCTAGTTCTCCATCAACCGGTGAGATCTCTCCTTAGCTCAGATCAAGCAATGAATCATCAACCCATAACCCTGCATACTGGATCTAATGCTTCATCAGATATTCAAGACATTTCAGATACACTTGCCTAATGATTTCCTCCTCCTTATATAGCCTTAGGCCTTGTTCAATACCAAGAGCCAAAACCATAGAAATCCAATACCATCAACTTCAAAACTAGGGATCAACACGTCCGCCGAGACGCCAAGGTCCAAAACCATAGGCACAACTTCCAAGGAATAACCGCCATGGACCAAAGGTACTTTTCCACATACACGCGCTTTTGCTGAAGCCAACCTGCGTGTACACGCGACTTGGGCTTAACTAACCTGCGTGTATGAACTTTCTCTTCTTCTTATAGTCTGATCATCAATTCCTTGCTGCTGACCTTCTGTACTATGATTTGTCATCAGTGAGGTTTGCCATTAAGGACAACACTTATCTCATAATGCCAACAATCTCCCCCTTTGGACTTGATGGCAAAGCTAACTTGTCACACTTAGAACTATCATCTGATTCCTTTGAGCTGTCCTCCATCAGTCACATCTGATATCTCTTCTGAAGATTCATCATCTGATTCCTTTGAGCTGTCCTCCATCAGTCACATCTGATATCTCTTCTGAAGATTCACCCAGTTATACATAAGTGAGATATTCTTCTATGAGAGGGTTGCCATCAAGTACAACACATGCATCATAATGCCAACAATCTCCCCCTTTGGACTTGATGGCAACAACACCAAATCACTCTCCCCCTTTGACATCAAGGGCAAAGGGTGGACCAAGATATTCTCTTCCTTTGCTGAATCATTCCACTGTCCATACTCCCCCTGAGTACCTGCTGAAATCTCTGAATAGTCTCCCCCTTTGTATATGCCAAGGTGTACCAATCTGTCCA
The DNA here is from genome assembly GCA_031772625.1 of Pinus tabuliformis. Classification (NCBI taxonomy): domain Eukaryota; kingdom Viridiplantae; phylum Streptophyta; class Pinopsida; order Pinales; family Pinaceae; genus Pinus; species Pinus tabuliformis. Next base: position 596,882,702 of record CM062820.1, read on the forward strand.
TGCTCCCTCTGAGTACATGTTGAATCTCTGTTCTTGCTGAAGTGTGCTGATCATGCTCTCCCTGACTGTAAGCAAGGTCTACAAAAGATGTTCTTCAAGAAGAACATGACTCTATACATCATAAAAGACCTTCCTATCACTTAGGACTCATACATACATCCATCTCTCAACTAAGTGAGGATAAACAAGAAAATGACTCATCCACCCAACCAAGTGGGGATACAAAAATTTACATCTGACAACCAAACACATTGCATCAATCATCCCAGGCATAGTGGGGAAACCAAAATAGGCCGTTACATGACCTTGACACCATGAAAGAGATACCACAAAAGAGATATATGACATAGAGACGTAAGAACTAGACCAAGACTTATGAAAGTCACCAGCAGCATCTGATAATCACCATTCAGATCAACAACCAAGAGATCCTTCTGTTCTCCTTTCGCCTTTGTTCCATCTGAAACCAACAACAAAAGTGAACCAGAACCAAAAACTTTAAGATAATGCCAACAATGCATCATTGGAAGATTATCTGCTCCCCCTGAACCTGTGCCAGATGATCTCTGTCAGACCCATATCAGACTTTCTGCAACCAACATCTGTCCCTGCTGATTTTCTTCAAAACTCCATATACGCGTCTGTATACACATAAACAAGCGTATATACGCGGATATCCCTTACGCAACACGCGTATACCATATACGCGACTATCCTCTTGTAAAACCGCGTATGCACGCGAATATCCTTTAAACAGCACGCGTACACAAATTTCCATATCAACAACCTGTAAATGTCCTGCAGCAAGGTGTGTCTGAACATAGATGTCAACTCCTCCTTTTAAACATCATCATGAAATCATTCATATTACATGTGAAACCACCATAGCCATTACATCAACGTCAAGATCTACAAGCTCCAAGTATCATTTCTTGGGAACATCTGCATCAATCATCATATGTAAGTATCAACCTATCATCATATAGATAAGAACTCATCACCATGTCTCGCAACTTTGAGTAGTCATCCATGTGTCAGCACTATGTATCTTGAGCTCAAGCTCATTTGACAAAACTTCTTGATATCATCAACAGCAACAATCCTTATCCACATGAGTGCCTGCATCATAACTGTATGATCTTTATGCATATGACAACAGCAGTATATAAGTGACTCATCATCAAGTGAGGAAGATGTGTATTCAAGCTTTGTACTTCTCCTTGTTCTTATGAAGATCACCATGTAAGCACCATACATGCATCATCAAAGAATCAACCATAAATCTGATCTGAACATCTTCTATGTAACTTCAAGAATCATATGAGAGTTTATCATAGACAACTCACAACATCATATCATAGCAAGATATATCATTTATCCATATAAGAATCATCACCAAGGATTATTAACCATAATGCCAACAATGAATTACTAAAGGCATATGCTCCCCCTCAACCAGTGCCATTTGTTAGATCTGATCATGCATATATCAGCAGTAAGCATCAAAACATCTTCATCCTCAAGTTAGGATCAAAACACTTCCAGACATCATACAAGTAACAAAACATTTCCACACATCCTCAGCAGACTGTAGCTATTAACCAATAGAGCAAATAATGGACTGAATCATATCAGATCCCTTTTCTGAGCCTGTCCCCACTGCTTTTCTTCAGACTGACATATACGCGACTTTGTAGTGTCGAACTCGCGTATATACGCGACTTCCCTTTAAGGAACTTGCGTATGAGATTCAGGACACTGAAGGTTTACACTTTCAGCTCCCCCTGAGTCTGATATGTCTGTGCTGTGCTGTGTCTCAGTACATTGTGCTGACTGTACTTCCTTCTTCCTCCATATCTTCAAGTGTGATGAGGTTTTCTCCTTTCGGTGTGATGTCCATCCTTTGTTCCTGCATTCCTTTGCTATATGTCCAAGCTTGTTACATGCATAACATCTAACATGTTTCATGTTCCTTCTGTAGCAATCAGCAGCTTTGTGACCATACATATTGCAAGCAAAGCAATATCCATTAAAGTACCTTGATTGAGATGACCTGTCCGCATAATAGTCTTGAACTCTTCTTCTTCTACATCTAGCTGCAACATGTCCAAGATTATGACATATATAACATTCAATATTATTCATAGGAGGAGTAAAAGATTTTCTTTGAAGACTTTCTTTCCTTGGTTGATGATGAGATTGACCTTTCATCTCCTTGTTGATCATTTTGGATTTCTCTTTAGAGTTCCTTGCCTCACCTTGTGAACTAGATTCACCTTCAACAGATTCATGGAAACCAAGACCAGTCTTTATAGCAGGGGACCTTTGACTACTAAGAATATCATCCAAGACTTTAGAACTATCTTGAAATCGTAAAAGCTTATCCTTTTCTTCTATTTTACCTTTCAAGATATTTACCTCAACTTGAAGTTGTTCCTCCTTTTCTAGACATTGCTTCTTCATGTCTTCTCCATCTTTCCTTCCTTCTTCCAACTGATGCCTTAGTTTGAGAATCTCCTTTTCTTGTTCTTCATTCAGATCCTGCTGCATTTGACGAACTCGGAAGGCACATTCTAGTTGAGATTTTAAGCTGGTGACTTCGTTTTCTTGTTTTGCAATAGCTTGGAGTAGATCTGTATTCTGCTTCTTTGATTCTTCAAGATCTCCTTTTAGTGAGGGGATTGTAGCTTCAAGATTTTCATAGTAGCTGGATCTATCTTTGAGTTTCTTGATGGTTGTGCTTCTTTCGTTGACTTCTTTTCTTAATGATGTCACTTCATGCTGCAATTTTTGACATTGGTCTTCCTTGTCCTTGAGAAGCTTTCTTACCTTGTTTCCTTCTTCTATTTGGGCCTTTAGTTTGGTAACTTCTTCTTTGAAAGCACATTCCCTTTTGTTCAATAGATCTTGTTGATCTTTAACTTTGTCTGCAAGCCTTCTAAACACTGCCTCTATTTGACACTTTTCTTGCTCACCCATAAAAGCATGTTCAGTAGTTTCACTATCACTTCCATCACTTTCACAAGGAAATATAGCAGGAACATCAGAGGATAACACATTCATACCTGATAATGATTCTGAATCTGATTCTGAATCTGAAGAGCTTCTTATACCTAATCCCCAATCGACTCTCCCACTGTCATAGTCCTTCTGAGATGTCTTCTTCTTCTTATGAGCTTTCTTCTTAAGCTTCTTTCCCATTGTTCCACGGATCTCCTTCAAGCGATCAAGCTTCTACCAAAGGACCTGCTCTGATACCAATTGTTGGAAATAATACTGAGAGGGGGGGGGTGAATCAGTATTATCAGATCAATCAAACTTTTCAATTTCATACTCAGAAACATATACGCTACTTCAATTAAGTGAACCCGCGTGTACACGCTACTGTGTCTAATGAAACTCGCGTATATCCAGAGATCTTATAATTCAGTTAGCTTAATCTTCAGTAAATGCATCAGATCATTATTAAGCATATTAACAGTAAACAGGTGCAGAATAACAGAACAGAACATCACACAAGAGCCACACACATGAACACAAAGATATAAGGTGGAAACCCAATGTGGGTGAAAACCACCTGCTGCAAGTCATCTCAATCTTCTTCTTAATAAGAAAATCCTTTTACAATATTTGTACTGGTGCAGTCTTATACCAGTACGGGAGCTACAACCCCCTTTGCTCTTGTACTAGCCGATCCATTTACTAGTACGCAGGCTGCTACCTGCTACAATGCTCCAAAGATCTCCTTTAGCTTTTGTACTAGCTTAGATACTAGTACGTAGGTGCTTGCCTACAATCTTCTCACCTCCAGGTACCACGTTTCATCAATTTTCAGACTGGATACACTGAAGCACAACACATAATCTGTAAGGCCACTTTTCATCCAATTTTCATACTGGACCCATAACTATCATTGAAGCTCAAAACAATCATCAAACTCTGAATCACTGAAACCCTGTTAACAACAGTCACCAGAACACAGAGCAGACACAGAACTCTGTAATAACCATCAGATCCATCTGTAACTTCAAATATCAAGCTTTACAATGTATACGCTACTTCGATGAATCAAACCCGCGTGTATACGCGCTTTTGCCAAAGACAACCCGCGTACAGATCTAAAAATAATTTCTCATAACTTGCAGCTGTACCAGACATCAGTCATACTCATAACATTTATAGAATAATACATGCGTCAGTATGCAGATCTAGAATAAGCATCATAAAGATAGTTCATTTCAAACCATTTGATCCCGATCTCTCCTTAGATCTAGTTCTCCATCAACCGGTGAGATCTCTCCTTAGCTCAGATCAAGCAATGAATCATCAACCCATAACCCTGCATACTGGATCTAATGCTTCATCAGATATTCAAGACATTTCAGATACACTTGCCTAATGATTTCCTCCTCCTTATATAGCCTTAGGCCTTGTTCAATACCAAGAGCCAAAACCATAGAAATCCAATACCATCAACTTCAAAACTAGGGATCAACACGTCCGCCGAGACGCCAAGGTCCAAAACCATAGGCACAACTTCCAAGGAATAACCGCCATGGACCAAAGGTACTTTTCCACATACACGCGCTTTTGTTGAAGCCAACCTGCGTGTACACGCGACTTGGGCTTAACTAACCTGCGTGTATGAACTTTCTCTTCTTCTTATAGTCTGATCATCAATTCCTTGCTGCTGACCTTCTGTACTATGATTTGTCATCAGTGAGGTTTGCCATTAAGGACAACACTTATCTCATAATGCCAACATATGTGTGGTTTTTTGTTGGTATGTTCGGATCAATTGTAATTTTCCTCAAACTGCAAGCTCGGGGAAAGTGTTGTGGCATGTGTTTGAAATCTTTTGTGTTTTCTGTGGTTGTTGTCTGCCAAATGGATCATCTGGTTCATGTGTCATATGTCCGATGTTTCTATGTATTTCATCTTGTATTATGTTGCGAAGTTGAGTTGTTTATGTGGTGATTGAATCAGAGCCCAGTTGAATCTTCCTAAAGATTTTGTAGAAATTTGGGTGTCTGGTGTTTCATATTTTTGGAGCTCTATGATGTAATTATCTTTAGTACTAATACAAATGTTTTCAATTTACTATATATATATATATATAGGCATATTTGTAACATGGAGAAATTTATAAAAGGAAATTTGTGAGGGTTACATATAAAGGTCTAATTTCATATTATTGTGTCTTTCTTTTAGATAATATAATGTTTTTGTAAATGTTACAAATTAGCAATTTTCAAAGACTTAGTTTCATATTGTCATATTTTTGTCAAATAATATAACAACAAAGAGAGAATTATAACCATTGGTAAAAGAGATATTTCTAAAAATAATTTATGAGAATTATATATACATTGTTTTCAAATGTGTAATTCCATATTCCCACATTTTTGTCGATATGTTTGTAGAAGGAAAGAGATAAAGAGAGATTTCTAAAAATAATTTGTGAGAGTTATATATACATCGTTTTCAAGCATCTAATTTCATATTCCATATTGTCACATTTTTGTCGGTATGTTAGTAGAAGGGAAGAGAAAAAAATTTGGAAATAAGAGACTTAGAGAGGGGATATAAGCGATTTTTTCTTTTGATTACAAAAATAGGTCCATTTTATTTTTTTGTTAGAAGTTATAAGGTTTTTTTTTTAATATAAAGGCATTTGCAAAAGAAATTATAAGGTTTCATAATTATAAAACATTGTATTATTATATATATATATTGAATAATTGTAAACATATTTTGAATAAGAAAAATCAAGTCAAATGTTTTAAAAATGATATAAGCAATTTTACTAACAAATTTTAAACATATTTTGAATAAAGGAAATTGAGTTTAAACATTTTAAAAGGGGACATAAGAAATTTGTTTTAGGGTTCATATTTTTCATGGTTGGGGGTTATAAGGTCTTTGGGAGACATAAGGGCATCTGTAAAAGGAGTTGTAAAATTTCATACTTTGTAATATTGTGCTCATTTTCATAAACTTATAGATAGAAAAGAAGGGCAGGATATGCCAACTGGAGGAAGAATCCTCTACTTTTAGGGAACTTATTGACAACCTAAAGTTAGCTAATATGGTAACCACTAATGGAATGTTCACATGGAATAGTCGACAAGGAGGTACCTCGACTAGAGGAAGAATCCTCTACTTTCAGGGAACTTATTGATAACCTAAAGTTAGCTAATATGGTAACCACCAATGGAATGTTCACATGGAATAGTCGATAAGGAGATAATGCCTTAGTAGCCTCCCATTTAGACCAATTCCTAGTTATAGAAACCTTAATTGACTCAAAAATTATTAATAACGACACAAATTTGCCCAATCATGGATCATATCACTGGCCTGTTCGTCTAAATCCTAATTGGAAAGGAGGCCCACTCAATAGACCCTTTTGATTTGAATCATTATGGACTCAACATCATTCCTTTAAGGAACATATAGAAAAGTGGTGAAGGGAAGCTTCGATCAAACAACGAACAATCATGCAAAACTTCCAACAAAAGTTAAAAGATATCAAACAATGCTTGAAAGACTAGAACGGACAAGAATTTGACAACATTCATGAAGCAAAGAATTAACTTAGTAAAGAAATGCAAGGGGTGAAACAAAAAATATTAACAGAGGGCAGAACAAAATATTTGAAGAAAAAAGAAAATCATATCACAACAATGTTGGAGGAAAGGAAAATTCAAGAGGAAATTCTTTAGAAACAGAAATCAAGAGTGAAGTGGTTAAAGGAAAGAGAAAAAAAAACTCCAATTTTTTTCACAGTTTCGTGATTCAATATAAACAACTCAACTAAATCTCTTGTGTCAAGGACTCTAAGGGGAATAGGCTGGAAAATCATTAAGACATAGAAGACAAACTTTGATTCTATTTTAAGTAAATTCTCTCGATGCCTATCTTGGATCAAAGACCAACAATCAAGAAAGTACTTCAAAACATCCCAGCCACAATTACTCAAAATTAAAATGTTTTTATACTCAATGAAATATTCATGGCTGAGGTGGAATAAGCAGTGCTGGAAATGCAAAGAGGCAAATCCCAAGGTTTGGATGGATTCACAACGGACTTCTAGGTATGTTGGTCAATCATTGGAAAAGATGTATCAGAACTTGTTGAAAAATCCAAAAGGATAGCCTTGATCTTATCAACCTTAGATGCAACCTTCATTATGTTGGTTTCCAAAAACAACAGAGGTGAAAGTCCTTCCTCATTTAGACCCATAGCTTTATGTAATGTTATTTACAAAATTATTTCCAAGGTAAATACAAACAAATTGAATCCTTTGTTTCCTAATATCATATCTCCTAAGCAAATGGGGTATGTCAAAGACAAGCATATTCTTGATAGTATTATTTTAGTCCATGAGCTAATCCACTTCCTAAAGACCACAAATAATCTTGGCTACATATTTATTAAACTTGACCTCTCTAATGTTGAAAATTGTAACTAGGTTCAGTCTTCATAATGACCTAACTGTAATCACAACATTGTATATTCTTTATGGAGAAAGGAAACAAGAAAGAAAAAGAAATTATATTTTTTTTTGGAGTATGGGTTTCATACTCAATTTTGAGTCAAAAGCATGTTCATCATGATTTTAGGTTTTCTAGGATAACGAATAATATTGGTCATGTGTCATAGTCGCATTTGGATTCGTTGTAATAAAGGGATTTATTTATTTTATCAAGAAAAAGATATTTTGGATCCCAAGACCAAGTCGGCCCAAGAGCAGATCAAGTTGGCCTCGGGGAGGGTTATTCGACCCCTCAAGAAGGATATAAATACAAGAAGCTCAACCTCATTTGGAGCACTCACTCATCACAAGTTTGATCTGCAATAATGAAGGAGAGGAAGAGCAAGGAAGACAAGGAAAAGAAGGAAGAATAAAAGTTTCTTGGACTATATATATCTCTCTCTCCACACATGTGAAGCTAGGGTTTTTGTGAAGTTTTCGTTGCAGGAAGCCGAAATTGCAGGGCCCAAATTTTGAGAAGTAGTTGTGGGGCTTAAATTCTAAGACAAAGTTGCAGTAGGTAGAAGTTGGAAGCTGCCTTATAGAATATCTTGTTGGGGACTGACTTGGCTCTTGGTAGGGTTGTTGGATTTGGTCTTTGGGTCTTGGAAGTCTCTTTGTAAGCAGATTCTAAAGAAAAAGAGAAGCATTTTTCTAGGTTTTCCCTTGGAGGGATTTTTCCCTAGCTTGGAGCCTATATATTGTGTGCCTTCGCTTGTTGTGATCTTCATTTTTTTGGTAATTGCTTGATGAACAAAGATCTAATAAAGTAATAAAATACCAACACATATCACAAGTAATTATCAAGTTAAGGAAAATCATCTATAATACATAAGTCTCATGATTTTCCAACATGGGATCAGAGCTAAGGTGCAAGAAGGAGATTGAAGATCACATCATATTTGGCACTATGGAAAGGGTTATAAGGAAGGGTTTCAAGTTTCTTGTAAATCTCACTACATTTATCAAGGATTGTCTATTAAAGATCATCTCCAAGCTCGCAAAGGAAGTAGTATATAGAAGTTTGCTCTCTACTTTATCCGACACTTTCAAGGAAGAGAATGTCTGGGTTATTAACAGTGGTGCCTCCAGACATATGACGGGAGAATGCAATCAACTTCAAACTCTATCTGAAGGAAACTCCTCTCACTCAATTGAACTTGGAGACAAGAGAATATATCCAGTGAAAGGGATTGGAACTACTTCGTTGGAGCTAAATCTGGTGGAAGTATTCACCTCAATAATATTCTATATGTTCTGGTTTTGAAGAAAAACTATTTCTATTTCTTGTTTAGAGAATAAGGGTGATAGATTTGCCTCTGTTGATGGAAAGGTTTTGGTTTGGGGTAAGGGCTCTAGTATTGATGATGTTAGGGTGATTGGGATTCGTGAGGGGACATTATATATAATTTTTACACCTCTATCACATGCCCTAGTCCACTTGGATGTGAGTCCTTTCGAACTATGGCATAAAAGTTATGGACACCTTCATTATAATATTTTTCCATCTCTAAGTCAAATGGTCATTGGCATCCCCGAATTGAAAGAAGAACATGAAAGGACCTGTAAAGGATGTGCTCTAGGCAAGAATGTAAAGAAGCAATTTGAAGAAGTAATACCAAATCTAAGGAAGTTTTAGATCTCATACATTCAAATGTATGTGGACCTATGTCAGTTAAGTCTCTTGGTGGGAATTAATATTATGTAACCTTCATTGATGATTTCTCAAGGAAAATTTGGTTATACCTCCTCAAGAACAAGGATGAGGTATTCAAAAAATTTCAAGAGTTCAAGAATGAAGTGGGGAATCTAATCAAGAGAAAGATTAAGACTCTAAGGTCATACAATGGTGGAGAATACACCTCCAAAGAGATCTTTTCTTTCTGCAAAGAAGTTGGGATCAAGAGGGAGCTTATCGTTCCCTATAATCCTGAATAGAATGGTGTGGCTAAAAGGAAGAATATAATTATTAAAGAATGTGTTAGGGCCATGCTTCATGATCAATATCTCCCTAAATTCCTATGGGGAGAAACATGTATGACAAATATTTACTTGCAGAACTAAAGTCCTCACAGAATCCTCAACAACATGACCCCAAAAGAAGCATTTATGGGAAAAGAAGCCAAGTGTGGATCACCTTCAAATATTTGAGTGTCCTATATGTATTCATATACCTAAGGAAAAGAGAAAGAAGTTGGATCCTACCAATCTAAAGGGAATATTTATGTTGAAATGTGGCAACAAGAATATTCCAATTTAATTTGTCCTTTAATTAAACTGTGAATTAAAATCGAATTTAATCTTAACAGCTACTTGGAATTAATTAATTAAGATTTTTTGACTTAATTAGTTGGAGAAATTCAAGTTAGAAGTCTTTCCGAAGTCATGCAAAAGTTATCCCTTAAATTAAGGATATGAGATTGAGTTATATTTGAGTTGTAATTAGTTAACTCAGTTTACTGAGTTAAGTCCAGTTAAATTAGTTCCAAACTATTTTAGGAACTAATAGAGAGTTAATAAAGGGTTGAATTTCGTTAAACCAAGCTTACACAAAAATTTAAAAAAAAACTACACACCTTTTTTCACTTTATAGAAGCCTGATATTGAATCTGATGTATCTCTCTAATTTCGGATCATCCAGTTCTGAAATTGCTACCTGTAGTAGCCTTCTGCGTCCTCTTTCCAATGCCACAAGTCTGAGCCAAATTGGATTCTCCAAGGAAGAGTTATGTGAAATCTCCCACAGTGACTTGCTTTTAGACTGGTTCAGTAGAGTGAACTTGTACGACGTGCCACGAGTCACTGTTTCAACCTTTGAATCTGAAACACACACACAAGAAACTACAGTCTGTCCTCTTTCTGTACCTTCTTACAAAATTTCAATCCGATCCCCAGAGAGAAAGTTATGACGATTTTCCCAGGTCACCTGTTTTGAATGTAATTCAGGAGTCTGGAAAAGGACCAACTTCCTCAGATCATATCTCCGCAAATATCGCGCGAAAATCTCTGAAATTCGGACCCAAGGTTCACTGCAATTTCTTCTCAAATGGGTTTTTTTTGCGACTTCTGAAATGTCACAGAAAAAAAAGTTATAGCGAAAATTCCACGATGACCTGTTTGGAGCAGCGAAACCCTAGAATCCAAAGCTCTGATACCAAATGTTATGAAACCAGCTCAAGAAAAGATAGATCAATGCCTTAGAATTCAGCCTCTTCGAGGGGGCAACCTCCTTTACATTACATAAATGAACAATTCTTGGATGATTCAAATGACAAAACCTCCTTTCTATATATAGGAATCTAAGGAGTCACAATATAATCCAGCCGACCTAACAATAATAATATAAAGCCACAAAAATAACAATAGAGGGATTCTATGTGGCACAGAAATAACAATATGGGGGTAATAGGGGCACAACAATATAAATAAGGGGTATAACTACAATAGTAATGGGGTAATCACTAGTATTATAGGGACCCAACATGCCCCTCTCCTTCAAAAAAAGTGTTGTCCTCAACGCTTGAGTAATTCTGGATACTTCTGCATAAAATTCTCATCCTCCCATGTGGAATCTTCAGCAGATAAGTTCTTCCACTTGATAAGATACTCTGAAATTGATCGATTTCGTAGTTGTCGAGTTCTTATTTCTGTGACTCCTTCCGATTCCAATATAATTTTTCCTTCCTCATCAAGTTCTGGCAATATTGTTTGAATTGGGAGCTTGTCGCCTATAACCTTCTTTAAACATGAAACATGGAAAACTGGGTGCAATCGAGAAGCTGCAGGAAGCTCCAATTTGTATGCCATAGTACCAATCTTTTGCAACACCTTGTACGGACCATAATACTTTGGTGATAATTTATTATCCTTCTTAGCTTGCTTTAGGGACATTTGCTTATATGGTTGTAGCCGTAGGAATACCCAATCACCTACATCAAAACTTCTTTCACTGCGATGTTGATATCCCTGTTGTTTCATTCTATTTTGTGCCAACACGAGGTTATCCTTTAAGAGTTGGAGGACTTGTTGTTTATGTTCGATGTGATGTTCCACTGCCTGAACCTTAGAATTTTCTCTTAAATATGATGTGATGGATGGTGGTTGATACCCATAAAGTGCCATAAATGGGGTCATTTTTGTTGCTGTATGGAAGGAAGTGTTATACCACCATTCAGCCAGAGGCAACCATTTGACCCATTGTGTCTATTTATCAGATACAAAGCAACGAAGATATCCTTCCAAACATTTGTTTACTATCTCAGTTTTCCCATCAGATTGAGGATGATAAGATGAGCTATGAGCTAACTGAGTACCAAGACAAGAAAATAATTCTGTCCAAAAAATTCTAGTGAAAATGGGATCTCTGTCACTTACAATAATCTTTGGGTTTCCATGTAGCTTATAAATGCAATAGAAACTATACTAGCTTTAAATGGGTGTGATAATGCACAAAAGTGTGCATACTTGGTAAGTCTGTCAACTACCACCATGATGACACTCTTTCCCTCAGACTTGGGTAAACCTGTGATAAAATCCATTGAAACCCCCTCCCAACGTTGGCTTGGAATGGATAAAGGTTGTAATAGACCCGGTGTCTTAATTGTTTCAACTTTATTTTGTTGGCAAACCAAACATTCCGCCACAAACTTTTGAATATCTGATTTAAGGCCATCCCAAAAAAATTCCTTCTTAACCCTGTGGTAAGTTTTTAAAATCCTGAGTGCCCTCCTAAGGGAGAAGTGTGCAATTCCATAAGAATCTTTTGTTTTAGCTGGGAATTCTTACAGAGGTATAAGCGATCTTTGTACCATAACGAATCATTTTGCCAGCTAAATGTATCAGAAGTACTGGAATCTTGTTGTAGCTTTCGAATAAGTGCCCACACTTCTTCGTCATTCTTCCATTCCTCCCTTGCTTCGTTTATCCAATCTGTTTGGATAATAGAAATGGCACACAACAATGCTTCCACATCCTCATCCTTTCTTGAGAGTGCATCTGCCACCACATTTTGCTTCCCTTTTTTGTAGATGATTTCAAAGTCATAACCCAACATCTTTGTGACCCACTTTTGTTGCTCTTCAGAGGATAATCTTTGTTCTAAAAAGTATTTAAGGCTATCATGATCCGTTTTTACCTTGAAGTGTCTTCCCATTAGGTAGGGTCGCCATTTCTTAAGTGCATGGAGTATTGCCAACATTTCCTTCTCATAAATAGCTTTGCTTAAAAACTTTCCCTTGATTGGACGACTTTCAAAAGCAATGGGTCTTTCATCTTGCATTAGAACAACACCAATTTCATTTCTTGAAGCATCACATTCCACAATAAAGGTTTTTGTGAAGTCCGGTGTAGCTAAGACTGGTGCTTGGCACATTGCCTCTTTAAGATGTTCAAAGGCCTTTGTTGCTTCCGGAGTCCATGAAAATGAATCTTTCTTCAATAATGTTGTTAGAGGTGCTGCTATTCTCCCATAATTCTTAACAAACTTGCGATAATACCCTGTCAACCCAAGAAATCCTCGCAGATGCTTTATGGATGTGGGAATTTTCCATTCCTTAATGGCTTTAATTTTGCTAGGGTCTACCTTAACTCCTTCATGAGATACAATATGACCCAAATATTCCACCTCCTGGACTCCAAAGAAACATTTGGATCTTTTTGCATATAATTGTTTTTCCTCCAATAGTTGTAGCACCCTATCAACATGTTCAACATGATCCTTCCAAGACTTGCTGTAGATTAGTATATCATCAAAAAATACTAACACAAATTTTCTAAGGAATGGTTTGAAAATTGAATTCATCAAACCTTGAAATGTTGAAGGTGCATTGGTAAGGCCAAAAGGCATGACCAAAAATTCATAATGACCCTCATGAGTTCTAAATGCCGTTTTCGGAATGTCTTCAATCTTCATTCTGATTTGATGATATCCCGAACGAAAATCCAACTTGGTGAAGTAAATTGATCCATGCAATTCATCCAGTAATTCATCAATGACAGGAATGGGGAACTTATCTTTAATAGTGAGCTTGTTGAGCTCCCTATAATCCGGACACATGCGCCATGATCCATCCTTCTTGTGCACCAATACTACTGGAGCTGAGAAAGAACTTTGACTCGGTTGAATTATACCAGCCTCTAGCATTTCTGCAACCATAAGTTCAATTTCACTTTTTTGGACATAGGGATATCTGTACGGCCTGATGTTTGGAGGAACACTTCCTGGAATCAGATGAATAGCATGATCATGATCACGCATAGGTGGGAGACCTTTGGGAGTCTCAAATACCTTGGAATGATTGTCCAGGACTTTTTGGAGATCTGGAGAAATAGATGATTCCAATGTGGAAACATCTAGCGAACATAATTGTGCAATTACACCTCTTTTCTCCTTTTTTAGAAGCTTTGTCATGCCATTAGAGTTGATTATCTTTCCTGGTTTCCCTGCAATACCCCTTAATTCAACTTCCTTTCCTTCCGTAGAAAATTTGATGAAAAGTTCTTGAAAATTAAAAGCTATTGTACCCAAGGATTGTAGCCATTGGACTCCTAGTACAACATCGGCACCTCCCATTGGAATGGAAAGCATTGGGCTAGTCAATACATATTCTCCCATGGATAGCTTGATATTATGGCACTTTCCAGAGCAATTTATTGTTCCTCCATTTGCAATCATCACTTGACACTCTGGTGCTGGATATAGGAAGCAATTCAATTCTTTTGCTACCCTACAATGAATAAAATTGTGGGTGCTTCCTGAATCAATCAACACTATTACCTTTTTCTTCTTGATTTGTCCTTCTATCTTGATGGTTTGAGGAGTGGTAATTCCGCCAATGCATTACAAGATATGGTTGGATTTATTTTTTCTTCATCTAGGCTTTGTTCCTGGAATATATCCTCTTCTTTTGACCTTTCTTGCTCCTTTTCTTCTTCCTCTTCACAATCTATGTAGAATAATTTCTTCTCAGCACATTTATGACCTTTTGTGTATTTTCTATCACAATTGTAACAAAGCCCTTTTGCTCTTTTTTCTTCCAATTGTTGTGGTGTCAACCTTGTAGGTTGTGGAAGACTAGGGGCAACAACACTTCCGTCTTTATAGTTGTGAGTGGTATGCTTCCTAGTTGCCATAATTTTGTTTTCCATTTTTCTTGCTAACCTGAATGCCTTCTCTAATGAATCAGGTTCCCAAAGGCGAACATCATGTTGGATATTATCCTTTAAAGACCCTATGAACACATCAATCCTATGCTCCTCTGGGATATCTTTTACCCTTATGTTCAATTTTTGGAACTCCTCAATGTGCTCCATTATTGAACCCTTTTGTTTGAGACTTATCAATTGGCTAAAAAAAGTGTTGCTTTTTGTATCCTCATAATGTGTTATCAATTCTTCCGTAAAAATTGCCCAAGTGATAAATTGTTTACGAGAACAAAGCCATTGATACCATACAAACTGATTTGGTTCCAAATATACAGTTGCCATACGTACCTTTTGTGCGTTTTGCACATTATTGAGATCGAAGAATTGCTCCATCTGTAATATCCATGTGGCCGGATCCTTGCCATCAAACTTCCTCATATCGATTTTTGGAATATGGTGATTCTTCGATCCAACATTAGCGTCTATGGAATCATGATTAACATTTCTTTTGTTCTCATCATGAGTTTCCTTTACTACCTTTTCACCATTAGTAAGTATTTCTTGTAGAAAATTTGTCAAATCTGTCTTCAAATCTGTCATGCCTGTCTTCAAATTTGTGTTCAAATCTATCTTCAAATTGTCCATCTTAGCTTCCATACCATTCATCTTAGCTTCCACGCCATTTATCTTAGCATCTGTTAACTTTTGTGAGCGTGACATTTGTTGCACCTGTTCTTGTAATTTTGATATATCATGTAGCATTTCTTCCTCTTCTTCATGAGTCATGCTAGAGCTTTCAGGTTCCTTACTAGGTGTTTGCATTTTCTTTCCTCGGGGCATCAGTTACCGAAAATAATGCTCTACTATGCCCTTTGAATTCCTTCAAAATAAATTTCCAAACCAAGCTTAAGCAAAAATTTAAAAAAAATCTACACACCTTTTTTCACTTTGTAGGAGCTCGATATTGCTTCTGATGTATCTCTGTACTTCCAATCATCTAGTTCTGAATTTGTGACCTGTAGTATCTCTCTGTGTCCTCTTTCCAATGCCACCAGTCTGATCCAAATTGGATTCTCCAAGAAAGAGTTATGCACAATCTCCCAAGATGACCTGATTATAGACCTTTCCAGAATAGCGAAGTTGTATGAAGTGCCACGTGTACAATTTTCGATATTTGGTTCTGAAAAAGATATACAGGAAACTACAGTCTATCCTCTTTTTGCACCTTCTTACGAAATTTCAATCTGATTCCCAGAGAGAAAGTTATGACAATTTTCCCCAGGTCACATGTTTTGAATGTAATTCAAGAGTCTGCAAAAAGACCAACTTCCTCAGATCATATCTCCGAAAATATCGCGCGAAAAGCTATGAAATTCGGACCCAAGGTTCAGCGCGATTTCTTCTCAAATGGGTTTTTTTTGCGACTTCTGAAACGTCACAAAAAAAAAAGTTATAGCAAAAATTCCACGATGACCTGTTTAGAGCAGCGAAACCCTAGAATCCAAAGCTCTGATACCAAATGTTATGAAACCAGCTCAAGAAAAGATAGATCAACGCCTTAGAATTCAGCCTCTTCGAGGGGGCAACCTCCTTTACATTACATAAATGAACAATTCTTGGATGATTCAAATGACAAAACCTCCTTTCTATATATAGGAGTCTAAGGAGTCACAATATAATCCAGCCGACCTAACAATAATAATATAAAGCCACAAAAATAACAATAGAGTGATTCTATGTGGCACAGAAATAACAATATGGGGGTAATAGGGGCACAACAATATAAATAAGGGGTATAACTACAATAGTAATGGGGTAATCACTAGTATTATAGGGACCCAACAAATGTACTCCAGTTAATTGAAGATTCTCTCATCAGAAACTCATGCATGTATATTCTAAGAAAGACCCATTTGAGATTAAAGTCAAGGAAAGTGTACTATCAGTTGCATGTGTTTTCTTATAAAGAAAACTCATGCATGCAGAACGAATCATTCCTTGAGGATTGCGCAGTTCTGACAGTGTGTGAGATCAGGAGATCATCCACTTGGTAAATTGGTTTTCCACTTGATTGAAGGAGATCATCCCAGAGGAACTGCTCAAGGAAATAGGAGCTTGGAGGGCAGAGAGGAAGGCTTGAGAGAAGCTTTGATTGCCTATGAGCATCTATGAGGATTGTACTAAGAGTAGACTAACTGTGAGAGCTAAGGCTTTATATAATCTCTATGTATTTCCACCTTGTATGATAATACAGATAGTGGGGTTTTTAGCTAAGGCTTTCCCCAAAGTATTTTCATGTGTATTTTGCATTGATTCTTCTTCTTCTGGTTATATTGTTCAGCTCGATCTTTAAGCTTCCACAAATTGATAGTAGAAGTAGGTTATAGTATTCTGCTTTGATTTATATTTCATTATCAGGTTAACCTACCCAACAGATTTTCTACATGGTATCGGAGCTAGATTTGTAGAAATTTTCTACAGGATATCGGAGCTGTGAACAGTATACTGAGAAGAGAATTCGAAGTTTGAAGTTCGGGGTTGCAGGTGCAAATCGAATTCATATCATACTTCAAGGTTGGCCAATGGCATTCTATGGCTTGAGACTCGAGTATGCCTTGGAAGGTAGCTCGAATCACATAGCATGGAAAGATAGAATGGAGGCTATATTAGAAGACAATGGCTTGAAGGAATTCATTGATCAAGAAATCCCAAAGCCAGCTTTAACTAATGCACAAGAGTTGGCTGAGTGGAAGAAGTGTGTGGTGAAGGCGAGACGGATCATCCTTGAGGGAGTTTGAGACCATATGGTCTCGAGTCTCCATGGGAAGGATACTCCATTTTCAATGTGGAAGAAATTGAAGGACCTTTACCAGAACAGTAGGATACTCCATTTTCAAATTGTTCTATACCAAATCAGTTACTTTAACCCAATTTCACACTTCAATTAGTAGTATTTCCAATTACAATTAGTCTTTCCATTCATCAACGGTAGTTGAAGATAGAAAAATAAATGCAATGACAAAGAAGACAATCAACACATCAACAAGATACACAAGATTTGGTCAAAGACCGAGGAAAAACCCCACAAGGGGGAAAAATCTTTGAAATTCTTCTTCTATTAGATTGTCATAAAATGTTCATCAGAGAGTACAATGATGCCAATACAATATCTATCAAAATAACCCAATACAAATCTGAAATAGACTTCCAAAGTCATTGTGATGCAGAGAGAAACCCGTCAGCTTTCAGTCGACTGTGGTCAACTTTAGTCAAATGCGAAACCCTAGCTCAAAACCCCAGTGGCTCCCTTCAGGTTGACATGCGTGCAACTGAAGCTTCCCAGTTGATCTCTTAGCCCTTGTAAGCATGCAACTATGGTCGATTTAGCCCAATGACATGGGAGCGACCAGAAAACGGAAACTCTAATTCGTACGAGCCGCAGACCTGAAACTTCGGACCATGTGTGAGATTCCTTCATCAAACCTATGCAAACCAATTCATAGAGAAGAGAAGAATATGCTTGGATGATGTCCAAATGAGCTCTAGATCACTTGAATTTATAGGCTTTCATGGATGTCCAATAATGTTCATTTGATCTTTAGGTCAACTTGTCCAAATGTGTATGTGTGGGTACATAAATTCAAAAACCAACTTCTGCTTGTCCAAATGAGGTGACATTTAGGTCAATTTTGGTCCTCCCGAAAAGATGACTTTAATGCCATCATCATCTCAATCATATGAGTTATCCAAGGTGGAACTTGACCATAGCTTCATATTTTAACACTCCCTCTCAACTAAGGAGGATTCCACTTGTAAAAATTTGTCCATCTATCAATATGTCATCATGTCATCGTATGTCCCATCTCTGCTCAACTCTATCTGCTGAAACATTCTCGAATCTAAAGAAGAAGAATCATCAGGGAGAAAAATCTACCACCCTCTATCCATCAGGCTACTACCTAGAATCATTGTCAGCGAGCTGCTACTCGGAATCTCATGGTGGAGCTACTATTATGACCCCATATCAAGCAATAGGTGATGTAGGGGATCTACTACTCAACCCATCCTATTTCCTACCGATCTTCCCAGAAATGACCCTTAAGATTCATGTGGTAGAACACCTACATCATAATACTAGCTTGGACAAGATACCGGACTTACCAAAAGGTAAGGATCACACGCGTCCAAGCCTCCTCAACCTGTTGACCAAACGGGGAGGGACAATCCCAACAAGCCTAGCTTATGGGTATGATGCCAACTGGGGTATACTCTACGAAGACCAAGATAGGGTGAGTTACTACTCCAACCCTATGGGTAACAAATAGGGGTGAAACCCTATTGTCTAGAGATCCCTCAACCCCAGGAGCCCTCTATCTCAATTCCTCACCCTGGGAGCTCAAACAGGGGGGAAGAGTTGGCTCAGTGTCCTCGATCAGTGATGCCCCTTATCAAGAAGGGGCACATCCATTAGTCCAAGCTTCTCTGTGAAGACCAATAACTTCCTTTTTTGTAAAGCCATAGTGAGAATATCTGCAATCTGCCCATCTATCGATATGTGATGGAGTCGAATGGCTCCTCTCTGCACCATGTGTCGAATGAAGTGATATTGGATCTCTCCTCTCTGCACCATGTGTCGAACGAAGTGATATCGAATCTCTATGTGTTTGGACTTGTCATGAAATACAAGATTCTCTACCAAATGGATCCCACTCTTGTTGTCATAATATATCATTGTAGTGTCTAGGACCTGCTCAAATAGCTCTCCAAGGAGCTTTCTCAACCAAACTTCTTCGTAGCTAGCTATGCTAGTGGCAATATATTTTGCCTCGACGGTACTCAATGCTACGAACTTCTGCTTCCTAATCATCCAAGATATCATGGCAAGTCTAAGACTATAACAACATCCATAAGTACTTTTCTTGTCAATAACATTTCATGCCCAGTCAACATCAGTGTATCCAGGAAGTCAAACATCTCTGGTAGAATATTTCAGACAAAGTGTGATCGTCCCATGAAAATATCTCAAAATGTGTTTGGCAACGGTCCAATGTGCATGGAGAGGCTCAATCATGAATTGACTCAACGTGCTCACTGCATAACATATGTCTGGACGGGTGTTCACAAGGAACATCAGAGCCCTAATCAACTGTCTATACTTGTATGGATTCACCAAATCGGGTCCTGCATATTCTCCACATAACTTCTTGAAGTTCATTTCCATCGGTGTGACCATGGACTTGCATTCTGTCATTCCAAATCTCTCTAATAGCTTCACAAAATATTTTCCTCGAGAAAGGAAAATCTCTCTGGGCCTTTGCCGCACCTCAAGGCCTAGAAAGTAGTGCATGAGTCCAAGGTCCTTCATCTCAAATTTAGAGGCTAGCTCCCTCTTACACTCGATTATTAGAGGCTCACTTCCTGTCAATAATAGATTGTCAACATACAAAACCAAAATTAGCGGCATACCTTGGACTACCTTGAAGTAGAGGTTGGGATCGGCATTGCTTCTTGTGAATCTGTGAATCTAAACTTTAACAACAACAAAAAAAATATATGCAGGTGTACCATGCTCTAGGGCTTGCTTCAAACCATACAATGCCTTCTTTAATCTGCAAACATGTGTCTTTCGATCTTTTACTTCAAATCCCTGTGGTTACTCAAGATACAATTCTTCTTGTAACATGCCATGGAGGAATGCAGTCTTCACGTCCATCCGATGAAGGGTCTATCCTTGACTTGCGCCAAGGGAAAATATCAAATGAATGGTTGTATATCAAGCCGTGGGTGCAAATATATCATCATAATCTTCTCCCTCTTTCTGGGAGAAACCTCGAGCCACGAACCTTGCCTTGTATTCTTCTTTTTTTTTGCTTAAGCAAGAGTCATGCCTTCTTTTTCATTAAGTCAAACATAATTTACAATACTTTACAGAATGCCAACAAAGTGAGTTAGTCAAAGGTCATTCTAACCCCTAAGAATTCCTTCCACTCACTTTCGGGTACCGAATATGAAAAGTGGCGGGTCCAAACCCCGTGCCAACCCGCTCTCTAACCGCTATATAAACCATGCCTCCCAAAATTCAAAATGAAGCCTAAAGTCAACCCCACTGAACCCTCGCCCGTTCCTGATCATTGATCGGATGAGACCTTGCCTTGTATTTTTCAACGCAACCATCAACTCCATGTTTGATCTTAAATAGCCACTTCGAATTCACTCATATTACCCCTTCGGTCTCAGCACAATATCCCATATATCATTCTACATAATTGATTCATATTCTTCGGCCATAACATCTTTACAAACTTGTTCTTTTGCGTCTTCTTCAAATGTGGGAGTTTTGGCTTGAATCATAGTACCCATGGCTGCAACATATCCCTGGTACCTGAATGGTTTCTTCCTTTCTCTAAACGATCTTCGAACGGGAACTTGTTTATCAACATCCTATAAAGTGTCACGTAGCCAAAGTGGTCTCTTCCTAGTAGGAGGATCACTTGGAGGAGGATCTACAGGATCCATAGGCTCCATGGGATCATCAAAAATTTCAGTCTCAGACTCGGGCACGGAAGGACCAACTAGAATATCCATATCATCATTATTTTCAGGAGGAGGAGGTGGAGGAAGGTCCCCTTTCTTTTCCAAGGGCAACATCTTCATCGAATGTAACATCCCTATTAATTTCAACCTTCCTTTGACCAAGAATATATATTCTAAATTCTTTAGATTTTTCACAATATCCAACAAATGTACATTTTCTTCCTGTAGCTTCCAATATGTTCCTTTTGTCCTTTGGCACATGGAAATACACAGGACATCCAAATATGCGGAGATGACCAATGTAGGGCTTGACACTTGTAAACACTTCTTCCGGGGTATTGTTTCCCAAAGCTTGATGAGGCACCATGTTTTGAACATATATGGAAACATGTGAAGCTTCGACCCAAAGGAACTTAGGCAACTTTTGATCATGGAGCATCGCTTGGGTAGCTTCTACTATAGACATGTTCTTCCTTTCAACTAGACCATTTTTTTTGAGATTATACGGCACAATTGTTTCCTTCTTGACACCTTCCTTCTTGTAAAAGTCAATGAACTCGTTTGACATGTATTCTCCACCATTATCGGACCTAAATATTTTGATCTTCTTTCCTGTTTGTTTTTCAACCAATGCTTTGAACTCCTTGAAATTCTTCTTCTATTATATTGTCATAAAATTTTCAACAGAGAGTACAATTAACCCAATACAATATCCAGCAAAATAACCCAATACAAATCTAAAACAGACTTCCAAAGTCCCTGTGACACAAAAATAAACCCTTCAGCTTTTGGTTGATTGTGGTCAACTTTAGTCAAATGTGAAACCCTAGCTCAAAACCCCAACCACTCCCTTCATGTTGACATGCATGTGACTGAAGCTTCCCAGTCGCTCTCTTGGCCCCTGTAATCATGCGACTATGGTCGATTTAGCCCAGTGACATGAGAGCGACAAGAAAACAAAAATCCTAATCCCTACGAGCCGCAGACCTGAAACTTCAGACCTTGTGCGAGCTTCCTTCATCGAACCTGTACAAACCAGTTCAGAGGTAAGAGAAGAAGATGCCTGGATGATTTCCAAATGATATCTAGGTCACTCTAATTTATAGGCTTTCATGTATGTCCAATAATGTCCATTTGATGTTGAGGTAGACCTGTCCAAATGTGTACGTGAGGGTTTATAAATTCAAAAACAAACTTCTGCTTGTCTAAATGAGGTGATCTTTAGGTCAATTTTTGTCCTCTCAGAAAGAGGAATTCAATGGCATCATCATCTCCATCATATGAGTTGTCCTAGGTGGAATTTGATCGTAGTTGCATATTTTAACATCCAGATGATCGAATTTGGAACAAAATTTGGAAATTGGAATTTGGCTTAAGGTATCCATGTTCCTTTGGCAAGTCGCCCATAGAAAAATTCTCACATGTTCCATCCTATTGCCATCTATGCAGAGAGGAGCAAGCACCTATAAAAAACATACATAAATCCTACTATGTTACATCAAAGCTTTGGGGTAGAGGAATTTCCATCTCAATGTCTAGTAGAGCAAGGAGAAGCAATAAGTCCACCATTTCTAATGGAGAGGTTCGACATTCTCCCACAAAATAACCAACCAAACCTAGATCTTCCTTCTTTGGGAAACTTGGAAATAGAGGAACAATAGAATCTTCGAGAATGATGTGAAATCAACGAAGGATATCTAGATAAGAGTCCCCAATAACATAAGGAAATCCATTCTATCCATCAACTAGTCACCATAGGACTGGAATGGTAACTCAAAGGAATCCCAAATACTTCAATATCTAAATATTTCCTAGGTTAAACAATTTATCTCCTTCAAGCCACCTCCTCAAAAATGCAATAGCCTAATTCATTGGTCACCCTCGCCTAAAGGAGACATTAAATCAAAGTTTTATGGCATTTCCAAAAGCAATCCTAGATTGTCCAACTATGGAGGAATTTTTAGAGATACAGATGGGAAAAATCTCAAAGTTGATGCAAGGCCAATTGGCATAGGAAGTAACAATGCAAATGAGCTATTGGCCCTAGAATTTGGCCTCATGATTGTGACAAGATCAAGTAATTTTATTGTTGAAGGGGACTCACATCTGATAATAGTCATGGTTAAAAAATTTCATAATGGTTCCCCTCCTTCAAAAATTGCTAAGAGTTAGTACCTGGAAGCACGCTTGGAGATCTCTCTTTGATATCAAGAATCCCAATTAGAACGCCTTCTCATATTCAAAGATCTGGCAATAAGGTTCTCGATAGACTAGCTAATGCAGGAGGTTCTATGGAACAAAAAATTACAGATCTCTTATGGAATGACTTTAAGCAGGAGCCAAGCCCACGGGGCTTTGGATTGACGGTGAATGGGTGCACTGTTAAGGCACTCCTTGCAATAGGTCACTGGTTCAAATCCCCCATGGGTGCTTACCTACAAAAAAAAAAAGACTTTAAGCAAGAGCCACTCCAATCACAATGTTTGGATTTGGCACTAGCAGAGTTATCATCCCCCACATCGGGTGCTCATTAAAACTCGTTAATGTACATGGGGTGGCAAGGACTAAAGGTGTTGAAACGTGGTGAGTAAGGTCTTCGTTGACTTGAGCCTTAGTCAAGAAGACCAAAAGAAATATTTATTGAGCATGCACAAGTTCTTATTAGTTAGGACAAGTTCCTAAAATTTAGGATGAGTTATGGAGCAGTTTGACTGAAGCGTAGGAATTGGAGGCTCAGCTCTTTTTGTCTCCTAGTGCGAGTTATCTTTGGAAAAAGACAAGAAAGTGAGCTTAAGTTTCTATTTGAGGCAAGATGAGTTACATGAGTCAATTAGACTCAATTAACTTAGCAATCACAAGTCTAAGTTTCCAAAATAAAATTGTCAGATTTAGCTTATGTAAATTGCTTATAAGGAGGATGAAGGCACAAAATTGGATTATTGTTTTGTGAGAACAAGGTTGTGAGACAAGACAACGGAGAGCACAAGTTTGTGTGAAGGAGCTTGTGAGAGGGAGAGCGTACTAAGGAGAAGCTTGTGCACAGCTGATAGAAGGAAATTTCCTTGATATTTAGAGCAAGATCAGGGCTACTTGCAAAGTGTTTCAAGCTTAAGTCAAGCAGGGAAAACAGGGTTGTTTTCTATTGAATTATGATTGTATTGTAAGAGATCTATTGCTCAAAACTCTATCAATAAAATTCTCAAAAAAGCGAAGGGTTTTCCTAGTTGGGTTCCCTAGAAAATTTTATGTTTTTTTCTATCGTATGCCTATGTTTTATTTATGTTCTATTCTGTTGCAAATTGGTAGAGAAATTTTGTGTTTTGGTGCAATGACTAGTTTCAGATTTGTTCACTACAACAGTTGTAGAATTTCAAGGAAATTCTACATGGTATCAGAGCCAGGTTCGGAATAAAGAGAAACACAAGTTGATTCACACATCACAAGTGCAAATATCTTATAATGAAGGATAGATAAGGGAGTTGCAGCCTAGAGGAGTCTTGCCAAGAGAAGAAAGGACGAAATTTGAAGTATTTTTTCTATGTTTGGGAGGCTGAGATAGGCAAAGGGAATGTCAAAGTGTTTGAGGACAATTTTGGGCAAGTTTTTTTTGCAAGTTTAGGGTGCTCTTTATCTATTCAGGCCCCAAGTTGCTCTATATTATTGTAGGAGGACGGATCTCTTTTTGGGACGGCCGAGAGGCCTAGAAGGTGGCTAAACCTTGGCCAGAATCACATAGAACAACAATGCAGGTGTAGGAGCCTTGAAGTGGAGGAATTATGTAGTTGTATGAGGAGTATTAGGGCAGAGAATTAGGGCTAACATGGACTATCATAAGCCTTAACTAGATCCAATAAAAACTTAGAACAGGTCAAGAACATTCCTAGGGTAGAAATCGTCATCCAAACAAAGGGTTGTTGTGTTCTTCCAAGTTTTTTTTTTGCTAGGTTGGTGTGTCTAGGTTGGAGAAGCTTGTAGATCAATCAAAGTACAATATTGTGGAGGGTTGTTAGTGGCTTATTTGAGCCCTAAGTTCAGCCTATTGTGAAGGAATACAAATTCGTTAGTGGGAAAGTGTTGGAGAACTTTTTGGGGGAACCAGGATGGCGTACCAAGGAATGAGAGAAAATCATTGTTTAGAGGGAGCATCAAACTTCATTCCATGGAAAGGGAGGATCGTGATAATGCTGGAAGATAATGGCGTGGGAGAATTTATCAAGCAGGCAATAGGGCCACCTCAAGAACCCCAACAATTGGCCCAACATAATAAGAATGATATGAAGGCAAGGAGGATTATTCTAGGAGGGGTCAGAGATCATATAGTTCCTCATATCCATGAGAAGAAGACAACTTTTGAGATTTACAAATTTATATTAGATCTATATTAGGTTACTAGTGATACCAGGAATCTTGCTCTAAAGGAGAAGCTAAGGAGTATCTAGATGAGCAAGGATGAGCCCATCATCATGTATTTGTCAAAGCTCACTCAGGTACGAGATAAGCTAGGTGGTGTGGGTGTGATTGTACCAGAGCATGACTTTATGAGTTTTTCTTTTATAGGACTTCACAAGTCATGCTATGGGTTCCAGGATGTTGTTAGTGGCAGAGTGTTAGGCCCCTATACTACTAGTGTAACCCATTATTGTTATTAGTACAACCCCCTTATTATATTGTTGTACCCATGTAGTCCCCATAGAAGCCCACTATTGTTATTATTGTGCCCTTACATTATTATTGTTATGTCGGCTCTGATTATAT
Organism: Pinus tabuliformis; assembly: GCA_031772625.1. Classification (NCBI taxonomy): domain Eukaryota; kingdom Viridiplantae; phylum Streptophyta; class Pinopsida; order Pinales; family Pinaceae; genus Pinus; species Pinus tabuliformis. The sequence continues at coordinate 596,908,671 of CM062820.1, forward strand.
TATGACCCCTTAGACTCCTATATATAGAAAGGAGGTCTTTTCATTTGTATCATCTAAGAATTGTTCATTTGTGTAATGTAAAGGAGGTTGTCCCCTCGAAGAGGCAGATTCCTAAGGCGTTCATCTATCTTTTCTATCTTTTTGTGAGCTGGTTTCATAACATTTGGTATCGGAGCTTTGGATTCTATGGTTTCGTTGCTCCAAATAGGTCATCGTGGAATTTTCTCTATAACTTCTTTTCTGCGACATTTCAAAAGTGAAAAACAAAACCCATTTGGGTTGAAATCGTTCTGAAGCTCGGGTCCAAATTTTAGAGCTTTTCGTGCTATATTTGCGGAGATATGATCTGAGGAAGTTAAGGTTTTTGCAGACCCCCGAATTACATTCCAAACAGGTCACCTTGGGAAAATCGTCATAAATTTTTCTCTGAGAAGCAAATTGAAATTTCATAAGAAGTTACAAAAAGAGGACAGACTATAGTTTTTTGTGCATAGTTTACAGAACCGAGAAGTCGACAGCTACACAATTGATCAATTTCAAAGCATCTCATCAAGTGGAAGAACTTACCTGTTGAAGATTTCACACGGAAGGACAAGAATTTTATACAGAAGCATCAAGAACTACTCAAGCGTTGAGGACAATACTTTTTGGAGAGAGGCATGTTAGGCCCCTATACTACTAGTGTAACCCCTTATTGTTATTAGTACAACTCCCTTATTATATTTTTGTACCCATGTAGTCCCCATAGAAGCCCACTATTGTTATCATTGTGCCCTTACATTATTATTGTTATGTCGGCTCTGATTATATTATGACCCCTTAGACTCATATATATAGAAAGGAGGTCTTGTTATTTGTATCATCCAAGAATTGTTCATTTGTGTAATGTAAAGGAGGTTGCCCCCTCGAAGAGGCTGATTCCTAAGGCGTTCATCTATCTTTTCTATCTTTTTGTGAACTGGTTTCATAACACAGAGAAAAAATTTCCAGTTGGGAAAGGTTATGGAATGATTACGTTCAAGAAGAGATTCGGAGAGGTACTAGAGGTGGTAGATAAATGAAGAAAGAGGACAAGGAGAACTTTACCCTGGCAGGAAAAAGTAGCAAGGCCAAAGGTAAGGAAGGCCAAGGAGTGGTCGAGTCCAGTCAGAAGAGAAAGAAGAAGGATCTAAGCAATATCAAGTGCTTCCATTGCCATGAGTTTGGACACTATGCCACTAAGTATCCTAAGCAAAAGAAGGAGTCTAGTAAGGATCATGTAGTTGCGTCTGTGGAGGTAGATGCATTTTCTACCCAGTTCGAGAAAGATTTTTCTTTGATAGCTTGTATGGCAAGCTCAACAGACAACAGTGTATGGTATATTTATTTAGGATCATCCTTCCACATGACGAGGAACAAGAATAGTTTCAGCCACCTAAAGGATAAGGACATTCAGTTTCAGATTGAGCAAGGAGATGATGGCATGTATGCAGTGAGAGGAATTGGTAATGTCGGTTTTCAGAGGGAGTTAGGTAATCCTCTTCATCTCAGAGATGTCCTCTATGTTCCAAAATTAAAGCAGAATCTTGTTACCCATGAGGACAAGGGTTATGATGTCATCTTCAGCAGAGGTAAGGCTTATCTCCAACACTTAGCTTCTAGACATAAGAAGCAAATAGGTGTAAGGAAGAAGAATCTCTACAAGTTCTAGGTAGAGACAGGTGTAGTCTTGAGAAAAAAGGTAGGGAGATCTCATAATAGATAAGTGATGGTTGAATGAGAGTGAGATAGAGCTTGGATTTGTTTAAGGGAGATCAAGAGAGAGTTAGATTTTCCAGTATCACCTTCAGCCAAAGGAAGAAACCACAAAGGTACACAGGGTACATGGCACTTATGACTAAAGTGATAAACTCGCAAAGAGTGGTGGGAAAGAACATTTCTTCAGATCAAGTTTCAAAAAATAAAGTAAGAAAGTCTTCTAGTTCAAAGGACACAGCTACAGCAGCGGAGAACATGGTAGGAGTGGATGAGGTTCTTCCATAAGCACCTTCCTTGTTAAGAGGAAGTGTTGAAAAGTAATGAGTAAGGTCTTCTTTGATTTGTGCCTTAGTCAAGAAGGCCACAACCAATCTTTCTTTAGCATGCACAAGTTCCTATAAGTTAGGACGAGTCATGGAGTAGTTTGACATAAGCGCAGGAGTTGGAGCCTCAGTTAGTTATGTCTCATAGTGCGAGTTATCTTTGGAAAAAGACAAGCAAGTGAGCTTCAATTTCTATTTAAGGCGGGATGAGTTACATGAGCCAAACTCAGTTAACTTAGAAATCATAAGTCCAAGTTCCCAAAATAAACTTGCTAGATTTAGCTTATGTGAATTGCTTATAAGGAGGACGAAGGCACGAAATTGGATTTTTTTTTTGTAAGCACAAGGTTTTGAGACAAGACAATAAAGAGCATGATTTTGTGTGAAGGAGCTTGTGAGAGGAAGAGTGTACTAAGAAGTAGCTTGTGCACAATTAATAGAAGGAAATTTGATAGGGGGCAAGATCAAGGCTACTTGCAAAGTGTTTCAAGCTTAAGTCAAGCAGGGAGAACATGGTTGTTTTCTATTGAAACAGGGTTGCATTGTAAGAGATCTATTGCTCAAAACTCTATCAATAAAATTATCGAACAAGCAAAGGGTTTTCCCAATTGGGTTCCCTAGAAAATTTTGTGTTTTTTTTCTATCGTGTGACTGTGTTTTATTTTTGTCCTATTCCATTGCAAATTGGTAGAGAAATTATGTGTCTTGGCACAACGACTAGTTTCGGATTTGTTCACTATAGCAGTTGTAGAATTTCAAGGATCAATGATCACTCGACTTGGCTTACAAGCTCTTATGCTCGATATGCAAAACATCAATTCAAGTTATAGTTTAGTTTGTTGGTCATTTCCTCTATATGGCATATGTATTCGATGTATGAATGTAGCATGGAAGTACATTTGTTCATAATGGGAATGGTGGGCATATGATGTTTCCTCTCATCCACCATCAGGACAACCTTATAGGCATCACATGGCATGATTTCCTTGTTTGGCTTAATTTCCTCAAACTACTACAGAAGGAACTTACTATTTATGGTCCAGTGGTGCTCCATCCTTTCTTAATACCATACTTTATAGTTGAGTGGGGCAAATTTGAATTAGTTTCTACTTGGTTGATCTCTATCTCTCAACTCTGCAAGTTGCATTGTCTTTGGTTAGAACTTTTGAATTTGATGTGGGATGATTCGAGGCTATCAATTGTTTGGGTTAACTCGGGCTAGTAGTTTAGTTTGTCTCTGGTCAAAATGTCTCCTGGGAAGGATTTTTCTCTAGTTGGTAAGTATTTTATTTTGAGACGGGGTCAGAAGAAATGAGTGGATGTCATTGTCTTATTTTGTGTGCTTGGATGAGGTTTGAATTTATTCTATTTGTGGGCTTCTTGTTCTACTCATGTTCTGGCCTCAAGGGGCACTACCAAGGTCTCATTGATGGTACACACAAAACAGGCTCTAGGTGGAGGGAAGATCAAAAAAATATGCCAAGACGATATGGTGTTGGAGGTAACAGGGGTAAGTGAGGCCCCAAGCCTCCTTCCACCTCCCACGCTCAACAGGCAATCAAGCGCTCAACTACTATATATCATCAAGAAATCTTTCCTTGTATCTGCAGAGAAATTGCAAAGGTAAAAGGAAGCTACCAAGGTAAAATGATAGTTTGTTTATGATATGAATGTGCTGAAACAAGTTGGTTGTTTGGTCCTAAACAATGGTTATACAAGAACCAAGCATATTAGGTATTTACAAGTTGTGGATGTGTATTGGTGTTAGGTCCCTATAATACTAGTGTATTCCCCCATTATTATTGTCATTATAGCTCTTATTGTTATTTTTGTGCCCATGTTGTCCCCATATTGTTATTATTGTGCCCCATAGAAGCCCACAATTGTTGTTGTTGTTCCCTTACATTATTATTGTTATGTTGGCTATCTATATATTGTGACCCCTTAGACTCATATATAAGAAATGAAGTTTTTTCATTTGAATCATCCAAGAATTGTTCATTTATGTAATGTAAATGAGGTTTCCCCATCGAAGAGGCTAATTTTGAAGTCGTTGATCTATCTCTTCTTCTATTTTTTGAGATAGTTTCATAACATTTGGTATCAGAGCTTTGGATTCTAGGGTTTCGCTGCTTCAAACAAGTCCTCGTGGCATTTTCGCTGTAAAGTTTTTTTATGAAGCGTCAAAAGCTGAAAACAAAACCCATTTGAGACGAAATCTTGATGCACGTCGTGTCCGAATTTTAGATCTTGTCTCACTATATTTTCGGAGATATGATCCAAGGAAGTTAGGGTTTTGCAGGCTCCTAAATTCCATCTCAAACAAGTGACCTTGGGAAAATCGTCATAATTTTCTCTCTGAGCATTGGATTCAAATTTCGTAAAAAAGTGACAGAAAGAGGATAGACTGTAGTTTGTTGGGTATCATTTTCAGGTCCTAAGGTCAAAACAGGGACGCGTGACACTTCGTATAAGTTCACTCTACTGAACCAGTCTATAATTAGGGCATTGTGGGAGCTTGGGCATAACTCTTCCTTGGAGAATCCAATCTCGATCAAACTGATGGGGTTGGAAAGAGAACACAGAGGGCTACTACGAGACGAAATTTCAGACCTTGAAGATTTGCAATTAGAGAGACACAACAGATTCAATATCAAGCTCCTACAAAGAGAAAAAATAAGGTGTGTATTTTTTAAAAATTTACATAAGTTTCGTTTGAAAAAATAATTTGAAGTTATTCAAAGGGCGTAGTGAAGCATAATAATCACTAAATGATGCCCCGAAGAAAGAAAATGAAAACACCTAGAAAGCAACCCGGAAGTTCTACTATGACGCATGACGAAGAAGAAGAAATGCAACATGATATATCAAAATTACGAGACCAAGTGCAACAATTTTCGCTCTCACAAAGAGTAACCAAAAATTAAATGGAAGCTAAGATGGATGGTTTGAAGGATAATTTAAAATCAGACATGGAAGGATTGAAGAATGGCATGAAAGATAATATGGAAGATTTTAAGAATGGTTTAAAAGCATACATGGAAAGTTTCAAGGGAGGTTTGACAAGGTTGCTACAAGAAATGCTTTAATGGTGAAAAAGTATTAGATGAAACTCATGATGAGAACAAAAGAAATGTTAATCATGATTTCATAGAATCTAACATTGGATCGAATACCCGCCATGTTTCAAAGATCGATATGAGGAAGTTTGATGGCAAAGATCTCGTAACATGGATACTACAGATGGAGCAATATTTCTGTCTCCATAATGTGCAAAACACACAAAAGGTATGCATTGCAACTTTATATTTTGAACCCAATCAATTTGTATGGTATCGATGGCTGTTCTCTCATAAAAAATTGTCACTTGGTCAATTTTTACGGAGGAAATGATAGCACATTATGAGGATACAAAGAGCAACACCTTCTTTAGTCAATTGATAAATCTCAAACAAAAGGGTTCAATGGTGGAGCACATTGAGGACTTCCAAAAACTGAATATAAGGGTAAATGATATTCCAAAGGAGCATAGGATTGATGTGTTCATAGGGACTTTAAAAGATAACATTCAACATGAGGTTCGCCTCTGGGAACCTTATTCATTGGAAAAGACATTTAGATTGGCAAGAAAAATTGAAAGCAAAAATATCGCAACAAGGAAGTCTACCACTCACAACTATAAAAATGGAAGTGTTGTTTCCCCTAGCCTTCCACGACCTACAAGGTTGACACCACAACAATTGGAAGAAAAAATAACAAAATGGCTTTGTTATAATTGTGATAGTAAATACACTAAAGATCATAAGTGTGTTGAGAATAAATTATTTTACATAGATTGTGAAGAGGAGGAAGAAAAGGAACAAGAAACGTCAAAAGAAGAGGATATACACTAGAAACCAACCCTAGAGAAAGAAGAAATGAATCTGACCATATCTTGTAATGCATTGGCAGAGATTACCACTCCTCAAACTCTCAAGATAGAAAAATATCAAGAAGAAAAAGGTAATAGTGTTGATTAATTCAGGTAGTACCCATAATTTTATTCATTGTAAGATAGCCAATGAATTGAATTGCTTCTTATATCTAGCATCAGAGTGTCTAGTGATGGTTGCAAATGGAGAAACCATAAATTGCTCTGGAAAGTGTCATAATATCAAGTTATCCATGGGAGAATATGTATTGAATAGTCCAATGCTTTCTATTCTAATGGGTGGTGCTGATGTGGTACTAGGAGTCCAATGGCTACAATCTTTGGGTACAATAGATTTTAATTTTCAAGAACTTTTCTTGAATTTTTTTTGGGAAAGAAAGGAAATTGAATTAAGGGGTATTGCAGGGAAACCAAGAAAGATAATTAGTTCTAACAACATGACAAAGCTTCCAAAGAAAGAAAAACGGGGCATAATTTTACAATTATGTTCACTAGAGGTTCCCACATCGAAATCATTTATTCCTCCAGATCTCCAAAAAGTCTTGGACAATCATCCCAACGTACTTGAGACTCCCAAAAGCCTCCCACATATTCATGATCATGACCATGCTATTCATTTGATTCCAGGAAGTTTTCCTCCAAACGTCAGGCCTCACAGATATCTCTATGCCCAAAAAAGTGAAATTGAACGTATGGTTGCAGAAATGCTAAAGGCTAGTATAATTCAACCTAGTCAAAGTTCTTTTTCTACTCCAATAGCATTGGTGCACAAGAAGGATGGATCATGGCACATGTGTCTGGATTATAGGGAGCTCAACAAGCTCACTATTAAAGATAAATTTCTCATTCCAGTCATTGATGAATTATTGGATGAATTACATGGAACAATTTACTTCACCAAGTTGAATCTTCATTCAGGATATCATCATATCATAATGAAGACTGAAAACATTCTAAAAACAGCGTTTAGAACTCATGAGGGTTATTATGAATTATTAGTCATGCCTTTTGACCTTACCAATGCACCTTCCACATTTCAAGGTTTGATGAATTCCATTTTCAAACCCACCCTTATAAAATTTGTGTTAGTGTTTTTTGATAATATACTACTCTACAACAAGTCTTGGAAGGATCATGTTCAACATTTTGACAAGGTGCTCAAACTATTGGAAGAGAAACAATTATATGCAAAAACCTCCAAATGTTTCTTTGGAGTACATGAGATGGAATATCTAAGTCATATTGTATCTCATGAAGGTGTTAAGGTAGACCCTAGCAAAATTAAAACCATTAAGGAATGGAAAATTCCCACATCCATAAAGCATCCGTGAGGATTTCTCGGGTTGACAGGGTATTATCACAAGTTTGTTAAGAATTATGGGAAAATATCAGCATCTCTAACAACATTACTAAATAAAGATGCATTTTCTTGAACTCCGGAAGCAACAATGGCCTTTGAACATCTTAAAGAGGCAATGTGTCAAGCACCGGTATTAACTACGCCAGACTTCACAAAAACATTTATTGTGGAATGTGATGCTTCAAAAAATAGAATTGGTGTTGTTTAATGCAAGAAGGAAAACCCGTTGCTTTTAAAATTCATCCAATCAAAGGAAAGTATTTACGCAAAGCTATTTATGAGAAGGAAATGTTGGCAATACTACATGCACTTAAGAAATGGCGACCTTACCTAATGGGAAGACACTTCAAGGTAAAAACGGACCATGATAGTCTTAGATACATTTTAGAACAAAGATTATCTTCAGAAGAGCAACAAAAATGGGTCACGAAAAAGTTGGGCTATGACTTTGAAATCATCTATTAAAAAAAAAGGAAGCAAAATGTTGTTGCAGATGCACTCTCAAGAAAGGATGAGGATGTGGAAGCATTGCTTTATTTCATTTCTATTATCCAACCAGATTGGATAAACGAAACAAGGGATGAATGGAAGAATGACGAAGAAGTGTGGGTACTCATTCAAAAGTTGCAGCAAGATCCCACTACATCTAGCTGGAAAATTGATTCGTTATGGTACAAAGATCGCTTATAACTCTGTAAGAATTCCCAACTCAAACAGAAGATTCTTCTGGAATTGCACACCTCTCCATTAGGAGGGCACTCAAGATTTTTAAAAACTTACCATTGAGTTAAGAAAGAATTTTTTGGGGATGGCCTTAAATCTGATATTCGAAAGTTTGTGGCGGAATGTTTGGTTTGCCAACCAATAAAGTTGAAACAATTAAGACCTCGGGTTTGTTACAACCTTTATCCATTCCAAGTCAACATTGGGAGGAGGTTTCAATGGATTTTATCACAGGTCTACCTAAATCCGAAGGAAAGAGTGTCATCTTGGTGGTAGTTGATAGACTTACCAAGTATGCACACTTTTGTGCATTATCTCATCCATTTAAAGTCAGTACAGTTGCTATTGCATTTATGGAAACAATACAAAAACTATATGGAAACCCAAAGATTATTGTAAGCGACAGAGATCCCATTTTCATTGGAAAATTTTGGACGGAATTATTTTCTTGTCTGGGTACTCAGTTAGCTCATAGCTCATCTTATCATCATCAATCTGATGGGCAAACTGAGATAGTGAACAAATGTTTGGAAGGATATCTTCATTGCTTTGTAAATGATAAACAAACACAATGGGTCAAGTGGTTGCCTCTCGCTGAATAGTGGTATAACACTTCCTTCCATACTGCAGCAAAAATGACCGTATTTATGGCACTTTATGGATATCATCCACCGTCCATCACATCATCTTTAAGAGAAACTTCTAAGATTCAAGCAATGGAAAATCACATCGAGCATCAACAACAACTCTTAAAAGATAACCTCACTTTGGCGCAGAATAGAATGAAACAACACGTAAATCAACATTACAGCGAAAGAAGTTTTGATGTAAGTGACTGGGTATTTCTACGACTACAACTATACAAACAAATGTCCCTCAAACAAGTTAAGAAGGATAATAATTTATCACCAAAGTATTATGGTCCATCAAGGTGTTGCAAAAGATTTGTACTATGGCATACAAATTGGAACTTCCTGCATCTTCCTGAGTGCACCCAGTTTTCCATGTTTCATGCTTAAAGAAGGTTATAGGTGACAAGCTATCAGTTCAAACAATATTGCCAGAATTTGACAAGGAAGGAAAAATCATATTGGAACCTGAAGCAGTCACAGAAACAAGAAGTCGACAACTACGAAATCAATCAATTTCAGAGTATCTCATCAAGTGGATGAACTTACCCGCTGAAAATCCACATGGAAGGATGAGAATTTTATACAAAAACATCCATTACTACTCAAGCATTGAGGACAACACTTTTTTGAAGGAAAGAGGCATGTTAGGTCCCTATAATACTAGTGTATTTGCCCATTATTATTGTCATTGTAGCCCTTATTGTTATTGTTGTGTCCATGTTGTCCCCATATTGTTATTATTGTGCTCCATAGAAGCTCACTATTGTTATTGTTGTGTCCTTACATTATTATTGTTTTGTCGACTCCGATTATATTGTGACCCCTTAGACTCCTATATATAAGAAGGAGGTTTTGTCATTTGAATCATCCAGGAAATGTTCATTTATGTAATGTAAAGGAGGTTGCCCCCTCGAAGAGACTAATTTTGAAGTCGTTGATCTATCTCTGCTTCTATTTTTTGTGTTGGTTGCATAACAATTGGCAAAACAAAAATGTTATGGGAAAGGTTCTAACTGAAAGGTATGAGGAGCAACATGAGATCATGCTAACAATGGATGAATTACAAAGGAAGATTAGAAAATTGGATCATAAGGTCACAATGCTAGCAAAGAATCTAGCCAATATCGAGTACTTTGATCCCGAGGAGGGTGTCTAACCACTAAACACCTTCTAGGTGGACTCCCCCACTGCATGAAATGTTGGTCTCCTATTGCTTTTTGTTTATTTTAGTCAAGCATATAGTTGTTTATTCATTTTGATATAGAAAATTCTAAGGCTTTAAGCAATAAGCATTGGCACTATGATTGTAATCTTTGGTACTTAGCAAGATTTATTATGTGTTCTAAACTTTTTATTGGCCTAAAAAGACTATGGTGTGCTATTATTATGGTTTCCCATATGGTAGACTAGTGGGAAAAGCTGAACATATATATTTTTTACTTCTTTAATCTATTATTAATGCAGGCTACCTAACTTTAAAAAAAAAGGGGGTTAAACCTTTGGAGTCTTTCACATCTTGCAAAAATGTCCCTAGTATCTTTTGTTCAAGCCGTGTTACAAACTCGGATAAGCACCAACACTTCTCACAAATATTTGAAACATTTGTGCTTACTTGGATTTGTACGGAGCTCGAATTCAAAAACATTTAAGGCATAGACAAACTTATAAGAATAGGTCTTTCATGTGAAACTAACAAATCCAACTCGAAACGAACTTGACAGTCTATTTTATTGATATTAACTTTCACAAGTTGAGTCCAATATCATAATTTAGCTACAAACCACTATCAACTCCATAAGAGAGGTACATATAAGAACAATGAGGCCATGATCATTCACTCATAAGAATGAGACACACATTGTATATTGAATTCCCTATGACCATAAGAGAAATTCCTAGACCTCCCACTCTCCAATTTTCAAATTCATTTAAATGGCAACATGTCAACTGTTAATCTACAAATGATCATCAACATAGCACCAAGTAGCCAGTCTTTTCTATCTGGTAAGCTTCCTTAAGAGGCAACTCACATGCCATCTGATGGTTTCTTGACTTCAATCGTCCAAGCATTTCAACAACAAACTTTCAGCAACCATGGAGATCTAGTTGTATCACATTTCCATAGGAAGTCATCTCAATAACATCCAGCTCTTTATCTGATATAAGATGATTGCTTAATTCAAGGCATTTTGATTTTGTGCCAACATATAAAATCATATAAGATGTGCATCAATACTAGGCTTATGGTAGGAATGAATGTTGAAGTACAATAATATCCCCTATTAACTAGAGTGAGTAGTTAGTTGCATGTTAACTTCAATGGGACACTTAGTTGTTAGTCCAAGTTAATTTTAGATAACTAGTATCTTCAGACTCACTGAATTCTAAATATCTCTAGAATTTCATAGTGCTAGATAATTCTAGAAAATTCTCTATGCATTGTAAAATCTATTTAATGACGAGAATGGCAAGTTGTGCCCCAAGATTTTTTGCATTGTCTTCATAGTGTATGTGCATATTCTTTGTATCATGGTATCAAAACCAAAGGATCCAAGGAACAAAAGAAATCAAGAACTAGATCAGATTGAGGGTTTGTAAACCCATTGCCATTCAAAAAAAAAACCCTCGTTGTGTCGTTTGCATAGTTGTTATGTTATCCATTATTTGTCAAGGGAGCCATATGTTAGTATAGGTAGCCGTGTGCAACTTTCATTGTTTGAAGAAACCGCAAAAGGAATAAGGAGCAATCACCGCTACTATAAACCACCATCGCTTCCTCCTCTGGGAAGTGAGCAGGGCAAAGCTAGAAGAGTTGTGGCCACTGTGAGCCAAAGTAGACCATTGGAAATCACCACCATATGCAAAAAGGTCAAGTCATTTTACTAAACTAGGAGAATTGTGGTGTTGAGGGTCTCAAAAAGTTGCCACAATTATGAAATTTGTCTTACTCAATGGCCATGAGTTGCAGTCGTCATCTTAAGTTTGATTAAATGTGTTTTAATCATCTTGGTCACTTAATAAAGAAAATAGTGTTATGTTATTAATTCCCAAACATATATGTTGGATATATTTTTTATTTAAAAGTGCGTTGAATAAAAATTTATTTCTTATAATTTAGAACAAAGTGACCGAGGATTTGAGGTAAAAAGTTGAAAAGGAAAATAAAATAATTGAAAAAGGTGATTGAAGGAATTTTTTTTAAAGAAAAATATATTTTCCTTCTAGAGATTTGGCTATTAAAAAAAAATAAGTTAAGAAAACGAGAGTGTGATTGCAAAGTTTTTTAAATAAATTTAAAAAAGGAAAAGGTGAAAAATGGCTTGGCAACAATGGGATCTTTGTTAGGGTTTCAATCAAATTGAAAATCAAAGAGAAGCTCTTCAATCCACAGTGAGGGGAAATATGATAGAAGTTATATGTGGCTTCCACCAGCAATTAGAATGCACATGGTCCCATATTGAATGGCACCAACTATCCAATGTGAGCAATAAAGATGAAGAGTTTTTTGAAGAATTTGGACCGCCGCTGGGAAGCAGTAGTCAGAAAATGTGAACCAAAAGTTGCAAACTTAGCAATAATGACAAAAGCCCAAAGCAAAGAGCAAAAGAAAGGATTCAAGAGCACTACACAATGGAGTTGAAGACTCCATATTTCCTGAGATTGCCACAACAACCAATGCCCATAAAGCTTGGGAGATTTAGGGAAAGACATACCAAGGCACAGACACGGTTAAGAATGTCAAGTTTCAAATTCTTGGGAAGAAGTTTGAAACTCTACAAATGAGAGATGTTGAATCAATAGATCAATTTATGACTCAAGTTATGGAGGTAGTAAATCAACTTAGATCTCATAGATAGCGTGTCGCGGACCAAAAGGTGGTTGGGAAAATTCCTAAAAGCCTACCACCTTCATTTGACATTCTTTTGATAAACATGGAAGAAAGTAAAGATTTGACCCTAGTTTTAATTAAAGAATAACATGTTCAATGTTGAATCATGAGTCAAAAAAGAAAGGTAGAAATGACTCATTAGAAAATGTCTTTCAAACTCAAGCCACAATCAATAGAGGATGAGACAAAGGTAGTAGAAACAAAAGCAGAAGAGGAAGAGGATATTCTAGCAGTAGAAACAATGCATCACGTCAATAGAATCAGCCACAAAATCAATGAGGAAGAGGCAAAAATAGTAGAGGAAGAATAAGGATGGACAAGTCAAATTAGCGCTATCATTGTAGTAAGTATGGCCAATTTGAAAGTGAATGCAAGAAGCAGCCAAAATTTGAACAAAGGCAACACAAATGTTTCAAGCGTTAATGGAAGTACAATGTCATCTATGTTTCTTTCTTGTTCAACAGCCCAAGAAAACATAAATGAAGATCTATGGCTATTAGAAAGTGCATGTAGCAACCATATGACAAGTAACAAAGATAGCTTTTCAAGTTTTGATGAAACAATAAAAACTCAAATTAAGTTGGTTCATGATCATCTTGTTAATGCCTTAGATAAAGTTATAATTACAATTGTAACCAAAGCAAAATGAAAAGGACATTCATGGTGTCTATTATGTAAAAAGTCTGAAACATAATCTGTTAAGTGTAGGACAAATGAGTCAAAAAAGATTTTAAAGTCAAGTTTAAAGGTCGTACTTGGACAATTCATGATAGGCCACCTAGTCCTAGTCAAAAAGTGATAGCAAGGATCCAAATGACCAAAAATTGAAGATTTCCTCTAGTCATGAGAAATGTCAAGCATTCATATCATATGCTCACTTTGTAACAAGTTCTGGAGAAACTTGGTTATGACACCTTAGATATGGCCATTTACCTTTTAACAATCTTGATCTTTTGCAAAAGAAGTTTTGCAAAAGAAGTTTATGGTTCTAGGACTACCTGTGATAGATGTCCATAATAATCCATGTGAAAGTCATATCTTTGCCAAACACCAAAGAAATAGTTTTCCAAATGCTACTAGCTATAGAGCCAAAAGTCCACTTGAACTAGTACACACAGACCTTTGTGGTCCAATGCAAACTCAGTCAATAGGAGGAAGTTTTCATTTTCCAACTTTTATTGATGATTTAAACATAATGACATGGGTATGCTTCATCAAAAACAAATCTGACACATTTGGAAAATTCGAGCAATTCAAAGTCATAGCAGATAAGCAAAGCAACAAGTAAATTAAAGTATTAAGATCAGATGGAGGAGGTGAATATGATTCCAAATAGTTTGCAGCATATTGCAAGGATCAAGGTATCTAGAGGCAATTTACAAGAAGATACACTTCACAACAAAATGTAATAGTAGAAGAAAAAACAGACCATCATGAATATGGCAAGAAGCATGTTGAAGGCAAAGAATTTGCAAATTGAGTATTTAGTAGAGGCAATAACATGTTTGGTTTATATATTGAACAAATCACCAACCAAAGTGTCAAAGACAAAGTTCCTTTGTAAACTCGGAGTGGTGTGAAGACAAGTGTGTTACACTTGAAAAGCTTTGGTTGTGTAGCATATACACATATTCCAGAATAATTGAGAAGGAAATTGGATGAAGAAGTGAAAAATGCATATCTGTTGGGTATAGTGAAGAAATGAAGGCTTACAAATTGTACAATTCTATCACCAAGAAAACAATTATTTCAAAAGATGTTAAATTATTTAAAGATCAAGCATGGAATGATCAAGATAAAGGGGCAAACAGGAATCAAATTTCTCCACGTGCATTGGAACCAAGTGATGCAATAGAAGTAGAACAACAAAGGCAGGAATTGCCACACCTAAAAGTTCCAACTAAAAGCACAACCCAAGGAGGACAAAATGTGCACATTCCATCCTCAAGTAGGAAATCTGAATCCACCATTTCGCAGAAAACAAGAAGTTTGAGACAGATTTATGAACAACTAGATAATGAACAAGTACAGTTAGCTTCACTGTCTTTCTAACCAACACAATTTGAAGCAATCAAAAATAAAGAATGGGTTGAAGCTATGAATGAAGAAATTGCAGCCATAGAGAAGAATGATACATGGAGCCTTGTAGATCTACCAGAAGGAAAAACAACCATTGGAGCCAAATGGGTTTATAAGACCAAGTTTAATGAAAAGGAAGAAATTGTAAAGCATAAAGCCATATTGGTAGCAAAAGACTTTGCATAACAACTTGGAGTGGATTAATAAGAAACCTTCGCACATGTAAAGAGATAGGATAATGTCGGAACAATATTAATAATAGCAACAAAGAATCATTGGCCAATTTACCAAATGGATGTCAAATCAACATATTTAAATGGAATCTTAAAGGAAGAAGTTTATGTAGATCAACCTCCAAGGTATGAAATCAAGGATCAAGAAAAAAAGGTTTACAAGTTAAAAAAGACTTTGCATAGTTTAAAACAAGCCCCCGGAGCAAGGTACAACAAAATTGATTCATGTATGCTCAACAAAGGAGTCAAACACAACATGAATTAATCCACTCTCTATACAAAAACAGATTTGCAAGGTAATATTTTACTTGTTTGCATTTGTGTTGACGATATGATTTATACAGGAAATTTGCAGCTTGAAGATTTTCGAGCAGCCATGGAAAAAGAATTTGATATGACCAATCTTGGTCACGCGAAATATTTTCTCGGAATAGAAGTTGAACAGTCTGAAAAAGGGATATTCATTTGTCAAAAAAAATAGGCAAATGATATTTTGACAAAATTCAGGATGAGTGAATGCAAGCTAGAAGACAAACCAATTGTCCAGGAAGCAAGTTAAACAAAGATAACAACGGTCCAACAGTCAATTCCACTTTGTACAAGCAGCTAGGAGGCAACTTAATGTATCTCACCACAACAAGGTTTGACATAATGTATTCAATGAGTCTTATATCCAAGTTCATGGAGTCACCAAAAGAAACTCATTGGAAAAAAGGATTTTAAGGTATATTGCAGGAATAATACAGTATGGAATTTTGTACACTGATTCAAAAGATAGCCAGCCATCTTGTTGGTTACACATACAGTGACTTTGCAGGAAGTATTGATGACAGAAAGAGTACGTAAGGTTATGCATTTCACCTAGGTACAAGACTAATCTCATGGGCATCCAAGAAACAACCCATTGTTGTCATTTCATCAGCAGAAGCAGAATATGTAGCAGCAACAAGAGCAACATGCCAAGCGATCTGATTAAGAAGATTGATAAGTGATCTTAAGCCTGAAAAGAATAAAGAGTCAACTCCTATTTTCTGTGATAATAATTCAGTGATTGCACTTCCCAGAAATCATGTGTTTCACCCCAAAAGCAAACACATTGATACCAAATACCGCTTCATTGGCGAGCTTATCAACAATGTGGATGTATATCTTCAATTTTGTGGATCTAGAGATTAGCTAACAGATAACTTCACCAAGTCATTGGGAAAAAATGTTTTTGAGTTTCAGAGACAACACTTAGGCATTATCAGTAAATGTAACAGTTGAAATTAAGGGGGTGTTAAAGTACAGTAATCTCCCATGTTAACTAGAATGAGCAATTAGTTACATGTTAACTTCATTATACAGTAATCTCCCCTGTTAACCCCCCTGTTAACTAGAATGAGCAATTAGTTGCATGTTAACTTCAATAGGACACTTAATTGTCAGTCCACGCTAATTTCATATAACTAGTATTTTTTGAGTTCGTTAATTCTAAAAATTTCTATATGCATTGTAAAATCTATTTAATGAAAGGAAGGGCAACCTATGCCCCAGGGTCTTCATTAGTGTTTGTGCATGTTCTTTCTATCAATCTGATAGCTTCTCGACTTCAGCTATCCAAACATTTCAGCAACAGATTTTCAGCAGCCATGGAGCCACGGTCGTACCACATTCCCATGGGCAGCCATCTCAATAACATCCAGCTCTTTGTCTGATATAAGAAGATTGCTTAATTCAAGGCAATTTGATTTTGTGCCAGCATATAAAATTATAAAAGATGGACAACAATACTAGGCTTATGGTAGGAATGATCGTTCTCCCTTGACCCATAGTGTTTGCATCTACAGCTTATAAGACCACAATGCACATCATAGAAATAGAGTCAATGTCACAAAAATTTGTAAGCAAATATGTCAGAGAACAAATAATTGTACACATAATAGAGATAAAACAGAATTAAAGCATTATAAAAGTAATTTGATGACAAGAACACGACTTCAGTTTATTAATCAAAGATGGCGTATATCTTGCTCTACCATGCAACCACCAATTTTAATTCAGAAGGTAATTGATTACCTGAAACATCGGTGCTTACCTGAATTTGTAACACAGCTCGAATCCAAAAAGGTCAAGGCAAGCACAATTTTATTAGAAACCTTTCATGTGAAACCAGAAAATCCAACCTGAAATGAGTTTGACAGTCTTTTTTGTTGTAATTAACTTCCACAAGCCGAGTCCAATATCATTAACTGAACTGTGAATCACTATTAATTTCTTAAGAGAAGCATACATAATAATACTGAGCCAAAGGCCATGATCATTGACTCAAAAGAATGGGACACACAACTGCGTGCTAAATTCCCTGTAATCATCAGAAAAAAAATCATAAACCCACCACTCTCCAATTTTCAAATTCATTTCATGGCAACCTGTCTTCTGTTCACCTGCACGTGACCATCAACATGGCACCAGGCAGCCAGTCTTCTCTATCTATTATGTTTCTTTATACGGCAACTCGCATGCCATCTGAGGGCTTTTCGACTTCATCTGTCCAAGCATTTCAGCAACAGATTTGCACCGGCATTGAAGCCCTGGTCGTATCACATTTCCATAGACAGCCATCTCGATAACATCCAGCTCTTTATCTGGTATAAGACGATTGCTTAATTCAGGGGAATTTGATTTTGAGCCAACACATAAAATCATAAAAGATGTGCAAATAATATTAGTATTATGACAGGAAGGATCATTCTTCTTTGACCCATAGTGTTTGTATCTACAGCTTATAACAGACACAATGCACACAGACTAGAAATAGCGAGAGCGTCACAAGAATATGCAAATGAACCTTGAAAATATGTCGAAGAACAAATAATGGTACACATAGTAGAGATAAAACAGTAGAGCATTAAAATAATTTGATGACAAGAACGTGACTTCAGTTTAGTTATCAAAGATGGTGCATATATTATTATACCATGTCACGAACAATTTTAATTCAGAATGCGATAATATCTATTAAAAATATTAAGTTTACAGAAATAGTATCCACCAATGTTGACCAGAATAACACGAAGTATGATGGAGAGATACTAAGCAACCAAGTATAATAACTCTGATGGCTTGATCATGAAGGTTTCATATATGAGCCTGGTTATGAAACTGTTCCTAAAGGTCTCATATATATACCTGATTATGAAACTGTCGCTTCGGTAAACCATAATGCAACCAAATTCATAGAAAGCTACCCCAAAAAACAGGACAAAAAATTGCAACTGCAAGTCATTAATACACTTCCCAGAATGATCATGTGCAACAGCTATTTTTTCTATTGCAGTGCAGTGGCAGTAGGATCTTCTTTCATATATCTCTCTGTGTTGATCACATTTCACAGACTCCTAACAGTATTCATCATAACAACCTATGAACACACAAAACCAAATAAACTGTTGCAACTTGCGAGCAATTATTAGAACACATATGTTTCACCTATGTACAATGCCTACAATGCCACTGGCATCAGAAGCCAAATAATAGACACTAGTGTATGTTCGTTTCAGCAACAACACTTGGCTCAGACAAAAGGAGAGCACATGCATGATCATATTGAAAAATCGGTATTTCAAAAGCAAAATGTGATAAGGGCCTGGCGACAAATTGTGTGATATGCAGTGTTTTAGGAACGCATCCCCTAGTGTGGGGCGTACTCGCCACATTTTCCGTGCTCCCAAGACGGGACACTTGGGAAACGTTTCTCATGTACCTTTTTAGATGAGTGAGTGAAACGTTTCTCATGTACCTTTTTAGATGAGCGAGTGAGGGGATATGTAGATTGCATGTAAACTGTGATGAGTGAAAGAAGATATGACTTGTAACAGCTCTTCTGTAGCTGACTTGAGTTTTCTGTATAGAGTAATTTAGCAGCCCCTTATCTAATCTAGGTTGGGAATAATGGGAAAATATTTTTCATCTGGAACCAAAATGAATTAGTTTTTGTCCAGTCCTATAAATGAAGTATGAGGTGGAACAATGCTATTTGATTCATGTTCTAATCACAGAAAATTTGAAAAACGATCTGATGGAAGAAATTTTCTTTTGGGTTTTAAGGGCAAACCTGTAAATTTAAAGGGCTAGTGATGGAAAAATCTTGGCATTACAATATAGTCAGTTCGTGTGTCAGCATCTGAATTGTCAATGGCTAGGGTTGGAAAATAGCATGTCAAGACAGTCTCCATAATAAGAAAAGCTCACACGTCTAGCCTGACATCTACTATATCTGGACCGACTATTTAAGATCAGTAGATAAATTCCAATAGCAACCATTCCTATTCTTCCACGCGAGAGACGATGCATATTTATTTCAAAAGAAAAACTTGTTTCTGTGTTTTTACGTTAGTCTTCTTTATTAAAGGGGGATCACCGGGGATATGTAGATTGCTTGTAGACTGTGATGAGTGACAGGAGATATGAGTATGCCCTTGTAACAGCTCTTCTGTAGCTGACTGGAGTTTTCTGTATGGAGTAATTTAGCAGCCCCTTATCTAATCTAGGTTGGGAATAATGGGAAAATATTTTTCATCTGGAACCAAAATGAAATTAGTTTTTGTCCAGTCCTATAAATGAAGTATGAGCTGGAACAATGCTATTTGATTCATGTTCTCATCAGAGAAAATTTGAAAAACGATCTGATGGAAGAAATTTTCTTTTGGGTTTAAGGGCAAACCTGTAAATTTAAGGTCACATGAATACTGTTCCAAAACAGTTTTATCGACTTGATCCTTGTTCCCTTTAGATCGATTGACCCTTGACTGCAAAATTTGGCAGTTCTCAACTGTCGTCTCTCCACCTGTAAACAAGGCAATTTGTCCATTAGAGAAACCTAGTCTTGGTGGTAAAAAAAACATGGGATACATTTTACAATAGAGGTGAGTATCGGTGTGACCCTATGGGAATCGAACTAGTGCCATCAGGGATGCATTGATAAAGAGACTGTAATGCAATGCACTGCAATATAGAATGAAAGACCAGGAAATGGATGAGCAAGATTCACCTTTCGAGAAGGGAATGATGTGATCATACTCGTAGCAGAGACAGCCGTCACAGTGCCAAAACCTTCTGCAGACGATGTTGCCGGCACTGTCCTTTCTCCAACGTTCTGGATGACGACCTGCAACAACATCTGCCTTCTGCCAGCACAAATTTCTCGTCTTCTCGTCGAAGAACCTAGCCCTTTTGGGATTGCCTACCCTCTCTTCCGAGGGCGAGGCAGAATCCATCACAAACCCAATCTAATGTTCAACTCTCCATGCCTATGCCTCCCCTAAACTCAAGAGTAGGCTTGAGACTCGAATAGGAAGAAATGCGACCCAGAAGGTTGCTTTTCAGCACTCCCGCCGCATGTCTGATTAAAAAGAGTGGGAAAAATACCGCATTCTTCACGCGTGCAGCTGGTTATAATTCAACTTTACAATTTGTAAGATTTGGAAAACTTCATTAATTTTCTTTAGGCCTGGTTAAGCTTGCGAAAACTTGGATTCTCTTGTCTAATTATAATTTCGAGAACGGAAATCGAGACTTCGTGACTTATCTTGAACCTTGTAAACCTTCCGAAAACTTGGATTCTGTTCTCAGATTATAATTGAGCTTGTAGAAATGTGGATTTTTTTTCCAACCAAAAGAAATTAACAGCTTTAATATGGATTTTTTTTCCAACAAAAAAAATTAACACCTTTATATTGATATAATAAAGTGTTAAAATAGTCCAAACACTAATCTACATATAATTTAAAGTCTATATAAAGACTTTAAAGGTTCTTATCATCAATAAGAAACATTGAGGCTACAATTACATAAAGAAAAATCAATATATGCAAAGAGCCTTAGTTAACAAGAAACTACCGTAAATCAACTAAACAACTAGTTCGAAATTCTTCCACAAAGATTGTGCCCATTTGAGTCATCAAGCTTTTTTTTGAAAGAGCATTAGCATGCCTAGTCAATTCCCTGTAGCTATGTGAAATGTTGATGGACCTAAAGGATTTGTAGAGATGTCTAACCCTTTGTTTCTAATGACCAAGAGTGGTTATGTCCAGAGAAAAACTCAAGACCTGTAAAGAGTCCAAACCTAAGAATGTAGCATATGATAAGACTCCCCACAAGGTTGATAATCCAGCTTTCATATTGGATCCTAGACCACACCCCCATAAAAAAGACTAAAAAAATGATGTTGCTCCAAATATATCACTCCACCATAGCCAGAGATATTAGAGCTAGTAGCCTATCAAAGTATGTTGAGGGAAAGTGACCCATCGAAATAGGGGTATATAAAATTTTGAGCTTACATGTATGTGTTATAGGACACAACTCCAAAAAAAACTTTATTATCTTAGCACTATTTCTCTTGATGACCAGTTCTTTGTCCTTGAATATTGAGCAGTTCCTTGTTCTCCAAATCCCCCAAGCAATGTAAATAGGGAGCGTTGCACACTCTCGATTGGTAAACATTCAGTCTTTTAAACAAATCTCCAAATTCTCCCCATTTCAAGAGGAAAAAAAATCAAGTTCTTCATAATAGCTTGCCAAATAGGCAAAGCAAATGGGCACTATAGAAAAGGATGCAATATGTTCTCCTCCTTCCTCTTGCATAATGCACTTCTACCCAAGCCACTAAAGCCTCTTTTACAAAGGTTATCCCATATAAGTATTTTGTTTCTCAAACATAGCCACCCAAATACCTTTAATTCAACGGAGGCTTCCACTTCTAAAGTTTTTCACGCCACCAAACAAATATAGAACTAGCAAATTTCATAGCAATATGTCTATATGCATCTTTAACAATGATCCTACCCTCCTTTGTGCATCCATTCCAAAGTATAGTATCTTCATCTTGGTTCAAATTGACTTTGGCTTGTTGCAGATCCAAAATGTATCTCCCATAGAGCTACCATATATCCAAAAAGTCCCAAGTCACTAGCAGGCATCCAGACAGTACCTGCATTGTAATTTGTCTCCCATTTCTTTATCTAGTTGATTTAGTAAATTCTTGTGTTGTGTAGATAATTGAGGAACTGTCAAGGCAAATGTAAGATTGTAGAGGATCCTACAAATCCCTCTCCAATCCTCACCATCAATCCATCACCAATTTTCCAAAGCACGTTTCCAGCCAACCATCACTTAACTGATAGTAAACTGCGCCAAATCAAAGAAGTGTCTCAGGTGCCCCGAATATGTGCTCTAACCTAATCTTCCACCCTTATATTTGCTATATGTTTGTCTCTGCAAATGTCCAGCCATAAACTATCTTCAAACAAGGCTCTCTAAAGAGTTTTTGTCTCCAAATCCCATCTAAACCAAAGAAGGTTTTTTAGCCCCCAGCCTCCATCTTTTTTGGGCTTTGATATATCCTCCATATTAGCCAAAAGGATTTTATGTTGTTGTGTAGCGTCAGCCCATATAAAACTAGTTGTAATAGAATTGAGCTTTTGAAGAATAGATTTAGGGACACTTATTATGTGCATCCAATACATTGGCATATTATGTAGAACAACCTTTACAAGGGTGAGCCTACCCCCTATTGATAGCTACTTATTTGTCTAATTCAACAGCTTTTGTTCAAAGTTATCGATCAACCAATATCAATCCTTAGTCAAATATTTATTTGGTTTAAGGAAAAAACCCAAGAAATACCTTGTTTTAGATGTATCACCCTAATAGAAAAAAGATTTGCAATTTCTTGAAAAATCTTCGAGTCCACCTTATATTCTATGAAGATGGATTTGACATTGCTTAACATCGAAATATTTGGATTATGTTTCACAAAATACTTAAGTGGCTTAGCACTTAATCTTTTTATAATAATAATAATCTAATTTTAAGATCACCACCAAGTAAGACACTAAATTAGTGTATGAGACCCCTTTGTTTGTGGGACAAAAAACTCACTTCCGCACAATGATTTGATTACTAAAATCTACGGAGGTGTACATACTCTAACCCCTCTAGATTTGAACCTATGATCTCTTACAAGGAAACACATGTTCTTAGCCATTAGGTCCACTTAAGTTATAAATGATAATAATCTAATTTTAAGGTCACAACCAAGCTAGAAACCAAATTGGTGTATGAGACCCCCTTATTTGTGGAACAAGCGACCCATTACAGAAAAACAATTTGATTGTTAAAGTCTATCGAGGTGTACATATTCTAGCCCCCTTTGGATTTGAACCTATGACTTTTTATGAGAAAGCACGTGTTCTTGACCATTAGGCCCACTCAAGTTGTATATAGTGTTTGCAAATATAGTATCAATCGATCGAATCATTCCAAAATTTCGGTGCAAGTGTATGCAATGTTTATACATAAAACTCAAACCTTGCATTACAAATCATGTATGAACTCATGCACTCCCAACTCATTGGTTGGCATGATCCTCTCTATGCACAACCCATCGTACACATTGGCTTGTGCTTTTCCACCCAACTATCACCTCGTCTTGACTATCACAAGTCGGTTCTCATGGCTTATGGTTCCATATACATGACCTACAATGCAATTTCATAACCTATGGCTCGTGGCCTGACTTGTGGCATGATATCCTTGTCTCTGAATAGGCCTACGGTCCACCCAAACTGTGTCTCCTTTTACTGTGATAGCATAAACTTGCAACCAACCAACCTACCCACGATCTACCTTAGACCCATGGCCCAAATTCCCTAAGAAACACTCTACACGAACATATATGTAGCCCTGTGGCCCACCTCCTTTGATCAACCTTCTCCAAGACTTGCAACATGTAGTGTGTTCTTCATTCAATGTTGCTCCTCTTCCCCTTTGTTCCTCCCAACCAAGCATGTATTTGTACCATGTGCTCTCGTGGGTATACTCAGGGGTGCATCCTTTGATGTGGATGGGCTGACCTATCGGTTTCCCCGCATACTCGATGAAATCCCAACTAACTTGTCTTTGGGTGTGCCCATGTTGTGTGTATATGCTCATCATGCAATGGCACAACACAACATGGCATGTCACTTGTATCGACCAAGTGTCTTAGTGAAGAAAAAACTAAATTTGTGCGAGTACCTAAACCGATGCCACTCAACAATCAATCGAGGTATCAATTGTCCCATGCACTCGTGTGCTTGTCCAATTGATACACCAATCTTGTTAAAAACTAATGGAACACCCCATGCCATGCGATTTGTCTCACTCATGGGGTTGTTACACCTACCAACACAATCTCAGTGAAGACTGGAGCGAGGCATGCATGCGCCCATAAGCCTAGGGTTCTAACATTCTCCCCCATTCCAAATTATTGTTGTCCTTGGCATTGCTCCAACCAACTAACTCAATCCTCCAAACTAAAGTCTCTTGTAAACATGACTCCTCAAGTTCCCATACTGGAAGTCGACCAGATCATCTCACAACATACTCATATATATGTATTCCAACTATCTTTAAACATGTATTTGCACACTAAGCTCACAGATGTGTTAGGTTGATTGGGTAGCTAGTCCACCCATAACATCCAACCCATGAGAATGTATCTCTTCATGCCATATCACACTCTTATATATGTCTTTCTATCCTCTAGCCTATCTAATTTTCCCCATGCCAAGATTATTTCCTCCTTACTTAGCCAATAATGTCATGATGCCTCAAGCCCTTGAGACACCTAGGGTGCAATGATTTTTTAGGGCACTACATCCATCCTCAAACTCTCTCCGTAAACAAGGGCTTGGAATCTCTACTGAGATTTTGAGTAATGAGTGTATTTGAATGATTCCTCATCTTCAAATACCTATGTGATGAGTCCCATCAATAGGCACATTTTGAATATCAGTATGCCATCCTCCAACCTTAAAATCATCCTTCTCTTACATTAATTCACATTTTTAGTTATGTTATGCTTAGTAAGAGGAGTAAAAGATGTTTGTCAAAATATGTGGCCTAATGTGGTTTAATTGTGAGAAAATGAAGCATTTTTTAGGCTATTACTATACAGGGGCTTGATGGAGACAACTAGGAGAGAATCTAGGGGGTGTGTCCACCTCCTTAACTCCCTAAACTCGGCATGGGATCATAATATCCTCTCTCACCAGTTCAAGTTCATTGGCAACCGAGTGACTCCTAGTCCAAGTGAAGATCAAGAGGGACAAGATCCAACATTTTCGAGATTAAGGAAGGAACCACTCCTACTTTCAAGGTAGTTGCTTCAGTTTCCCTTTTGTATAAATAAACTAGAAGAAGAGATCATTGGTATTCAAAGTTTTTGTTCAGCTAGGTGTAGCTATTGAGCTTCAAGCTTGACATTGTTATTTTAAACTTTTAGGTGATGTATTAGAACTGCACTTTTTGATAATGAGAAACTGGATTTTAAGATGCATCTGAGTTAGTCTTAGATGGTTGAGACACTTGGGTTTGGGCCCAACCCAGAGGTTTTGAGCCCTCTTCATGTACTTATGTTTCTTCTTGATTCTAAGCAGTTCATAGTTTCTTGCATTTCAGTAGAGATTAATCTATAAAATCATGTGGTTGCAACCTCTACGTCACCTCTCTTGTGGGAGAATGAGTGGAAGGATTCAAAACCACAGTCCAAAAAAAATGTGTTTATGATTTCTTGGAAATATATTAGTGTTATTTCTCATGTTTTACATTTGCTTTATGTAGCTTAGAAGTCAGTTTAGTGATTAAATCAGTGGTATTTCATAAATTAGATGTTATTTAAATTCAAATCATATTTTCCATCATAAGTTATTTCATTTTGTTAATGATAAATGGGTGCATGTATGTGATTGATTGTAGGGCTAGTTGATCTGTAGGGAAGGGCACCTTCACCACTTCCATCTTAATCTCCTTCATCTTCTCCTTCCACTTCCAAACTCTGTCCCAAAACCTTGTTTTATAAGCCATTCTGCCTAGTACACCGAGAGCACTCATCCTAGTGCAAGACAGGCCTCTGAGAGGTCCTAAGCTTGGCTAGGGGATCAAACGAACCTCCCTCCATTTGCTTCAACTTCCATCCACCTCTCCATACCCTCAAGACAACATTTTCACCTTCAAAAACCACTTGGATTCCCTCTTGTATCATTACAGGCCTTCTTGTAGAAATCGTCTGTAGCAAACCTGTAACAGCATTTTCCTTCATCAATTTTGATCCCCACTACAAATTTAACTTAGTCTAGATGCATAATGACCCCCAGCTATGATTTTATGATCAGGGAAAGCTCCTAGGTGTTGGCATTATGGCTAAAGTGTTGTCCTTGATGGCAACCCATTCAGGTGATAGATCACAGTACTTCAAGTCAGCAGCAGAGATTGATGATCAGCTATCAAATATTGAAGAAAATAAGGGGTACGCAGGTACACCTTACATAAGGTGCGTACACGCAGGTCGGTGTTACATAAAGTGCGTACATACCCGCAGTTATCCCGTTCAGGAGGTGCGTACCCCCAGTGCACACATTTCAAGGCAAAGAAATTCACACATGGGGTTTCTTATGTTTAACCTTTGGTATTTAGCCGACGGTTTTGTGTTATTATGGTGTCGGCCCGTGGTATTAATCCATGATTTAAGGAAGAGCTTTCCTATATAAAGCAAAGGAGATCATTTGGCTTGTGCATGTTTTGGGTTGAATATCTTATGAGGGCTAGATCTGAAATATTATGATCTCTTGGGAGTATGTCTAGATCTAAATAAGGCGAATCTACTGATGGATTGAGATCTCTTCGGCGCATGTTCAGATCTGTAGATCTGACTGTCTGGGTTATTTCTGAAGTCTTGAAATCATCTATGCCCGAAGGTACGCAGGTACAGTGAAAGAAAAGTGCGTACATACGCAGGAACGAAGCGTTTCAGGTGCGTACATACGCAGGCACAGAAGGGTTGCAGGTGTGGAGGTCCGCAGGCAGTTCAATGGACACAGAGCGGGGTAAGCAGGCGAGCAATTGAGCAGGGTGCATACGTAAGTAGGCGAGCAGTTGAGCAGGGTGCGTACATAAGCAGGCGAGCAGTTGAGCAAGGTGCTTACGTAAGCAGGCAGTACATGGGTGAAGCTGCTTACTTCTCTTAAAATCTCTGTTTATCATTTTATGATCTGGGTTGTTGAAGTGAGGTTTGGTTCTGATATTATGTTCAGATAACAGCAGTGATTGAGTGAATGATTATTATTAACTTCAGTTTTGGATCGGTTTAAAATGACTTATCTTCATGTGATCTGATGTACTAGATCTGGTTGATAACTCTCATAATATCATTGTATATGTATGGATCTGGTGATTGGGTGATTCAGAAGGTTGTTTGATTATGAGCTTCAAAGTTGTTGTTGGGTTCAGTATGAAAATTGGATGAAATGTGGCCTTTCAGATTATGTGTTGTGCTTCAGTGTATCCAGTCTGAAAATTGATGAAACGTGGTACCTGGAGGAGAGAAGATTGTAGGTCAGCACCTACATACTAGTATCTAAGCTAGTACAAGAGCTAAAGGAAATCTTTGGAGCATTGTAGCAGGTAGCAGCCTGCGTACTAGTAAATGGATCGGCTAGTACAAGAGCAAAGGGGGTTGTTGCTCCCGTGCTGGTATAAGACTGCACCAGTACAAAATATTGTAAAAGGATTTTCTTATTAAAGAAGATTGAGATGACTTGCAGCAGGTGGTTTTCTCCCGCATTGGGTTTCCACCTTATATCATGGTGTTCATGTGTGTGCCTTATGTGTGATGATCTATTCTATGTTACTGCATTCGTTAACTGATAATATGGTTGATAAAGTTCTAATGCACTCATTGAAGATTAATTAACTTAATCATAAGAAGTTGTGGAAGTAGCATATATGAATCTGATTATGGAAATGAAAAAGTTTTATTAATGTGATAATACTGATTCACCCCCCCCCCCCCCCCTCTCAGTATTATTTCCAACACTAGGCCACTCCAACCCTTCCTTTTCTTCACTGTGAAAACAAAGTAGAGTTAGTTTCTTTATCATGCAAGTAGGTTACTGATTTATAAGCAAGTGTGAACTAGGTAGATGGTACATGTAATTCTGATTGGTAGTTTGATGAATTATGCAAGATAAATTAGCTTCCTTTCTGCAAGTAGATGTGGTAATTTGATGAATTCTACAAGATAACATAGTTTTCTTTTAGCAAGTAGATTAGCCTTTGTCCTTTCATGAATTGATTAGTTAACATTTACAAGTTGAGTCAATGGAATTTCTATTTTCATAGCTAGAAGCAATTTCCAATTGTACCTTTATCAACAAGCTTTCATTCTAATTCAGTAGGAGGAAGGGTCTCTAAACACTTTTGATCTAATGTCATAACTGAGGGTGGCATGAGTGGAATCTTATATGTTGTGCATATAGCACTGTCACCTCGAAGTTTGTACGAACCCCGGGTTGATAATTTGAGTTGAGGATCCCTTGGGAGTTGCAACATTCTTGGTGCAATACCAGGGATCACCACTTTTTGGCGCCATTGTCAGGGAGGTGTCTAAGTAGATGTTGTTTCTACTTAAGCATTGTTTTCTAATTTACATATGGTTTTTGAAAAAGTAAAAAAAAAAAACAAAAACAAAACAAAAAAAAACTTTCATGCCTCATAGGAGTAGGGATAATCAGGGAAAATTCTTACCAAAAACCCCCACACCCTCAAACAGTCAACCTTCACTCTTCTTCGGTGACTGTGAGCTTCCCTCTCTGACTATAGGGGAGTTAGAAGACCCTCTAGGTGAGCAACCTAAAATTTTTGAAGAACCTATTGGGGAAGAAGAAGAACCCACTTCACCTACCCAAACTATGGCTAAAAACAAGGACAATGAGGTTTTCCCTATCAGAGAGACCAATGGAGAGGCTAGAATGAAGAACATAAGCCCTACTGCCCTTCCACACTTCCATGGCTTAACCTCTGAGGATCTTGATACCTTCATGTTTGAATTTTATATTGTCTGTAGGACCTATGACTATGCCTTTGATGAGCAGAAGCTAAAGTTATTCCCCTCTACCCTTAAAGATGCAGCCTTGCGCTGGTTTATGGGTCTGCTTAGGGGTAGCATCACTACCTGGGCCCAAATGCAATAGGCCTTCAATAGCAAGTACAAGGACTATTGTAGGTCAAAAGAAACCAAGGAAGAAATCTTTAGGATGACTCTTGGACCTGATGAATCCTAGAAGACTATGAGGAGAGATTTCAACTTAGTTATAGGAGGGCCAACCGCACCCTTGATCCCGAATCACTAAAACTAGTTCTTCTTTGAGGGATTAGGGAAGATATGTTGGAAACCGTCAACATGTTTTCAAGAGGAGATATATACAAGTTATCCTATGATGACATTAAAATTGTGTTCAAGAATCACTCTAGGGCTGCCAAGAAGAAGGGTAGGGCTAGTCAAGGCTTGGTCAGTTCTTCTCCCTCCACAACATCCATTAAGAATGAGATATGTAACATGTTGGAGGATTTCAAGAGTGAAATGTTGCATAGATTTGCACTACAAATGGATACCATGCAAATCAAAAGAAAGCAGGAGGAAGTACAAAGGACAATAACTATTTTTTGCCCTAGATGCACCAAAAGACATCCTAGGAATACGTGCCCATTGAATGTCATAGAGGTCTACCTAGTTTGTGAATAAAATCATGCAACAAACAAATGCCCTTCTTTGTCAGGACTAAAATTTGTATATCAAGGGGCAACTTTGTTTCATCAATCAAAGGAGACCTCAAGGACCTCGGCCATATCAACAAGGCCTTCAAGGTGCACACTACTCTTATTATAATCCAAATCAGAATGCACCCTTGCAACCTTGGTACTCTTCCACTCATCCATCCTAGTCCACACCTCCTTCTTGGCCTTATGTTCCTCCATATCCTCCTCAACATGTCAACCATCATTTTCAGATATATCCACCCAAATCTTCTCAATGGGGCAACCCATCACAAGGGTGGAGGCCTCAAGTTAACCAACCTCTTGCTTTACTACCTCCACCCCACTCTCAACCACAACTCACTCGTCCTACTCCACCTAAGCAACCTCAAATGTCTGCTCAACCGAATCTGAACCCAAAAAACAAGCAAACACAACAAGTCCATAGTGGAGAGACATCTTATCTTGCATATGTTGTGGAAATCTAGAAGATTAACCTTCGGTCTAGGACAGTGCTTCCAAATAACCTTCCACCTTCTCCACCTGAAGAGCTTGAAAAAAAGTAATAAGGGAGTGTTCCTTAATTCAATCCACCTCCTTTTCCTAAGAGGTTGATCCACCCTAGCCAGCACACCCCATAAGAGGTTGAAATTTTGGGAGAATTGAAGAATTTGTGTTAAGGTACCCCTTCTCCAGACTATTGAAGATGTTCCCATGTATAATAAGCTCATCAAGGAGAAATGTTTCAAAAATCCTGGGAGAAGAAAAAGAGACAACCCCACCATAATTTTTGTTGGGAAATTATTTGATTTGATGCTTGGGAGGGTGATCTTCTCGAAATATCTTGACCTTGGAAGCCTTGTAGTAGATGTGCACATTGATGGCCTTATAGCCCCTAACACCCTGATTGAATTTGGGGTTGCAATCAATTGGATGACTAAGGAAACCATGCTAAATCTAAACCTCCAAGTGGCTTTGAGAAAGACCACCATAGTGATGCAACTTGCAGACAGATCCATAGTAGCTCCTGAGGGAGTTATTGAAGATGTTATGGTATCCATTGACTCTTGGGAGTATCCTATTGATTTCCTAGTTCTCCAGACCAAAACTAAGTTTAATGGCTATCCTCTCATCTTGGGAAGGCCATGGTTAGTCATTGTTGATGCTTACATTAGTTGTAGGGTTGGGAACATGACCATTAAGAATGGACCGTTGTCTAAATAGTTGGTATTGTATCCTCCCGCTCAACCTTTTATTAAGCATGAATTACCCTTGTGGTTAGAAGAGGAGGAAGAAGATGAACTATATCACACCATCCCCCACCCAATCTGCACTCTGGACATTATTACAGGAGGGGGGCAACCTAATGAAGATGATCTCATTGGCCATATCCTTTAGAATCAACCTCCCACTCTCATTCCAATTGATGAGTTGATGAAAGAATTTGGGAGTAATCCTTCGACAGACTTATTCCCTATAGACTCAAGTCCATACCATGTCAACATTGTAGAGTTTGGCCCATCCAAAACATTAAATATCAACCCTTCTCTCTCGACCAAACAGGAACAACAATTGTGCAAAGTGTTGAGGCAACACCTGAATGCTTTTGCTTGGGACTATAAGGAAATGAAAGGTGTGCATCCCTCAGTTTGTACACACCATATTTACATCAAGGAGGGATGAAAGCTTATGCACCAACCCCAAAGGAGGATGAACCTAGCTTTTAAGGACATTGTGAAAGAGGAATTGCAAAAACTACTGGATGCAGGGTTCATATACCCCATTCCAGATAGTGAGTGGGTGTCACCTCTTATGTTAGTTCCTTAGAAGAATGGGAAGTGGAGAATCTGTGTGGATTACCAGGAACTCAACAAGGCTACAAAGAAGTACCATTTTCCCTTTCCCTTCATTGATCAAGTCCTAGATGGCCTTGCAATGAAGAAATTATTCTCCTTATTGGATGGATTTAGTGGATACAATCAAATCCAGATCAGCCACGAAGACCAAGATAAGACCGCATTCACATATTCTAGGGGTACCTTTTCTTATAGAGTTGTTCCATTTGGTTTGTGGAATGCCCCTGCTACTTTCCAGATGGCAGTTTTGAGTATTTTTTTCTGAATTGGTTCATGACTTTGTTGAAATATACATGGATGATTTCACTCCTTATGGATGTGACTTCCATGAGCCTCTCTCCAATATGTGCAAAGTTTTGAAGAAATGCATTGAAATGAAATTCTCTTTAAGCCCTGATAAGTGTGAGTTCTTAATGAATGAGGGGACTGTCCTTGGTCATTCCATATCCAAGGAAGGGATACAGGTAGACCCAAACAAAATTGCCATCATCAAAAGGGTCCCTACCCCTCAGAAGCAAAGAGATGTCAGGATCTTCTTGGGACTAGCTGGGTATTATAGGATATTCATCCAAGACTTTAGTAAAGTGGATTCACCTTTGTTTGGTTTACTAGCCAAAGATTCAGATTTCTGTTGGACCAGTAGTTGTCAAGAGGCCCTTGAAGTGTTGAAAGAAAAGTTGACCACTGCACCCATCCTAAGAGGTCCCAACTAGGCATTGCCTTTCCATATCCATACTAATGCATCAAATAAAGTTGTGGGGGGAGCCTTGGGACAAGTAGAGGATAAGTTGCCTTATGTTATTTACTTCATTAGTAAGAATTTGTCTAAAGCTTAGATGAATTACACTGTCACTAAAAAAGAGCTCTTAGTTGTAGTACATTCTTTAAACAAATTTAGGCACTATATCATTGGGTACCAAACTTTTTCTCATACTGATCATGCAACCATTAAATATTTGGTGAACAAGCATGATGTTAATGTTAGGATAATTATATGGTTGTTATTGTTACAACTGTTTGATTTGACTATTATTGACAAACCAGGGAAAGAAAATGTGGTTGCATATTTTTTGTCCAAGTTAACCTTGCCTGCAGGTAACGAAGAGATGGTTGTTGAAAATGCAACAAGATGATGGAGCTTAGTGAAAAGAAGTCGCCTTCACTAAGTGGGCCCACAGGCTATTTTTGGCGCAAAGTCTATTTTTAGACTATGTCTATTTTTAGACATATGGATCATGGTCTATGAGTTGTAGGATGCTATTTGTGGATGATTGGTCATGTTGGTAAAAATAGATGGACTTCTATTTTTAGACATATGGGCAGAGTCTATTTTTAGACTGCCAGGCTGAAAATAGAACAGTCGAATATTATTAGCTCTTAATAATATTTGGATTATAAACATTATCTTATCCTCTTGGAGCACTTCAGTTCAAGCTACGGATGTGGCACATGCAACTGCCAGAAGGAAATACGCTTTTCTTATGGGTTAGTTGAGCTATTGCATGATGGACTTCAGTTAGAAATCAAGTGATTGAGTTTGGTGGAGTTGTGTTCAGTTTGACTTAGTTGAACTAGTTGTATTTAGTCTAACTGCCAAATACACTAGTGATGAGTGATGTGAATTAATTATTAATTAATTCACTAATTATTAACTCATAAATCAACTAAAGAATACATCAGTTAACTCAGTGCATGGACAATTCAGTGGAGACAGGTGTTAGAGGTGGAGACTACTATCAGTTGTGACTATAGTTGTGCATGAGATTTGCACAATCAATGATTGAGATTGCCAATGAGGATTACACAGTACAAGCCAAGGAAAACGAGCTTGGATCATTCCAATTCTCACTTTGGATTGCGCAGTAGAGGCAGGTAGACAGCAGAGGAGATTTGAACCTGTGACTTGATTTAGATCTGAGCTAGTTTGTGTGTAGCAGGTGGAGATAATACTGAGTACTTGTGAGGAGTATTGTACTATGTATTGTTACATGTTCTCTATCATTATAATATATAGATAGTTGGGGGTTTTCAGTTGTATGCTTTCCCCAATACATACTGTGTTGATATGTGTGATTGATGTTTCAATGTGCACATGCGATTGTTTCTTAATTCTGCAAAATTGATGATCAACGTAGAGGAGGTTATGTATTATGCATGCATTCTACAAATAGTGTATAATCGGGATAATCTTTGTGAATAAGTGTTATATCATTCAAAATTTCTACATGGTATCGAAGCAGAGTTGATCATCAGATCTATTATTCAGAAAGTGGTTACATTTTATTTCTTCAGGCAGAGTCTGTAATCGGGCCAAGTAGCCTCTGGATTCATCCTTCTTTTGGAAGGTGAGATAGCTGGTAAAATCCCATACAGTCAATCTCTGTACGAGAAATACTTTGTTCTCACGAATTTTAGATCAGAAGCGGTTGAGTTTTGAGCTGGTGGAATTCGAATTTGCAGCAGTGTTTTCTTGGTGTCGAAGTTGAAATGTCTTTCAACGGATTGAGATTGGAGTATGCTCTTGAAGGCAACTCGAATTATATTGCATGGAAAGACAGGATGGAGGCGGTGTTAGATGACAATGGGTTCAAGGATTTCATAGAGGTTGAGGTCCCAAAGCCTACTGATGCTACTCACGTTGAGGCTTGGCAAAAGAAGACAACAAAGTGTCGAAGGATTTTGTTGGAGGGCGTAAAGGATCACATTGTATCCAGCCTACATGGAAAGGCTTCTCCATACTTGATGTGGAAAGCGTTGAAAGATTTATTCCAAAGCAAGAGCGACTAGAGGAAGTTGGCGCTCAAGGATAAACTCAAAAACATTAAGTGTGAGAAAGGAGACAATATGCCCAAGTATCTCACGAAGTTCACTCAATGCCGGGATGAGTTGGGAAGTGTGGGGGTGACTGTCGATGATGAGGACTTGGTGAGCTTGGCTCTCCTTGGTCTTTCGAAGAGTTGGCATTCCTATCAGGACTCTGTCAATGGTCGGGAGAAATTGCCAGGATGGGAGATACTTTCGTCAGATCTTGTGCAAGAGGAGATCAGGTGGAATACCAGGGACGGATCTTCATCAAAGGCATCCGATGAAGAAAATTGCGCTTTGGCTGCCAAAGCAAAGAAGGGGAAGAACAAGAAAGCTTCTCATTCTGGTGCAAAAGGCAAGAAGCAGGACATGTCCAAGGTGAAGTGCTTTCACTGTCACCAACACGAACATTATGCCACAAATTGTTCGCAGAAGAAGAAAAATAAGCAAGTTGCTGGTTCTGTAGCGGGAGAGGCCTTAGCCTCACAGTTTGAGCTGGATTTTTCACTGATCGCATGCTTGGTATCAAGTGTGATGGGATCGGTATGGTTCTTGGACAATGGTGCATCTTTTCACATGACAAGAGATCAAGATTTGTTTTTTAATCTAGATGAGAAAGATCTTGGAGTGCACATCGAGATGGGCGATGGCGGTAGATACAGTGTGACCGGTATCGGTACCATTTCCTTTGAGAGGGAGTCTGGTAAACCCTTCGTATTGAAGGAAGTGATGCATGTTCCAGGATTGAATAAGAATCTTATCTCTGTGGCGATGTTAGAAGACAAGGGATATGATGTTGTTTTCAGCGAGGGAAAGGCTTTCCTGCGCAGTAAGACAACTGGAGAAACCCAGAAGATAGGGGTTCGAGTCAGGAACCTTTATCAATTGCATGTAGATGGCTGCGCAGCAATGGCATGCAAGGCAGAAGGATTGGTGAGCCGGGATGATGGCGAGCTGTGGCATAGGAGATTGGGCCACCTCACCATGGAGCCTTGAAGATACTGTAGCATATTTCTACTGGGCTTCCTAAAGGCACTCTTGCGCAGTCAGATCAGTGCAAGGGGTGTACTTTGGGAAAATTTGTGAAAGCCACCTTTCACGAGAAGGATAGTCGCGCCATGATGATCCTTGAGAGAATTCACATAGACGTGTGTGGACCTTTCTCAATAGCTTCGATAGCAAAGCACAAGTACTATGTGATCTTTGTTGATGATTTCTCTCGGAAGTGCTGGATCTTCTTCATGCAGAAGAAGAGCGAGATATACTCAAAGTTCTGTGAGTTCAAAGCATTGGTCGAGAAGGAATCGGGGAAGAAGGTGAAGGCTCTTAGGAGCGACAATGGTGGTGAATTCATCTCTAGCGAGTTCAAGGACTTCTGCAGCGCATAAGGGATTCAAGAGAGCCCATAGCTCCCCATAACCCACAGCAGAATGGGATTGCTGAGCGGAAGAACAGAACGATCGTGGGTGCTGCACGGGCGATGTTGCATGATCAGGGCCTACCACTTCACTTGTGGGCGGAGGCATGCAATACTGCAGTATATGTGCAGAACCGTTGTCCTCAAAAGATACTTGGCATGAGTACACCCGAGGAGGCTTATTCTGGTAAGAGGCCTGATATTTCCCATTTGAGGATTTTTGGTTCTCCTGTTTACATGCATGTGACAAAGGATGCTAGGAAGAAGATGAAGCCGACCGCAGAGGTTGGGATATTTGTGGGGTACACTAATACGCCCCACAACTATCGTGTGTATGTGCCAGACAGTCGCAAGATTGTTGTGCGACGAGATATCAAATTTCAGGAGGAGAAAGCCATGAAGTGTTCGCTTGAGAGGGAGCCACACTTGCATGCAGATGAGGAGCTATTAGTTCCTAAGGATGAGCTTCAGGACGTGGATCAGCCACAAGATGAAATTCATGGAGTGGAAGAGACCACTCATGCAGCGCCAACCATCAGAGGGCGAAAGCGCACTACAGAAGCTGAGCGACTGGCTCAAGATGCAGAGAAGGTTATAGGACCATCTACAGGACAGCGCAGACAGAGACAGTCACCTGATCAGTACACTGGATACATGGCTCTTGTGAGAAAATGTGTCATGACTGAGCCATCCTCTTTCGAGGAAGCTGTGGAGGATCCCACATGGGTAGATGCCATGGTGTAAGAGTATGATTCGATTGTCAGAAACAGTGCATGGGAGATTGTCCCAAGACCGGAGGGGAAATCAATGGTGGGTTTGAGATGGATCTACAAAGTGAAGCAGGCAACTGACGGGAGTGTGGAGAAGTACAAGGCAAGATTTGTTGCCCAAGGCTTCTCACAGATAGAGGGGATCAATTATGAGGAGACCTTTGCACCTGTCACAAGGTATTCTTCCATACGGATGATTCTTGCTCTCTCAGCGTAGATGGGGTGGCACATTCATCAGATGGATGTGAATACTGCGTTCCTCAATGGAGTCATTGAGGAGGAGGTGTACATAGAGTAGCTCGAAGGTTTCAAGATCTTCAGCAGCAAGTCGCATGTGTGCAGGCTCAAGAGAGCGTTGTATGGGTTGAAACAAGCACCTCATGCTTGGTACACACAGATAGACAATTATTTCACCGGACTTGGATTCTCCAAGAGTGAGGCGGATCCTAACCTATACCAGATTGTGGTGGAGGGTAAGTTGCTTATCATTGTACTTTATGTAGATGATTTGATTTTGACAGGAGATGAGCTGTTGATACTTTCATGCAAGGAGGATCTTTCTAGAGAGTTTGAGATGAAGGACTTGGGCCTCCTTCATTATTTCCTGGGATTGGAAATTTGGCAACGCAGTGATGGACTATTTGTTTCTCAGGGTAAGTATGCTTGGGAGATATTGGAGAAGTTTAACATGCATGGCTGCAAGCCTGTTGATACTCCTCTTCCTGGAGGTTGGAGGAAGGAGGATGCTACTTCAACGGAGGTAGTGTATGCCATTGTTTATCAACATTTGGTGGGGTCGCTTATGTATTTGGTAAATACACGATCCGATATATGCTATGCTGTTAACCAGCTTTCACAAGCTATGGTTAAGCCAACCAAGCTCTTCTGGAAGGCAGACAAGCATGTATTGCGTTATCTCAGAGGCACATCGGGATATGGATTGTGGTACAGACAAGAGAATGAGGTGAAGCTATGTGGCTTCACGGATGCAGATTGGGAAGGGAGTCCAACGGACAGAAAGAGCACATCTGGAGGGATTTTCAGTATCGGGTCGACAACAGTTTCTTGGTACAACAGGAAGCAGAGATCCGTGGCACTCAGTTCAACAGAGGCCGAGTATATGGAAACAAGTTTGGCTGCATGCGAGGCTATATGGATGAGGAAGATCCTGGTAGGGTTGTTTGGGTCACACTTGGAGCCTACTGTGATTTAATGTGATAACCAGAGTTGCATTAAACTCTCGGCTAATCTAGTATTTCATGATAGATCCAAGCACATCGACATCAGGTACCATCATATCAGATATTGTGTGCAGCGGAGAATCATGTTGCTTTCATACATTCTAACAGAGGATCAGGATGTTGATATCTTGACGAAGGCGCTCACCAGGAGCAAATTCGAATACCACCGAGGCAGGATAGGGGTTGCAGATAATTCATATCTTGTTGAGAGGGAGTGTTGAAAATGCAACAAGATGATGGAGCTTAGTGAAAAGAAGTCACCTTCACTAAGTGGGCCTGCAGGCTATTTTTGGCGCAAAGTCTATTTTTAGACATATGGATCATGTTCTATGAGTTGTAGGATGCTATTTGTGGATGATTGGTCATGTTGGTAAAAATAGATGGACTTATATTTTTAGACATATGGGCGGAGTCTATTTTTAGACTGCCAAGCTAAAAATAGAACATTAGAATATTATTAGCTCTTAATAATATTTTGTTAGGGTCCCACCCTAACCCCCTTATTTA
The DNA here is from genome assembly GCA_031772625.1 of Pinus tabuliformis. Lineage (NCBI taxonomy): Eukaryota > Viridiplantae > Streptophyta > Pinopsida > Pinales > Pinaceae > Pinus > Pinus tabuliformis. Next base: position 596,946,790 of record CM062820.1, read on the forward strand.
TGTCATGGGATCACGTCATAGTCAAGAGTCAATAAGGCCCATATTAATATTTGTAAGTGGTTAAACCGCAATTAATGACGGGACCACAGTTAGTTGCAAATGGGCCGTAGTATTAGATAGATGGTATTAATAAACCCACGGTATTGGCCCGTGGTATTGCATGTATAAGTCATATATAAAGGATAGAGACTCCCTGAGAGGAGTATCGTGTCTTATTTGGTAATCGAGCTCTGCTCTATTGGAGGTTGCCCCCTCGAAGAGGCAAGTGAACATTACTCTCTGAATAATAAAATCATTGCTATTCTGTGTTCTGGGTATCTTTTCTTCACATATTCGGTATTGGGTATCATTTTTGTAGGTTAAGAGCATAACAAGTGGTATCAGAGCACTTTCCAGGGCCGGTGGGATCGCCAATTCTTAGCAATTTTTTTTTTGGCTAGAGACGTGTTCCGGCGTCTTTAAACCACGGGATCTGTCGTTGAGCGCATAAACCTGCGGATTTGGGGAGGCATGCACGCAAGAAATACAAGAGGTGGTCACGTCTATTGGACTCCCTTGTAACCCCTGTGGGTACCCCTTCGAGTAGTAGCGCATTAGACAGAACCGCACACGGACTGTCTTCCACGTACCCTCTGGGTATATCGGAAGCCCCTAGGCTCCCTTGAAACCTTGCCATAAATAAACCGTCGACCGTCTTGTGGCTACAGTACACCGAGAACAGCACTCGGAGAGATTACTCGCCCGTACGATAGGGTAGTCTGGTTGTACGGCTAAGGGTACGGTCGATCCTCCTTAGTTAGAGCCCTGAAACATTGGGCCGAGTACTACTGCCAGGCCCTTATGTATATTGCGATCTGTAGCACCTGACACTCCTCAAGACCGTAGTTCCCTTTTCTCTCGGGATCGCACATCATCTATTCCAGATCCGCTGGTGCAAAGGGGTGCAGAAGCAGCCGACATCAATCCTGCAGTCTCGAGTTCGCAGATCAGTCATTCCGATCTATTAGAGCCAGCCGATCCGCATTCAGATCTCTCAGATCCACCAGATCGGAGTTGTTGTGAAGCGTATAATTTTCGCAGGAAGTTTGGCCGCATTGACATTTTGAGGATTTAGCAACTGCAGTATTGATAAGGAAGAAGTAAAACTCCGTTAGGAGTTTTCAAAAAAAAAAAAAAGTCTGAGATCTTCCCGGGCGCTTATTTGTGATCTAGCCCATTAGAATCAGGATGACGAGCTGAGCACGGTGGTACCATTCAATTATTAGTGAAAATTTTTTGGCGGTCCCAATTTTTCATTAGGTTGGTGTATGGTAGAAACTAGAGCTCAAGCAATGGCCAATGAAAGACTGGACGAACTTGACAAATCCATCCAATCCATCAATAGGAAGCTTAACCGACTATCTCTCCAGGTCCAGCAATTACTCCCGAAGGACAAGGAGCCAGCCCACGAGGAGGCATATAATGACAATGTATACAATGAGGGTGAGTCTAGCCACTCTCCTCACGTCTGGCACACCCACCCACCACCCAGTCAGCGACCTCCCAAGTTGGATATGCATAAATTTGACGGTTCTCACCCATCCGCATGGATAGCACAAATGGAGCAGTATTTCAAACTGAATCATATCTTCGATGATGCGACTAAGCTTATGTTGGGGAGCATGTACTTGGACAATGAACGGTGGCAATGGTGGGAATGGCATCAACGTTGCAATGGACCTTTTAAGATGTGGACCCAATTTACCAAAGCTCTTCGAGACCGCTTTGAACAGGAGGACTCTTTTTTGGGTCGTCTTACTAAGCTCCGACAGACAGGTACCGTGGATGAATATATTACAGCTTTTGAAGCCTTAGCCTTCCGCACTTGGGGTCTCTCAAATGATTTCTACACGGAATGTTTTATTAGTGGTCTTAAAGAAGCCATCAAAGCTCAAGTCTTATTGCACCACCCTCCCACTTGGACAGAGGCTTGCAAGGTAGCCCGTAATGTGGAACGTGCATTAGCAGCCCAATACAGTCGCCCAAATTTCCCCACTAAAGGTCGTCTCCCACAGGCTCACAACACGACTCAAACACTTAAGGTCCAAAAGGTGTCACCGGCGGAAATGGCTGAAAGAAGGAAGCAAGGACTATGTTACTACTGTGATGAAAAATACTCCCTAGGTCATATATGCAAGGAGCCCAAATATTTTCAAATAGATGCCACTGACTACAGCTCAACAGAGGAAGATCCACCACTTGAGGAACATGAGGCGCTAGAAGAAGACAACCCAAAGGAGAATGTCTCTGACGAACCAGTTATTTCGCTGCATGCGTTGGCATGGATTTCTTCCCCTCAAACTCTCAAAATCAGGGGTTTTCTTAAACATCACCTAGTAGTAGTCTTGATTGATAGTGGAAGTACCCATAATTTCATCCATCAAAAAATCGCAGAAGCAGTGCATTGTTTTGTAAGAGCAGTTTCTAACTTCCAAGTCCAAATTGCGGATGGGGGCACAATGAAATGTGAAGGCCGCTGTGAAAATGTCAAACTTCAAATGGGGGATTATTAGTTGAAAACCCACATGTTTGCCATACACATGGGGGGTTGCGACATTGTCCTTGGCGCTGAATGGCTCCGCACGCTTGGGCCAATCACAATGGATTTTCAGGAGTTATATATGAGTTTTAATCAGAACAACTACACACATACCCTCCGTGGACTCCAGGCGGGAGCCCCCTCTATCATCAGCTCGCATCGGATGGAAAAATTGTTAAAAAAGGGCAATCATGGAGTGGTAGCTCAATTTAATGCCATCTAGGTCGTCGAAACCAAGTCTCTGCCAATTCATCCTGAGATGCAACAGATTTTAAATAACCATCTGCCGGTCTTTGACAAGCCTCATGAGCTTCCACCCTCGCGAGGGGAACATGATCATAACATCACCTTGGTTCCAGGGGCCCAACCCCCAAATGTGCGGCCATACAGATATCTGTTCACCCAAAAGAATGAAATAGAAAAAATCATCAAGGAACTTTTGGAAGTAGGTGTCATTCGTCCCAGTATTAGTCCTTATTCATCCCCAGTGGTCATGGTACTCAAGAAAGATGGGGAGTGGCGGATGTGTCCCGACTTCAGGGCCCTCAATAAGTTGACAGTCAAAGATAAATTTCCCATTCCGGTGGTTGACGATCTGTTGGATGAACTCAATGGGGCTCAATTCTTCACTAAGCTGGATCTTCGCTTAGGCTACCACCAAATTCGCATGAAGGAAGTCGACATTCCCAAGACTGCTTTCCGAACTCATGAAGGCCATTATGAGTTCCTGGTCATGCCATTTGGTCTTTGTAATGCCCCCTCTACTTTTCAGAGCCTTATGAATCACATTCTCAAACCATATCTCAGGAAATTTGTCCTTGTCTTCTTCGATGACATCCTCATCTATAGTGGCACTTGGGCTGCACATCTTCAGCATGTAGATCTACTCTTACACCTGCTCCGCAAGCATAAATTATTTGTCAAGATGTCCAAGTGTGCGTTTGGCATGGAAGAAGTTGAGTATTTTTGGGCCACATTGTGGGGCGTGAAGGTATCAAGGTGGACCCCAAAAAGATCCAGGCAATACAAGAATGGCCTTAACCTAAGACTTTGAAGAGCTTGAGAGGATTTTTGGGTCTCACAGGCTATTATCGTAAATTTGTCCGCAACTATGGCTGCATAGCGAAGCCCCTCACTCAACTCCTAAAGAAAAATTCCTTCTTCTGGAATGAGGAAGCACAACAGGCATTTACCGCTCTCAAAAATGCCATGTGTTCCACTCTAGTCTTAGCACTACCTGACTTCACCAAATCCTTTGTCATTGAATGTGATGCTTCGGGGACCGGTATTGGGGCGGTCTTAACGCAGGAAGGGCAACCTTTGGCCTTCACAAGCCAACAACTAAGTGGGAGGAATCTGGGCCAACCTACCTACGAAAAAGAAATGATGGCCATCTTACATGCCGTCGAGACCTGGCGACCTTACTTATTGGGGCGACGTTTCCAAATCCGCACAGATCATCACAATCTTAAATATTTTTTGGAGCAACGCCTATCCTCCCCACAACAAAATAAATGGCTCGCCAAAATGCTGGGATATGATTATGAGATCATTTACAAGAAAGGGAAAGACAATAGTGTAGCAGATGCCTTGTCTCGCCAATTTGAGGAAGAAAGTACTCTGCTAGCAATTTCCCTCCCTATTCCAGAATGGATTGAAGAGGCTCGCAAGGAATGGTTTTCACACCCCGGGCTATCCCAACTCATTTCTCAATTGCAGGTAGATCCAAATTCCACCAAGGGCTACTCGTGGTAGGATGATATTCTTCGCTACAAGGACAGAGTTGTAATATCCCCAACATCCACCCTCAAAGGTCGCATTTTGGCAGAATTGCACTCATCGCCCATTGCAGGACATTCGGGCTTTCAGAAGACGTATTCTTGCACCAGAAGATCATTTTTTTGGACAGGCATGAAAAAGGACATCCTTACTTTTGTAGCAGAATGCGATGTCTGTCAACGCCACAAAGGGGAAACAATCAACACACCAGGCACATTACAACCATTGCCCATTCCGACATCCATTTGGACGGAAATTTCTATGGATTTCATTACAGGTCTTCCAAAGTCCGGAAACAAGTCAGTCATCATGGTGGTTGTGGACCGACTATCGAAGTATGCTCATTTCTGCGCACTACCCCACCCATTTACACCAACTTTGGTCGCTCAATATTTCATGGATCATATTTTCAAATTGCATGGCATGCCCTCTTCTATTGTGTCCGATCGCGACTCGATCTTCACCAGTAATTTTTGGCGGGAACTCTTCAAGATACAAGGCACTCAACTAAAACTCAGTACTTCCTATCATCCGCAAACGGATGGTCAAACTGAAGCTGTCAACAAATGTCTAGAAACCTACCTTAGGTGTTTCACTTCAGAAAAGCAACACCTTTGGGTACAGTGGTTACCTCTGGCTGAATGGTGGTATAACACCAACTATCATGCCACCACCAAAATGACTCCCTATGAAGCAATATATGGTCAACTTCCGCCTTCCCCTACTTCTTATCTCAAGGGGTGCTCCAAAGTACAAGCAGTGGATCAACTCCTACAACACCACGCAACCATGCTCGCCCATCTTAGAGAGAATCTTCATCAAGCTCAGAACCGCATGAAGCAACAGGTAGACCAGCATCGCTCAGAGCGCCAATTTCAAGAAGGGGATCAGGTTTTTTTGAGGCTGCAACCACATAAGCAAACATCACTCAAAGACAAGGGTTGTCAGAAGCTATCTCCAAAATTCTACGGACCATACCAAGTACTTCAGCGCATTGGAGAAGTGGCTTACGAGTTGGCTTTGCCACCTACTGCAAAAATCCATCCAGTTTTCCATGTATCGTGCCTCAAGAAAGTGATCGGGAACAATTGCCGAGTTCAAACCAGTCTACCTGAATTGGACGAAGAAGGGTCAATCTGGCTTCAACCCGAACAGGTTCTAGACACAAGAAACAAACACCTGCGCGGCCGCGTGATTAAGGAAGTCCTAGTCAAATGGAAAGACACCTCTCCGGAAGATGCAACTTGGGAACCAACCACTATTCTTCAGCAGTTTCTGCAGCTTCAGCCTTGAGGACAAGGCTAGTATTAAGGGGGGGGGCATGTTAGGGTCCCACCCTAACCCCCTTATTTATGTCATGGGATCACGTCATAGTCAAGAGTCAATAAAGCCCATATTAATATTTGTAAGTGGTTAACCCGCAATTAATGACGGGACCACAGTTAGTTGCAAATGGGCCGTAGTATTAGATAGATGGTATTAATAAACCCACGGTATTGGCTCGTGGTATTGCATGTATAAGTCATATATAAAGGATAGAGACTCCCTGCGAGGAGTATCGTGTCTTATTTGGTAATCGAGCTCTGCTCTATTGGAGGTTGCCCCCTCGAAGAGGCAAGTGAACATTACTCTCTGAATAATAAAACCATTGCTATTCTGTGTTCTGGGTATCTTTTCTTTGCATATTCGGTATTGGGTATCATTTTTGCAGGTTAAGAGCATAACATATTTGGACTATAAACATTATCTTATTCTCTTGGAGCACTTCAGTTCGAGCGACGATGTGGCACATGCAACTGCTAGAAGGAAATACGCTTTTCTTATGGGTTAGTTGATCTATTGCACGATGGACTTCAGTTAGAACTCAAGTGATTGAGTTTGGTGGAGTTGATTGAGGATTTGGTGGAGTTGATTGAGGAGTTGATGGAGTTGTGTTCAGTTTGACTTAGTTGAACTAGTTGTATTTAGTCTAATTGCCAAATACACTAGTGATGAGTGACGTGAATTAATTATTAATTAATTCACTAATTATTAACTCATAAATCAACTAAAGAATACATCAGTTAACTCAGTGGATGGACAGTTCAGTGGAGACAGGTGTTAGAGGTGGAGACTACTATCAGTTGTGACTATAGCTGTGCATGATATTTGCACAATCAATGATTGAGATTGCCAATGAGGATTGCGTAATACAAGCCAAGGAAAACGAGCTTGGATCATTCCAATTCTCACTTTGGATTGCGTAGTAGAGGCAGGCAGACAATGGAGGAGATTTGGACCTGTGACTTGATTCAGATCTGAGCTAGTTTGTGTGTAGCAGGTGGAGATAGTACTGAGTACTTGTGAGGAGTATTGTACTATGTATTGTTACATGTTCTCTATCATTATAATATACAGATAGTTGGGGGTTTTCAGCTGTATGCTTTCCCCAGTACATACTGTGTTGATATGTGTGATTGATGTTTCAATGTGCGCATGCGATTGTTTCTTAATTCTGCAAAATTGATGATCAACGTAGAGGAGGTTATGTATTATGCATGCATTCCGCAAATAGTGTATAATCGGGATAATCTTTGTGAATAAGTGTTATATTATTCAAAATTTCTACAATGGTGGATGATCAAATGCCAGATGGTCACCTCTTTGCCATCTTTGTGCTTTCTCCTTGTTTGCTGACATAACAAACTACTTGGTTGCTGGGAGGTTCCCTCCTAATCTATGATCCAAGGAGAAAAGAAAGATTGTAAGGAAAAGCTCTCATTTCACTTGGATTGGAGGCAATCTTTTTAGATTGGGACCAGATCAAATATTGAGGAGATGTGTAAGAGAATAGGAGGTCTTTGACATCCTCTCAGCATGCCATGATGGTCCCTGTGGAGGTCATTTTGTTTCAAAAAGGACAACCTTTAAATTTTCACAGGTTGGTTACTATTGGCCCACTTTACATCAAGATGCAAGGAGATGTACCACTAGATGTGATCAATGCTAAAGGATGGGCAAACCCACACCTAGGGATGAAATTCACCTACAACCTCAAGTGGACTTAGATCCATTTGATAAGTGAGGCATGGATTTCATTGGGCCAATTAATCCACCATTAGGATAGAAAATGTACATCATTGTGTGCACTGGTTACTTGACAAAGCGGGTTAAGACAAAGGTAGTCAAAGCAACAAATGAGTAGAAAGTGGCATAATTTTTAAAAGAAAACATCTTCTACAAGTTTGGGTATCCAAGGGAGGTAGTCATTGATCAAGGAGAACAATTAACATCCAATTTGATTGAAGATCTCATGAGGCAGCACCATATCAAGCACAAGACATCCACTGGCTATCATCCTCAAGCAAATGGGAAAGTATAGGTCACAAACAGAGCATTCGAGAGCATCCTCACCAAGTTTGTTAACATCAACAAGAAATATTGGGCAGAGAGACAAGTAGAGGCCACCTGGGCCTACAATACCATTTGGAAAACCACCACTAGATTCACTCAATATGATTTGGTTTATGGGAAGAAAGCTCTACTTTCTATTGGGTTTGAACATAACACTTTGATAATTGCAGCTCAGTTGGACTTAGATGTCACCACAGCACAGGAAGAAAGGTTGCTCCAACTGAATGGCTTAGATGAGTTCAGAATGCAAGCTTTCTTACACAATGAAGTCATATAGCTACAGAGGAAGGTCTGGCATGACAAGCATATCAAGGAAAAGACTTTTCATGAAGGGGATTAGGCCCTGTTATATGATTCTAGGTTCAAAGATTTTAAAGAGAAGCTAATGACAAGATGGTTGGGTCCATACCTAGTGGAAAAGTGTTATGAAAATGGATATGTCCAGATTAGAACCATTGATAAGGAAGGCATTCCCTTGTTTGTAAATGGCTATAGGTTGAAGTTATATAGAATACCTCTATCCAAGGAGGAATTTATCAGTTCAGTTAGCAAAGAATTAAATGTGATTGGGAGTTTCATATCTTCCAGTCCACAACATTCCTAGAAATTTGAAAAAAAAAAGAGGCATGGATGAAAACCTCTGTGAGGCATCTGAGGGCAACTCCAAGGTTGAAAACCTCTTTGAGGCAGCCCAGGAGCAAAAAGAAAAAGAGAAAAAATAATAAAGATCCCTAGGTGAAAACCTCCCTTGAGGCACCTAGGGAAGGCATGCAGGTTGAAAACCTCCTCTGAGGCAGCTTATGTGTCTCAAAAAAAATAAAGAGAACAAGGAAGAAGCTTATATCATATTTGCTAACCTTTCTTTTGTTTTACAGAATTGTACATAGTGGAAGATTTCATGGCTACAAGCCAAGACCTATAAGCTATCATCCATTCCTCCATCCATACACCTCATACCCATCCTCTGCTTTCATATTGCTATCTCTCTCCACCATCCCATCATCAAGAAATCCAAATTTAACCTCCTCTTTGTGATGCTACAGGAAGGAACTGTGTTGCTAAAGGAAGGCCCTGTAATGCTACAGGAGGAGCTTGTGGAGCTACAACATGGATATTTGAGGAGGAAAACAACCCAAAATACCATCCAGACTGAGAAATGATAAAGAAGGTCCTCCTATGACTTTTCCATCATCCATCCATCACCCATCCACTCATTTCACCAAAAATTTGCTCAAATTCTCCACTTTGTCCTACCTTAAGAAAAAAACACAAAAGCTACTATTTTCTATCTCTACAATGTCTACACTACTCCTCCATGACTCTAACCCTATCCTCATATCTTATCATCATCTCCCTCATGCAAACTGAAGACTTCAAGGGGAGAACAAAAGACTACTACAGGAAGAAACTCCTCCTGTAGTAGCCTGTGTAGCCACACAGTAATCACTGATATTATTGTTTTTCCACCACCAAAAGGGATGATGAAGCTTTGTTTGTAGCTATGAAGAGACACCTCATTCTTAGGGAGGCTTTCCACCAGCAACAACAACTTGGATATCAAAAGAGGCACCTACAAACACACAGCAAAAGCAACAATCAAGGTAGCATCAAGAATGAAGACATGCATAGGAAATAAGTCAAAGAGGTCAAATCCCTTTATCATAATGATATATGGTTCAACTCCAGCATGCAAACCTCTACAGTAGTTCAATCCACAGGTAGGCTCAGGTATTGAAACCCTACAAAAATGTATTTTAAGCGAGAAAAGGTGTTTTAATAGGCTGGAGGTGGCCAGTGAACTTAGCCACCCTCGAATAGTAAACTCAAGTGTGAGTTAAGTCACCCATGCAACATGGAAATTTCAACTCAAAACGAAGTGGTGTCCTCGAAGAGTGGGGTGATAATCATGAGGAGGGAGAAATGATTACAATTAGTGGGGACAACAGTCCAAAAGAGGAAACTCGTGTTAATGCCAAGTCACTAGAGCGCTCCAATATTTTAACCAAAAGAGGATATTATGTGTTGGCTCGACTTCATTTGCACCATCACTCATTCCAAAAATAGGTAGAGGAAGGATGAGCTAGTGCATCAAGTAGCCTAGAGTGCCACCGAGGAGCTTCAAACCCTACCTGCAAAGTGCTACAAGAGAAAGCTATAGGCAGGCCTACAATTGCTACAGGAGGGTTGAGAGGAGCTACAAGAGGAGTTGGGAGGAGAAAAAGGAGTCACAGTGGCTCGATACTATCTCAAAACCTTCATGCACACCCAAAATTTCTCTGATAAGAAGTAAGTGATACCCTCCTTCTTTGTTTCTACACCCAATTTCATGAGAATTCTACTTGAAATTAAGAGCCTATAGCAGTCAATTGATCAGTAGGGGGTCCTTTTGGAAGTTTGTTGTGGTTAAGAGAAGAGAAAATAGTTTGGTTGATATCAATTCAAGCACCCTTCTTCCTCACTATTACCAAGCACCGTGCCACTATTTCACCACTTATACTGTTTGATTTTTTCCTTTTTTTAAATTCCACACCTACAAAGCATCAAGGAGTAATAGAGAAGAGATGGGGGAGGATTTAACATAAGGGAACCCTTAGACACTAGAAGAATTCACCATCACCCTCCTGTAGTTGACATCTTCATAAACCACCAATGTTTGGGTTTCTTTGAGCTGCTAAATGGGAATGATGATGATATTGCCCATGAATTTGCCATGGCATTACACTCTCAAGGGGAATACAATGCACAATTTTTGTCAAAGGGTTAAACATATCTCTCAGCCTTGAAACCATGAGCAGAGTGACCACCTTTTCTCTAGGAATTAGATGGAGCAAAGAAGGCAAGCAAGTAAGTGTCACACCTAGGAAAAACTTCTCCCTTTCAAAAGAGAAGCTTGTAGAAGACAAGAATGGACTGAGAAGAGAAAGTTTGCTTTACCCTTGTGATGAGGTAGTTTACCATATCCTTAAATATATATCTTGTGAAGGGATATTAAGTGTGGTTTATGCCTACCACTTCAAGCTACTCCAGGAGCTGAGATTCAAGGCAGAATTACCCCTTTCTCAAAGACTTAGTGTCCCTCATTTCCTTCTGCAGTCAATCATGGAGATGAGTCAGAAGGTAAGGGAAGGAAAACAATAGCATTTAGCTCACCATGGCCTCGTCAATTTGATAGTGGTGGATGTTATGAACCACTTGAGAATCATTTTCATATGGAACAAATTTTTGGACATGGATAGGGAGACTTTCATAGAAACACAAGCCCTCACAATGGGAGAGACTCTAGCCTCTAGTATTGGAGGAAGAGAAGGAAAAATAAAGGAAGAAGAAGGAGAAGATACAAAGGAGGAAAAGCTAGCAAGAACAGAAGAAGAAGAAATAAAAACAAAGGAAAAAGAGGCAATAGAGATAGAGGAAGGAGAAGTAGAGATGAAAGGAGAAGGGGAGGAGAAATAAGAATAAGCCCTGAGGAGACTTCTCCACCCCAAGGAGTAAAAGACACTGAACAAGAAGTAGTTGCACCCTTAGCTACATTGGCCACTCCTATCAAGCCCAAGAGGAAGCAATCAAGACCAAGTCAAATGTATTTAAGAAATAGGAAAAGCACCAAAATCAGATAAGGGGAGGCATAAACTCCTACAAGGGTTCCTATAATTATTGATAAGTCACCAAGCAAAAAGGAAGAAATAGGACCCAATGAAGGAAAAATTGAGGAGGTCACTCCTCCTAAAACCAAAACCAAGTCACCCATAGCACATGTGAGTAGGCCTACCACTAGGTTTGTCACCTTCAAGAAGCCAAGGACACAATTTGATTTTGAGGTAGAACAAAAAGAGAAGCTATGGGAGGATCAAGGTTTGCTACAGGAGGGGTAGAGTCTACTACAAGTAGGATAGTGGAAGCTACAGGAGCATAAGAAAGATTCACAAGAGGAAGCCACCACCTCAAAGACTGTTGGAAAAGACCTACAAGAGCTCCAAGAACCTAGCCCACAACCTAGCTTGAGCTCCTACTACAAATTCATTGAAGGAGGAAGGATTATCCCTAAAAAATTTGCAATCCCACTCCTTTATGAGTTGGAGATAGAGAGAGGTAGAACCCACAGGTGGATGAAAATTGCTAAATCTAAGAAGGTAGAGGATGTAGGCCTCATGGAAGAAAAGGTCATTGAAATGGGAAAAGAGTTAAGTGATTTGAGAATGAGAGAGTCTATGATGAAGGAGAAACTATAGGAAGAAAACATGAGGTTGAGAGAGAGGTTGTAGGAGAAAGAAACACAACTTTCCACCATGGCAAGTCTCCATGGAAGCACTACAATGCAGACAACCATCAAAGTCTTATGCCCTCTTTCTCAAAGAACAATGGCTACAGTTCCAAATCAAAACTTTGGCACAATATGGATCCCTGACTTTTTAGGATTATATGAAGTTCATTGAATTTCACAGCAAAACTAACATGGAAGACATAGCAAAATTGGTTGAATTTTACATGCACAACCTCACTTTGACAAATATGAATTTTTGGGATCCCAATTCAAGATTGGGAGATATGCAGCTGATGGATTTAGCATCCTGGATGACTCATGAGGAGACAAGAGCTGAGGAGGTGAAAAGGGTAATGGAAAAGGAGGAAAAGGAACCATTGTATATCAGGGCAGAGCTAGTGAGCCCAAAGGTTGTCATTAGCAATCATGGCCTCATCTCCAATGATGTTGCTTTAGCACCCAAATACATTGCTACCTAGGAGCAAGTCATTCTACACTTTGAAGACACATTCAAGATGTTGGGAACAAAAAGTCTGCAAGCTTGCCAGAGGAGATGGCATGCCTTACCCCACAGTCTACAGATAAGAGAATATCACTCTCTTGAAAGGCTAAGGAATGCCTTGGAGAGAACACCATTATACAAGAGGATCATACAAAGGATGAAAATCAGGTGGATAGGAATCAAGATCAACCCACCCTTGCTGCTAGGCTTACAATAAAGAAGAGATGAAGCAAGAGAGTAGAAGGAGTGGACAGGGATAAAGAGGAATGCAGGTTTTTACCCCCAAGAGGGCACACCATTTGAGGAGCCTTGGGATGTCAGGGAGGCCACTAGATCCATGAAAGAGCTGCACATGGATGACTAAGTTGCTTAGAGGATGAGCAACACCTTCAGCAGGGGGGGTGATGATGAGTCCCATAAATAGGTACATTTTGAATACCAATTTTCCATCCTCCAGCCTTAAAACTATCCTTCTCTTACATTAATTCACATTTTTTGTTATGTTATGTTTAGTAAGAAGAGTAAAAGGTGTTTGTCATAATATGTGGCCTAATGTGGTTTAATTGCAGGAAAATGAAGCATTTTTTAGGCTATTACTATGCAAGGGCTTGATGGAGACAACTAGGAGAGAATCTAGGGGTTTTTTCCACCTCCTTAACTCCCTAAACTCAGCTTGGGATCAAAATATCCTCTTTCATCAGTTCGAGTTCATTGAAAATCGAGTGACTCCTAGTCCAAGTGAAGATCAAGAGGGACAAGATCCACCATTTTTGAGATTAAGGAGGGAACCACTCCTACTTTCAAGGGAGCTGCTTAATTTGCCCTTTTGTATAAATAAACTAGAAGAAGAGCTCATTAGGATTCAAAGTTTTTGTTTAGCTAGGTGTAGCTATTGAGCTTCAAGCTTGACATTGTTATTTTAAACTTTTATGGGATGTATTTGACCTACACTTTTTTTATAATGAGAAGTTGGATTTTAAGTTACATTTGAGTTAGTTTCAAAGGGTTGAGACCCTTGGGTTTGGGCCCAACCCAGAGGCTTTGGTCCCTCTTCTTGTACTTATGTTTCTTCTTGATTCCAAGCAATTCATAGTTTCTTGCATTTCAGTAGAGATTAATCTATAAAATCATGTGGTTGCAACCTCTACATCACCTCTCTTGTGGGAGAATGAGTGGAAGGATTCACAACCACAGTAAAAAAAGATTGTGTTTATGATTTCTTGGAAATAGATTAGTGTTAGTTGTCATGTTTTACATTTTCTTTATGTAGCTTAGAAGTCAGTTTAGTGATTAGATCAATGGTATTTCATAAATTAGATGTTATTTAAATTCAACTCATCTTTTCCATCATAATTTATTTCATTTTGTCAATGATAAATGGGTGCATGTATGTGACTGATTGCAGGGCTAGTTGATCTATAGGGAAGGGAAACTTCACCACTTCCATCTTAAACTCCTTCATCTTCTCCTTACACTTCCAAAATCTATCCCAAAACCCTATTTTATAAGCCATTCTACCTAGTACACCAAGAGCACTCACCCTAGTGCAATACATGCCTCTGAGAGGTCCTGAGCTTGGCTAGGGGCTCAAACCAACCTCCCTCCATTTGCTTCAACTTCCATCCACCTCTTAATACCCTCAAAGCAACATTTTCACCTTCAAAAACCACTTGGATTCCCTCTTGTAGCAGTACATGCCTTCTTGTAGAAATCGCGTGTAGAAAACCTGTAGCAGCATTTTCCTTCATCTGTTTTGATGCCCACTACACCTTTGACTTAGTATAGATGCAAAATGAGCCCTAACTGTGTTTTTATGATCATGGAAAGCTCCTAGGCCACTCCAACCCTTCCTTTTCTTCACTGCAAAAACAAATTAGAGTTAGTTTCTTTATCATGCAAGTAGGTTACTGATTTATAAGCAAGTGTGAACTAGGTAGATGGTACATGCAATTCTGATTGGTAGTTTGATGAATTATGCAAGATAAATTAGCTTCCTTTCTGCAAGTAGATGTGGTAATTTGATGAATTCTGCAAGATAACATAACTTTCTTTCTGCAAGTAGATTAGCCTTTGTCCTTTCATGAATTGATTAGTTAGCATTTACAAGTTGAGTCAATGGAATTTCTATTTTCATAGCTAGAAGCAATTTCCAATTGTACCTTTATCAGCAAGCTTTCATTCTAATTCAGTAGGAGGAAGGGTCTTTGAGAACTTTTGATCTAATGTCATAACTGAGGGTGGCATGAGTGGAATCCTATCTATTGTACATATAGCATTGTCACCTCAAAGTTTGCATGAACCTCGAGTTGATAATTTGAATTGAGGATCCCTTGGGAGTTGCAACATTCTTGGTGCAATACCAGGCCGCACCACTATGAACTAGGAAATCTTCTTCCATGAACACCCCAACTTATCAAGTCAATCTATTGTCCGTTGAAAGTCGTAAATGCCCATAACTCTCCTATAATGGCTCACAATGGCGGTGAGATCTCTATCCTCTTCCCCTACCTCCTTGTCCTAATTCAAGTCCAATCAAGTGGAATATTATCAACCTTGCACCTCAAAAAGGTAAGAAGCTAATAATTTCAGTCCACTTCGAGAGAGAAACCGCATTTTACATTGAATACAATATATAAGGCAAGATTCTGATGATCTTAAGACTAGCTCTCCTTGATGTATATATAGGAGACCAAGGGTACAATGAAAGGTTATGTTTGACCTCCTACTGTAACAAATAAACTAATAATGAATGTTTATTAGGGTCTTATTATAGGGGCCACAAGGGCCTTTACTCTTTAAAAATGTTTTCCCTTAAAGCTTCTCATTAAGGGTGTTTCTTCATGAATTATTCATTTTCTATTGTAGCTTCCTCTGAAGGCATGCTCTTCCACTTGATTAGGTACTCCTTAATAGTTATATTACACAGAGATAAAGAATAATGATCCACAAATTTTCTAGTTCAAGAATTAACTTCTCTTCTTCACCTAATTTTGGAAGTTTTGTTTGCACTAGCATAGTTTGTCCCACAACCTTTTTTAGGCGAGATATATGAAAGACCTTATGAGTGCGAGAAGAAGGAAAATCTAACTCATACACCACTTGTCCAAGCTTGTGAATAATCTTGTTAGATCCATAAAATTTTGGAGCTAATTTCTTGTTCTTTTTTTGCTTGAGTGTTGATTCTTATAAGGTTGTAGTCTCAAAAATACCTAGTCACCCTCCTAAAATCATCTTCCACTTTGGTGTTGATATGCTTACTACTTCATATTTTTTTATGAAACTTGGAGGTTTTCCTTAATATTTGTCAAAGTTTCTTTAGTCTTATCCATATGTGTCTCTATTGCTTGCACTTTGGACTTATCTTGTAAAATGTATAAGATACAAGGAGTTGGATATCTATATAAAGCCTCAAATGGGGTCATTTTGTAGATGTATGATAAGTATTATTATACCACCATTCTACTAGAGGAAGGAACTTCATCCACAAAGATTGTTTATTTCGAGAATAACATCATAGGTATCCCTCTAAACATCTGTTAACTATTTATGTTTAACCATCTATTTGTGGATGATATTTTGAACTCATCGCTAGTGTTGTTCCACTTATCTTCCATAATTCTTTCCAAATTTTACTTGTGAATTTGGATCTCCTTCACTTGTTATTACCTTAGGAAGACTGTGAAATCTATCAATATGATTCATGAACACATATACTACTTCGCTTGCTATGTTGTGTATGTACTTTGAATTCCACAAGTTGTGCATATTTTGTGAGTCTCTTAACAACCACAAAATGGTATATTTAATTTTATATTATAGTAACCCTGTAATGAAGTCCATTGACATATTTTTCCATCTTTGATTAGGTATGTGTAATGGTTGAAGCAACCCTAGATATTCTTCTATCTCTCCTTTATTTCTTTGAAAAACCTAGCATTCACTTACAAATTTTTTAATATATTTCTTGATTCCTTCTAAAAAAATATTTGTTGATTCTTTAATATATTTTAAGGAACCTTGCATGTCCTGCCATCGGAGATTCATGGGCCCCCCTTGATATACGTTGCTTCAAATTTGATTGATGACATAAAAATAGCATGCCCTTGTACCAAATTGTGCCTTCTTCCCATTCCCAATATTCCAAAGAATTCATTCCTTCCTCAATACATTAGATTTTTTTGTTTACTACTATTATCATTTTTCCGTTCATGGCGAGCTTCTTCTAGCCATACTAGAATAAAAGATGTAATAGAATGTAAACTTGAAGTTTCTTCTATTCTAGAAATATCATGATCTACCACATCGTCCTTCCCCTTCTTGTAGATTGTTTCAAAATCAAATCCTAGCATTTTTTCTAACCATTTTGTTGCTCCTATAATGACAATCTTTTCTCCAAAAAGTACTTTAGGCTACCATGGTCTATATTTTAAGTGTCTCCTAATGAGATGCCATTGCCATTTTTTTATTGCATGTAGAATTACTTCCATTTATTTTTCATATGTTGACTTCACCAAATCCTTTCCCTTGATTTGTTTGCTTTCAAAAGCTAATGGTCTCCCTTATTGTGTCAACGCTACTCCAATTTGTTGTCCTGATGCATAACATTCTACTACGAATGTTTTCCCAAAATCAAGTGTTATCAATACTGGTGTAGAAGACATGGCATCCTTTAAGAGAGAGAATGCTCTAACCCAATCTTCCACCTTTATATCTGCTATATATTTGTCTTTGCAAATTTCCTGTGACAAACCATCTTCAAACAAGGCTCTCCAAAGATTTTTGGTCGCCAAAGTCCATCTAAACGAAAGAAGTTTTTTTAGTCCCCAACCTCCACTCTTTTGGGCTTTGATATATCCTCTAAATTAACCAAAAGGATTTTATGTTGTTGTGCAATGCCAACCCATATAAAATTAGCTATAATAATATTGATCTTTTGAAGAATAGATTTAGGGACCCCTACTATATGCATCCAATACACTAGCATATTATGTAGAATAGCGTTTACAAGGGTGAGCCTACCCCTTATTTATAACTACTTATTTGTCCAATTCAGTGGCTTTCGTTCAAACTTATTGATCAACCATAATCAATCCTTAACCAAATATTTATTTGGTTTAAGGGAAAAAACAAGTAAGAAAGATTGTGTTAGATGTATCTCCCTAATAAAAAAAAGATCTGCAATTTCTTGGAGAATCTCTAAGTCCACCTCATATTCTATGAAGATGGATTATCATTGCTTAGTATCAAAATACTTGGATTATGTTTCACAAAATGCTTAAATGGTTTAACACTCAAGCTTTTTATAATAATAATAATAATCTAATTTTAATATCACCACCAAGTCAAACATCAATCCACATGTTTAATGTGCTCTTCCCATGATTTGCTATATATAAGAATTTCATCAAAGAAAACTAACACAATTTTTCTAAGATGGGTTCAGAAAATATTTGTTCATAAGGTTTTGAAAAATAGAAGTAACTTTAATCAACCCAAAGGGCATGACCAAGAACTCATAGTGCCCTTCATAATATTCTAAAAGCTATTTTTGGAATCTCTTCTTTCCTTAATCCAATATGGTGACATCTTGATTTAAAGTCAAGTTTTCTAAAATAAGCCACTCCATGAAGCTCATCTAATAGATCATCAATATTTCGAGAAGATGGGATGTTGGATTTCAGGGGGGAGCCCGCCTCCATAACATTTAAGAAAGGAGTAGTGTGCCCAACCCTCCCCATGAAACCCACATGTGAACTGCATACACTAATATTCATTCCTATGCCAGTGTTTACTGCGCTCGACCGTTCTAAGAGGAGATACCTTGCTCTCTAGATTTTATGGTATGTTTGGGCTTCTCCCCTACCACAGGTGAAGAAATTCTCTTGGGCATATGATAGAGAAAGGTTTAAGTTCGACATAATTTTTTTAGAGATATGGCATAGTCAATGGGCTTTCTATCAGGTTTTGACATTTGCCTTCAACTCTAGAAATTAATTTACATGCACCTACATGAAAGGTGACCTAAATTCTAGGTTTGGAGAACCTCGATGCTGGCATTGGTAGCTGAGAAATGTCCAGGAGATAGGCTTTAGGCATGTAGGGGTCATAAATCTTGGGACTCCAACAATAACATTGGAGTAAGATGTCGTAGGAGCGGGTGATGTTAACCTTTCTCTGGCACACACAACCTCGTCAGTCCAGGCTTGAAGGGTTGGTCAATTCAATGTATGTTTTTACTCTTCTGATTCAACAATTACATTCTTTGGTTTTGATTCTAGTTGGTTGATATTCATTTTCTTTGTTTTGAGCTCAATTGGGTCAGGTAGCGCCCTAGGTAGGTTGCATGCCCAATCTCAACCATAGAATGTTGTAGCCATCTTCCATTTTGCCACCCCCACCCCCCCAAAAAAAAAAAAAACATGAGAAAATTTTCCAAGTTGAAGCCCTAACTACCAACAACTGACGAACTTATTTTGATTCAAAAATCCAAGTGGAGGTAGCCAATTGGGTTCCTAACCTTGGCCATACCAGGGGAAGAGAGCCAGTACCTGAACTCCATCACGATCCATTAGTAGATGAAACACTTCTGGGCATGGTCTTGAATGAGAAGAATGAAGACTGCAATGATATAATCTATTCTTTGAACAAAATCAAGTGGGTGCAACATTATCAATGCTCATGTCTTGCTAGTTTGGATGCCTGGCTAGCTCACCTTGAAAGTCACCTTTATTGTAACCTAAATCCTCTTGCTCCATCTAGTACAAGTACTCAAGACCTGACCCTAGTTACTTCTTCAAACTCTTGATGTTATGTTATGCCTCCTAGCAGCTATTTTTTTCTTTATGTAGTCCAATATATGGTAGTTGTCAGTAGTTTCTCAATATTAAATGTTTATATTTTGTATTGCCTGAGCTCTAGTTATTGATCAACAAATATGGTTTTCCTCGAGGTGGATTGAGACCAAAAATTGCATGAGGAGTGTTATTTTTGTTGGTGTGTGATGAAATTTTGAGGCAATGCAATCTTAATTAAAAAAAATAGCTCATCAATATTTGGGATAAGAAATTTATACTTAATGGTGATTTTTTTTAGATATTTATAATCAGGACACATCCTCCATGAATTGTCTTTTTTTTACCATCGTTATTGGTGTTGAAAATGAATTCATACTATGTTGAATAATACATGAATCTAGCATGTCTTACACCATTTTCACAATCTCCCATTTTATTATAATGATATCTATAAGGTCTTTTGTTATGAGGAGTGCTTCTAGTATTAATTCAATTTGATGTTCATGATCTCTAGATGGGAGTATACCTTTAGGAATTTCTTCGAATACCTTATCCATGTGATTTTCCAAGGTGAAATTTAGTTCCTTTCCAACATTTTCATCTTCCTTCTCAAGTTACATAGAATATGGTTTAACCACAACTCCACTGCTACCATTTTTTAGGAGCTTTTGCATTCTATAAGCATTGATAACTTGAAAAGGTCCATATTTTAACTTGTTGAGCTCATATTAAATTCCCTCCAATTCAAATATCATGAATAATTCATTAAAGTTTGTAGAACTTGTACTTGATATTCTAACCCATTGAATCCCTAGTACAACATCTACACCTCCAATTGGAATGACATACCTTGGGATTTCCAATTTATATTCTCCCATACCTAGTCTAATGTTGTGACATTTTCCCACACAATTAAGACTTCCTCCATTGGAAACTAAAACTTGAAAATTTGTCATTGAATATACAAAAAAAATTGAGGCATTTTGCAAATATTTTATCAATTAAGTTATGGATACTACGTGACCCTTTGCTTCTTGATGTAACCAACAATCTTTAGAGTTTGAGGAGATGAAAAACTTGTCAATGCATGGACAAATATCTCAAACCTATTTGAATCAATATTGTGCACCATTTCCAATTGTATTTCATGATCTTTTAAGTCAATGGGTCCTTCCTCACTTTTTTGTGAAGATACCTACATTTCCTCTTCATCATTATTTTCCAATGTGAAATTTTTTGTTTGTCGACATTTACGCCCTCTTGACCATTTATCGTTACAACCAAAGCATGGTCCTTTTGTTCTTATTTCCTCCATTTCCTTCTGCAATACTCGATTAAATTGAGGTAAGGTTGTCTCATCAATCCCAGAACAATCATTGCTTATTGTGTATGCTTCCATGCAAAACTTGTGTGTAGCCTTATTCTTGGTTTGAATATGACAAGAAAATTGCATATCTTCCATAACATTTTCCATTTGTTTAAGGAATAACTCATGTTTAATGTATTCCTTTAATCCCCACATGTAAGATTCCAACAAATATTTATCACTTATGTTATCTATCCTTTTGGCCAAAACCTGAAATTTTGAATTACAATCTTCAATATCACCAAATTTCTTGATTCTTGTCAATTAACTAAAGTAGTATTGTTCCCAAGCTTTGCCATATTGTACTTCTAAGTTTTTTGTAAATAAACCCCATGTATAATGATAATAATGGGGCTTTATTTTAACTAACATTGATACCATTGATAGGTCTTAATCTCAAAGTCAAAGTTGCTATGTAAATCCTTTGTTTATCATCCATCATATTATACAATTCAAAATATTGCTCTATTTGGTGCACCTAGGCAAAGACCTTTGTTCCATCCAACTTATTTAATTCAACCTTGGGAAGGTTCACTCCTTTAGAAAATCATCCATGAGAAGCTCCACAATTGGAGTTAATTTTGTATCATTGGCAAGTTGTTCAACTTGAATACTACCTTCATTTTCACGAGTTCCTTCAAATGCATTATCAATTTTAAGGAGCCTCCCATTTATGGCTTCTATAATATTTTTTTCCAATCCATCTATCTTTTTCCATCTTTTGTTCCAATTTTTCATCTTCCTATACATTTATTCTTTATTTTCATTTACCTTTTGTTTAGTGTCTCCTTTAACTAATTCTCGACTTTATGACAATTGATTTTCCAACCTGTTTAGTCGGTATTGGATATCTTTTATCTCTTCATGAGTCATGGATAAGCCTCCAAGAGATTTTATGGGTGTCATGTATTTTTGATTTTTTTTTTGAGGCCCTTGAGAAAATAATAATAATACTCCTCTTTGTCACATTTTTCAGTCACTAAAAGGATAGTTCTTCCAATCAGTTATGTGGTTCGTAAGTTACATACTTTAAAACCTTAGGTTGGATAAAAGTTCTCTTTCTTGTAACACTCCACCCCACATTTAGTCGCTTTTACAAGACCTCCAGGGTAAACATGAGTTGAGAGTTACTATGCATGACCCGATATCCAAGTTATAGTTATGGAAGTGGGGCCTACTACCTTTAATCTTTACTGCAACCTCAAGGAACACCATATCACCCATATGTCAAACAATATCTACTAATCAACTTTTCCTGGACTAGAACTACCTTTTTGATTTACCTCACAACCCAGCCGCATGTATGCCAAGCTGTCCATGTGGTCAGAAGGCTCCAACCGCATGCATAGGTCATCCTCCATGCGGTTCCAGTTGAAATTTATCAGTTAAGAGACTGTGGCTAGAAGCCTCATTCAAGATTTTCACGGCTAGATCCAAGTCAATTGCCCAGGATCCTCCAAAACTCTAACATTAACCTATAGGAGTCTTCATTTACTATTCTTGGCCTTATTCCTACTCATACTTATCAGATACATGAAAATCATTTAGACAAACTCTTGGTAGACAAGGTGCTTGTAGGTCATGAATGCATGAATTCATTAATTCGTTAGAGAATCATCAAGAAGGCTTGTTTCTCTCTATTACTAGCTGCAATAACACACAGTAGTTCATGCATTCATACAAGATAACTAATAGTTTACCAAAACATGGAATGGATTCATAACTAGAGCACATCATATTATGAGAAATATACCATGCATGTAACCAACATTTAACCATATTAGAGCCATGAAAAACCAGTCAAAATCATACATAAAATCAAAACATATGCTCATTAATCTCAATAAGAATCAACACATAATAACATATGCAAATGCCAACCAAGTCAGGGACTTCCACGTATCACCCGACCATAAATTGGGCTGAACCAAATCTCTCTTGCAGCCAATCACCTCCATGCCATATTCCAAGAATGAATGTGGGATCTCAGAGGATAAACCAAAACAAAACCAACCAGGGCATCCGGAGGCTAAACCACCTCAACTCTCAACCACAGTGATTTCACCTAAAATGACATTGAAATCACCAAACCAACAAAAGCTTGGATGCCTCTTCTTCACCATACCTAGAGGAATTTTCCTGTGTCCACCCACTTGTCAAGGGATTCTTGGAGAAAACCATCTCCACCCCTAACCCTTGGGATTTTCCTGAGACCACCTCACTCAGTTCCAAAATCTTCCGATAATCCAATGCTCAACCAATAATGAATCCCATAACACCATGGCTATCCAAGAAATGAGGGGCAAGGTTGTAACCACTGTCAATCTAGGAAAATATCATGCCAATCGCAACAAAGTAATCATGTAAACCAAATGCATGCACCATGGATTCAAATCCCAGCAAGGAAATAACACATGCAACCTGTTACCTGCAAAATCTTCCTGTTATAGTCGCTCTTCTGATCTTCTCCTTGCACTCCCTTTCTTTCCTTTGCTTGCTTTCTCCCTTGCTTATTCTCTCTCTCTTGGAGTACGATTCCTTCCTTAGAAAAACTAAAGTTGTCCAGTATTGAAATTGATCTAAAGTTGTCAAATGTTTCTCATATGCCTTTTTATCATTGATGTCTGGTGTATCTTCCTTTCCTTTTCCTCTTTTCCTTCATTTTCCTTTATTTTCTCTCTAATTTTCTTTGCATGCATATTCCTGTATCTTGATCTTCCTTTTCTCCTAATTTCCTTTATTTATTTAATTAAATTTTCATTTATTGCTATTTGTTTTTTGTCAATGCCAATGCCAATTTCCATAGCCATTAATTAACCACAAGTGATACCCACTTTAATGTTTGTCCCTCCATTCAACTTGGAATACGTGTCACGTGACCTTGGTCTTATTTTTTCCTTTATAATGTCCTTCCATTTACATGGAAAATCAACTTGGGGTTGTTACATTTCCATTCATGATAGAATAGGCAATAGACTCAAAAGTGCAAGTCACAAAACCTACTAGCTCCTTATGCCTCAGACAATAAAGTACAATACAACTCGGTCTTGGATAGTACAAGAACTCCATTGATGTTATAATAGCTAAAGGCAATAGTGGATTAACTAGTGTTGTCTCAAAACATAAGTGAGATCATATCAAGACTATTATATGCCTTGTCCAAAGCATCCATTGTAGCCAGAAGTTTAGTTTTGCTCAGCAAAATCAATATCATTTTTTATACCTAACTTCTTCTCCTCTTCTTGATGGGCTAAGAGTAGAAGTGGGAATCTTTCCTCGTTATTTTACCATTTGTTGAGCTTGAGAAAATGGATCGAATTAATAATGTATTAGAGTTACTAAATACTCTGATATACTCTATTTTTCAAGATACAATCAAAATCAGTAAATCCATTCTCATTGATGTTCAATCTTGTTTACAAGACGCACAAGAGAAGATTGAGTTTCTTGGGCTTGAATCTCAGCTCAAACAAGATGAACTACAACAAAAGAGTCAACATTTTGATTTGGCTCTTGTTCATAACAACTCTCTATTTGAGGTTGATTTACATCAATAACCAACACTTGATCAGATGAGTGGCACTATTCCAAGAGCATATTTACATGAAGATGCAAAGATTCAGCTTGCACTTCCCAAGCCTGTCATCAAACCTTAAGAAGAACTTATAAAAAAGATATTCATCAGTGTTTTGATCTTCACCCTTGTAAGAATTTTGGAAAACATGTTCATCATTCAAACAAATTTTCCAGACGCAGGACTCTTGCAAGAGCAGAGATTCACCTTGGATGGATCGCTTCTTGACAATGGTCTTCAATAAACAAGAAGATATATAGATCATAGCTCAGAGTTAATTCTTGAGTATTGACTTGTCTTCTAGTGGATATATCTTCATCTTCTCACCTTGCATCTAATAGGGGGGAATTAATGGTCAACTATTAGCTTCAAAGATGTATCAAGCAAGCTTGATTCATAGCCTGAACTAAAGCTAGTTACTAGAGCCTAGAGCCAAAGTCAAAGTTGTAGCTAAAGATAGATTCATGTTTCATGAGCACGGTTTGGTAGGTGGCCATCCTTAAACCACAATTGACAAAAGACTTTGGTTTCTACTACCCACTTCATTAGTTTGTGGTAATCTTTAAACCATCATTAAGAAGCACTTCCACTTCGCAGAAGACTTTAGCTTCTATCCAAATTTGGAATTGTTCCAGAAACTGCTTTAAGCAAAGTTCCTGAGTCGGTGGTTAACCTTAAACCACAACCAATATAAGAATTTGGATTTTTCTACCTCATTTGGTTTGTGGTCCTCTTTAAACCACCATTTCAGAGGGCATATCCAACCATTGGTTACCATAAATTCTTGTATTTCAACTCTCTTCCTTGACTCATATACACCCCTTCAGATTAAGGGGGGAATGTTTGAAACAAAATCCTCTTAGGTCATGTAAACTTGGGTCACTCACTTGAATGGAAGGTGAAAAACCTCAAGTGAAGGTCAACTATCATGGGAGTCCAAGGGACCTCTTGGAAGATCAAAACCAAGGGTCAGGAAAATGTGTATTAATATTTACATTTCTTAATGAAATTTATCACATGTTTATACAAATAGTCTATTATTTGTGTATGTGTGTGTTCAACAATTATGAATTTAATGTTTAATATAAGATCATAAACAAGCGTATACACAATGTACATTAAATATTAACATGAAGTACAATTGTGAAATGATAATAGTGATGGGTTACACAATAAACTCTTTATACATTAAGTTAGTGTTTATAGAATAATCCAAGTACATCTATATATTCAAATCATAAGTCCATGTATATGCATTAATGTTTTGATTGACTTTTATATAAACATAATTTCATTAATTTCCCATTTTAGTGAATAGCAAGTAACAACCACCCCATGATAGATCATTAAATACCACAAGGGGTCATGTATACATCATTGGATTTGAAGCAATTGGTGAATCATCTTCACATAGTACCTTGGGACTCAATGTTAGGGAAAAGGTTGCCTAGAACACTTCCTCCCTATAGCTGGAAGCATCTAAAGATGGTGTTTTCCCCAAGGATAACTCAACCATGGAAATTTCCAAGGAGGAATTTGTTAAGGAGTTTTAGGTAACAAAAATATGCTCTTCATGGTCCATAAGTTAAGCTTTTCTCTTTTATTGGAATGCACTATAAATTTTTGTTATTTTTGAGTTAGTTTGTCTAGTATTATTCTTACTATGATATTCACTTTAAATTTTGGTTAGATAGCTATATGATTTTCTAAGATGATAAGTTTGATTTTAGGTTGTGGCTCCCCACTTTATATTTATATTACAATATTGATTAACAAAGATATATAGTTTTCTAATACAATGATTCATTATATTGAGATAATATATGATTAATTCAATTTTATAGTACAAAATACCAAATAGCACATAAGTTTGATATATTATATAATTTAGTTTATCTATGTGACGATTTCTCGTCATTTTTTTAAATCAAAATGAAGATTTTCATATTTATATCCAACTCTACGCCTCGGTCACAACAGACACTTCAGGTATTACATATCAACATAAAAAAAATTAGTGTGTTCCCTTATACCTAAGAACATTTTTATCTTTTCCTAAGGGACATGATTCTAGGCATCAAAAAAGGGGTTTTTGTAGGTGAACACCTTACAAAATTTCTCCTCCAAAAAGAAAATTTTACATAACATTCAACTGCTAATTTATAATATAATCTCTCATAAAAATGAACTTGCCTAGGTACTAGCATTTAAATCAGGTCAATGGGCTATGTTTGGATTGGTCGAATTGGTCGTGTTATTTATGCTGAGGGTTAGGTTGTTTACCAAATATTTGAGCTCTTTGATCTGCTACTGAAGTGCATTCACTTCATCTTCATTTTTCTATGATTTTAATTTCACCTCTTTAAGATTATCCATAAAACGAGAAGCAGATGCTATGTGCTCATTGTGATTCAATTTTAATTTAAAGACATCTAATTGCAATGAGTCAATCTCTTTGCAAGTTGAGAAATCTATGCCTTATGATTATAACCCATCAATGCCTCAATGTTGAAACCAATAGTGCTATGAATGTCAAGGGGGTTTGTACTATAACCCAGGCCCTCTATTGTGTTTAACAAACTGAGAAAAGGTAATCGAATCCTAGAAACATCCAAATGTTTATTTCAAATCCCTTAATGATTTTGAACTAGTCATAGGGTCCCATGTTCATTATAGAACACTGGAGCAAACCAAAAGAATGAACCAAAAGACATTATCCATAGAGTGTAAATTCCAACCACAATTATCCATAGAACATGACGCAAATGACCAATTTTCAAACTATTTAAAACTCCTATGACCCAACAAGATACTTACACTAATTTTCCTATACCACTTGTTAGTGTCAGTGTCTTCACACTGCCATCAGTGATCAAAATCTGCTCTTTTGCATTTCATAGTAGGAGTCCCACACTGATGAGTTTGCATTCCATTAGGTCATGGATTCACTAATGGTAGGGTTTACTTCCAGTTTTTCTCCTCATGATCTGTACTTGTTGATCCTATTTCATATTTCAGTCATGGTTCATGATTTACTCTGCAGTTTATCTTATTAGGTCTTAAGGTTTGGTGTCTTTAGTTTTTATCATGGTCAAAACCAATTATTTCATGCCAATAATGATCAGCAAGGATATGAGGAGGCTAATAATGATTTTTAAAATCATAATTTATCAGTTTGAGAGCCGAATGTAGTTCTCACCTCAAAACTTGTTTTGAGGTGAAAACATAGTATTATGTTTTTTTATTATCTTTCTTTATGATGTAATTTTATTTTTTCTACATGTAATATTTGTTACCAAGCTCTTCCTAAGCTTGTGAGGTTGCCAAGCATCTGCCACTGCAAAAATCAAAGTGATCTAGAGCATTAGTTCACTTGCAAGCAAAAGAGAATAAACTTGAAAAACAGAGTATTGAAAGAGACAAAGAGACATTACAAAGATGGGTTTTCAAAAGAAAAAATTAAAAAGGGAGTTCATATAAAAACTCCTTCTCTTCTATTTTCATGCCATTATGACATTTTGCAAATCAAAATAGCCAAGGAGAGAAGAAAATTGGTTTTCTAAGTGTTATTGAGCAAAAACATGGTGGTGCTGCACTTAGAGGATAAGGCGCTGCGCTTTTGGAGATTTTGGCCTGGCATTGCACTCCTGGAAAAGGCGTTGCGCTCCTGGCCCGATCTTGCAGTGCAAATTACAACGGGCATTGCGCTCTTGGGTGGTGGCACTGCGCTTAGGCCAGCCAAGCCCAAAATCACTCCTAGCTTCAGTTTTCTCCAAAATTTCATCTTGTTTATCACTTGCCAAGTAAGTATTGCTGCTCCTCTTCTCTCTTAGTTTGCATATGTGTAAAATTTCATGGTTTTGAAACTCTTACATGTAAACCCTAATCTCCACTAAAACCCTAGTTTTTCAAAACCCTAGTGCTTCATTCTCCCTACCACTCACCTCCTAAACTAAAACCCTTGTCCCCATCACTATTATCCCCTTCTACCATCCATTCATTACTCCCTAAACCTTATCCCTCACATGTTTTGCCCATAGCCTCATTTACATCCATTTCTCCCAAACCATTGCACATACCACCCATCCCAAATTGTGCAAACTAAGAGAGTCATCCAAATCATGGACAGAGGCAGTGATTATGAGGAGTATGAGGAGGAGACAGTCAATGATAGTTCTGTAGAGAGACATAGGCAGAGAAAGCCTCACAAGGGAGGAAAAATCATAAGAGAAGAACCCACTAGTTTAAGAGAATTATAGGCTTGCCCACTTGCAGTCTCTTGTTTTAGGCACCAAGGATGTTTTGAATTCTGTGAACTAGTGGAAAGAGCTCAGTTTCACCATGAGTTGGCCAGACTTTTTGTGGCTCATTTACATAACAATGAGGTGACACTTGCTAGGGTAACCTTCAAAATATCACCAACTATCATTTCAGAGGCCACTAGAATCCCTAATGTGGGTGAGAAATGGTACAAGGGTTTTGACCTTGATGAGCATTATTATGAACCTTACATCAGAGCTCAGTTTAGGAGACAGGTGAAGAGGCTTTTCCCCTTTAAATTTTTGGAAAGCAGGTATGTTCCTTTGATGAGGATTATCATCAAATATTTTACTTGTGAAGGAAGATTCTCCCTATTGTATGCTTACCATATCAGACTCCTCATGCACTTCACCGGGGTAAAGATGATGAACCTCCCATACTTCTTGTTTAGAAACATTGACAAGATAGCTTACCTTGTGCAGAAGAAGCCATACCCTCAGTAGTTGAACAACATCTACCATTACTCCTTAATCAAAATCATTGTTCTTCACCATCTCAGTCTTCTTAACATTCCTTGGGAGACTTTCATTGCTCATGAGATGTTCAAAGGTCCACAAATCACCAGTACATCAAGAAGAAGGTGGGCCATCTAGCCATGGAGAAACAAGGAAAGAGGTTAAGGAAACCAAAACTACTGAGATGCCAATGTATTTGACATATCAGAGAGGCACAAGAAAACTTTTTGCAGCTGCTAGGCAAGTGTTT
Organism: Pinus tabuliformis; assembly: GCA_031772625.1. Classification (NCBI taxonomy): domain Eukaryota; kingdom Viridiplantae; phylum Streptophyta; class Pinopsida; order Pinales; family Pinaceae; genus Pinus; species Pinus tabuliformis. The sequence goes on from CM062820.1 coordinate 596,976,062, forward strand.
GCTCCACGGAATGTGGAAGGGACCTTGCCTTCTTCTTCAGTTCACAGGCAAATGTTAACTCCACAAGGTGTGGAAGGGGCTTTGCCTTCTACATCGACAAAATAGGTACAGGTTGAGTAGTTGAGCAAAGGCAAGGAAAAAGTGCAGGAGGAAGATCTTGGTGATGAGGAGGAAAGAGATTTTGACTTGGTTGAGCATGAGGAGCCACAACAACGCCATACTCATCAGGGAGTCAACATCATTGACTTGGAAGCTCAGGATGAAAAAACTATCAAAGACATCATCATTCAAGAAAGGGAAGCTCAAATACAAGCTTGGAAGACAACTTAGAGAGAGCCAAGTTCATCATTAAATATTTAGAACATGAAAACAAACAATTGAGTGACAAGCAAGCCCTCATGGAGCTGCAAATGATCAAAGCAAACAGGCAAATGGCTAAAGAGGCTCATGTCACATTTACTCCTATTGAGCAAGAGATTGAAAATGATAGGGAAAATTGGCTTAAGAGGGTCAACATACATCTTGAAGGACTAATTGAGAAGGCCAACAGGGATAAGGAAATTCTCCGACACATGGCCTACCATTACATGACCCGCAACAAAATCTATAACATGAGGATTAGAAAATTGAAGGTAAGGCTAAGGAGAGCTTTGGAAGGAAAAAAGAAGCAAGATAGATTGAGAATGTTGGCTGAAGCCTCCCTAGTCCATCAAAGCAGTTGATGGTGGTGTTCCATGCCAAAGTTGGGCAAATTTTGGAAAGTTTTTGCATTTTTGGAATTTTGTAATTTATAACATAGAAATTTTGCCCAGCGGTGGCACTGCGCTTCTTCCTGGGGCATCCATTGGAGGAAAAGTTGACATATTTGGATTCATCATGATGAGGACATACACCCTGGAAAGTTTCAGAAGTTTTGGAGCAGATCTGGTCCACCAAAAGGTCCAAAAACTACTAAAAAATGACCTCTCTGCCTCTTTTTGGACACACAGAAGCAGTCTTGGGAGATTCAAGTTTTGAGGGGGAAAATGACCTCCAAATTCAAAAATTCTAGGTGTTTCAGAAACTAGACTTGAAGACCTTTCCAATGAGCTATCATGGGCTCAATTTGGCTAAGGGGAAGGCCTTCAAAAGCAGGTGGAAAGTGGCATTGTGCTTAGGACCAATGGCGCTACGCTTTTGACCATTTTGCTCAGAAAATCAAAATTCGCCTGTTTTGACTATGAATTTGATTTCTCTCTCCTCATGGATGATTTCACTGATGTAATTGATGACATGGCATGTAAATGTAATGGTAAAATAGTGTTAGAGGGTAGATTCATTAGTTAGAGGTGGTTTTGACGCAAATGAAATAGTTTCCTTACTTATAGAGGTAAGTTGTTTGATTGCCTATATTCCTGGTCCTTGTTTGGAAATGGTGGAAAAAACTCCTCTTCTCATGGTTTCGACCCCTGATGGTTAGTATGAGGGATTGTAATGCCTATATTATGTATTTTCTTTCTCATTTTCAAGGGTTGGATTCACTTGGATGCTCTGAACTATATTGTACATCATTGTAAGCGGTTTGGCAAGGAAATTAATAGGAGTTGCTGCTATTTTTATGGGATTCCTATGGTATGGTACTTTTGCATATTTTATTCTTTTTTTATTAGTTGTTTACATGTTTTATGTATGCCATAATCTATTTCACTGCTTCTAACTGAATGATATCAAGATAGATAGGTAGAATTCATTGTTTGCAGTGCTCTACCTTGGGAAATCATTCAGTATTCTATGTTTTCTATTGTTTGAGAAGGATACATGATCTTTACATGCCCTCCTCAGCTGCTCACCAGTCTTAGACATATCGCCTCACTTAATTTCAAGTGCTAAAGTCTATACCTACCTTGCCCCATAGAACACCTTGCATTTTGACCTAATTTCCCAGACCTAAATTGCCCAGCTCCATCTGATCCAACAAAAACCAACAAATTCAATCAAAACCTTTCAAGCTACTATACCTAGCCTAAAATCTTTACCTAATCCAGTCATCCCGATTGGGATTCATCAGGAGAGAGCCCTCTCCCAACCTGGTAGGGCTAGCTACCAGGTTAAGCTTGGTTTGTGGTTACCCTAGAATTGCCTTCCTTCAGCCTGAGGTCAATCTAGGCTATAACACCACTTTCAAATAGAATTCACCATAATGACGAACAAGACATTCCCATATACCGAATGTAGCACATGCCAATCACTAAAAAAAACATTAGAGTCAGTACACAAAGGTCCTTTATATGTTATATGGATACAATTCACCAATTTTTCACACCATTTTTTCTAGTATGCAAACCTAATTAAGAACCGGTCACCAAACTATGAGCACTCTCCATGCTTCAGTTAAATCCGATGTAGAGGAGAATTGCATGACTCCCACTGACCATCACTAAATCCTTTTCCGAGGTCGAAAGGAAAGTGTGCCACCTCCTCCAAAAATCACTGCTTATAAAGGAAACTATCCAATTCTTGGAATGTTCATTGCTCCTCCCTGATTCCATTATGATTCTCTCTTGGTAATCATGCACAAATATGGGTGGCGACGGGATTGATTTGAGGCATCCCTTCACAAAAGTATCACACACACTAAAAAGTCAGGCGACAGGATTGACTCGAGCCATCCCTTCACAAAAGTATCACACACACTAACAAGTCATTCACCATTAATATCCATAAGTGGTAAATGATGTAGGTTCATATTATCCCATAGGAGCATGATATGGGAATTGAATAATTTTGTACTTGTTTGCTTGGAAAGGAAGACCATCTTATACTCCTCTGCTTGTGAAAGGATATTGATATGAATGTTGGGTTTGTTTGCATGTGATAAATTCAATGGGGCTGCCACGTTGTCTTAAGGGCCCTCCATATAATTTTTGAATAAAAATTATTTTTGAAAAAAATAATTTTGAAATTTAAATCCATCATCTTTTATAGTATTAGAAAGGGCCTATATGGCCATTTACTTTTAAATCCCTTGTTCTCAATTTACACCCTTCATTGTCACATATATCCGCTTCTTTATTGAGGTCTCTTAGGAAATGAAAGAATGCTAAGGATGTAATTCCTTCTGCAACTTTTTTTATTCTTATTTTAAGGTTTTATATAGATTTATCCTTTAGGAAGGAGCCCTTAACCAAATGTTGAAGAATTACGAGAGAATCTCCCAAAACAGTAAGTGAATTGGCATGATTTTCCTTAGCCCACATAAGACCTTGATAGAGTCCATAGGCTTCTACTTGATTATTATCCAAGTGGTTCATTCCCATGAAAACTCTAGAAATTTAACTTCCTCATTGTCATATAGCACCCCTTCTCCCTACCACCCTTAGATATTAAAAAACAAGGACATGCAGGTGGGCTTTGATCCACTTATGTGTGCATGGGTCACAAATGCATTTAATATGGTCTCTCTAGGTGCAACCACATGTTCAACCACTACCTCAAGGTAGCCCTATGGCTCTAAAGAAGCTCTCATGGGAATTGAACCTTGCCCAATGGTGAAAAACTCCTCACTTTCCACCATTTGATCCAACCCCTTTGGGTGTGACGATCTCTTGTCATTATTATCAATTATATCTTTTAATATATTACACATTTCATTACTAGTACTTATATTTTTCCCCACTCTTTATTGTATCGAGAGGCGATCAATAGTTGAACGTGGAGTAGATGTTGTCCCATAACATTACATTAAAAAATAGTAAAATAATACTCACATTAAAAAAATAGAAATAAAAAATATTCAATGTTAGCCATAAATAGAATACTTCAATGTTCACCCTAAATAACATAATTTTACATCAACTTTATATACAGATAATTGAAAGTATAAAATTTCTAATTTTGTCGATAATTGCTTTCTTCTTTTTAGAATAAGGGAGATGTATAATTCCTTGACTACCCAATATGGATTTCATGGATGACATCTAAAATAATATCTAATATTACAACCTAGTATAAAAGATATTTGTAATTTATTTGTATTTTCTCCCACGCCTAACCTAGAGTTGAATTGTAAGCAATTAACTTTAAATCTCTGTTGAGAATGGTTGTTATTGATGTCAAAGGTTGTCCAAATGAAAGAGGAAATTATCTATTCAAAAAGAATATTTTGAGATATTTCAAAGAATAAAGGGAAATCCCTCTAATTCCATAGGAACGAGGAGATATGAAATATTTTGTCAATATCACCCAACCAAAGTAAAATCAGGCCCCATTTGGATACCTTGTCTTTGAATGAATTCTTACTCAAATTACCTACCTCAATTGGGAGCACATGATACATGATTGGAAAGATTATTACAAGACTTTCCAATGACATATGGCACACCTTCTAACTCCTCATAATTGAGGAGAAATGAATTTTTGAATGGTGATATAGAAGAGGAAGTCTATATGGAATAATCAAAGGTTTTTAGTTTATTGATGATGACAATCAAGTATGCAAGTTGAAAAAGGCTCTCTATGGATTGAAACAAGCTCCAAGAGCTTGGTATGCAAAGTTAGACAAACATCTACAATAAAAAGGCTTCAAAATATGTTCAACAGATAGCAATTTATACAAGATCATTTTCTAATTATTGTTGTGTATATAGATGATATCATTTTTGGGAGTGATTTGGAGGAGATGGTGTAACAGCCCTAGTCAAAATTCCATGTAAAAGTTAATAAAGGCAAAAGTAAGACCAAAGTAATGGGACACATATTCCAAGCTGAATGGTGGGCAAAAAATCATAGTGGATGTCACTTTAGTTTATTATGGCTAAGGAAATTGGCAAAGGGAATGACAAAGGCTTTGGAAAGGCAAAGTGGCATTAATTGGCATTTAATTATGAAAATAGTGGAAATTAGGAGAAAGGGAAGGTGAAAGGTCACAAGTCGCACATGAGGAGTAAAATTAAGGAAAATAAAGAAAATAGAGGCCTCATTAATAAAAAGGCTTTTGAGGATTAGTTGGCAAGCTTTTTCTCAGGCTTGGTCAGTGTAACCTTTTGTCAGTTCAGTTTTGGAGCTCTCTAATTATTCTCTCTCTCTCTCATACTCTTGGACACCTACAGTTTCCTTGGAGCACTCTTGGAGAGTGTGGCATACTTGGATGCTTGGAGCAAGAAGGCAAAGGAAGAGCAGGAAAGCTCAAGAAGACACCAGGATCAACAACTACAAGAAGTTTTTCTTGCAGGTACCGAGTTCCATGTATGTTTTCCTCACTAGTTTTGGCATGCATGGCATATGCATGTGGTTTATTAGTCATGATATTTCAGTGACATGGATGATTGTCTGGATTGACAGTGGAATATTTGCCCAACCTTGTCATTTCCTATATAGTTGTTGGGATGAGGTCCCTTGGGTTAGTTTTGGGGTTAAAAACCCAAGTTTTGATGTAATTTTTGTAAAAGATGTAAAGTCTCCACGATTTGTGGATGCAGAGAGCATAGATGGTTACGAGTCAAAGGGGTTTTAGCCCCTTATTTATGTAAAAGTTGAGTCAGTTTTGAGATCCACCCATGGTTCGCAGACCATGGATTGTATGTAAAAAGCTATAAGTAGGAGTGTCTTAGAGAGTCTAAAGCAGATATCAAAAGATCATGTATGTAATGGGTCAATAGAAGATAGCGCAGAAAAGTGGGTCAGATAGGAGAGAAAGGCTATGCAACTGAGTGCGCAGAGGCCTAGGTAGAGTCTGCAACTGAGTGCGTGGACCCCTGCAGCTGAGTGCGTAGGGAAGTTCTGAGTCTGTATTCTGAGCTGGAAATCAATAAAGAAGTTGTTCTAGAAAAATATTGTGTATTGTTGTTTACTTCTGTTTATAACTTATGTTGTTGATGAAATAAGATGTTTATGAAATATTGATCTAATGATGCGTGATCCTATTAAATAATTGTTAGAAGATGTACACAAGCATGTTTATGTAATTCCACAAAGACTTGGATAATTTTTGCTATGTTTCTTAAATACTTAAGTAGATCTGCGTGAGCTCTAATCTAGGGTTGTTTTCTGGTGCGCGTAAGTGGATGAATAGACTGTTAAGGGTCTGCAAAGACCAATCGTTGACCTGCGAAGGTCTAAAGGCTTTTGGGATAGAATTGCAGTACCAATCCCTAGGGGCTTATAGATCTGTGTGAAAGCAGATCTAGGGCGCTAAAGACATCACACTGATATCTGGATGTGGAAACTTGTTTCCAACATCCCCCCATACTACTTCGGGTGAGACTGCATCCTGCACTACACAGGTTGTTGTCGAAAGGGCCAGTAGTGTAGGGTTTTGTTGGTTGGCGCAACTAAATCTGAACTTGGGTCAGGACCGCCTAAGCCAACAAATGGTTCTGTTGCCGGGACCGAGATCTGCCTAAGGAGATGTGTGATGTCACATCAATGGAATATTCATGAATTCGCGGCATAGGAAAACAGGAATCCGTGCATGTCAAAGGAGCAATGGTTGGATAGGTATTTGTATATGAAGATACACAAAATTTTCTTCTGCACCTTCCCAATCGAGTTATACGAGTGGTTAGCTAAGTTGGCAGATGACCAAGGGAGGTGGAATCTTGACGGTCCAATAGTGTGGACTTTAGAGCTAGTGCAACAATTAGAAGCCTCTGAAGACAATATCACGCGCTTTGTTGATCATTGGCTCGATCGAATTATAGGAGGATTTGTTACAAAATTTTCCATTGATACCTCGGTCAACTACAACGAGGCGGAGCGAAGGTTTTTCAAAGGACCGTGAGGTAAGTATTTAAGATCTTTGAATACTTGCATTAAGACGTTGTTATGTTAAAAACGGGTTATGCCATTGCCTTGATGTTCGGAGCTACACGAAGTGGAAAACTCTTCAGAGATCGAGAAAGATCAAGTCCTGAATATAGCCCATTGATTGGACCTCCTTCGAGCGATGACGAGGGGGTGGTACAGGCTTCGCCAAAGAGTGTTATTCAACTGGTAAGACAGGGTTTTACATGAACACATCAACCATCCACTCCACCTCCACCTCCACCTCCACCGCATACACCTTCGCCCACACCTCCACCACCGCCATCGCCGTTCAACATGTCGAACACAATGAAGTTGCCAATTTTCAAGGGCATAGGGAGTGAGGATACGGATCAGTTCTAGTTTGTTGTGAATGGTGTGTGGACAACCCAACAAATTACTGATGATAACATAAAGAAGGCGTAGTTGGTTACTGCTCTGCAGGATCGCGCGTTGACGTGGTATATGAAGTACTGTTCTGATCGTCCTGTGGCAATGTTAGTAGAAACTAAGGTTGCTTTAAACAAAGAGTTTAGTAAGATTAAGTTTGACTCACAATCAATAGTTGTATTTAAGGAGATCACAATGAAGGTTGATGAGACGCCTTGGGAGTTAGATCAAAGGTTGAAGTGTGTAATTCGCGAAGCTAATATGAAGCTCACAGATGGTCAACAATGCGAGCAGTTTATAGCTTCACTTCTGCCCTACCTAAGGATTGCTTTGTTGCAACAAAAGATAGGAACTCAGGCATAAACCCTAGAAATCACAATGAGATTGCATGCGACGCCTATGCAGGATGCGACCCTAGGGGTACAACAAATCCATTCTCAGTTACAAAGCCTATGCTTAGAATTGCAGAGCTTGAAGAAAGATAAGGAGGCTAAGCCAGAGGTGCATGCGGAAGTCGGGTGTCTAAAATGTAAGATCCAGGGGCATGATAAAGACCATTGTCCCGTATTTGCGAACTATATCACAGGACGGAGGCCAATTCCCCTGAGGCCAGAAGCTCTAGTAGGACCAAGTATGGGGGCAGCGCTATGGTGCACTAGTTGTCAGGTGGCTGGAAAACACGCAGTGGATAATTTCCATTTGCTTCAAAAGTTCATTCAGACCCCACAACAGTTGTTCTGTGACTTCTGTAAATCAATGGGTCACAATGAGCGTCACTGTCGCAACTATGAACTAGTGATGGAAAGGACGCATACGTATCGGATGCAAGCGGAAACCCAACCTCCAGATCAGGGCATAGGAGGAGCACGTGGAGGTTATCAAGGAAGAGGATGGGGCTGAGGAGGAGGACTTGGTAGAGGTCGCGGAGAGGTTATTTGCTATAACTGTGAAACACCAGGGCACTATGCACGGGAGTGTTAGAATCAAACACGCCTGTCATGTCAATATTGTAGCCAGTTTGACCACATTATAGAAGAATGCCCTATGTTGATAGCTAAGGTGCAGGAGAAGAAGGTACAACCTCAATAACCCACACAAAACTTACAAATGATGAGAGTTGAGCCCCGCGAAGAAGATCAGAGCGTGAATATAGGGCTGAGGAGTGGGATAACGACTGGCGATGACGACGGAAAACAACCTGAAGAAGATGGATGGGTCCACAAGGCTCCAGAAAAAGAAGATGGTTTTGATTTGGCGCGTGCTAAGGAAACTTTTTTGGAAGCCAAGAAAAGCTTCTCTGAGGCCTCCACCTCAGGAAGCCAAAACAAAGTGCAAGAAACCAGTGTGCCTACATAGATTGATCCCTCTGTCCTTACTATGTGCTTGGAGATCTGCATGAAATTGTTGTGTGATAGCAAAGCTGTGAAAGGCTTGTAGGAGCTAATAAACAAATGCGCCGGTAAAGAAAACGCCCCTGATGGACACCGCGTAGTAAGAAAAATTGGCAAGCATAAGGCAAGAACAGGGCGCGAGATGAGGCTCACCGCGTAGATAGGAGATTATGATATGGACCAGGTTATCTTGGATCTGGGGTTGGATGCGAACATTTTGCCAAAGAAAACCTGGGAGAGAATGGGGAGACCCGCACTGCAGTGGTCTCTGATCGATCTTAGAATGGAAAACCAACAGAAGATCATCCCTATGGGATACCTACATGGAGTAAGAGTGGATATAGAAGGTGCAAGTGCACTGGATGATTTTGAAGTAACAGAGATCATTGATGACATTAATCCATACCTCCTGCTCCTCAGAATTGATTGGGCCATTGACGTGAATGGGGTGATCAACTTGAAGAAGTAGACAATGTCGTTTGAAAGGAAATTGCTCAGAGTTGTAGTACCATTGGACCTTGCAGAAGGGTCGTCCTACATTGAACCGGTCTGCGATTATGAAGAAATTGAAGATGACTTGGATCAAATCTACAAAATCACAGTGCGAGATCAAGACTGGATCAATCCAACAACAGGTGGATGGATTGCAAGGGACTGGGAGAGTTCCTGCACCTTTGATTCAGATGAAGAGTTGGAACATTGGCATAATCGGTTGCATGAAGTATCGCAATATGATGACTGAATCACTGCACTGTGTTTCCTTGGAGGTAAGGAATTTACCTTATTATGATGGTTTAATTGATGTGGATAAGTTTTTGGACGCGTTTGAGTGCGAAGTCCCTGAGCATCACCGCTTCCAAGCGTTAGATTTGGCACTGCGAGCTACACCCGCACGATGGTGCTGTAGGTTTTAACACTGTACAGAAATTACCTGCATACGAATTATAAAACACAGAAAATAAATAATGCGAGAGAATAACACATAAAACACATATACACAGAGATTTCCCCTGGATCCCAAAACCAGGACTACCAGCTTGATTTTTCATTATGTTCCTTTCAATGTTACAATACATATTTATACATGTTGAAGCATCCAATACCACGGATCGAAAACCATCGTGTCCAAAACCATGGACCGAAAACAATCGCATCCAAAACCATGTGCGAAAATCATGCACAAAACCATAGGTGGGTCTGCCTAACCTAACATAGGGTCCAAAACCAAAATTTCCCGGGGTGCTACCCTGGACCCCATAAAGTGGGGTTACCTGCACCCCTCAAACCCCGTGACCCCCCCACTACGCAATCTGTGCAACGAAGGGGGCCTCTGCCCCCCCTCTAACCCCCTGGTTAACTACGTGGGCTAGTCGTGGAAAGAATATAACACAACCCAACAGTCTCCCACTTGTTGTTTTCTTTCCATAGGGGGTCACAAGAGAGCTTAGTCATTTATCCAGCCTTGCAACATCCATTGTTTCTCAACACCAAGAGAACTTCTTAGAGCTCATAGATTTTGTCAATGCATCTATAATATTCTTCAAAGTGTCCACCTTTACCAGCAACACCTTTTTGTCTTCTATCATATCCCTCACAAAGTGATACTGAACATCAATGTGCTTTGTCTTTGAATGATATGCAGGGTTCTTTGCCAAGAAAATTGCACTTTGGCTATCACAATCTATCCTTATAGCTCCGTGTACTACCCCATACCTGAACACAATCTCTGCAACCAAATTTCTTCCTTGCTTGCATGAGTGGTTGCCATGTATTCTTCCTTCGTAGTTGATAGTGCCACTACAAATTGTTTCTTACTCATCCAACAGACTGCACCTCCAAATAGGTTAAACACATACCCACTTGTAGATCTTCTCTGATCCGGATCTCCAGCCCAGTCTGCATCAACAAAGCCACAAATATCCAACACTCTGTCCAATCCTGGTCTTCCTTGGTAGCACAAACCATAATCACTAGTGCCATGCAAATACCTGAAAACCCGCTTCATTGCTGTCTAATTCTCCTTTCCTAGTTTTGACATAAACCTGCTCAATACTCCCACTGCATGTGCAATGTCTGGTCTAGTACAGACCATTGCATAAATCAGGCTACCGACTGCACTTGCATATGGAACACGGGACATGTCCTCTTCCTCTTCTTGTGTCTTGGGACACTGTTCAGGAGATAACTTTACACCTACAGGAATAGGAACCTTCATCGGTTACTATCCTGCATATTAAACCTCTGTAGTATTGTCTCGACATACTTCCTCTGGTTTAACTAGAGCTTCCTCTTTTCCTGGTCTCTTTTAATTTCCATGCCCAAAATACAGTTTGCAGCACCAAGATCTTTCACGTCGAATTTGGAGGACAATTGGGTCTTCAAATCCTGGATAATTTCTTTGTCATTTCCAACCAGAAACATATCATCAACATACAAGACCAGATAAATAACACGGTCACCAATTAATTTAAAATACACACAGTGATCTGCTTTGCTTCTGGTGAAGCCAAGTCCCCGTATAAATGTATCAAATTTCTGATACCACATCCTTGGTGACTGTTTTAACCCATACAAAGACTTCTTAAACTTGCATAGCAGTTATTTCTTACCCTTCATCGCAAAGCCTTCAGGTTGCTTCATGTAGATCTCCTCTTCTAGATCCCCGTGAAGAAATGTTGTCTTCACATCCATTTGTTCTACCTCAAAATCAAAAGCAACAACAACATATAAAAATAATCTAATAGAAGTTACCTTGGAAACAGAAGAAAAAATATCACCAAAATCAATTCCCGGCACCAGGGAATAACCTTTTGTTACCAACCAAGCTTTGTATTTCTCCACCTTTTCTTCTGCATTTGTCTTCTTCTTGAACACCCATTTGCTGCCAATGGGTTTCCTTCGAGCCGGCAACTCCACCAGATCCCAAGCCTCATTTTTATGCATTGATGCCATTTCATCAACCATGGTCTCTTTCCAAAATTTTCCATCCTCTGAATCTACTGCTTCCTTCACAGTTCTGGGATCATCATCAGTAATAGATAAAGCAAAATTTGAATAGAAAGTAGATGGACTATACCTTTCTGGCTGCCTTCTTTCTCGAACTGATCTTCTCACACCCGGAGTTTGTGGCTCTTCATCTTCTAATTCCTCTTCTGCTGTAGAGTCTGATTCTTCCTCCTTTAGCTCAAACTCTATCTTCTCAGGTTCCTTTGGTTAGACTTCATGTTTAATAACATCTTTCACCTCTCTGAACACCACATCTCGGCTGTACACAACCTTCCTTGTTACTAGGTTCCAAAGCTTATAACCCTTTAAACCATCCTTATACCCAATAAAGATGCACTTTTCAGATTTACTATCCAACTTGGTTCGTTTCTCCTTTGGAACATGTACATATGCATCACACCCAAATACCCTCAGATGTGAAAGAGAGGGTTTCTTTCCAGTCCACACCTCTTGTGGAGTCTTATCCTCCAACGCTAATGAAGGTGATCTGTTGACCAGGTAACACGTTGTCTCCACCGCCTCTGCCCAGAATTCCTGTCCTAACCTAGCACCACTGAGCATGCTTCTTGCCCTTTCCATCAACGTCTTGTTCATTCTTTCTGCAACTCCATTTTGCTGAGGTGTATATGGAGTAGTCTTCTGTCATGATATACCACACTTCTTACAAAATTCTTCAAATTCCTTACTGCAAAACTCTCCACCATTATCTGTCCTCAGCACCTTTATCTTCTTCTATGTCTGGTTTTCCACAAGAGCCTTAAATTCTTTAAACCTATCAAAGACTTCAGATTTCTTTTTAAGGAAATATGTCCATGTATTCCTTGAGAAGTCATCTATCAATGATACATAATACATAGACTTACCCAGTGATGGAACCTTCACAGGTCCAAACACATCATTGTGCACAAGCTCTAATATCTGTTTCGCCCTCTTACCACTAGAGGGGAAACTCACCCAATTCTGCTTCCCATATACACAATTTTCACAGAAATCAAAATCCAGAGAACTATTACTCATACCTTCTACCATACCTTTACCATGAAGTATTTCAAGGCCCTTCTCTTCAATATGTCCAAGCCTTTGATGCCACAACATGGTCTTCTCTCCAGAGACCACTAGATTTTCTGCTCCACTTTCAGGAACCACATAACTTTTGCACCCATCAACAACTGTGCTACCTTGCAGCTTGTACAGAGTTCCAATCTGAACTCCCCACATCAATACGAGTGCTCCCCAAACCATCTTGCAGGTATCCTTCTCGAACACTGTTTTTACACCTACATCATCCAACTTGCTTACAGAAATCAGATTTCTGGCCAATGCAGGAATATGTAGAACACCTGGAAGTGTTCTAACCCTTCCACCTTGCAACTTCAACTTTACTTTTCCGCGACCAACGATTCTAGCCTTCCTATCATTTCTTAAGAAGACATCACCACCATCATATTTCTCATACTCATAGAACCACTCTCTATGAGGAGTGAAGTGAAAGGATGCACCTGAGTCAATCAACCATGCCTCATGATCTACATGTGTACTTGAAGAAGCCAAGTACACATCCCCACCTTCATCTGAGGTGGTTTTTGCCTCTGCAGAAGGAGCATCATCAGATCCATTTCCTTTATCAGGAGCTTTAGATTTACAGTCCCTTTTGTAGTGCCCTTCCTTCCCGCATTTCCAGCACACCACCTTTACAAGTTTTCCTGGAGATTTAGATCTCCCTCTAGATTTAGATCTCCCACTCGATGACTTATTTTTGTTTATGTTCTGGGACCGTCCTCGTACAGACAAGGCATCACCATTCTGGCTCTCCATATTTTTCCATATCATTTCCTCCATCAGCAAGGATGAGACTATTTCATCAAACTATAAGGCAGTTGCATTGCTACCTATTGCAATAACCAAACTATCCCACGAATCTTGTAGAGAACACAACAAACTGATGCACTTATCTTCATCTGAAATTTTAATATCAACATATTCTAACTGACTTACCATAGTATTAAATGCATTTAGATGCTCTGTCACTGAGTCTCCATCTTTCATCCTCAGGTTATACAACTTTTTCCGCAGGAACATTTTATTCACCAAAGACTTCGATTGGTACAAAGTCCCTAACTTGTCCCACAAAGCCTTTGCCGTAGCTTCCCCTGATACATTCAGCAATACTAAATATGAGACACACAATCATATTTTTCTCTTTGCCTTTCGATCCAACTTCTTCCATTCTTCATCGGACACTCCCGTTGGTTTAGTACCTGGATCTACCGCAATCCACTGATCTTTATCCACACAGATTCTCCATCTTGAGTTTCCACAACTTAAAATTTTGACCATTAAATTTCTCGATCTCTATCTTTCCATTGCTCGTCATCTTCTTTCACCACCAGAATCGATCTCACAGATCTCCCACTGAACAGGGTCTACCATAGGCCCGAGCGAAACCCCTCAGCAACAAAGGCGCCCCCTTGAATCCAAAACAGCTCTGATACTAGATGTAGGTTTTAACTCTGTATAGAAATTACCTGCATACGAATTCTAAAACACAAAAAATAAACAATGCGAGAGCATAACACATAAAACACATATACATAGAGATTTCCCCTGGATCCCAAAACCGAGACTACCAGCTTGATTTTTCATTATGTTCCTTTCAATGTTACAATACGTATTTATACATGCCAAAGCATCCAATACCATGGACCGAAAACCATCGCGTCCAAAACCATGGATCGAATACCATCACGTCCAAAACCATGTGCGAAAATCATGCACAAAACCATAGGTGGGTCCACCCAACCTAACTTAGGGTCCAAAACCAAAATTTTCTGGGGCGCTACCTTGGACCCTATAGAGTGGGGTTACTTGCACTCCTCAAACCCCTTGTGACAACCCCCCCCCAAAGTAATCGGCACAACGAAGGGGGGGCTCCGCCCCCCCTCTAACCCCCAGGTTAACTATGTGGGCTAGTTGTGGAAAGAATATAACACAACCCAACATTGTCCCACTTGTTGCTTTCTTTCCACATGGGGCAACAAGAGAGCTTAGTCATTTATCGAACCATGCAACGCCCATTGTTTCTCTACATCAAGAGAACTTCTCAGAGCTCACAGATTTTGTCAATGCATCTGTAGTATTCTTCAAAGTGTCCACCTTTATCGGCAACACCTTTTTGTCTTCTATCATATCCCTCACAAAGTGATACTGAACATCAATGTGCTTTGTCTTTGAATGATATGCAGGGTTCTTTTCCAAGAAAATTGCACTTTGGTTGTCACAGTATATCCTTATAGCTCCCTGTACTAACCCCATACTTGAACACAATCTCTGCAACCAAACTGCTTCCTTGCTTGCAAGAGTGGCTGCCATGTATTCTTCCTCTGTAGTTGATAGTGCCACTACAGATTGTTTCTTACTCATCCAACTGACTGCACCTCTAAATAGGTTAAACACATACCCACTTGTAGATCTTCTCTGATCCAAATCTCTATCCTAGTCTGCATCAACAAAGCCACGAATATCCAACACCCTGTCCAATCCTGGTCTTCCTTGGTAGCACAAACCATAATCACTAGTGCCATGCAAATACCTGAAAACCCGCTTCACTACTGTCCAATTCTCCTTTCCTAGTTTTGACATAAAACTGCTCAATACTCCCACTGCATGTGCAATGTTTGGTCTAGTACAGACCATTGCATACATCAGGCTACCGACTGCACTTGCATATGGAACACGGGAAATGTCCTCTTCCTCTTCTTGTGTCTTGGGTCACTGATCAACAAATAACTTTACACCTACAGGAATAGGAACCTTCACCGGTTTACTATCCTGCATATTAAACCTCTGCATTATTGTCTCGACATACTTCCTCTGGTTTAACCAAAGCTTCCTCTTTTCCCGGTCTCTTTTAATTTCCATGCCCAAAATATAGTTTGCAGCACCAAGATCTTTCATGTCAAATTTGAAGGACAATTGGGTCTTCAAATCCTGGATAATTTCTTTGTCATTTCCAACCAGCAACATATCATCAACATACAAGACCAGATAAATAACATGGTCACCAATTAATTTAAAATACACACAATGATCTGCTTTGCTTCTGGTGAAGCCAAGTCCCTGTATAAATGTATCAAATTTCTGATACCATATCCTTGGTGACTGTTTTAACCCATACAAAGACTTCTTTAACTTGCATACCAGTTCTTTCTTATCCTTCACCGCAAAACCTTCAGGTTGCTTCATGTAGATCTCCTCTTCCAGATCCCCGAGAAGAAATGTTGTCTTCACATCCATCTGTTCTACCTCAAAATCAAAAGGAGCAACAATAGATAAAAGTAATCTAATAGAAGTTACCCTGGCAACAGGAGAAAAAATATGACCAAAATCAATTCCCGGCACCTGGGAATAACCTTTTGCTACCAACTGAGCTTTGTATTTCTCCACCTTTCCTTCTGCATTTGTCTTCTTCTTGAACACCCATTTGCTTCCAATGCATTTCCTTTGAGCTGGCAACTCTACCAGATCCCAAGCCTCATTTTTGTGCAAAGATGCCATTTCATCAACCATGGCCTCTTTCTAGAGTTTTCCATCCTCTGAATCTACTGCTTCCTTCACAGTTCTGGGATCACCATCAGTAATAGATAAAGCAAATTTTGAATAGAAAGCAGATGGACTATACCTTTCTGGCTACCTTCTTTCTCGAACTGATCTTCTCACACTCGGAGTTTGTGGCTCTTCATCTTTTGATTCCTTCTCTACTGTAGAGTCTGATTCTTCCTCCTTTATCTCAAACTCTATCTTCTCAGGTTCCTTTGGTTGGAATTCATGTTTAATAACATCTTTCACCTCTCTGAACACCACATCTCGGCTGTACACAACCTTCCTTGTTATTGGGTTCCAAAGCTTATAACCCTTTAAACCTTCCTTATACCCAATAAAGATGCACCTTTTCAGATTTACTATCCAACTTGGTTTGTTTCTCCTTTGGAACATGTACATATGCATCACATCCAAATACCCTCAAATGTGAAAGAGAGGTTTCTTTCCAGTCCATACCTCTTGTGGAGTCTTATCCTCCAACGCTGATGAAGGTGATCTGTTGACCAGGTAACATGCTGTCTCCACCGCCTCTGCCTAGAATTCTTGTCCTAACCCAGCACCATTGAGCATGCTTCTTGCCCTTTCCATCAACGTCTTGTTCATTCTTTCTACAACTCCATTTTGCTGAGGTGTATATGGAGTAGTCTTATGTCATGCTATACCACACTTCTTACATAATTCTTCAAATTCCTTACTGCAAGACTCTCGACCATTATTTGTCCTCAGCACCTTTATCTTATTCTCTGTCTGGTTTTCCACCATAGCCTTAAATTCTTTAAACCTGTCAAAGACTTCAAATTTCTTCTTAAGGAAATATTTCCATGTATTCCTTGAGAAGTCATCTATAAATGATACATAGTACACAAACTTACCCATTGATGGAACCTTCACAGGTCCAAACACGTCATTGTGCACAAGCTCTAATATCTGTTTCGCCCTCTTACCACCAGAGGGGAAACTCACCCGATTCTGCTTCTCATATACACAATTTTCACAGAAATCAAAATCTAGAGAACTATTACTCATACCTTCTACCACACCTTTACCATGAAGTATTTGAAGGCCCTTCTCTCCAATATGTCCAAAGCTTTGATTCCACAGCATGGTCTTCTCTCCAGAGACCACTAGATTTTCTGCTCCACTTTCAGGAACCACAGAACTGTTGCACCCATAAACAACCGTGCTACCTTGCAGCTTGTACAGAGTTCCAATCCGAACTCCCCACATCAATACGAGTGCTCCCCGAACCATCTTGCAGGTATCCTTCTCGAACACTGTTTTTACACCTGCATCATCCAACTTGCTTACAGAAATCAGATTTCTTGCCAATGCAGGAATATGCAGAACACCCGAAAGTGTTCTAACCCTTCCACTTTGCAACTTCAACTTTACTTTTATGCGACCAGTGATTCTAACCTTCCTATTATCCCCTAAGAAGACATCACCACCATCGTATTTCTCATACTCGCAGAACCACTCTCTATGGGGAGTGAAGTGAAAGGATGCACTTGAGTCAATCAACCATGCCTCATGATCTACATGTGTACTTGAAGAAGCAAAGTACACATCCCCACCTTCATCTGAGGTGGTTTTCACCTCTGCATAAGGAGCATCATTTGATCCCTTTCCTTTATCAGGAGCTTTAGATTTATAGTCTCTTTTGTAGTGCCCTTCCTTTTCACATGTCCAGCACACCACCTTTACAGGTTTTCCTGGAGATTTAGATCTCCCTCTAGATTTAGATCTCCCACTTGATGACTTATTTTTGTTTTTTTTCTGGGACCGTCCTCATACAGACAAGGCATCACCATTCTGGCTCTCCATATTTTTCCATCTCATCTCCTCCATCAACAAGGATGAGACTATTTCATCAAACTGCAAGGCAGTTGCATTGCTACCTATTGCAATAGCTAGACTATCCCACGAATTTGGTAGAGAACACAACAAACTGATGCACTTATCTTCATCTAAAATTTTAATATCAACATATTCTAATTGACTTAGCACAGTATTAAATGTGTTCAGACACTCTGTCACTGAGTCTCCATCTTTGATCCTCAGGTTATACAGCTTTTTTCGTAGGAACAGTTTATTCACTAGAGACAGATTGGTACAAAGTCCCTAGCTTGTCCCACAAAGCCTTCACCATAGCTTCCCCTAATACATTCAACAATACTGAATCTGAGACACACAATCGTATTGTGCTCTTTGCCTTTCAATCCAACTTCTTCCATTCTTCATCGGACACTCTCGTTGATTTAGTACCCGGTTCCACCGCGATCCACTGATCTTTATCCACCAACAGATCCTCCATCTTGAGTTTCCACAACTCAAAACTCTGACCATTAAATTTCTCAATCTCTATCTTACCACTGCTCGCCATCTTCTTTCACCACCAGAATCGAACTCACAGATCTCCCACTGAACAGGGTTTACCATAGGCCCGAGCGAAACCCCTCAGCAACAAAGGCGTCCCCTTGAAGCCAAAACAGCTCTGATACCAGATGTAGGTTTTAACGCTGTATAAAAATTACCTACATATGAATTCTAAAACACAGAAAATAAACAATGCGAGAGCATAACACATAAAACACATATACACAGAGATTTTCCCCTGGATCCCAAAACTGGGGCTACCAGCTTGATTTTTCATTATGTTCCTTTCAATGTTACAATACATATTTATACATGCCGAAGCATCCAATACCATGGACCAAAAACCATCGCGTCCAAAACCATGGCTCGAAAACCATCGCGTCCAAAACCATGTGTGAAAATCATGCACAAAACCATAGATGGGTCTGCCCAACCTAACATAGGGTCCAAAACCAAAATTTTCCGGGGCGCTGCCTCGGACCCCATAGAGTGGGGTTACCTACACCCCTCAAACCCCCTATGACCCCTGACCCCCCCCCCCCCCGCTACGCAATCGGCTCAACGAAGGGGGGGCTCTCCCCCTCCTCTAACCCCCGGGTTAACTACGTGGGCTAGTTGTGGAAAGAATATAACACAACCCAATAGGTGGGGTACACGCAAGGATAACTTTGATTGATGGCGGGATTATAGAAGAATGATGAAGTTGAGGTTTGGGTGACCTAATCTTCGATTGATTGAGAAATATGATGGGAGGGATGATCTGTGAGATCACCTAGAAAAGTGGGCTAAAGCGTATGGAACGAAGCCACAACCGAAGTGTGTACATTGATTCTGCCATAATTTGGACGCAATCCCTATGAATTGGTATTAGGAGACAGAGCTCTGTCATGGCACCATAGAGTGGGATATATTGAGGGAGGGATTCTTAATGACCTTCAGTTTTGAAGATGGGTTTGAGAGCATTGATGAAGCTCTGCAGGAGATTAAGGTAGTGATCTTTAGAATACCGCAAAAATCTCTGGAATAGGTCTAGCCAGATTGGAGAACCCAGCTGTACCATGCACTGGAATGTTATAATGTGACAGCTAAAGGGGGGGACGATGATCCTAGAAATATTAATATTCTAGAGGTAGAGGGACTTCGCAAAGTCGAAGGTCCACAGATAGACAACCCAGACATCACCGCGCCATTGAAAACCAAGCAAGTAAACATTAGGACTGAAGTAGAACCGAAGTTTGCAAAGATTGGAGATTACTGGGATGATGCCACAATGGATAAAGTTGTTGAGTTACTCCGTGAGTACCAAGATCTTTTTCCTACCAAGTTTTTGGACCTGAAGGGAATAATAGGCGACTTGGGCATCATGAAGATTACTCTGAAGCCGGACGCGAAGCTTGTTAAGAAGAGGTCGTATCGCCTGAATCCTAAGTATAAGGAAAAGGTTTGCTTGGAGTTGGATAAGATGCTGGCAGCAGGCATCATAGAACCCGTGGAAGAGTCTGATTGGGTGAGCCCCATGGTGGTACAAGAGAAGAAATAGAAGGATGAAATAAGGATTTGCGTAGATCTGAGGAAGCTTGCTGATGTTTGTGTCCATGACCCATTCCCGACGCCATTTACAGTCGAAGTATTAGACAACATTGGAGGGCAGGAGGCCTACTCATTCACTGATGGATTTTCTGGGTACCATCAGATCAAGATCACTCCAGAAGATAGGAGAAAAATAACCTTTGCGACGGAATGGGGTTGTTTCCAGTATATTGTGTTGCCGTTTGGAATCAAGAATTCACTTGCGATATTCTCTTGCATAGTTATAATAGTGTTTAAGGAATTAATTCATAAGTTCTTGGAAATATATTTTAATGACTGGACTGTGTTTGGGTTAGTGAAGCGCCATGTATCAAGTATTCACTTGATGTCGGATACGTGTTGCAGGTACCAAATCGCGCTGAATCTGTAGAAGCGTTTATTCTTTGTTCCCTTTGGGATTTTGCTGGGTCACGTGGTAGGCAAACAAGGATTGATGGTGGACCCTGAAAATATTGTAGTGATAGTAAATTTGGAGGCCCCAAGGAGTGTTAAGCAGCTACACGCGACGCTAGGACATACTGGATATTACAGGAAGTTCATTAAGGCTTATGCTTAGATTACCACACCCATGGAGAAACTGTTGAAGAAAGACGCTACATTCTGTTGGGATGAAGAATGTTAGTGTAGTTTGGATGTGTTGAAAGAGAATATGGTCACCGCGCCAATCTTGGTCTTCCTTAATTGGAAGAAGGAATTCCATGTACATGTTGATGCTTCTTGCATTGCGTTGGGTGCAGTGCTAACACAGGCCAGTGAAGGAGAGCTGGACCATCCTATAGCCTTCGCAAGTAGGAAATTATCAAAGGCCGAGAAGAATTACTCAACAATGGAGCGTGAAGGATTGGCTATGGTGTACGTGCTTCAAAAGTTCAGGCACTATTTGTTGGGCAGACATTTCAAGATGTACACAGATCATTCTACCCTGAAATACCTAGTCAATAAGCCTATGTTGGGGGGGAAGATCTATTGATGGCTACTGCTATTCCACGAGTATGACTTTTAGGTCATTGTGAAGTCAGGGAGGTTGAAGGCAGGACTTGACCATCTGTCGCGGATTGAGACAGGAGAGGAACCTACTAATTTTGAGGAAGGGTTGCGAGATGTGCATCTCTTCATGGTGTGCATAGTGGATAACTATTTTGCAGATATTGTTCATTTTTTGAGTACGGGGATGGCACCGAAAGGGTATACAAGTCAACAAAAGAAGGAGCTAGTAGTGCGTGCGGTAGACTTTTCAACAATTGTGGGACATCTATATAAGATGGGTGTTGATGAAATATTAGGAAGATATGTGCCAGACTTTGAGAGAAATAGCATTCTCGCTGAAGCTCATGGAGTGGTTGTGGGAGGACACTATGCAGGAAAAGCGACTGCGCAGATGATTTTGCGTGCAGGTCTATGGTGGCCAACGCTGCATAAGGATTCCAAGGTTTATTGTAAGGCATGCGATGTGTGTCATAGAATAGGCAAACCATCGCGAAGGGATGAATTGCCATTACAACATCAAGCCTCATTGCAGCCATTTGAAAATTGGGTGATTGATTTCATTGGGCTGATTCAGCCTCCAAGGAAGAAAACTGGTGCTCGCTACATGATCACTGCGACGGGGTATCTAACTAGATGGGAAGAGGCACAGTTGGTTAAGGATTGTATAGGGGCTACAACAACGAAGTTTTTGTTTGAATATGTCTTAACTAGGTTTGGCTGCCTGAAAGTGTTCATTAGCGAGAAAGGTACAAACTTTCTACACAAGACGATAAGTGCGGTAACGAAAGAATTCCAAGTTTATCATTAGAAGAGTACACCATATCACCCACAGGCCAATGGGACTGTGGAGGCCTTTAATAAGATCCTGGAGAACGCACCGATGAAGATCTGTAATGTGCAGCGGAATGATTGGGATGTGCGTGTACCTGTAGTACTATGGGTTTACAGGACTACTTGTAAAAAGTTGATAGGACAAACGTTGTTCAGGTCGGTATATGGTGTAGAAGCTGTCATGCCAATGGAGTATATCATGCCTAGTCTGCGCATAACAACTCTCACAAGTATGGCAGATCGCAAAGCCCTAGAGGAATGGCTCGCACAGCTGGTTGAGCTTGAAGAGGACCGATTCTTGGCTGGATTCCATCAACAAGTATAGAAGGAACGTGAAAAAGATTGGCACGATCGACACATCAAGCTTTTCACATTCAAGGTAAACGATCTCGTATTGTTATATGATAGTAAGTTCACTAAATTTCTGGGTAAATTTCAGATGCATTGGTTGGGGCCATATATTATCAAAGAAATTATAGAAGGAGACACATTTCAGCTCGTGAAGCTGAATGGAGAACCTTTTCCAAGAAGAGTGAACGAGAGTCGATTGAAGCTGTATATCGGGTATCCTGCCCAATGACTATATGGCGGCAGGATAGTCTTAGTGCTTTAGGCAGTTGCAAGGGAGCACGAGACTATAAACTACATTGCCAGGGTTAGAGGACTACACAACAGGTGGTTGTGTGAAGATGATGCAGATACGACCTATGAAGTTGCGCGAAGGAAGTTGTGCTATGGAGGGAGGTACCGCACAACACAACATGAAAGTGATCGTTGGGGTCAATGTTCATGATTTGACAGCCAGAAGACGGTTAAGAGGAGCGGGCTAGCGGCATTTAAGGCCAAAATATTTGAAGATCTATAGCCAAAACAACATTAATGGTCGAAATTTGGGGGGAACGGTCGAATTTGAATTCAAAATCCCCTATAAATTACGCGTGTCAATCCAACAAAGAACACTTTGCACACTTGGAGTTTTTGCTGAAATTTTTTGTCTGTCGATGAGATGAGCGTTTTGGAAGGAATTCTTCTCCCAGACAAATGTTTCTCTGGAAGCCCGTGAGTTATTTATGGAAAAGATGACTACCACCAACCTCGTTGAGGCTTTAAGTGCGGAAGCAGTAGTATCTGATGCCCTAGGCCCTGAAATATCAGGTGCTGAAGCTACGCCTGCGGTGCCCAAGTGCCGAGGTCACCAAGGACAAAATAATCCATGGAAAAGGAGAAGTAGAAGAAGCCAGTACCGATCCGTGCTCCCCCCAGGAAGCATATTGCAACGCCAGCCCAAAAGAAAGATAAACAACCAGCAAAAGGAAAAGAGAAGGTTGTAGACCTGGAGGCCGAAGAAGGCCAGGGAACAAAAGATGTTGATGCCAAAGGAGCAGAGCCCCTCACAAAGCTCCCTCAGTATATCCCTCCAAGGAAGGGAAAGGCGAAGATTACAAAAGACCCAGACTCTAAGAAATTTGTCATTTCCACACCCCTGCTACCTAAGTAGGTGCCTTTTGAGGGTCCACGACTCTTGCGAGTCCTGTTGCTGAAGATGGAGGACTGGGACTTAGCGGATCACACTAAGTTCCCACACTTAGCGATAGATAACATCATGAAATGAGTGTATTACGAAGGCATGGGTGTGGCAGCGCTGGAAACAGAGGAATGGGTCCGTGGTGTTGAGAAATCCGGGTTGCTCAACTTGCTTTGGGTGTCGCATTACCACTACACCCTAATTAACAAAACTTGCATACACCAGCTACTCACTTTGGTACATGATGGGTGTTTATGGCTGGGAGAGCCTATACCCATCACAGATATGCTAATTCGTAGGATTACACACTTGCCACATGAAGGGATGAATCCAGACAAGGAGTTTGGTGGAAAGACAGGAGAGAAGGAGCTAGTTGAGTGCATGAAAAGGGATTATAAACTGGTGAAGAAAGCACGAGGGTATTCCATTATGTCAATAAACAACCCTATAGTTCAATTGACCGTAGAAATATTGGCGGGCAAGGTGATGACGAAGTGCCACGCAGATGAGGTTCCGACGCCGTTGTGTCTCTAGTGGCTTAGTGCGCGAAAGGCGTACTGTTCAATTGGCCCAGATACCTATGCCAAGAATTCCTCGCAAATTTCTGCGAGGCGCAGGATGAGACGAAGTCATTCCATTACGCTTGGTTACTACTCTCCATTGTGTTGGTTGCATGGGAGCTGCTGGAGGACAACTAGTTTCCTCCGTTGGAAAAAGGATTGCCAGAGGCCGCACAGTTTTCCTCCCTATGGGCTACGAAGGACCCTGCGTGCGTCACAAAGATTAAGATTTTTTGGGTCCCGATGGAAGAAAGTCTTCGCATGGCAGTTAACCAGTGGCCAAGGTTTTCTCCAACCTTGTATACACAGTTGTCAGCCTACGCATATTTTAAGCTGACTTCCATAGAGTTTACATTCAAGCGCGAAAGGATCCAACACAGAAGTGGTACGACTTGCCCTATTTGGTTACAAAGTCCGATGTGCAGGAGGTAATGGTGCGCTGGTCAGTTGAGTGGTGCGCCCCTTCAGAATTCACTGATGGGCCAAGCATAGGTGTAGAGAATGTGGTCGCAAAAAAACAGAAGGAGGTAGCTAAGCAGGCTGCGTAGAAGAATAAAGATGCTGCAGAAAAGGCTCGGGTTGAGGAGGAATGCGCTACCAAGGAGAAGGTAGAGCAGGAGCAATGCGAGACCCAGAAAGGTGACAATTCACCTTCGACAACAATGGAAACAAAAACAGGACAAGATGGCGGAAGGCACACAAAACACAGGTTGAGCCCTTGGTGCTCACAAAAACCGATCTTGATGAGATCGGTGATAAAGTCAGGGATGTTACCATAGAAGTACTGCAACAGTTGGAACAATAGTACATTCAGACCTTGGGAGGAGTGCAGAAGGATCTTCGAGAGTTGCAGCTCCAAGCAACTAAGCTCCAAGTAGATGTCGGCAAAGTGAGTGGCGCAGCAGGCAGTTCGACGCAAGAACAAAGTACCAACGCGGAGCTAGTTCTGTGGTCGACGATGGATGTGCGAGTCTTCCCCTTGCCTGCAAGTTTAGTATGCACTGAGACCAAGGAACATCACGCCCTCCTTGATATCATCCCGAAGATGGGCCTGAACCTTGCCACGATGCAACTAGAGACATTGCATGAATTATTACATGGAATTGTGGGAGAGCTTCACCTTTGGGAAAAACAAGCACTCAGTGCTGTCAGCGAGATCAAGGTTAATAATCAGCAGCTGTTTGCCAAGAAGACACAGATTTTGGAAGAAATGGTGGCGCAGTAGGTGCACAGTTCATGACTAGAGTTAGCAGTCATGGAGGCATGTAGAACTGTGCCTGAACTTCATATTCCCGATGATGCACAATGAGAAGCGAAGATCAGGAAGTTAGCTGCTGGTGTGCACGAAGAAAAGGCAAAGGTTAGTTGAGTTCAATTTGAACTCAACATGAAGATAACCAAGCTGAAACTGAAGATGCAGTCTTCGACTCCGCCGAAGTCTGGGAGTAGCACGGGGTCGAGATCAAGGAAGGGTTGGCCACTCTAGATTCCGCAGTTGCTGAGTCCACAACAATATTTGAGCAAGCCATGGAGTTGGTCACAAATATGTAGGAAGATCCAAACTTGCAGACATTGAGTACAAAGATTTGGGAGCTGCAGCGACAGTATGACGAAGTAAGGGCAATGACATGCTCAATTGCACCAGTGCAGTGCCTTGCAAAATCACAGGAGGGGAAGTAGCTCCTCGCGCAGGTGGAAGCAACACAGAAAAAGGAGGCATTGCTTAAGGCCAGGTTGGAGCCTTAGTTGGAGGGAACTTATCAGATCTCTACAAATATTCAAGAAAAGCTCAAGGGCTTGCAGCAGACGCAATAGATAATGAGGCTGGCCGCAAAAGGAGCAGTGACAGAGCAGCTAGTGGAAGAAATCAAGCAGGCAGCTACGCAGAGTGCTTCCGAAGTTGTTGTATTGTAGGTGGATCTGGGGGATCTTCGTAGCAAGATTACAGTGCCAGCTAAGTGACTCGAGGGCGAGTCATGATCTTTGTGTTGGGGTCTTGTTGGGATGGGGTTCCCTAGGTTAGTTTTGGGGTTAAAAACCCAAGTTTTGATGTAATTTTTTTAAAAGATGTAAAGTCTCCGCGATTTGTGGATGCAGAGCGCGTAGATGGTTAGGAGTCAAAGGGGCTTTAGCCCATTATTTATGTAAAATTTGAGTTGGTTTTGAGATCCACCCATGGTCTGTGAATCATGGAATGTATATAAAAAGCTATAAGTAGGAGTGTCTTAGAGAGTCTAAGGAAGATATCGGAAGATCATGTATGTAATGGGTCAATAGAAGATATCGCAGAAAAGTGGGTCAGATAGGAGAGAAAGGCTCTGCAGTTGAGTGCGCAAAGGCTGAGGTAGAGTCCGTAGCTGAGTGCGTGGACCCCTGCAACTGAGTGCAAAGGGAAGTTCAAAGTCTGTATTCTGAACTGGAAATCAATAAAGAAGTTGTTCTGGAAAAATATTGTGTATTGTTGTTTACTTCGGTTTATAACTTACGCTGTTGATGAAATAATATGTTTATATTGATCTAATGATGCACAATCCTATTAAATAATTGTTAGAAGATGTATGCAAGGATGTTTATGTAATTTCACGAAGACTTGGATAAATTCTGTTATGTTTCTTAAATACTTAGGTAGATTTGCGCGAGCTTTGATTTAGGGTTGTTTTCTAGTGCGTGTAAGTGGATGAATAGACTGTTAGGGGTCCGCAAAGACCAAAATCATTGACCTTTGCGAAGGTCTAAAGGCTGTTGGGATAGAATTGCAGTACCAAGCCCTAGGGGCTTATAGATGTGCGTGAAAGCAGATATACGACGCTAAAAGTCATCACATTGATCTCTGGATGTGGAAAATTGGTTCCAACATCCCCCCATATTGCTTCGGGTGAGACTGCAGCCTATGCTACGCATGTTGTTGCCAAAAGGGCCAGTAATGTAGGGTTTTGTTGGTTGGCGCAACTAATTCTGAACCTGGGTCAGGACCCCCTAAGTGACCAATAGTCATGGGGTTGTGGGTTTTCCCTTTTGTTTTATCATTGGTGCTCATGTTCCTTATGGTTGTGAGTTGAGTTATTAGTTCCTCGAGACTTGGTTGGACAAACACTTTGGAAGCCTTGTAACGACTTGGGTTGAGTTACTAGTCCTGGAGCCTTGGTTGGAAAAATTCTCTGGAGCCCTGTAACAACTTAGGTTGAGTTATTAATCCTGGAGCCTTTTTTGGAAAAACGCTATGGATACCTTGGTGGGTTGAGTTACTAGTCCTAGAGCCTTGGTTGGACAAATGCTTTGGAGCCCGACAATAGTTGTGGGTTGAGTTACTAGTCCTCGAGCCTTGGTTGGACAAACGCTCTAGAGCTTGACAACAGTCGTGGGTTGAGTTACTAGTCCTGGAAGCCGGGTTGGAACAAACGATTTAAAGCCCTGGAAAGCTTGGGCATAGACTGATCTGGTTATGGTTCGTGATGTCTGATCGTGAGGTGGAATCACTGTTTTGTGGGTTGAGGTGGTTTGGGCTCTGGAAGCCCTGGTTTGGTTTTGATGGATTGTTCCGTGAGATCCCACATTCATGCTTGGAATATGGCATGGGGGTGATTGGATGAAGAGATATTTGGCTCAGGGATGTCTATGGTCGTGTGGTTCGTGGAAGTCCCAATCCAGGTTGGCCTTTGCATCATTAATATGAGGTTATTTCTCCCTGTTAATTCATGATTATTATATTGGTTTATATGTGGATTATATGGTTTTTGTTTCCTTAATATTTCTGTTGTTATTATGCTAGTTATGAACATGTATTATGACAGTGGCTATGTATGGCTCTCATTATGGTTTTACTTGTAAATGAATAAACAATGTATTTATGGTCTAATAGATAAAATTGCAGCTAATGTGTTGAGGCATCAATGCTACTTAGCGATTCTCAGATAAGTATGAGACCCCTATGCTCAGTTCTATTGTTAATACCTGTAGCTTTCATGTTTGTGACATGTTTGAAAAAATTCCTATCATGGCTAGTAGGGGTCCAGTCTAGTCCTTGTTGATGTTTTGCAAATGTATCTTTGTTCTGCTGTGAAATTTAATTTCTGAAGGTGTCATTGAGTTCTGGGCAATGACTTGGAATTTGGGCCTGAAAAAGTGGCACAAATCATTGAGATGCAAGCACAACATTTGGGAAAAAATTCCTCAGAAGCTCCCTTGCCCTTGTTGCGGGAGCGTCTGGAGCCTCCTAGATGCATCCTTTTCCATATCAAGGGAGCTTCCAAGGGTTTTATGCATGAAAACTTCAGTTGGTCTCAGGGGCTGGTTATCTGAGTGGTTGGGATGGCTCCTGGGAGTTCTGTTGTTGATGTGGAAGGTCTATGTGATGTGTTCCGCTGGTTCCACTTCCTTAAATGACACATAGGGATACAAAACATAACACAATAACTTCTTGTCACATGTTTACCCTGGTTGGCCAGTTACTTGGGTAGATGTGGGAGGAGGGTGTTACATATGGGCCACGAATTTGATAAAGACATGTAGAAGGAGTTTTAAATGTCTATGTTGGGTGAGATGACCTTCTTCCTTGGGCTACAATTTACTCAAACAGATGAAGGAATATTCATTTCTCAATCCAAGTATCTAAGAGCGAAATTGAAGAAATTTAGAATGGAGGATTGCAAAATAGTTAACACTCCTATGGCGACTGGATGCAAATTGAGTAAAGATGATGAATGTCCATAGGTAAATTAGTCCATTTATTGTTCAATGATTAGCATCTTATTATATTTAACTGCTTCTAGGCCTTACATAATGCAAGTTGTAGGATTGGTTGCAAGATTTCAAGCTAATCCCAAGGAGATTCATGTAAATGTAGTTAAAAGAATCTTCAAATATCTCCAAGGCACTCTTGACTATGGCTTATGGTACCCCAAAGGTAAATATTTTAGTTTGATTACTTATACTGATGCAGATTGGGCTAGTAGCATTGATGATAGGAAAAGCACTTCAGGAGCAACATTCTTTTTGGGAGGTTGATTGGTCTCTTGGGCAAGAAAAAAGTAAAGTTCCATCTCATTGTCCATTGCTGAAGTTGAATATGTGGCAACAACCACTTGTTGCATTCACATACTATGGATGAAGCAAACTCGTCAAGACATGCAAATTGAATACATTGATCATATTCCTATCATGGTTAATAATATAGTGCGATCAACATTGTTTTCAAGGTTAATCCTCTCTATAGACATAGACGATCCTTATATCCCAATGAGTGGGTCTAACAATTGAAGTGACAATCAACTAGACATGCTCCTAGGTTACAATTGAAAAGAAGAATGAAGGAGATGACCTACCTCATTCTGATGTTATTCTGATTTCCTTTGTTGAGGACCCTGAACCGCTTGTGTCACGGGCTTGTTCCTACTTCTCTCAGTGTTTATGCACCTACACAAGTGATCAAGACACAACAAGGCATGCCAAAAAGAAAATCCAATAGCAAACCTACTTAACTGATCAAGGAATGTCAAGCTAAATGATACATGAACATATACATTTTGGGAAGATGAACCAACAGTTGTGTATTATTAGAAAATAAAGGGAAGCTTACAACCAAAGCCTTGATGTTGATAGGCTCTCCTTGAGTGGTAATCCAAGTCCAAGCCAAGAACTCTCCAAGCACTCCTTCTCCAAGTCAAATGAATAGCCTTTAGGCACAATCTTAGCATAAGGGTGCAAATAGACATAGACCAACCATTTGGGAATGGGAGAGGATGAATTTATAGGTTGGGAAAGGGAGTTAGGACCTCTCCAAAGATAGGATTAGGCCCTCATCTCAAGGAGGTAGCTCATAGGGATAAGACCAAGAGGCCAAGTTGGGAGGATACGACCTCATCTATGTCAAGCAACCTCTAGCTCGTCGCTCTGGAAGCTTCTCATCCTATTTGGGAAAATTAACTCTTTGGGATCATCGTGGGTATGCAGGGGAACATAACAATGCCATCGCTGGTCAAGTATAGTGCAACAGGCGGCCATCGTTGTTTTAAGCCTTATAAGAGCGATGATTCTGATTTAAGGTTTTTAAGAGATATTTCTTCAGGTAAATCTCAAGGAATTTTCCAATCAAAGTCTTAGGAGGGATCTGAGTTGTATACATGAATGAGTACAATGCATAATGGTCATGTTTTAGGCACTTCGGGGTGTATCATAGGGAAGTGCAGGAGGTGTGACTAAATACTGTGTAACAGATTCCCCCTAAAGCATGAAGGCAGAACGAGGAGTGATGGTTGAGATGCTTTATGAACTTTTGCAAGGACGAGGAAACACACTGTCAGGAGACTTGAAAATCAAGGATGCATATACATATAATTATATGAGATCAAGACATGAATCTATGACATGGGCACAACCATCCAGATGATGAAGACTATATGAAAATATCCATGGTATGGCTGCAACCATCTAGATAATGAGGATCATCATAAATATAAAGTCCCACGGTATGGTCACAACCATTCGTATAGCAGAAACATCTGTACAATCATGAATAACACATAACTCCATGTAGCCTAATTCATATTGGGAAAAATGAAGGGTCTTGCACTCCATCCCAATCCGATCAAGGTACAAATTCTAACATGCGAATGAATGTGTCACAATTGAACATGCTAGAAAACCACTTGATTACCGACCATTGATGTGGACCGTTAACAGGCACGAGAGGAACCACCCATAATGAAAATGGCTCTCAAGGTACGACAATACAATCCGTGAATGTGATAATGAAGTTGAAGTTGAACACTCATGGAATCACTTGATCAAAGGTCACTAGTGAAAACCTATTTTCAGATGTGAAGAACTTTCCTTTAAGGCATGCAAGTTCTGAGGTACTCAAAGGGAGTTTCTGAATCATCTTCCTGGATAATGAGTTGAAGTCGACAGGAAGTGACCCGTCGAAGGAGGGTCATAATGAATCCCCCATCATCGACACGAAATAAGAAATAAAGCGGAATGAAATGAGTAGGATCCAAGATTGTAGCAAAGAGTCAGACAATGTATAGGTAAATAATTGTATATAAGACTTCTCTTGAACATATTGGCGATAGGACTCCGAAGTGTGGCAACATTTGACTCAACATAGGACCAAGGGTCATAATGATGAAGTGGAATAGTCAGATGAGAAGAAAAATGGATCACCCAAACTCGGCAGGACAAGTGACTAATTAAGGATGTCCCAAACCCGACACGAGAGCAATAGAGTGTCATGTTCAAGAGTGACATGCTACTTATACAAAGGATGTTTCATATTCATTTTTCCCCGCTATTTATAGTGAGTACATCTTTATTTTTACACAAGCTTGAAGAGGGTACCATATGCTTATCGTATAAGTTCATCCTTTGGATGAATCCATCCTAGTAAGTTTTACGAGTCCTAGGAAGGAGAAACTCAATCTCATCATGGTGACGAGTCTTTCGTTGTCAAATTTTTAACGATTCTGACGGAAGAATAACTCGATATCTTTTTCATATTTAGAGAGTTTGAGAAAGAGACAAAAAGACAACTTCGTCACGTCCCTTTTCGTAATTTGTCTCTCGAATCCGAAAAGGTAGAAAGCAATATTCGAGGGAACCTCATAGCCATGTTCGACTAAGGTGTTCCTTTTTCTTAAATAGTCAATCTCAACCCGAAAAGGGGTAAACGTATACTGAGACGACATCAATTCATTTAATTTAACGAGTTCGAAAAGACAAGTACTCGACAACCTTTTCATATTTTTGGAGTCTAAAAAGAGCTGAAAGGGGACTCCTCGTGGAGGAACAAGTGGTATAAAAGGATAGCAATTGGTTCTGGTCATGATTGAATTGCTTAAAATAGGTAAAGGTTAAGAGGCTGGCTAATAAGACCACTCATCGCAGATGTTCCTCAGGCAAGGGTAAAACAACCAAGTCAAAGCATATGATCGGTCAAAGAGATGGTGACTATGGAATGGAACAACCAAGGCTCATCTAGCAAAAATCGGCTAACAAAACGACAATCACGAGAGGTGAAAATGGAAATGGTTTCGTTTTTACACAAGATTGAAACATGAGAAAAAACTATGCTTGGATTTGGTTTATTTTTACACAATCTTGAAACAAAGATAAACGATGCTTGGAATAAGGTTGCATTCCCCCAGCGTAATGACTCAATTCAAGGTACATGCCCCCCAAGCTCCATTTCATTCACCTAAGTAGACTACATGTTACTAACAGGTGGATGGAATTAAGGTTTACTTATGAGATTAGGTGAAAGACTCGACTGGAATTTTACGAGATCTAATCAAAGACTCGAATTGGAAGGGGATTTGTTTCATTTTTTAAAGAGCTTGACATAGGAAAAGAACCATGCTCATGACACCTGTTTCATTTTTTAACGAGCTTGACATAAGACAAGGAACTCTGCTCTATCCCTTGTTTCATTTTTTAAGGAGCTTGGCACAAGACAAGGAACTCTACTCCAACATCCCTGATCACAGACCAAAAGAAGCCATGGCTTCCAAGAGGTTCTCGTCAGAAGGGAGAACAACACTCTGGAAGGGATACATGTCCAGGGATCCAAACGAAAAATCGGGCTCCAATGCCCCCAGTACATAGCGTACTAACCTACCATATCATCGGAAGATGTGGGCATGGAACAGGTGGCCACATAATTAACTTGTGGTGGGGGTGATACAGCTTGCCTATAAGAACCATTTAGGGATGATGGTTGAGTGGGAGTTGATTCAAGACCAATGAATGTAAGCTGATCAATGATCACAATGTTCCTTCATGCGGGAAACACATCACTCAAAAGAGGGAGGAGACAAGAGCTCCCATGACATAAACATAGTCATGACCAAGGATTAAATTAAAATCTAAAGGGCCTTGGACAACCATCACGTCTATATAAACAATCTTTCCTCCCAAAGTAATAGGTAACTTAGGAAGGATCTTGAATGGTTGACTGGTTGCTCTTCTAAAAGCTAACAGATTTTGGGTGACGGGGACAAGCTGAGGAGAACCTAAAGCTTGCCAAGTAGTTGAGGACAAGATACTAACAGATGTGCCCTCGTCTATGATTGTGCTAGGTATGGCCAAATTGCAAGCTTGTACTGTAATCTGGAAAGGCACGTAAGACGGAAGATGATATCCTGCCAGTTAACTCCAATCAAAAGAAGTGACCAAACTACTTGGAGAGGGTGTCGTAGGAACGTGAGAGCTGACCTCTTGCTCAATGGGAACCGGAGAAATACTCTCATGCAGCTCAAGAATGGGAGGATGTCCCTAAATTTCATTGGAAACTGAAGAAACCAGAAGAACCCGAGCAGTACGAGGTTCACTCTCTACCGAAAAGGTACAGTTAATTGAAAGTGGAGTCAAGGCTACTGGTTTCTCAACCAATGGTTGGTTGAGAACGGACTCACAAGACTCATTTTCAGAGAGAGTGGGGTTGAGAAAAGGTGAATTTTGATCAATCACTAGATCAACTAGTGAAGGATCGGGGGAAAGCTTTCAATAACCAGCCGGAAGATGAGGCTGGGAAGTAGTAAGGTTTTCCAACTCTTTGGAAGATTCATCCATTAAAGGACAAAGGTGAATGGGATGATTACCTTCACATAACTTACAGGGAAATTTGACTTTTCCCTTTTTCTCATGAGCGTTACTATTACTAGTTGAAGGTTTATCACCAACATGATCGTCAGAGGCCAATGTGAACCTGTAGACCACACTTCTAAGACCTTGGGAATACGAGGAAACTCCGAAGAAGGTGGTTTCCCCTACATAGCATGCAAGGGAATTTTACTTTCCGGGGCTGGTTGGAAGATTTATCTTCATTAGTTGCATCCGTAGTAATGGTTGTTTGGTTGCCCCATGGCTTATTTTGCTTCCTCTTCTTCGTTCTCTTCTTCTTCTTCTTAGCTTCCTGGTTACTAGAATCCAAACTTTCACCAGGAAAAGAGGAAGAATGGGGTGAAGTAATAGGCGAAGAAGGTGAGGGGTTAACTTTAGGATCAACATGAGATTGATGTTGTTCAGGTGGAGGAGAACTCAGTTGAAAAGTAGTTTGGACACTTGGAACCACCGAGGTCGAAAACAACCAAACTGGCAGACTAATGGTCAATCCAGGAAGGGACAACGTTGCCATAAAAGGAGCACCAGTATTTCCAAAAGAAGGAAAAGGACCAGGATTCCCATTCGAGGGGTTTCCTTGACTAGTAGACTCAGGAAATGTTTCCATCGATATCAACCTAAGATCTGCTAAGGAGTATTTCCATAGGAAGGATGCTGTTCCGTGGTCAATTAATTTTAGAATTTGAAACAAGAACTTTTCCTTTTAATGTTTTAAGAGTTGAGAAAAGGAAGAAAAGGTGACTCTAGTCTCTTTTGTTGGTTTAGCGAGCTTGAAAGGACAAGTGATCGATGATATTTTCAAATTTAAAGAGTCAGAAAAGATCGAAATGACCACTCAGGTAACTGTAGGCATAAGGAGTACGAAGTAACCGTGAACTGTAATATACACCTCAGCAAAAAAATTTACCAAGGACATTACGTACGTGCAGGCAATCTCTACGAATGTTGTATTCGGTGTATCACGTTTACAGGGCAGCAGACTTGGCTTCCTATGGATAAAGATTTGCAACCTATGAGGGTATCCCTTTATATACTCGACAGTACGGGGAGCACAAGTTCATGCTAGCGTTGTCTAATGCAAGAGCGAATGGCAACTGCTAAGTTTTATAGATGTCGGAACACATCTCTAGCCTAGACCACTAAGTATGAATATTAATGTTTCAAACACTCATTATATTAATTGATAGATTTTAAAGATTAATCTTCAATTAAGTTTCGGTTTTGAGGCTCAAAACGATGTCACCTAAACACCTATGATGCAATTATATGAGAAAAGGAAAACTTTCCATTTCTATGAAAGCTAGACTAATCAAGGGAAGAAATTTCAATCAATATTGCATCAAAAAAGAATGCATCAAAAAAAATTCCTTCCACTAACTTTCACTTTCGTCTTCCAAATGAAAAATGTTAAAACGAAATCTAATATTTCATTTCACTAAATGCAATGCCAAAAGTAAAAAATGATTTCCACTTTTCACTATCCTAAATGCAACTTTCCAGAAGCAAAATGTTTTACTTTACAAAGATGCACTTATAGCAATTATGCTTTTATTTTCGTTTTGAATGATTTGATGCAACTAATACAATTTTAGCTTTCAATCATCGAAAAATGTGATCTATTCTCAACGATGAATCTCAAAAAATAACTTTTTAATGCAAGTAATCTAATGCATTTCCACGAAAAGTAAATTTCTAAATACAAGCTAAAACAAATGCAAAATGATGTTTTCAATGATTTCCATAGAAAACAAGACTCAATCAATCAACAAAACAAGCTTCTCAATGACACCAACAAGCAGCAAGTGATGACCAATTAACTAGAAACCCTAGGACTCAATCAAATCTCACTTCAAAGCCAATGAGACAAATTTTGCAAATTAATCAAGATAATCAATCAAAAGCACCATAGACACTCTCGAAAATCACTAATAAAGGACACAGAGACTGAAAAACAAGAAGAAAAACCCTATTTTCTCCTATACTCTAGGATCATTGCACCTGTCATAGCCAAAAGAGCGATAATTGCGACTGTACTTAAAAAATCTGCGATGTCATCGCAATTGTTAGGGATAAAACCGCGATGGGCGAGAAAAATGAAGAAAAAATAAGAAATCTTCAAGACCAAACAAAAATCAATGTCCTCAAGCAATCACCAGCAAGTGAAAATAGTTACAGAAAAGAAAACAAGCCTGGGATTAGACGGTTGTTCAAACTCATCACAAAAGCAAGG
Organism: Pinus tabuliformis; assembly: GCA_031772625.1. Lineage (NCBI taxonomy): Eukaryota > Viridiplantae > Streptophyta > Pinopsida > Pinales > Pinaceae > Pinus > Pinus tabuliformis. Next base: position 597,011,942 of record CM062820.1, read on the forward strand.
TGAAGGATTGGATGGAAAGGATCATAGGCTCCCCAGTGGAGTCGCCATTTTGTTGACAACGTTAATCCTCTCTACGGAAAAAGACGATCCCTCTAGCCCAATGAGTGGGTCTAGAAACTGAAGTGACAATCAACTAGACATCTTCCTATGTTACAATTGAAAAAAAGAAGGAGATGGCCTACCTCATTCTGATGCTATTCTGATTTCCTTTGTTGAGGACACTGAACCGCTTGTGTCACGGGCTTGTTCCTGCTTCTCTTAGTGTTTATGCACCTGCACAAGTGATCAAGACACAACAAGGCATGCCAAATAGCAAATCTAATAGCAAACCTACTTAACTGATCAAGAAAAGTCAAGCTAAATGATACATGAACATATACATTTTGGGAAGATAAACCAACAATTGTGTATTATTAGAAAATAAAGGGAAGCTTACAACCAAATCCTTGATGTTGATAGGCTCTCCTTGAGTGGTAATCCAAGTCCAAGCCAAAAACTCTCCAAGCACTCCTTGTCCAAGTCAAATGAATAACCTCTAGGCACAATCTTAGCATAAGGGTGCAAATAGACATATACCAACCATTTGGGAATTGGAGAGGATGAATTTATAGGCTCGGAAAGGGAGTTAGGACCTCTCTAAAGATAGGATTATGCCATCATCTCAAAGAGGTAGCTCATAGGGATAAGACCAAGAGGCCAAGTTGGGAGGATTCGACCTCATCTATGCCAAACAACCTCCAACTCATCGCCTTGGAAGCTTCTAGATCACAAAGCTTCTCATCCTCTTTGGGAAATTTACTTCTTTGGGATCATCGCAGGTATGTAGGGGAACAGAGCGATGCCATCGCTGGTCAAGTACAATGCAACAGGTGACCATCATTGTTTTAAGCCTTATAAGAGCGATGATTCTCATTTAAGGGTTTTAAGAGCTATTTCTTCAGGTAAAGCTCAAGGCATTTTCCAATCAAAGTATTAGGAGGGATCTGAGCTATATACATGAATGAGTACACTGTATAATGGTCATGTTTCGGGCACTTCAGGGTTTGTCATAGGGAAGTGCAAGAGGTGTGACTAAATACTGTGTAATAAACATCTCCAAAATTATAGACCTTCATTCTAAGACGAAGCACATACCAATCAAATATCACTTTCTATGAGAGTAGGTGGTTAATAAAGTTGTGAGATTGGAGTATGTAGCCACAAATGAACAAATTGCAAACATATTCACCAAGCCAATTCCAAGGGAGAATTTTGAGCATCTTAAACATCAAATAGGTGTGGTGTCATTTCAAAGCATTGAAAAGCATTTATATGGAGCTATTAGTTATCTCAAAGATGACACAAGAGAAAAAATCAGCTACATAAATGATCCAGATTTATGAAGGAATGAAATGAAATACAAATATGAATAGAAACACAGAGATACAGTAAAAATAAAACTTCAATTCATTAATAACAAAGTATCGAAAATTGTTTACATCCAAAATGGAAATAAACTAGCTCACACAATGGTAGCTTATCTTTGAGAGGAGATGTGGCAGCTACATGCGTTTTGAACTGTGTTACAATGAGGCTCGAAGGCCTATTTATTATTGAAAAATAATGGAAAACCCTAAACATCCAAAAACCTAACCCTAGGAGATGAAACACCAAAAGTCTATGAACATTGTTGGGGTAAATTGGTACATCAACTTCTCGAGGTCATAACTTTGGCATACGATCTTTGTTTGACGCGTATGATACCTCGTGAGAAAGATCTATCCAAGGACTACAACTTTTGACTACAAACCCATGCCAGAAGTTTTTGTTTTACCCGTTTTCTCAAAAAAAAATTCATTTAGGGTCTCAAAACGATTTCAAAAGTTCAGGACCTAAAAAACTGCCAAAAATAGTAAATTGTGCTACAAAAACTGAAAGAAACAGTGGTGGGTGTCCAAGTGGAATAGCTTGGTGGCCACCAATATCCGCCTAGATTATTCCTATCCCCTTAGGAAGTAATGGCACCCATTGCATTGAGTGCCTCCATGAGATGGGGAAGCTTCTATTAAACTTGGTTCCTGTTGAGCCACTGGCCTTGGTGCAGGAGTTGGTCAACTTTGAAAACCTGATAGAGTTGGATCTTCTGCTGGTGAGTGTTCTTGATCTGCATGTCCATGATCCGATCAGTTGTGGCCTATTCCATGTAGTCCAGGTTTAGATTTGTTGGCATGAGTTGTTCTGCAATGTCTGATGTGTCCAGTAATGGTGGAAAGTATGGCCAAAGGTGGTCCACATTGAACATTGGGTGCAGGACAAAGAATTGGGGAATGTTTAGCTCAAAAGCATTGTCTCCCATAGCCTTAGTGATGGTGCAAGTCCCATATCAGAGTGGTTTGAGCTTTTGGTAGTCCCTAGTAAGGCGTTATTTCTGCAAATGCAACTAAACTTTGTCGCCCACCTGAAACTTGTGCGGCACCCAATGTTGATCATGTCGCTACTTGTACTTGGTATTGGACTTCTCCAAGATGCCGTGAACCTGTTGCAAAATGTGATGGATTTGTTTATTAAACTTGGTTGCTTTATCAACCTTAGATTGTACATGTGTGGATTTTGTCTATATAATCGCATGAGGCATGGCGACATCAATTAAACAGAATGGTTGAAATCCCAGACCCACTTGAAAGGGACCACGACCATTCAAGCTATGGAGAGATCTGTTATAGTTGTGTTACACATAGGGAAGACTCTCATCCTAGGTTTTTGCATGCTTGGAGTTGTACATGTGGAATATGTGCACTATCATCCTGTTGATGACCTCTATCTGGCCATTAATTTGGGTATGGAATGTAGTCAACTTGTTGAGATTGGTGTCCAATAGTGTCGAGAGGCTCGACCAAAATGTTCTTAGGAACCTACTTTCCCGACCTGATATAATGGTTTGTGGGATCCCAAGATGTACCGACACTCATTCAAAGAAGAGTTTGGTAGTGTCCTCTGTTTTGATACTCTTCTTGTATGCCATCAATATAGTCATCTTAGAAAATCTGTCTATGACCACAAATACATATTCATTACCATGCTTGGTAGAAGGGAGGCTAGATAAATAGTCCATGGAGATGGATTCCCAGGGCTGGCTGGCAGTATGAAGAGGAGTGTACATGCTTTGCTTCTTGATGGTTTTCTTGGTGATGGCACAAGTAGTGCAGGATTTGATATATTTTCCAACATCTTGTCAGAGTTTTGGCTGATAAAAGCACTTCTATAGTACGAACACAATTTTATCCACACCAAAGTGTCCTACGACCTAACTATAGTATTCCTCCCAAATCATATTTTCATGCTAGCTCAAAGAAACACAAAAGTGGCCCAGGTAGCATAATGATGCATCCTGGAGGTGGAAATTAGGAACTTGCTTGCCATCCATGAGCATCTAGTCTGTGGTGGAGAAATATGGATCATTTTTGTATAGTTGTGACCATCTAGACGTCTCGTGACCACAAGAGTTGAGAATATTAGTCAATGTTGCAATTGGGGGTCGACTGCGGCAACCTGCAACATGATTAATGTTGCTCTTCTTATATTTAATGTTCAAGTGGAATTGTTGCGATATGTAGACCACTTCTGATGGTGATCATTTTGCAACTTCCTTTGCGTCTGTATAAACTAAAGACTTTGGTGATCGGTGTGGATGATCATCTCCTTCCCCAGAATGTAATGTTTCCATTTCCTGCAAGCCTACACAATAGAATACATATCTTTATCATATGTGGGGTACTTCCGAATTGTATCGGAGAGTGTCTCATTGTGATAGGCGATTGGGTGCCCAAGTCAGGTGAGCACTATAGCAATAGCATAGTCGAAGGTGTCTATCTCAATTTCAAATGATTGTTGCACGTCTGGCAATGTGAGTACAAGTGTAGAGCAGAGGCAACACTTCAACTCAATGACTGCCTTTTGTTGGGAATTGGACCAGGAAACGTTTTATTTCGCTCTACCCAATCTGACTTGAGGGCCAAGTGATATGGGAGAATCCCAACATGAACATCCAATAAAAAATTGTGAGGCCCAAAAATCTGTGAAGCTCTATTAGACTGGTTGGGGCAAGGAAATCCCAAATGACTTGGATCTTAGCCGAATCCACATGCACCCCTTGCTTGCTTATGATGTAACCCATATAGTGGACCTAGCTCATGCCAAAGGTGCATTTCTCCATGTTGGCACATAGTTTGTGTTGCCACAGAGTTTGAAGGACTTATTGAATGTGTTGGAAGTGCTCTTCCCAACTCTTGTTGAAGGTTAGGATGTCTTCTAGATAAAAAATAACAAACGAGTTGGTGAAAGACCGCAAGATGGCATCCATCATCCTCATAAAATTAGTAGAGACATTTTTCAACCTGAAGGGCATGACCAACCATTCAAAAAGGCCTTCCTTGGATTTGAAGACGGTCTTCCATACAGTTGTGGGTTTTATTGGAACCTGGTGATAGCAAAAATTCATATCGATTTTGTTGAAATACTTGCCCCCCTTGAGCTGGTCCAGAAGGTCATCAATCCATGGGATTGGATACCTATTCCTGACAGTGATTTTTTTTAGTGCCTGATAATCAATGCAGAGCCTTCAACTCCCATCCTTATTATGTATAAGTAAAATTGGTCTCCCACAAGGTGAGGAACTTTGAGGAACTTGGTTGGATGTGCCCTTTTTGCAGAAACTCCTGGATCTACTGCTTGATCCCTTCATTTTCCGAAATGAAGTGGCGGTATATCGGACCATTGGGTAGGGGTGCTCCAAGAGTCAGATTGATCGAATTCTTGACCTAACAGTGCAAGGGTACCCTTTTGGGTGAGGAGAAGATGTCCCTGTATTCTTCTATGACCTTATTGTTATAGGCCATTTTGTCACATCCGATCAGTGAGCCTCCTAATGGGATCAATGAACATCCTATTCCACCTTGTCACCATATTGCACAAAGCCCTAAGCATGTTCCCTTCATCCCCCAAAGTTTCAGCCCTAAACTGCTTCATCTGAGTCAGTCTGAGGACCAACACTCCCTGTAAGTCTACTGGGGTGTGTTCACTAGCAGGTTGCTCCACTATGGCTGGTGTTGGTCACCAACAAGTTTCTCCCCTTCACACCTGCGTTGGTTCTAGAAATCTGGGATAATGGTCGGGATTCTGGAAGCTTCCCCTTCTAGGAGTTTCCAGAAGTTGCTTCAACTACTTACCTTGGATAAAACATTTAGATCCTATCCTTCCCTACTTTGAATTTTTCACCACTTATCCTTTGATGTGATCCCTCCATCAAAGGTGGATCTCAAACCCTAGATTGGTAATTGGATAAGAATTCATGAACTACCTCTCCTTCCTATATATTTACCTCATTCCAAGAGCACTTGGTGAGTTTTTGGTTGGATTTTGGAGAGTGATTCGACCCTCATGCTACTATAGTGAGTGGTTTTTATATCATGCATTTATGGTGATTGGAGGTGCATATTGTGACAAGGAAAGGACAAGTCAACAACATGGAGGAGCTCTTCTACAATATCAAATGCTACTTATGGTTGTAATCTCCTTCCATTTATATTAATTCAAAGAATTCATTGTTTTCCTATATGTGATGTTGTTATGTCACTTATTTCAATATCATGTTGATCTATTGAATGAAGTATTTAGATGATACTGCATAGATCTCGTATTTTCTTGGCTTGTGTTATCTGATTGTGAAAGTTCTAATTTTGGCATTTGGAACTGGAATTGGAGCTTCCAATCTAAAGAAGGAGCGAAGTGTGCGAAGGATTCCAGGTAGGCCTCACTCTATCATCTATTTACTTTAAGGAAAATAATTGTGTTCCTTGTCTCTTCATTTTTCTAGGTTAGCCAACGACCTAGGGGAGATACTTTTGTCCACAATCGTAAATCTCGTAGAACAATTATCCACCTGCTTCTATTGCGTGGAGGAACCCTTCCCGGGGTCCATGGATGTGGTCACAATTTTCCCCTTACATTGAGATAAAATTAGAAAGAAAACTAATTTCCCGGTCTAGGAGATGAACTTATTGCATTGTTTAGCAAAGATCAAAGAGATGGTGGTAGGTAGAGCTACCTCCTGTATCATGTATAACTTATTTCCCAAAGTAATAATAATAGTGTGAGGCCTAGACTCATACAAATAATTATGCTTCAACAAGTATGATTGGCCTAATAATGCATCACAAAACTTCAAGAGGAGAAACATCACACAATACCTCATCCGTGAAGGGCTTGATGTTGTAGGGAAGGCGACATTGTTGGTTGATGCAGAGATCTCATCCTTGGTGAAGCCACCTAATGGTGTATGGCTACGAGTGTGGTGTTGTCGATAGGACCAAGCGCTTCATGACCTTTGCTGAAATGAGGTTCTTTTCTGAACTGCAGCGAAGAACCCTTCTCCCACATCTGTGAGTAGAAGAGATGTCCCCCCTCCTCTGGATCTCTGGGCTCAATCTTATGGATCTTGGTGATGGCAATGGTGGCGCTAGGCTCCGCCTCAATAATATGCTTCCCTTTGTCATTCCCCTTGTCGATTTCTAACTCAGAGTTGATATATGCATATGACTTTGAAGCCTTCAGTTTGACCACTAATGACTTCTTGGCTGAACACTCACTTGTGTTGTGAGTGGGGCTCTTATGGACCTCACACCACTTTCTTGTTTCCTTCTTTGTCTTCATGGTGTTTTTATTTTCTTACGGCTTCGACGGGTTGTCTTGGATCACCCTTCCTTAGCTTTTTCCTTTGTTCTACGGTTTGCGGGTGCTCTTACCCTGCTTTTGATTCGTAGATCCAAAGTCATGCTTCTTTTGTTTAAATTTTTGTTCAATCTTGGTAGCGTATCGGTATGTTGCATCAAGTGAGGAAATATCCAAGAAATCCATTTCTTCCTGAATGTACTTGTGCACAAAAAAATGGTACTTGAGAAATAGATGTCGCTTAGAGTCTTTTATACCCAACTATGTGTGTAGAGTATAAAAAATATTGGTGAGATCATGCACATCTTGGTTCCTTTATTGTTATAGTGTGGTCCACTGTATGTAATTGTCCTCATAGCTCCCCACAGGGTAATATTGTTCCTTGATAGCTTCTCAGAAAGAGTTTCAAGAGGGTTCACCTATAAATAGAGAGGGTTCCTCGACCCTTTTCTCATAGTAAGTTTCGCGCTAATCCTTGACATGGGGAGCAACCTTAAGCAGTGCAAAAATAATCTTCTCCCTATTAGAGAGATTATGGACCGAAAAGTAACCTTCCAACAGATTCAACCATTTATCTACAACATCTTCATCTATTTGACCTTGAAATATAAGGATATCAAAGTTTACTTGTACCTTGAAGGGGGAAGTGCCTCCGAAGTGACTACTGGATGAAGATGCATTATCAGTGGGAATTTGCCAAAGGATCTAGGAAAAGTTGTCCATCATTATGTTCCTTTGTCGCTCGATGGCTTCTTTGAGTAATGCTTTGAAAGGATCTCCTGCTCCTCATATTTCCTTTCTTCCACCATGGGTGGTCGTCGGGGTCAACGATGCCAGTATTGCAAAGGTTCAACTAGTTCGAGCCATGATCCTTATACCCTGACCTTGTTGGGGACATGCACAAAAAAACAGAGAAAGAGAAGGCCACTCTGATACCACTGATCCAGATTTATGAAGGGACAAAATGAAATACAAATACGAATAGAAACACAAAGATAAAATGAAAACAAAACTTCAAATCATTAATAAAAAAGTACTGAAAATTGTTTACATACAAAATGGAAATAAACTGGCTCAGGCGATGGTAGTTTTTCTCTGAGAAGAGATGTTGTGGCTACATGCCTTCTAAACTGTGTTACAATGTGGCTCGAAGGCCTATTTATCATTGAAAAACAATGGAAAACCCTAAACATCCAAAAACCTAACCCTGGGAGATGAAATGCCAAAAGTTTGTGGGCCCCATTAGGGTAAATTGGTACATCAACTTCTCAAGGTTGTAACTTTGGTATACGATCTCTGTTTGACGCAGTCGGCACCTTGTTAGAAAAATCTATCTGAGGACTACAACTTTCAACTACAAATTATTACCACAGGCTTCAATTTTTCCCATTTTCCAAAAAAAACGTCGTTTAGGGCCTTAAAACGACTCACGACTCGAAAAAACTGCCAAAAATAGTAAATTGTGCTACAATTAAGGAAACTCAAAGAAGCAATGTTGGGGGGCCAACTGGAATAAGTGGGTGGCCACTAATATCCACATGGATCAAGAAAATTTGGAGAGTTGGTGTTGGTTTCTTGGCCACATTTATTTCATTACATTATGAGTTATTTTGCTTGCTTCTTCTTTCTCATTTCTCAAAGACATATAGTCTATAATTCATGCAGGGGGAGAGTGTTCATCCACACAGGGGGAGTGTATGAGGAAACCTTCAGGGGGAGTATGTTAAATATGGCCATGTCTCTTGTCTTCTCTATGTATCTTGTCTTGAAATGTATAACCCCTTTCCATTTATGTCAAAGGGGGAGAGAATATTGCACTCAGCTTGAGAAGTTAGGTTTAGGAGGGGAGGTCATGCTCAGATTGACATCAATGTCAAAGGGGGAGCTTGTTGGAATGTTAGTGTCACCAATGATGCCACTTGATGTCTTGTATTCATGAGCCTTATGTCTTATATTGAGTCCTATGTATGCTTTTAGAAGGTTTTCATGGTGTTAAATTATTTGTGGTTGTCGTGATGTATCAAGCTCACTCATGAAGTTGAGCTACAATATTGGTGTAACTTTATGTATGCCTTGTAATCATGATATTTATGTATTTTATTGAGTCCTATGTATGCTTTTAGAAGGTTTTCACGGTGTCAAATTATTTGTGGAAGGTTTTCATGTTGTCTCAAGCTCAATCCCGGAGTTGTGGTACCAGATTCCTTGAAGAAGGCTACCTTATGTGGAGTAACACAAGTGCTCTGTTGAACACATAGCATTAGAACGTTGGAGAGTAGCCTACTGGGGTGTTATAACCTTAGAGGATAGTATATTGGGGCGTGTTATATCTGTAAAGTGTTTTTTCCGATTTATGTGTGTACTTTAGATATTTCCATTGGTTTTCGGTCATGGTTTTTTATCAGAGAGTTTGAGGAGGTTTGTCTTTCCTCTATAATATGATTAAAGTAGAAAAATATCCCTAATTCAAAAAGGTAGTGGCAGATCAAGTTGAGGAGAAAAAGTTCTATGTTCCAGACTGAATTCATTATATGAACAAATTTTTTGAGTGCTCCATCACTTTGATTGGACTTACTAGTTTAACCATTTTAGAAAATTATATATAAGAGGAGGCTATGAGGAGTTTTGGTTGGTTCTTTTGTGTGTGTCAGAGATTATGTGAATTGTGTGCTAAGAGGATAACACTTTGTTTTTAGTGGTTGTAGCAGACCAGTACAGAACTCCAGAATACTTTCAGGGATTATATATTAGTTGTGGATTAGAATTTTGTGCAGGAACGGGGGACTTGATTAGAGGAAAATTTGTTGAGAATTGATCAATCTTTCAGAGAAGTGGTTTAGTGGTAACTGAAGGGTTATCCATTGGAGTCATCATTTGTAATTGTAGTTGTTGTTCCATTCCATAATTTCCTTGTAAACCTCAAAACTATTTGTATATTAAGGTTCTGGCCTAAAGTAAGTGTATGCGGATCATCCTATTGTAGAAGTTATGACTCCTAGTTGGTGGTGGCCAATTGAAATCATTATTAAAAAGTAGGGGCTCCTTGCTAGTGGAGGATAGCTAAAGAATGTAAATGGGAATATTTTCAATCAATAGAGAAGAAGCAACAAACAATTTGGTAGTTTTTTACCCTAAGGGTTTTCCACTTAAAACACCGGTGCCTTCATGTGTTCTTATTTGTGCATGTTTCTATGCTTGTGTTCTTAAAGTTTGAATTATGAAATTTTGTTATTTTACAGAAAAAAATTGTAATATTTATGCAATACTGATTCATCCCCCCCTCTCAATATTTCTAGTTTCTATCAAGCGACATGTGTTACCAACATTATAATCTCACTTTTTGTGCTAAATATTGCGAAATAAGGAAGGCTAGTTTGGGAAGATTAGTGGGAAGAGCGATATGGACTCCAGACAATGTGTATATTATTGATGAAATTCAAGGAGAAAAATGCTACATTGGACAAAAAAAATGAGGGTTGGTTATGGCATAAAAGAATAGTACAGTTGAGCTTTGACAATTTAGTAAAAATCAGAAGAACACAAGCAATGAAAGGTATGCCCAAAATCTTGAAACCAACAAGCACCATATGCAAATATTGACAACATGGGAAATAGACAAGAGTGAGCTTCTAGTGAAAGGAGTGCTTGACATCAAGGCCACTAGAGCTTATTCATGCATATATATGCGGACCAACAAGAACACCAACCCTGCAAGGTGAAAGGTACTTTATGTCATTTTTTTTCTTATTATACTATAATGTTTTGGGGTTCATTTCTTAAAGAAAAATGAGAAGCACTAGAGACTTTCAAATCATTCAAAGCCTTAGCTAAAAATGAAAGTGATATAAGAATCAAACTTCTAAGATCAGATAAAGGAGGTGAATTTACTTCAAATGATTTTAATGAATTATGTGAGAAGTATGGAATCAAGAGACAATTTTCAGTTGCAACAACTCCACAATAGAATGGAATCATAGAAAGAAAGAACATATTAGTATAAGAAACAATGAGAACAATGTTGCTAGAAGCCAAATTACCAGATAAATTTTTGAAATAAAGTTTCTACAGTAGTTTTCATCATGAAAAGAGCACAACTCTGAGTTAACAACGACAAGACACCATATGAATTATGGAAAGGCAAGCCAACTTCAGTTAAGTATGTCAAGATTTTTGGAAGAAAAATTTACATGAAGATAAATGATGATAAATTGGGAAAATTTTATTCTAGAGAATACAAGGGAATCTTCCTTACATACTCAACAAGAAGCAAAGCTTACAAATGCTAGAATAAAAGACTATGCAAAGTTATGGAATGTATTCATGTAAGAATAAATAAATTTTTGCTAGAGAAATAAGCAAAACAAACAAATCAAAATTCAGAAGATGCCATCTACGTGGACCAAGAAGAGATTACTACAAAGGAAAAACAATCTCCATCGAAGGAAAATTTTAAATTTGTGCCAAAACATCACCTAGAGAATGAAATTATTGGAGATGTTGAAGTAAGAATGCAAACCTGGAAAAGAATGACCAATTCACCAAGAAAAGACAATTTTGATTTGCTATTCAAAATAGAGCCAAAGGACTTTTCAAAAGCTAGTATGAACCAACATTGGATAAATGCTATGGAATAAGAATTGAATCAAACTGAGAAAAATCGAACCTGAGAACTTGTGCCACGACCAAAAGATAAAAAGTAATTTGGACTAAGTGTGTATTCAAAAACAAGATGAATGAAGAAGAACAAATGATCATAAACAAGGCAATACTTCTTTGAAAGCGATATGCACAAATTAAAGGAATCAACTTCGAAGATTTTTTTTTCTCTAGTTGCTAGATTAGAAGCAATAAGAAATTTCTTAGCATTTGCATGTTTGAAATGCTTCAAATTTTATCAAATGGATGTTAAATTTTCCTTTCTAAGTGGAGACTTAAAGGAGTAAGTGTACATAGAATAGTGGCTATAAGGTTTTGACTTGTCCGAAAATAAAGACTATTTGTGAAAATTGAAGAAATCTCTTTATGGGTTAAAGCAAGCTCCAATAGCTTGGTATGCCAGGTTGGACCACTATCTTCAACAACAAGATTTCAAAAGAGGGGTTGTTGACAATAATCTATACATTAAGATGGAAAATGGTATATTATTTATTACACTTGTATATTTGGATGATCTCATCTTTGGAAGCAATAATAATTATATGAGCCATGAATTTGCCCAGGAAATTTCAGTGATTGGAGAATTATCCTTCTTCCTTGGACTACAGGTTTCTCAAACTAATAAAGGAATTTTCATTTCCCAAACAAAATACCTCAAGGATATGCTCAAGCATTTTAGAATGGAAGAATTTGCACCAACTAGTACCCCTATTTTTATTAGACGCAAGTTAAGCAAGGATGATGAAACTCCTAAATTAAATTCAACACTTTATAGATATATGATTGGGAGTCTACCATAATTGGCAACTTCGAGACTAAACATTATACATGTAGTTAGAATGGTGGCAAGATTTCAATCAACACCAAAGGAATCACATATGCAAGTGACAAAAAGGATATTTCGATACTTAAAGGGCACACTCAATTTTTGGCTTTGGTATCCAAAGAATATATATTTCACATTAACAACGTACACATATGTTGATTGGGCAGGTAGCATTGATGACAAAAAAAACACTAGTGGGAGTGCATTTTCCTGGGGAGATTGCCTTGTATCTTGGTTAAGTGGAAAGAAATCATCAATTTATCTTTCCGCTACTAAAGCCGAATACATAACAACAACACATTGTTGTACCCAAGTTATTTGGATGAAACAAACCTTATAATACATCAAAGTGGAATATGATCAACCCATTATTATTTTCTGAAACAACATTAGTGCATTCAATATCTTAAAAAAATATTGTCATGCACTTAAAAACAAATCACATTCCATTCAATTATCATTTCCTCAGAGAAAAAGTCACCGAGAAAAATTTCAATATGGAATATATTGGCACCAAACAATAGATTGCTAACATCTTTACCAAACCTATACCTATAGAAAATTTTGAATATCCTAGGGAAAAGTTAGGAGTAATCTCTCCCTTATCTTAATAAAGGAAGAAAAAAGTTAGGGGGATCACCCTTTGCTATTGATGTCAAAGGGGTAGATAAAGCTGATAGGGGGAGTAACCTTCGGAAGAAAAAAATATCAAAGTATTTCCATCAATAACAAAAGGGGAGATTGTTGAAAATGGTTGTTATTATGTGAAAGGTTGTCCAAAGGAAAGAGGAAATTACATAGTCAAAGAAAATATTCTAATACCTTTCCAACAGTATATGGGAATCCTTCTAATTCCATAGGAATGAGTATACATGAAATATTTTGTCAATATGACCCAACCAAAGCACAAGTACACCTCATTTTAATACACTATATTTGAAGGCATTTTTACTCCAATTACCTATCTCAAATTGGAGCATAGGATATGTGGTTAGAAAGTTTATTATGAGACATTTCTAATGACATATGACATGCCTTCTAATTCCTCACGGTTGAGGAGAAATGATTTTTTTAATATTCACTATACATTCTACCAGTTACACCAGTCGGCTTAGCGACTGGACAAGTCAACCCTATCCTAGTATCGAAATGTACTAGAGAAAAGCTTGAGAAGGATAATTTCTAACTACTCGACTCAAGCACTCGGTTATGTGTTCAAGAGAGTGAAGGAGTGTGTTTGAGAGTTGATATCCCATGAACCGAGAAGAAGCGAAGTGAAGTCGAGTTGAAGTAGTTTTTTGTGGAAGGGTTTTGGCACATATTTTGAAGGGTTTTGGGCATTTTTTTTGGAAATTTATGGCTTGCTTGAGGTTTGTTTTTTAGGGTTGAATACATGTGTTTTTGGAGGCTGAGTAATATGAGTTCTAGTGAGGAGAAGGTCGATCTTGAGGCCTATATTGAGGGCTGAATTTTGTCTCGATAGAGGTCGAGTTGTAGTTCTTATTTGTGTGATGAGTTATGTCCCTGTGAGGTTGAGTTTCAAGGATGAGTATTGTTGTTTGAAGGTTGAGTTTCAAGGGACGAGTTATGTTGTTTAATGATTGAGTTTTAGGGTTGAGTTATGCTATTTGAAGATCTAATTCATGCCTGGTTTGAAGGTCAAGTCGTGGTAGCTTGAAGGCCAAGTTGAGGCATGCTTTGAAGTCCAAGTTTTCGTGTATTGAAGGCTGAGTTCAAGTTGGAGCATGTAATTACTATAAGTTGGTTCTCAGTGAGGATTGGTGTACTCATCTTATTGATAAGTTGGAGCCTACGATTTTTGTAAGTTGGTTCTTACTAAGGATTGGTGTCCTCAAAGGGATTGTAATAAATTAAAGATTGCTTTCGATTATTTCTTCTTTAAATTTTGATTTTCTCTTTAATCTTTGTGTTCATACATTGTGGATGATTTATTATGTGGTGTGAATTTATTTTCAAGGTTAACTAAGTGATAAAATGACAAAAGTAACAAAATACTTATTCATCCCCTCTCTCAGTATTTCCAACAAGCTCATCCTGTCACTTGCAATATTTGAACCTAATGGGGAGTATCACAATCATTCCTCCTAAACACCAAACCTAAACCCAATCTCCCTCAAACTACTATTCACATTTCTTTTAAATACATGTCTCATTGGGAAGTATAAAGCATATGATCTCTCTCTCACATATGATTTCTACTTCCAAGCGATACATGTATTTTAAAAAATTATTAATGTGAATAACAGTACGAGGAAGATGTGTATTTAAAAATATACTTATAACAATTAATTTGATATTATATCGAGAGAGAGAAAAAGTAAAATAAAATATTTCAATGTCCAAGTTGAGTAAAATATTTTAATGTCAACTACACAAATACACCCACACATATATAAATGTATATGTGTGTGTGTGTGTATTTACGAGGAAAAACTTGCAATTTTTATTAAGAGTTTATGAAAATTACATTATGTATATGCACTATAGTGCATTCAAAAAAGGTTGATATAACCAACCAAAAGGGATCAAAAGATCGGGCCTCAGATGAGAGCCCTTTCCGAGTCTAAAAATACTAATGTCTATAAACCAAAATAAACTTATCATCATAAGAAAACAAGAACCATATACAATATCCTCCCAGTCGCCTAGGAATATTATCTTAGAATAAAAATATAAGTGTAATAAGTGATTAATTTGATACTATGCCCATCAAAAGATCCTCTATAAAAGGCCCATGATAATCCTCATAAGATGATCCATCTAGTTTCTCCATGATTTTCCAAGTGCCTAAATTTTGTTCAACACCTACCTTAGAGAGAGTGTTCGCACTTGAGTTCCTTTCCTTGTAGATATGGCAACATGAAATCAATTTAAAAGCAATATTTAGTTGTAAAATCTCATCAAGGGTAGGTTGAAGTGTATGCATGTGATATCTAGTGATCTCATTAAACTAATTAAACAATCTTTGAGTCTCCAAAAATTTGTAGTTGTCAACATCCCTTCTCGACAGAAAATAAGAGAAGAAGCTTGAGGCTGAGTAATTCAACATAGTTATTAGTTCCTCTACTATACCTAGACTATGGCTTAAGAAATTATTATCCCCAAAGTATAACACAACCCCCCCCTCCCCAACACACACACTCTCTAGTGTTAGAGGCCCCATAGAAGTAGGCCCATGGATAGGAGCAATAAATAACTTCTTCTATACTATTGTGTGGTCAATGAGCATGCTTGAAGTGGGCAGAACAAAAAACATAACCATGACCTATGATGCCACTCTATCCGAAGTGGTGGACTTTTCTTGACAGTTGTGTTTTCTTGACAACTATTGTTGTTCCTGGAAATCCATATAATTGAACTAATAATAGGAAATAAACTCCTATTCCTTTTAGGATTTTCCTATTCTTGCCACTTCTTCCAAGCATCCTTGCAAGATTTGCCTTGCCATGTTGTATCTAATCCCATGCAACCTCAGATATCGTTCCATGCAACTAAAAAGAACGGGAAGTAAAGGAAAGGGTGATCCACAGACTCCTCAACAATTTTCCAGAGGACACACCAAAAAGGCCTTCATATATGTATATTTTTTAGATTGTCACCAATAGGGACTTTATTTTCCAAAATTCACCATTGAAAAAGTATAGCTTTGGCTAGTAAACTTATCTTCCATAATTTCCTCTACCACGAGGCTAACTCTCCTAGTTTCCTACCATCAATGATATAGTTGCAACCTTCTTTTGGAGAACATTCCTCAAAAGGATAATGAACCCAACATAGAGAGTCATCCTTGTCTCCGAGGAAAACATGGGATATGTTGAGAGTTGTAGTATAATGTTTCCATTGACTTGAGTATTCAATAGGCACGTTAATTTGGTTAGCTTCATCCTAACCATGTGCCCATAGAGAAGTGTGAGCATGATTATCCTCCTAGTTTAGAGTGACCTTGCCATTAATATTAAAGATATCATCTCTTGGGGTCATTGAAAGTTTTCTTTGCATCCCATCCATGGATTAATACCAATCCTTATGTTTTCTCCATTTCCAACTTTTCAGGTGATCCAAAAATGGATCTTGGATAAACCTCTAAGTCTAAAAGACTTCATATAAGAGGTAAAAGGTGCCAAATGGCACAAATCCTTTGTAAATCATAGGAAAATGAAAGTCGTAGGCTACTCTAAGAAATAGTCTCATAGCAGAGATCTCCTCATTCTGAATCCAATGCAACTTGAATGGGTGAAAACAGACTTCAAATGGGAAAGTTATCATAAAATGAAGCTGCCCTTTTTCAAAGGAAAAAGAGGCAAAAATCCCTTGATAATGGGTCCTAAAAACCCTCTAAGTCTTCCAAATCTCCCAAAAGGGCAAAACCATCGCAAAAGGAGAAGTTATGGAAAATTCAGATTACACTATCGGAACCCAAAAACATGAAGAAAACCATGAAATCGAGCCTATCAGAGGCTTAAGTCAACAATGAATAGGGGCCGTCGGATCTGGCCGATCAACGGTCCAGATCCGATCGGCATATCGCATCGACGGTGACTGGCAGAGGAAATTGAAGGCATAACGTGCGATAGGACTGGGCCAATGTGATACTGCGATTTCCGATATCGGTGGATCGCAATCGGCGTTGACATAGACCCTGCTATATGGGAAGGCCTCGGGCTTGTGCGATCTGCAATTGCGACTTGTCACATCGCAATATCGCGTCGGCACATTTCAGAGGAGCGGAGATATATGGTATATATGCGATGCGATAGCCAGACTCGACGGCAATACGAACCAGATTATATATATTTTGAAATCCGCCGAAAGGCATTTTTCAATGTAATTTCGTATATTTCATTATTAAACGAAATACAAAGGGGAAGCGCGATGCGATGAAATACGGACCCGAAAGGGTTTATTAACGCTGTTGAACACTATTTCTAGTCCGATATGGCGGATTTTCAACGTTTTTAATGCAATTCTAAAATACAAAGGGGCAGGCCCTTGCGACATGCGATGGTGACTTACGGGTGGACCCGATAGGAAAATAAAGTGCAGTCATGAATGTTTCAAGTCCAGGTGAACAATGTTTTGGAGGATTTCCCATGTTTTTGCAGTGTTTCTCTATGTTAACGAAAAATGGTCGTTTCAAGGATTTCGAAGGCCCAATGCGCTCATCTGTTACAGCATAGGTGGCATTCATCCCCGAGGGCATTTAGCAATGATGGCTAATGCTCAGAGAAGGGATTTGAGCGGACTAAAACAGGAAGACAGAGAGCCCGAGAGGGAAGATGAACCAACAGTGCCGATTTGGCTTAAAAAGCCGCAGACTGACAGAGGACAGACTGTTGGTTGTTGTTGTTGATTGTTGGGGGTTTTCGTTGCTGAAAGTGAAGCCAAGGCGGAAGAGGCAGCGCAGAAGCAAAAGGCAGCCAAGGGAGTCACTTGGAGTTCAAGTGAAAAGCCCAGAGAGAGTTGTAACCTGATAGAAGGCAGAAAGAAGTCAGAGCAGAGAGACAAGAGCCAAGAGCCAGAGCCAAAGAGCCAGAGCTAGAGCCAAGAGCCAGAACCAAGAGCCAAAGAGCCAGAGTCAGAACCAAGAGCTAAGAGCCAGAGCCAAGAGCCAGAGCTTCAAGAGCCAGGGGATAACATGGTGTCTGAACCTACTGTTTTTGTATAAAACAGTAGGAGTTGAGCCAAGAGCTTGAAAAAAAAGACTTATGCCATAATCCCAGAGAGCCTAGTTGAATTAACTAGAGCTCACGGAGATGTAGCCCATGAGTTGTGGGTGAACTACTAATTAAATTACTGTCTTTGTGTGATTGTTTATTGCTGCTTTATTTTCTGTTACATGTATTTATACATCAGTTTCAGCACATCAACTTACATCAAAAACAACATATTTTAAAGCAAATAATTAGTTGAAACAAATGCAAGCATACACCCACACTTTCAAGCACATAGTTAATTCTGCAATGGTTAATCATTAAGACTTGGGAAAATATTCAATCTTTGGGAGTGGGAGAGGTTCTTGTATATTAGAGAAGAAACCTAAGAGCCCCATTTTCAGATCATCAGGTGAAACCTTCTTTAACCATTGAAAAAGATACTAAAATAGCTTTCCAAATAACTGATATGTTCGACCTTTGCTTGTTCAAGATCCTTATCCAATCTTCAATAGAAACTAGATGGATGTACTTTTTGGAAAATCACCTCTATCCACAAACTATATGTTGATAATATCCTCCAACCAAATTTTGCTACCAGTGCCTTAAAAAACATGTGTAGGCTTTTCAGACCCCATCCTCCCCACATCTTTGGCAGTGAGATTTTATCCCATTTAAGAAAGGAAACAAATTATGAGCATTAGTTGACTCGTCCTTAGATAGACTGAGCAAGGAAAGAATAGATTTTTAAATATTTACCGGCATGTTGATAACTTTCTTGAATAGTGATAGGGATACTTTGATGGATGTTAAGTCTCGCATAGACCTATTAAAAAAACAAGAGGATATCATCCACAGACATCAGATGAGTGATTTTTAAGTCACCTGCTACAGTAGTTCCCATTAGGTCACCCCCCCTTTTTGCTTCAGCTAGTAATATATTGAGGCCCTTAGCCACCAACAAAAATAACACTGAAGAAAGTGGATAACCCTGCCTAAGACCACGTTGTGCATGAAAAAATGCACAAGTCACCCCATTATTAAGCACTGCAAATGATACTATGGTTATGCAGCTCATGACCGAGTTTATAAAAGAAAATTCAAATCCCAAATGGGTTAGCAAAAATCTAATGTATATCCAATTGACTTTGTCGTATGCTTTGGGAGGATCGATTTTAATCACCAGGGCCTTAAATTTTCTGGTTTTTAAACTATGAAGGCCTTTATTGGCAACCCTGATAGCCTCACGTATCTGTCTTCCTTCTAAATTTTCAAATTGTTCCTTAGAAACATTTTTTCAGAGGATCAACTTAAACATATTGGCTATAATTTCAGCGATGACCTTATAGATACAATTGCAAAGAGATATGGGCATGGCATCATCAAAAGAGTGGAAAAATAGTCTTAGTATGAGGGAAATAAAGGTAGAGTTAAAAGAATCAAGCATCTTGTCTGATTGTCTGCAATCCTCAACCACCTTTAAGATATCCCCCCTTAAGATCTTATATAGTCCATAGAAGAATTCAATTGAACAACCATCTGACCCAGGAATTTTTTCCTTTTGGAAACTATGGAGAACCTTTTGTAATTTAGCCTCAGACACAAGATTCATTAAGCACCAATTGTCTTCTTTGTCTATATACCTTGGGAATGAACGAGCCAATGAGATAACTTTAGCAATGCTCACTTCACAAGGAGACATATACAAATTTCTGAAGTGGTTTTTCCCATACTTGCAATATCTTCAAATGTTGCAGCTCTACCAATATTTGAGTCATCCAAATCCCATATGGTATTGTGAGCTCGACAATCTTTTGCAAATTACTGAAAAAAATCATATTTTCATCTCCTTTGAAAAGAATCGTATTTCCATCTCCTTTGGTATTTTGTTTTTGGTAGTCTCTAGATGGATGATGCTACATTGAATGTAAAAGGAATTCCTGTTTATTAAATCCCCCTTTCATCTCAAGGAAAATAAAATTGTGGTGGGATTCCCCCCTCCCCCCCCCCCACCCCAACCCACTAATGAAAGATAGGGATCATTTCCATTTGATTCAATCATTAAGAACCGAATGATCTGCCTCGCCATTATTGCTTCACTAGTTTGCCTATTTCTCCAGGTGGGCTTATACTTGATCAATTCCACATCACACAATTTGTCATTGCCTAGAAGGTTATTGAAATAGTTAGATAAGGGGCTAGTTTGAGCATTATGGCCCCAATTTTAAGAGGCCCCAAGAGAGAAATGAAAGTCCCCCCTACCACTAAATTATCAGCTTGCATGTAAGAATGAGCCATGAATCTATTCCAAAAGGTATTCTTGTCTTGGTAGGGCTCGTAATATTTACCACTTTAAGATCCATTCCCATATTAGAAGAAAAAATATCAACTCCCAACACTGAATCTGATCCCCAAGAGCCTAGAATCTGGATAGATTTTTTATTAATTCCAACAACTAGGCCACCTAATATCCCTTTAGCATCAAAATGCAAAAAACTCCATCCCAGTAAAAATGATTCCAACACCGTACAATTAGATTCCCATTCCCCAATTTTTCTTCAAGGAAAATGATATTGATAGGTTTAGATTGGACTAGTCTCTATAGAGCTAGCTTTTTTTAGAGGCTAGCTAGACCCTGATAGTTTAAAGAGATACAAATTATTAAGGGACCAAGATCGGGGCTTGCACAACTCTAGTTCACTAGCAATCGACCTTTGTCTACACAATGCTACATCCAGGATGGCTTTGATTTTGGCCCTCGAAATATTGATTTTTATTCCCTAAATCTGCCCACTAGATTTGATTGAGGAGGAAGGACCTAGGACCCCCACAATCAAAACTAATTCCCTCTTCCTAGAACTAGATCGAAGGTTATAACAAGATAATGACTCAGAAGAGGTTGTTAAATCCCTGGAAGGGGAAGGAATCAAGGGCGTACAATGGGAAGGAGCAAGTAGGGTAGGATAGGGGATAGTGCCCAGAAAGGGTAGGGATGGACCATTTATAGATAAAGAGAGAGACTAGGATATGTGATCAGGTCCCATTGCAAGAGAACAAAAAGAACTAATGATATTAGAAATAGGGAATTGGGGAGAACAAATACCCAGAGAAACAAGTCCATATGAAGATGGGTCACCCTTCTGTTTGTCGAGTTACCTAGAGACTATAGCCCCTTTGCCCTTCGATTCATCTACCCCATCCATTTTCATGGGCTATGCCTCTTCTTGTTGTAGAACTTGTGGATTAGCCTTTGGTGACACACCCCTAGGGGGTCCCCCCCACTCCAGATATCCCCTTCACACTGGTCCCTTCGTCCTTTCTTTCCCATAAAAGGAAGAGGGAAATCCTTTAGAACATGACCCAACTTGTGACATCTACAACATATGAAGGGGATACCTTCATAATCCAAAATATGCCTATGAGAAAATGCTTGATAGATGATGTTCAATTCCGCATATAAACCTTCTTGTGAGACTAGGTTAACCATGATCCTTATAATGGCCATTATGCCACTAGTTTCATATGACCTATCTGCCTCTAGGAAAGAACCTAACTTATTGGCTATGAACCTAAATATAGGCATAGACAAAAAATGTGTTGGTATGTTGGATGAAGAGCCTGATCATATTCCTGATTTAGAGGTCTTGTTTCAACCACGTTTGGATCCCAATCCCCGACGAGGGGGTGTTGGGGGGCTTTCCCCCCCACTATTGCTGTCTTAGGGGTCCAGTGGGGCGGCCTTGTAAAATTGCCTTGTAAAATATTGTAGTTTCATAGTCAAGATGAGATGTTCATTAGGTGGATGATCTGACAATAGAATTTATGTTTAATTTAGGGTTTTTTTCCCCTAGAAAGCAACCCCTCGGTTTATATGAGGGAATTGTATTGTGGATGATTATTATTATTCTAAGCGAGAAAGAGAGAGGAGACTATGTGAGAGCTAAGAGGAAATTACAACGGATTTGTTGTAGGTTGTGTCTCTTCATTTTGCTAGATAATATAAAAGGAAGGACTGGTTTTTTCTTCGTGGACGTAGCCCAAAGTGGGTGAACCACGTATATCTGTGTCTCTCTTGTTCTATGCATTTCTATATTTGTATTTCCACAATATTTTGCGTATTTCATTACTCCATTAATTAATTTCTAACAACTGGTATTAGATTCAAAGGTCTATTTGGCTGATAAACTCACAGGAAAGAAGGGTTCATGGTTTGAGTGGGAGCAATGACAGAAGATGGTAGGTTTAGGGCCGAGAATTTTAACGGCCAAAATTACTAGTTGTGGAAGACGCAGATGGAATATTATCTATATCAGAAATATTTGTACCTACCATTGAGTGGAAAGGCAAATAAGATGACAAGTATGTCAGAGAAAGAATGGGATATTCGTGAAATAAAAGCAATAGCAACAATATGGTTGTGCCTAGTAGCGTCGGTAGCCTCCGATATTTTTAAGGAAACAACAACAAAAGGTTTAATGACAACATTGGCCAAACTATATGAAAAATGCTCAGCCTCAAATACAACATTTCTTATGAAGCGTATATTTAATATGAAGATGTCAGAAGGTGAATCTGTTGCTGATCATTTAAATGAATTTAACATTGTTACCAATTGGTTGATTTCTGGAGGGGTAAATTTTGATGATGAAGTCAAGGCTTTGTTATTTTTGTGCTCATTGCCAGAAAGTTGGAATGGTTTAGTTATGACCGTTAGTAACTATGTCTCTAGATTTATTACTTTAAAGTTTGATGATGTTGTTGGTGCCATCCTTAGTGAGGAAATGTGATGGAAAATCTCTAGTGAGACATCAGGTAATGCTTTGACTACAAAGACTAGGGGAAGAAAAATGGAAAGAGGAAGGAGCCCAGGAAATCGTAGTAAGTCAAGAAAAGGTAGATCCAAATCCATATCAGGGATAATGTGTTGGAAATGTGGGAAGAAAGGACACCTAAAGAAAGACTTGCCAATCTTAGAAGTGAAAAGAAGGAGATGGACAACAAGAGAACAATCATGAAGCGATTAGGATAGGTGATGTGTTGCAAGATGTTTTGATTCTTTCATTAGAGAATATTATTGATGTCTGGGTGGTAGATTCAGGGGCCTCTTTCCATGCCACACCTGATAGGAAACATTTTCATGACTATGTTCAAGGCAATTTTGGACAGGTTCGTCTGGGTGATGATAAACCCTGTAAAACCATTGGAATGGGTAAGGTTTTTATAAAGCAACAAAACCGAAACCAATGGTTATTAAAGGAGGTAAGGCATGTTCCAGATCTGAATAAAAATATAATGTCAATGGGCTAGTTAGGTGGTGAAGGTTGTGTAACTACATTCACATACAAAACATGGAAGGTCACTAAAGGAGCCCTGGTAATAGCAGAAGGAGAAAAGGTTGGTACGTTGTATTTATGTAATGGTATTTCTAATTTTGTTAATGCATTAACCTCCACAGGAGAAGATAAAACATTGTGGCATTATAGACTCGGGCACATGAGTGAGAAGGGGATGCATGGATTCTTCACTCAAGAATTTTTTTGCCAAGTTTGATGCATGGATTCTGTGAAAATTGTCTTTATGGAAAAAAGGAAGGTCAAATTTATCAAAGTTGGGAAGGAAAAGAAGAGTAAAAAATTAGATCTTGTGCATATAGATGTATGGGGACCTGTTGAGGTATCATCTCTTGGTGGCTCTCTTTATTATGTTACTTTTATGGATGATGCAACTAGGAAAACTTGGATTTATTATATTTTTGAAATAAATATGATGTATTTAATACTTTCAAGAATGGAAAGCTTTGGTTGAGAATGAAACAGGAAGGAAGCGGAAGTGTCATAGATCATACAATGGAGGTGAATATTGCAGAAAAGAGTTTGATAACTATTGTTTAGAGCTTGGAATTCACATAGAGAAGATAGTTCCAGGAACACCGCAAGGAAATGGTGTGTTAGAAAGGATGAACAGGACAAACATGGAGCGTGCAAGGTGCATGAGATTGCATGCAGGATTGCCCTTACAATTTTGGGAAGATGTTGTAGATATTGTTGTTTTTCTAATAAACATAGGGCCTTCAAGTTCCTTGGATGGTGGTATTCCAAATGATGCATGTGCAGGTAAAAAGGTAAACTATTCATTTTTAAATACTTTTGGTTGTGAAACATTTGTCGACATCAATAAAGAAAATAGAAAAAATATTGAGGAAAAATCAAAGAAATGTACTTTTATTGGATATGGTGTAAATGATTTTGGTTATCACTTATATTATTATGAAAATCAAAAAATCATTAGGAGCAGAGATGTCATATTCAATGAAAAGGTCTTGTATAAGGATTAGATAAGGGGGAAAGAAATAAGAAAAGGAAAACAAATAATACGCATTGCTTGTTGAGATCATAGAAAAAGTAAATCAAAATGATGAGCAGCCACAACAACAACAACAACAACAACAACCATAACAACAACAGACACCTCAAACACCTAAAATTGGTGTTAGAAGATATACCAGGATAAGTAGACCCATTGAACGATACTCTCCTTCATTATTTTATGTATTGTTGATTGATTCTAGTGAACCAGAAAGATATGAAGAAGTAATGTAGGTAGGAACCAAGAAGAAGTGGGAGCAAGCCATGGAAGATGAGATGGAATCCTTGATGTAGAACCAGACTTAGGACTTAGTCAAGTTGCATGTTGGTAAAAAAAACATTGCAGAGTAATTGGGTTTACAGGTTGGAGGAAGGAGATGGAGGTAAATAGAGGTATAAATCTAGACTTGCGGTGAAAGGATTTTCACAAAAGAAAGGTATAAACTTTGATGAAATTTTTTCTCTTGTTGTTAAAATGAATTCAATCAGAACTATTTTAAGTCTAGCAGCAACAAAAGATTCGCATCTTGAGAACTTAGATGTAAAGACATCCTTTCTCCATGGAGATTTGGAGGAAGACATATATATGCAGCAGCCACAAGGGTATGAGGTCAAAGAGAATGAGAAATTAGTGTGCAAATTGAAGAAGTGTGTGTACGACTTAAAATAGGCTCCAAGGTAGTGGTATTTAAAATTTGACAGGTTTATTTCTGAATAAGGTTATACTAGACGTCACTTTGACCATTGTGTTTATTTTAAAAGGCAAAATGATGGCAACTATATTATATTGCTATTGTATGTAGATGGCATGCTTGTTGCAAGGTATAACATGCAGGAAACAAATTTGCTCAAAGGAAAATTGACAAATTCATTTGCAATGAAGGATTTGGGTGTTGCAAAACAAATCCTTGGTATAAGAATAACTAGAGATAGGAAAAATCACAAATTAACATTGCCTCATAGTGAGTACATAGAAAAGGTGTTGGAAAGATTTAATAAGTAGAATGAAAAACGAGTTAGTACACTTTTGGCTATCCATTTCAAACTAAGGAGATGTGTCCCATGACTTAGGAAGAGATGAATTATCTGTGTAAAGTTCCACATGCATCAGCAGTTGGAAGCTTAATGTATGCAATGGTCTACACAAGACCTGATATTGCACATGCAGTGGGAGTTGTAAGTAGATACATGAACAATCTAGGAAAATAACGTTGGATTTAAGTGAAGTGGATTCACAAGTATTTGAGAGGTACCGCAAATTAAGCATTACGCTATGGAGGTTCAAAGTTTGCTCTACATGGATATATTGATGCATATATGGGAGGTGATGTGATAACAGGAGGAGCACCACAGGGTATGTGTTTACTATAGGTGGAACCGATGTTAGTTGGGTTTCAAAATTGCAAAACATTGCTGCAGTTTCAACACAGAAACAAAGTATGTTGTTGCTGTAGAGGCTAGTAAAGAAAATATTTAGTTACAAAGGTTTATGGATGATTTAGGCAAGAAGTAAGAGATGAGTAGCTTAAATAGTGACAGGAAGAGTACCATTCATCTTGTAAATAATTCAACCTTTCATTCTAAGACTAAACATATACAACTCAGGTATCATTTCAAATGGTGAGTTTTGTATGATGGACAATTGAAGCTGGAAAAGATACACACTAGCTAGAATCCTGCAGATATGTTAACACATATTGTAACCAGGGAAAAACTGAGTTTATGCTAAGTTTCAATTGGTCTTCAAGAATGATGATGAATATGACAAACAACTAGGGTCAAGTGGAAGCATTGTTTAACAAGTGAAGAAACAATGGAGTTGAATTTATCTGTCTCCAAGTGGGAGATTGTTGGATGTGGAGCCTGATTATCTTCCTGATTTAGAGGTCTTGTTTCAGTGACATTTGCATCCCAATCCACGATGGGGGGGTGTGGGGGGGGCAGGGGATTTACCCTCACTATTGCTTCCTGGGGGGTCGAAGGGGGAGAACTGCATGTTTGGAGTCCCCTCGCCTCCCTGACAGGGGTTTGGGGGTAGTGCCCTTGAAGCTAAAAATAGATGAAAATTTGCCTTATAAAATATTGTAATTTCATAGTCAATCTGGGTCGTTTATTATGTGAATGATCTGATGGTAGAAGTTATGTTTAATTTATGTTTTTTTCTCTATAATGCAACCCCTCGGTTTATATGAGTGAATTGTATTGCGGATTATTATTATTATTCCGAATGTGAAAGAGAGAGGAGATTGTGTAAGAGCGAAGAGGAAATTACCACGAATTTGTTGTAGGTTGTATCTCTTCATTTTGATGGATAATATAAAAGGAAGGACTGGTTGTTTCTCCGTGGACGTAGCCTGAATTGGGTGAACCAGTATATCTATGTCTCTCTTGTTTTGTGCATTTATTTATTTGTGTTTCCGCAATATTTTATGTATTTCATTGCTCTGTTAATTAATTTCTAACATGGTAGTCCAGGGAGAATTACCCACACAGGAGCATAACCTAATTTTTCTCTGTTGGAATTGAAAAGAGGGTTCCATCTTTTCATAAGGACTGATGAGGAATTAATGCACCATGTTTTTCAGAGAACCCAATTGTTCACTTCCATAGAGCTAAGAACCATCCACGGGTGAGATTACTAACATTTGGGAGATTGCTTATGTCCTTCCCCCATTCCTTTTTAGCCCATTCCTGCTGAAGCTCCACCGTAAATTTACTGCCTCTGGCTAGAACACCACCACCCTATCAGAAGTTTCCATAACTTCCCCCATATGAACTTCTTCCATGAGTACCAAATTATGTTCTTCGATTTTTGCTTTTGCACAATTTTCTATTTTCCTTTTCTTCCCGTGCCATTGTTGTCCCTTAATGCATGGCTAAGTTTTTAGGGATTTCGATTGTTATTCAAGCTTCCCCCTCTTGAACAACATCCCTACCATTTTTCACCTCCAGGTTTGATACATATTTAGATGGTCCAACTAAAAAAACCCTTCAAACCCTAAAGAAAAACCATTATACAGTTATACTCCAAACTCTAGTTCGCCTCCATACTGAAACCCTTATCCATTATTTCCTTGTTAGGAATAACCAGTTCCAAGAACCCTGTTATTGCCAACTACCTCCTCATTTATGACCTTCTCATGACCCTGAAATAACTCTAAGAGGGAGCCACCAAATTGTGTATCCACTAGAGTGCTAATTAGCAAATCTACACATGTTGTTGGTTCTAAAACTCCAAACCCTTGAGAAAATGATGACCCCAAGGCTAGATATGTACCCTTGGATGGAAAAATAATGGGGTAGACAATAGGGGTGATTGACCTTACTACCTCCTATGGTTGAAGAGGAGTGTTAACTCCTAGATCTGGAACGCCATATGTCGCCTTACCCTCCAGATCATGTCCCTGAGGTGAAACCTCAATACAAATGGGAGCATATTCACTACAGTCAAAGGAATAATACACCTCATCCACCATATTTTTGTCACCTTCAGTCACAGTTGTATCATTAACCGCTAGCATGAAAAGAGGTGGCAACCCGTAGTCTAGCTACCACCCATTGCCGACAGTCCCATCGTATTCTGAGTATTTCCAATTAAAATGATATTCCTTCAACTTCATATATAAACCCTCGTTGAATACCTACCTTCAACGTGCATTGGAAAACTCCATCACCCTGCTCCATCATACCATGAACATTAGGTAGTATTGATGGTGAAAAATTGTCAACTACATATATATATATATATATATATATATATATATATATATATGGTAGATTCATCTTAACTCTAGGTGTAAACATTTCTTCAAGTTTTACAGTCTAAGAGAGGTTTGTAAGATATCGAGAGTTAAGATAGATTTATATTGGTATACATTTCAATAATTTCAAATTTATCATATTCATTATTTTGAGAAACATTAATCACTCATTGAAGTATTCATAATAATAATGGTAAGTTATTGTAATATATATATATATATATATATATATATATATATTTATATATATTTTTTTTTTTTTTTTATATTATAAAAAGAGGAAGGACTAGGTCCTTGTACATTTCGAAGGCGGAAGGTCTATTTTGGAGGTGCCAAAATGGGAACGCAGTCCCTACCTCGACATAATAGCCTTTGTTTCTAGCAAACTGAAAGAAAAGATACTTATATTGACGAACATACTGACCAAGAAGCAAACAGTAAGTACAAAACATAGAAGAAAGAGAGACAAGCTGATCACCAAAATTGGTTAACAGATTCCTCCGGGTAATGACCCTTCTTTTTGCTGTAACGGGAGGAAGTTTCCCCCTGCTCACTTTGATTAAGAGAGTTTATGTATTCCACGACATCCTCGAGATGTTTGCACTTGTCTTTCAAAGCTTCGATCTCAGCTCTTTGTTTATCTATCTCCATTTGTTTATAATTATTCACACTCTTCATTTCTGTGCGAAGGTCTTTAAGAGTTTGGATGAATCGGCCGATCATGAATCTATTGGCGTGACACAGGGCGCAGCTGTCATTTTTCTCTACCTTTTCCAGAGGATTACAAGACATTTTGATAGGCCTGATATCAATGCAACTCTTCTGATCACTAATCGTTTGCTGAATGTCTCTGTTCTTGCTGTTGGGGTGGTTTGCGTGACTTTTTCTATGAACTCTGTTTTTCCTTCTTTCAAAGGTCCTTTTGAAATACCAGCAAGTCTGTGATCTCTTACTGATGATGAGATGGTAACAGGACTGCTTCTGAGGGGATAATAGGTGGAGACAGATGCTATTACTAAAACAGGGAAAGGAGTTGGAGAAGACAAGGGAAGTCGGGCGATGATGGGGCGGAGAAGAGGCCCGGGTCTTTTGGAGAAAATAAAAAACAGAGAGATTAAGGGGGACGAGGGTTCTAACTAGGCCCACGAGGAGAAACGGATGAGTAGCATTCAGCTGGGAGTGGAACAAAGTAACCAGAACAGTATAAAAAGGCCAAGATGAAAGGTGGAGGACTGTCGGAGGTTGAGGGACGTGAGGTCCACAGATCGTGATCTTGTCATGATGAGGAAGCTGCAAGCAAGCACAAAAGAGAAAGTGCTGTCAGATAAATTACCACTAACAGAAAAAACCTTGCTTTTACCTCCTTTCGAAACTTGTAAGTTTAAGTTGCTACAGGCGTATCTAGCCACTCTAACCTGCGGGGACTAAGAATCTGCGTGCTTAGAGAGTTCTCCACTGTAGCTACACCAGGACTTATTCGCTGATGAATCCTGCTGTCCGAGTGCTGCTTATATTCTCGGTTGAGCACACTCTTCTCGTGACTCTGATCAGAGTTCTTGGGAGTGTTCCCCCCAATAACATCATTGCACCACTGACTGATCGGGACTGTGAGGGCGCCTCTGCTGTTGATTTGACTAATACCAAAATTGTGTTGATCCCTGGGATGGATTTTCCTCCAAAATGAGACCCTGTGCAAATCATTCTTCCTGCTGAGGATTTTCCACACTGCTCTAGGAGGATAAGCTGAGATATTATTGTCAGACCTGTGCTAGGCAATTGCTTTTTGATTGTGTGTTTTTGAAGTTGCCTCCATTTGTTTGATTTGATTAACTGTGCATTGAACCTTAATCCCATCCAAAGGGGAAGAGAAATCAAGGGATAGATTTTTCATATATGTCTTGGTTTTCTTTTACAAGCCCAACCCTCCTGTTCACTGCCTTGTTGGCAAGTGAATCAGCTTCTTGATTGTGAGCTCTTAAAACGTGCTTAAAGTTGATATTTCCCAAAAATTTGGTGTTGTCTAATATTCTTTGTCTGATTCTGTTTAGAGCCTGATTTTTGAATTCTCCACTTGTTTCCATAGCAGCAATAATTATTGCTGAGTCGCCAATAACGATGGGGTCTTTAACCTGGAGTTTTTTAAGGATGCTGGAGCCTAGTAACAGACTATAAGCCTCCGCCTTATTATTTGACATGTTACCAAGCCCCCATTCATAGGAGGAGATGACTTCTCCTTTCTGATCATGAATTACCCCGCCGGCCCCTGCTCTGCTAGGATTATTCTTTGAAGCGCCATCAAAGCAGAGAGTGTATTTGCTTTGGTTTTTGATCCAGTTCTCTATCTCCTTTTCGTTTCCCCGGAGCTTCCAGCCTCTAGCTCTTCCACCAATCTTTGCTGACAGTTGATTCCTTACTGAGAAAACCAAGGGGATTTTATTATACCACACCTTTTCTTCATGTTGCCAACTATTTTGATCCACACTAAACACACCATTGGTGCTAATCATCTCCGCAACTAGCCCCCAAGTTTTGGCTAAAATGGTTCCTGAGTTTGGTTTTTGACCTTTGAAGATGCAATTGTTCCTTGCAAGCCAAATTTGCCAGTAGAGGGCAGAGGGAAGACACTTCCGGATGTGGATTATGGCAGATTTGTTTTGCTTTGTGTATGGATAACTTTGCTCCCAGTTCTTATTTAGAGTTGTGAGCTGATCAAAAATGTCACTGGTCATCTCCAAAGGACTTGTAATTTGATTCCAGCAGTGCCTTGCAATGGTACAATTTAAGAAGAGATGCTGACTGCTTTCTTCATATTTTTGGCATAAAACACACATGGAAGGCCCTTGGATACCTTTTTTCCTAAGATTTTCCGCAGTGAGGATCTTACCTTTCAGAAGAGTCCAAGCGAAAAAATTGATTTTAGGGAGACACTCGTTCTTCCAGACAGCTGGCTAGAGACTCCAATTATCATGATTGTTGTGGGTTTGGAGAAAATTATAGCCAGATTTCACTGTGAACTTTCCTCCACTTGGGTCCTAAACATAGCTATCCTGGGTCCTTTTGTTTATAGGGGCTGCTCCAGCCAAAGTAGTCTTCATATCGTCCCACTGATTTTTCATTCTGTTTGGGAGAGGCAACTCTCTCCAGGGAGTCCATTTGTTTTGTTCCCAATCTGAAATAGAATAAAGAGAGGTTATGCCTTTGTTAACCATCCAATCTTTCAGAATTCTTAAGTGTTGGCGTTGATTCAAGGGAGCTGATCCCATGATTCTATCATTCCAAATGGCAGTATCTTTCCCATTCCCTGGACTCTTTGAAATATGATCTTTGATTTGTGGGATGACTTTTTTTTATAAGTTTCCACACTTGAGTGCACGGGCGATCTGAGATCATTTCGGTGAGGATCTTTGAATGCTGGCCATTGAGGTATTTTTTTAACAGAGCTTCTACCCACCAATTGTCTTTCTCATTTAACATTCGCCAAATGAGCTTGATGCCAAGAGCCTTATTTGTCGAGCTTGGAATCCTAATAGAGATTCCTCCTTTTTCGAAAGGGAGGGTCACTTGATCCCAGCGCATAAGGTTGACTTTTTTGGAGTCTTGTTTCCCTCCTTGCCAAAGGAAGCCTCTCATGATTAACTCCATTTGCTTATGAATGCTAGCGGGAGCCAAGATTATGGCATACTGATAGATAGGTAAGGTTGAGAGGAGAGCTTTGATGAGAATAGTTCTACCTACTAGGTTTAACCACATCGTCCCCCAACTTTGAAGTTTCCCTCTCATCTTTTCAATTTGTTTATTCCAGACCTCTGTCTTGACCCCTTCTTTAGCCAGTGGTAACCCAAGATAAGTGAAGTGACCCCATTTCCATTGAACCAGTATGTCCATGATTTGAGAAATCCTCTGCATTATGTTTATTGAAACATTCCAGGTGTATATTCTGCATTTTTTGTTATTTAGCAGCCCTCCTGAGACAGCAAGGAAGGCATCTAAGACTTTCTTGAACCTCCTAGTAATAATACTAGAGGCTCCTCCAATGAGAAGAGTATCGTCCGCAAAAAGCGAATGATTGATTTCTTTAACCCCTCGGGCTATACTAATGCCAGTGATTTCCCTTTTTTTCCTTTGGCTTTCAAGCTAGATACTTAAAGTTTCCGCCATAAGGATGTAGAGGAACGGAGAGAGCGGGCATCCTTGTCTCAAACCCCTAGTGCTGCGAAAATAACGACTAGGCCTCCCGTTGATCAACGGGGCAGTCCAAGGATTTGAGATGCATTCCATAATAATGTTGATGAACTTGATGGAGATTCCGAACTTTTGAAGAACTTCCACAAGATAATGATGGTTAACTCTATCAAAAGCATTGGCCATATCCAGCTTAATGACCATGCCTTTTTCATTTCTTTGGATGCTGCTATGGATGGCTTCCTGAACAAGAATTACATTATCTGTTATCTACCTTTTGGGAACGAAACCGCCTTGGTTTTCAGAGATGAGACTGGGCAAAAAAAATTTCAGTCTATTTGCCAAAATTTTTGTAATGATTTTATAGGAGGTGTTACATAGAGATATGGGCCTAAATCTATCAAAAGAGATAGGATTTGGCTCTTTTGGGATGAGAACCAAGTGAGAGGCTTTAGTGTTTTCTCCCATTTTGTTTTTCTTGAAGACATTTTTTACCATTCTAAGAAAATGTTTTTTTATTATGTCCCAATGGTTCTTGTAGAAAGCGATGGTGAAACCATGTGGCCCAGGAGCTTTATCTGGGTGCATGCTCCAAGTTGCTTCTCTTATTTCCCCCTTTGTCACCTCCTTCTCGAGTTCACTGTTTTGCTGTTGATTTGCTGAAGGAACTCGACACTATCCACTTGCTAATCCCCTGATGTTAGGAGGTTTTTGTAATAGCTATGGGTTGCTTCTTTAATTTCCTCCCTCTCCTTTATTTCCTTTCCTTCAACTTGGATCTTGTTTATTTGGTTGCCCACTCTTCTTAACTTAAGGTTGTTGTGAAAAAAGGAGGTATTTTTGTCCCCTGCTTTTAGCCAAAGACATCTGGACTTTTGCCTCAATTCCTCCTCCTCTTGTCTGTTTTGCTTGTAAAGCTCCAAAAATATTTCTTTTTCATGAGCATGCTCTTGCTCAGTAATTTGCTGATTTTCATTTTCCTTGCTCCATTTCTCAAGTTTCTTTTGCAGCTCAACTTTTTTGTTTTTCTCTTTAAGAGCATTCTCTCTTGCCCAGATTTTTATTTTTGCTCTTAAATTTTTAAGTTTGGTTTCCCAAACATAATGAGGGGAGCCTATGACATCTGTTTCCCAACTTTCCTTTATAATCTTGCTGAACTCTTCCTTGCTGTCCCAGTTTTTGTTATATTTAAAAGGGATCAGCCCATAGTTCTCCATCCTGTCCAAAATCAGAACCACTGGCTTGTGGTCGGAGGCTGAAGCATGTACTATCTTGCTTTTGATGGATGGGAATCCTGCTGCTATACTCTCTTGGATCATAATCCTATCAAGTCTTTCCTTAATGTTTTGTGTACCTGCTCTTTTATTACTCCAAGTGAATTTCCCGTTACTTGGAGGTATTTGTGAGCCTCAATGAGGTCTTCCAAAGCTGCTCTAGAAGGGTCATTAAAGTAATTTCCTCCCAACTTCTCTTCTATGTTTTGAATCAAGTTTAGATCACCTCCTATAACTAACTTGTTTCTTTGGCATTCTTGAGCTTCTTCTTTTACTGATTCCCAACATAGTGCTTTGTCTTTGTAGTGGTTTGGAGAGTAAATATTTAAAAAGGTGTACTCTTCATTTGTGCTTTTGTTTTTAAGGTCTGTCCTGACCCACCAATTGTTGAGTTTTTGGTTGATGAGTTCCCATTTCCATTTGTTCCATAACGTGCCAATACCTCCTGAGGCTCCAATGGAGTTTGTGGCTATTCCTTCAAAACTTTTTTGATTCTTCATCAATTTTTGAAAATCTTGAGTGCTTACTTTGGTCTCTTGGATCATGAGAATGTCTGGCTGTTCTTGCTTTATTAAGTCTTGTGTTGCATTGATTTTGAGAGTGAAGCCCAAACCCCTGTTGTTCCAAGAGACCAGAATCATTATTTACTTGATTTATGGTGAGCTCTGATCTTCTCCTTCTACCTTTCCCTGCTTCCTTTTTGTATGGCCAGGAAAGAATCCATTGGTTGTTGGGTACTGGTAGCCATTTCCTTTGTTGCTGCCTCATCTCTAATCTCTTTGTTAGATTTCCTTCCTGCTTTTTTTGGTTGCTCTGAAGCGTTATTGGATTCTTTGACTTTATTTCTTGTGAGGATTCGGTCTATGGTGGGTGGAGGGGATGACAAGCTTTGAATGGGGGATGTGATAATGGCTAGAGTTTTGTCTTGAGTAGGGGAGCGTGGGGATGTTGGTTCTTCTTCCAGGAGTTCGAATGGGTTAGGTGTCGAGGATACTGGCTGAGCCTTGTTTGGGGAAGGGATAGAAGTTGCAGCAGTATTTCCATGGGGCTGTGGAGGGTTGGGGGCAGCTTGTTTATTGTTGGTTTTCTTCCTCTTTACTTGTTCCCAAGTGTCTTCATGTGCTTCTACATTCTCGACGGTCTCTACTTCTTTTAGTTTGCTGCATCTATTTGCAAAATGACCGTATTCATGACATACCTTGCATTTGAACGGGATTTGCTCGTAGTCCAGCTGCTGGATGTGAGTCCACTGGTCCACCTTGATTTTTATTGCCTTTGGCAGTTCTTTCCCCAAGTCCACTTCCATGCAGATTCTGGCGCATGCATGCATATTATCTTTTGGTTCACATCTGTCTATATACTTGCCAACCGCGTTTCCAATTGCTTTGACCGATTCATCACCCCAACAATGAAGGGGGAGGTGTGGCAATCTGACCCAGACCAGCACAGCACTTGGAACATCCATCTCGGGGTCGAAATCTAGAGACCATCTGTTCAAATACAAGCCTCTTGAATCCATAAAGTATGGTCCGTTTCTGAATATTAGATTCTGGTCTTCTTTGGTTTCGAATAGAAACGTGTAATATCCCCTTCCACAGAACCTGATAGCTATTTTCCCTTGAATATTGGCGCTCCAGTTTCTCTCCACCCATTTTTGGACCGCTCTGGGGGAGGGCCACAACCCTGTAAATTGTCCAACCAGTCCTCTTTCAGATAAAGAAATTGTAGCTTTCCTGGGGAGACTTGGAGGTAAAGAGATCTCTGGTATGTCTGCCAATTTTTTGACGAATTTACTTGCAGTTGGCTTGGTTTTTGGAGCTCCATTCTCAGAGATTAGTGATGCAAAGGCTGCTGCTTGATCCTCAGAGCCATGCAGAGAAGAAGAGTCTTCCCCTGCCATGAGAGGCAAGAAGAAGGGAGGCCCTGCAGCAGGAGGTTGCAAGGGGGAGGAATGGGGACAAGCAGCAGTCCAGACTATCGAGGAACTGCAAGAGGGCCGAAATCGAGCTTGGAAGGCCTAACAACAGGAGGCTGCCAGGTGGGGAAGTTGTAGGAGGCAGCAGAAACAGGGAGGGGCGACTAGGTCAAACCTACGCGCGCTCATAAGTTATTGTAATATTTTATTAAAAGAGAAATTGTAACTTCTTAAAACTCTCCTATCTTATAAATTTAAATTTTTTTTTTTTTTTTTTTTTTATCTTTATATTTATTTAATTCAATTATAGAAAGGAAATTTTCATAATGATTTTTTAATTTGTATTTTATTATGTTAAAATATAAAAATGATATTTTGCAAAATATTTATTTATTTTGACTCTTTTTGTTTAAATTTTTATAATGGTTTTGGTTTTTTTATTTTTATTTTTATTTTTTGAAAAAAAAACTTATCATATTAATAATATAAAATTAAAATTATATGTCACTCCAAATCATTTATTCATATCCATAGGCACAACAGCAGAAAGACGGACCTCCTCACAAGTGAGGGGGTTCGTCTAGAAAAAGGAAATCTCAAAGTGGATGGGGTTCTAACCTAAACCCGAGTTCCTTAAGCCTGCCTACAAACCATATTTTGTAATTGTCAATTTTTACCTAGTGTTTTTTGGAGGATCAAGGAGATAGCAATTTTAGAACATTCTAATGCCCCAATTCCTAGTCTAGGGTGTAGTTTTGGATTTGATTAGTCTGGACCAACAAGAAATACTTGTAAAGGTTGTATAGTTGTGCCCCCAACGCAAACTATATAAAAATAAATATATTTTTAGTTCGTGTTTATATATATGTGTGTGTTGAAAACATTCTTGATTATTTAGAGAGATTGTGAGATATCTATCCTTATCGTGACCCTTTGACCAAAAAGCCGTATTAAAAAAAATTACATGATTGTGTCTAATATTTACTTCAGCATAAAAAATGTAAACATTTCGATTGATACACTATTTTCTTCTTATTTTTTGAATTATAGTTTTTGCGAAAAACTATAATAGAATATTTCAGATTGCATCCAAAATTCATGCATATATTTAAATATGTATCCATCTCATTGTTTATAAATAATGCATGTACCCTAGTCCAATCCTAAACTAGCTTTTGATAAACCATTAGCTATCATGTTTCTATCCCTATAGATGTGTGACAATGGAATATGTGAGAAAGATGTAAGTAGAGTTTGAACATCATAAAACAAAGGTTGTAGGGTGAAATTCCTCAAGATTGTTTCATTTTGCATTGATTGAATAACTAAATGTGAGACCAAAAAATTATTTGTCATACCCTAGGTTCTTGAACTAGCATCAAGACCAATTTAATAGCCATAAAATCCCAATAGTTATTTATCTCTTGGATAAATCCTACTTTGAAGGAAATATCATGTTTTTAAAAGATATATAACATTCCTCCTACACGTCCTTTGGGAGAGGTCCCCTATGAGGTACCATGAAAATATGTCCATGATATGCTCTTATTCATCACTTGTTCTTTACAATTATGGGAGATTTGTTTTTCTTGAACCTATGCATAAGCATTTAGAATTTTTAGTACCTAGACAACACATTTTAGTGGTAATGTTCCTTCCTAGACAAACAATTATAGGTCTTGGCCGATCAAGTTCCCAACCAATGTTTAAGGGGAGAACTATGATTCTTATAGTTTCACTATTTAAACACCATATTCTAAAAGCCTCTTCAATGTCAACTCTTGCCCATATATATTTTACACATATCATTCCTTCCATCATCTTTCAAATATCCCTTTTATATGAACAAGACATGATGGTTCCAATATTTGTTTTTTCTATTTGTTGAAACATGTTACACCAACTAGGTCCCACAAAGTTTCTCTTTTGTAAGATGTCTCGGGTGGAAGACTTGTTTTCAAGGATCAACCACATGAATTTGTTTTTCTTTTAATCGTAATTTATTTTCAAATGAGTCTCCAACATCAAGCATGATTTTCCTCTCCTCCTTCCTTAGTTAGGGCATTGTAACCAATTTTGGTACATAGTCTCCAATTGAATTTAGAGGCTAAACAATATGTTGGGCCTAAGAATTATCCTTAAAATACATCCACTTTCACTCCATTCAACATCCACTTTCTCTCCATTCACACATTATCTCACCTCTATCCTGCCACCATGTCATCACATTAGCTTCACTTTCATCATTAAATGGGTTATCATTGTGTTTTCCAAAACATTATTAATTATTAGTATTTTTTAAGAGAATTTTTGGTTAAACTTTAGAAAATAATATCCATATACTTATACCTGACAATTAGAATGAGTTTGTTGACATCTGTAGGCACAAAGGAAGCTTCTAAGGCACCCTTATGTGGCACTCTATGTTCAAATTCGAATTTGAGGAGATCATGGACCTCATGGATAAGATCATGGATCTCATGGAGAAGATCATGGAGGATAGGGTTATGTGTCACCATTGGTTGAGAGATATGTGGATTTGAAGAGAGAATAGTGGATCCTCATTTATGAGTTTGTTATCATAACTTTTGTATAAATAGGAGTGTTATCTCCTTCATTTGTAAATTTGGAATTTGGAATTTAGAATTGAGAAGTTAGAATTTATTACCTTAGGATCTTATAAGTTTGTAAGGAGAAATTAGAATTTGGAATCATTGTAATGGAGATTTTAGAACCTCTTGGAATGTAGAACTTGTAATTGCAATTTGCAATTGAAGATAAATAAAATGGAGCTTCTTTGATCTTCTACTTTTGACTTCTCTTTTAATGTGCTTGTGAATCCTTGGAAGGGCCCCCATTGTTTAGCAGGTACCCTTTTGTTTTGGTAAGCTTTCATTTTATGCTTGTTTGTAAATTTCATTAGGTTCATATGTTTGAAATATTAACGAATGACCTTTCGTAAGAAAGTATTAATGTTTCTTTCAATGAATTTGATTTGTTATTTAATGTTTAATTTCATTAGTTTAAATAGTTTGTTGATTAAGATGATTAGAAATATTAATGAGCAGTCTCCTGTAAGGGAGCTTTAATATTTATTACACTTGTCACAATGTCTTTAGATTTCATTTTGTTAAATGAATAAATAGGTTTTGGAGATCCCAATGAAAGACCTCCTGTAAGGGAGCTTTGGCATTTCTTCACCTAGCTTAGTTTAGTTTGTCTCTAAGTCCATATATATTGGATGTTCCTCGAAGTTTTACTTTCTTGTGTTAATAGTAAATGGAACTCTAATGTGCATCCAAATTTTAGACCCAACATTTTGGCGCTGTTGTCGGGGAGGATCATTTAGAGATAGACTTAAGAAGTTATTTTTATTGCAATTTCTTTTTATGGACTAACTTGTGAAACCTCGTGACAGCAGGATCTTCATAAAGGTCTTCAAGTTGAGCTTTTTGATTTTTCATACTTAGTTTGATTTTAAATTCAGTTTTTCATTAAACCCCCCATTTCTTACTAATTCATCTACAAATGAGAAATTTGAAGATGTTAAACATGTACTTCTTGGAGAGCAAGGACAATATTGAAGACTGGTTTCAAAAGAACCTTGCGCCAACTCCAAGAATAAGACAGGTTACTCACATGTTTGCAAATCATAAGGTAAAAATTTTAAATCTTGATGTGAGCATTTTCGAATTCTTAGTCCGTAGATGGCTTCACTGGAAGCATTCTTTTACTTAGAAAAATAAAAAATCTTTCAAGTTAAAGGTAGAATAGATTAGAAAAAATAAAATGAGATCTCATAGATTTTTCCTTTAGTCTTGTTTTCAAAAGATAAAAAAAAGCATCCACATTTCTCGTGAATAAATTTAGGTCAGAGCCACTTCATCCACACTAACCTACAAAAATAAAAATAAAAACAAATCAACAGGTTAGTATGCTCTCTTCTTGCGCTTGGAGCGATCAGGAAGATCAGAAAATCTCTTGATTTATTTTCAAAATTAAATAAAAATCTCTTGCTAGGAATTTGCACAAATCATTAAAACTACAAGCATTATGAGAAATCAAAATCATTGTTAAGAAATTATTTATTTTTGATTTCAAAATTAAATTTGTAGTTTAGTGATTTGATAATTGTGTTAAAACTTCTCTGAATAAAACTTCTTGGCATATGATTTCTTTCTCTACATATGTGCTGGGATCATTTCTCCAAACAAGCCAAACCTGCATATCAACAATTTAATGTCAAGCTTTAAGGAAGAAATTTGTCATATCTTTAAAGAAGAAATTTGTGATAAAAATCATCCACATTTCTACATAAATATTCCATATTCTACTCCTCTAAATTTAAATTTATTTTTATATACTTCCACAAAAAGAAAAAGGAAAAAAAGAGATTCACAAGTAGACCACTCAGATAATACATTCAACTAAACCCCTCTAGCCATACATTTAATATGGTATATGTTTACACGAAATTTGTTCAAACGTGATTGGATTGACAGAGTAAAATTCCGAGACTTATCACATGGCTGCGCTTATATAACTAAACCCCACTAGCCATACATTTAATATGGTATATGTTTACACGAAATTTGTTCAAACGTGATTGGATTGACGGAGTAAAATTCCGAGTCTTATCACATGGCTGCGTTTATATAAACGCAGTCTGAGAGTGTTTCTGGTACATTTATATAAAAGCGGTGGCAAGTGTGCTGAACCAGTTTATTAAAGCATACATGCATCCAGTCACGGGCAGAGATTATTTATTATTCTTCCACGTTAAGGGCATGACATATTGTTGACTATAAATTTTAATTCGTTGTCACAGGACGCCTTAAATCCAACTGTCGAGATCAACATTTCCAAATAAATGTGAAGTGGAGTTTCAATTTCTTCATGTGATCGTTTATTGAGGAAATTCAATTGTTTATCGGTGACGAGCATAAATGGAGATTGAAAACGATTATAACAATATGGGGAGGAAATTGCTGGTCGTTTGGGGATAAACATTTTTTTTAGTGGAAGAAAAAAATTAGTATTTAATTAAACAGAATATGCAACTAAAATCTCAAATTGGAAACCCGGCAACTATCTCTTTGCTGCTGCGCAATCACTCTTATCCTTATAATGTTTAAAATAGTGGCATGAATCCATCTAACCTACAGCCACAATTTGAGCAATTTGAGCATGCAGATTTTGGGGCACGATTTGATGATTTGAGGATTACATGCAGATTTTGTGAAGCTATTAATTATTTTGTGATTGCATGTAGATTTTCTGCCATTTCACTAGAATAGAGATTCGATCTGCAAATATTTGTGTGTCCTTCAACATTAGTGGGTCACTGGGCCTTCGAAATTGAGAAGTTTATTGATAGTTCTGTTCTGAATCCTCTCTAGTATGTTGGATCTCCTCAGGAGCGGTCTTTGCTTCAGAATCAGTTTGGAAAGTTCAACATCATTTTAACATCTTACGATGTCATTCATTTCTTGGGGCACATTCTCTAGAATTATTGTATTTTAGATGAAGGTCAAATAACAAAGAATGCAAAGTCGAAAGTCACCACTGCAGTGAAACAATTAAAAGCAGAACACCGTCTTATTTTGAGTGGAACACATCGTAGGATTGGATCGCATGGTATATGAATCTGATCTGCCTTTTGATGAACTAAATTCCTTCCCATGCAGATCACAATTTATAGAAGAATCGATGGGTTTGGAATCGATTCGTGACCTAACTGATTTGATTTTGTTACAACATTGCCAGAAGATGCAGTAGTTTTGACACATCGTCTTGAGACATGTTTTTTTATCAAACCAAAACAAATATAGAAAAAAAAGATATGGGTTTTTCCAGAACGAAATGAGTTACATAACCAAAAAATTGTTTCCTTGGATTCCTAACGGTTTGAGAGGAAATTGCAGTTCTTCGGAACCCTGTTTTGGTGACTACAGGAAGAAAAAAATGGTTTTTAAAATTGTACCGCCGCTTATCTGTCGAGTCCTGCAATGTATTGGGCTATGAAATCCCAAAGGATACTTGCATTCTCGTGAGTCTGGGCGATTGGAAGAAACCCAAAGTCATGGGAGGACTCCCAAACCGCGAAGAAAATAAAACGGAGCCTAAAATGGATACATCTGAGGATGACATAAGTGATGCATTGAAGATTTTACTTGATATAAGAAACCATCCTCTATTAATTCATTGCAAAATAGGGAAGGTGTATATAACTGCATTAGCCAATAGACCTTTCTCTCTTTTGCTTTCGACTACCATTGATAATGTGCATCAATAACATGTGTGTGTTGTGCATAAGAGCATGTTCATTTTCCTATTTGATAATATTCTTTCCAAAACTTAGGGCATGCTAACAATTTGATTTTGTGCAGCGCCCTACAAGTTGTTTGGTAGGATGTTTACGTAAAATGCAGAATTGGTGCCTTGCATCAATATTTGATGAATATGAGCGATTTGCTGGAACAAAAACCTGAGTATCAGACTTGCAATTCATAGAATGGTTCAACATAGCAAATAAATAGAATCACAGTTATTCCTCGACAATTTTCTCAATTATTAGGGGTTAAAATCATAACAAATATGATTTGCATTTTACTGAGTGCTGTAAAATGAATTCAAAGGGAAAGTAGTTTCCTTTCAACATTGCTCAGGTTAATCAATTTCCATCATTGTTTGAGTGGGTAGTTGTTTAAGATGAACTATGCATATGATCAGTAGTAGACTTTTGTGTACATTGTGCCGAAGTACCCTATATTTTACTGTGACAAATGAGATGTTTTTGAGGAAATCCAAGGGATTTTTCCAATGTGAGCCATACAATGCTGTTGATATTATTTGAGGCTTCCATACCAGCTTGTATATCAAACATCCATGATGAAAAGTGCAGATTTCAAAGGGTATATGACGCAACATTCTAGTGAAAGCAAGATTTAGCCCAACATATTTGTCACCGAGATCTTCAAAATTTAGAGTTGGAATTAAAATCTATGTTTTTATTCTTATTGTATGCTTTTATGTAACGCACTAATCTGCAGGACACAACAAATCTCTAATGCCAAGCTTTTTTCCATGCACATTCCATGAACCATCTGACACAAACATGAAGTAATTTATTTTTCATGGGTATTTATTAAAAAAAATCAGGAATTGGACTAAAATTACGCTTTTGATTCTCCTTAATTTGTTTCATTTGGCATTAATTTTTGCGTAAGAATCAGGGAGGGAATGACCATTTCTTCTTGAACATACTTATGTTCTTTATGCCAAGTTTTTTTTTGCAGGTTTTGGGTAATCAATTGATCATTAAGAAGACTAAATTGTGCCAACAATTGGTCTTCAAAAGACTAATTTCATGAGAAATTCTAAAAAACAAGTCCTTGAACATAAACGAAATTTCCAGAAAATTATAAGTTCTTACAACTTCCTGTAATAGCTTAATGGTTTGACCTGTTGCATGACAGGTTAGCAAATTCAAAGAGCTAGGGTTTGTTCCTAAATGTACAAGGATGGTGAAATACCTATCCACACTTGAATTCGACGTCTACAGGTGGCTGGTCAAAGCTGGTGATTTGCTATTTTTGAGATTTTGCATGCCATAATTCAATTTTCCCAGCAAAAGTCATTATCCATTCCTCACAATCCACATACACTTCATTACATTTTCATCAATCTTAACCCACCAATAAAAGCAACGAAGCTCATTTACAAGATTTTTGTTCCACTTTACATATTCATTGTCAGTTTCCTTTTTCCTACCCTTGCAAATAACACCTTGCTTCCATACACCATTGAGTCCATAGTCCTTGAGTCTAAATATTAAAAAAAAAACACCTTGAAGCTTGCATGCCTTAAGGGCAAGCTATCATGCCGATAAACAATAGAATACATCAACATCCCTTGTTCATCGGATCTTCTGAGTATTCGACAACAACAAATTCATTCATACCTAGAAAGATGTATTCAAAGCATTTTAACTCTCATCCACATCAAGATGGGAGCTCTTGTGTTGACTAGTGGCATACATCAATGGCCACTAAGTTAACAATTTCTTGTTATTTTTGACACCGAAACATTTATTCACATGACAAGAATTGTGCCAATGAATGTTGAAGAAATGACGACCAATCGTTTTGTAGGAGAGGAAGCAGGATTAATTTCATTACTTTTCAGTTTTTGATGTAAATGACTTGAGGACAAGTCAATAAATAAGGTTGGGGGGAAGTGTAAATTCTAAATTTTGTATACCTTCCAAGCCTTATACATTTTCAGCCGCATTCAACAGCAGATTCCAAACATTCAACAGAAGATCCAGCAGTAGATTTAGCAACAGATGCAACAACAATAAAAGATTCACTTTTTCGACTTCATCCACCATTTTCACAACCAAGTAAAGAAGACTATGATCAGAATTTTGTAGCCACACATGCACAACTCTCATCCATTTTTGAAAGGGTAAGTTGAGGTATGATATTTTCTAACTTTTAACCATTTAATTCCTTGAAAGCTAGAATGATAATTTTTGGAAAAAAACTTCCTTTCCTCATTTCATAAAATTGCCAAAACCATCAGTTTGGGGGGGGGGGGGATACATTTACATTCATACTTTGTCACCTTCATATTTTTCCGTATTCATATATCACATTCTAAAACCCACATACCTTCAAAATATATTCACTATTACATGAGCATAT
Source organism: Pinus tabuliformis (assembly GCA_031772625.1). Taxonomy (NCBI): domain Eukaryota; kingdom Viridiplantae; phylum Streptophyta; class Pinopsida; order Pinales; family Pinaceae; genus Pinus; species Pinus tabuliformis. The sequence goes on from CM062820.1 coordinate 597,056,006, forward strand.
AAATGCCTTTGTAAAAGGGTACTTAAAAGCTAATTGGATGCAACACAATCATGGTTGTTACACAAGAACCAACCATGATGCATCCCAACAAAATACTTTGCAATAAAAATCACATTATCAATATGCAAAGATCATACATTAGAATTGAATGCAGCAAACAAAATATGGTTGAAACACAAGAACCAACCAAGTTGCAATTCATAAAAAACACTTCTCAAAAGTTAAGTAAATGATATCACGCAAAGTTTAAGCCAAAGCTCAAGTATCAAAAGTAATGTAATAGATTGCATGAAGACATACAATACCTTCAGTTTGGGGGTATGTTGGGCCTAAGAATTATCCTTAAAATACATCCACTTTCACTCCATTCACACATTTTCTCACCTCTATCCCACCACCATGTCATCACATTAGCTTCACTTTCATCATTAAATGGGTTATCATTGTGTTTTCCAAAACATTATTAATTCTTAGTATTTTTTAATATAATTTGTGGCTAAACTTTAGAAAATAATATCCAGATACCTATACCTAACAATTAGAATGAGTTTGTTGACATGTGTAGGCACAAAGGAAGCTTCTAAGGCACCCTTATGCGGCACTATATGTTCAAATTCGAATTTGAGGAGATCATGGACCTCATGGATAAGATCATGGATCTCATGGAGAAGATCATGGAGGATAGGGTTATGTGTCACCATTGGTTGAGAGATATGTGGATTTGAAGAGAGAATAGTGGATCCACATTTATGAGTTTGTTATCATAAATTTTGTATAAATAGGACTGTTATCTCCTTCATTTGTAACTTTTGAATTTATAATTTAGAATTGAGAAGTTAGAATTTACTACCTTAGGATCTTATAAGTTTGTAAGGAGAAGTTAGAATTCAGAATCATTGTAATGGAGATTTTAGAACCTCTTGGAATGTAGAACTTGTAATTTCAATTTGCAATTGAAGATAAATCAAATGGAGCTTCTTTGATCTTCTACATTTGACTTCTCTTTTGATGTGCTTGTGAATCCTTGGAAGGGCCCCCATTGTCTAGCAAGTACACTTTTGTTTTGGTAAGCTTTCATTTTATGTTTGTTTGTAAATTTCATTAGGTTCATATGTTTGAAATATTAATGAATGACCTTTCGTAAGAAAGTGTTAATGTTTCTTTCAATGAATTTTATTTGTTATTGTTGAGTCCCAAACCTGCACTTCCCTATATACCCTTTCAGCCTTCTTTTTCCATTTACTTCATCCACCAAGCTGTCAAATCGTTGCATAATAGTTTAAAAAAGAGCTTATGGAATGGTTTCCTAACTATGTTTATGACTGTTGTTTGATTTAGATTTTTGTTCAAGCAGCTGCGGAAACTTGTCACTTTCCGCAGCCAGCCCAAGTTTCCGTAGCCATTTTGTTAAAGGCTATGCTACATGTGTCCAATGGAGAAACCATCCACATGGGTACGCTGCACGTGACGTGTACATGGGGTGTGTCCCCTCAGATCAGCCAAATCACTCATAAACAGTCGCGGTCAATGATGGTCAAAGGAAGGGCCAAATGAGGAATTTTGCGGTGGCACGGCTCTGTTTTGCCCACGTGAAGGTTTGCATGGCACGATCCTTAGTTTTTAGAGGTACTGGCACACTTGGAGAGCAACCTGTGAACTGAACCAAGCAGCCACCACTCCATGAATTCATGACCATCACGCTAGATCTCGGCTCAAGGAGATTTACGTGTCTCTTGGCAGCATAAATCTAGGAATTAGTTGCAGCATCTTTTTCTTATAAATAACGCATTGATATATGCTGAAGGGATTAGCTTTTGTATTGTAATTTCGACTGTTGTCACCCACTCTACTGCATTTCACTTTGCTTTAAATATATGAGAAGACAATTTTTTTGAATCTGATTTGTGACTAAGTAATTGACTGGCCGAGGTTGCAGAGGGCCCCTGTACACTAGAGCTTTGTATAGTTTCTTAATTGCTTTCATTTACTGTTTTTTAATCATTGCTTGTATATATAGTGTGCTGTTCTGATGATCATTTGCTGTCTAGATTTCCTTTATGTTTCTTTTCTAACTGTTAGCTAATCAGTGCTTCTTTTACAGGTTTTGTTGTAGGTAGCCCAGGCAGATTTACATATTTTTTTTGATAACTATTGACATGAGATCATCTTGTCCTTCCTGCTGATTTTCATTTCCTGAAGTTTAATTCCAGCACTGTCATTTTTCAAATTGTGTTTTTCTTATTTATTTTTCTGCTACTTAGACATCATATTACTCATTTGTTTATGATTTCCTTTCTATAGTCAAGTGACTCTATTAGTAAGGAATCAAAATATTACTTATTGTAGTATGATCTAGTTTGCTTTCTTGCAATTTAAATATCATATTGCTCAGCTTGTTCATGATTGCTTCCCATAAGACAGATTGAGTTGAAGGGTAAAGGATCAGAACAGGGGTTGAAGTAGTGTGATTAGTTTCCTTTTATGCAATTTAGATATCATATTACTCAGCTTGTTTATGATTGCTTCCCATAAGGCAGATTGAGTTGAAGGGTAAAGGATCAGAACAGGGGTTGAAGTAGTGTGATTTAGTTGCTTTGCTTTCAGTCTTTGAGTTTCTTTAAGTTCAGTTTTTACTTTCTTTTTCATACAGCAGTAAGGATACTGGGCCATTTTCATTAGTTCACTGTTTGATACATTTACTTCCTCTTGAGAATTGATTTCATTACAATTAGTTTAGAGCTTTCTTTTTGAACAATTTTAAGTTTGGAAAATCACTGTAGAAATCACCATTACCATCCATACTTAACTTTCAAATTCGCCATCACACACTAGAGAATCCATAAAAGATAAATCCAAAAACAAACTAAAAAACTCAAAAACGACAAAAGACTAAGAAAATGGTTATCTTGTACATATAGTACACTTCACTTCATCAGTTTACGAATCCCGGATTGACATTTTAATTAGCAATTTAGAACACACTAAATTGACCAAACATTTTGGCGCCGTTGCCGTGGAAGTGAAACTAGGTAGCCAATTTCTTAAAAAAAAAATTTCGAGGAAGGAAAATTGATAACCTATCAAAGTATGCTCTCCTCTTGCACTTAGCGTGATCTCGAGGATCAGAAAAGAGAAAATTATTGGTTTAATAGTTTCTTGAGTATGCTCTCTTCTTGCACCTAGAGTGACCCGGAAGAGCAAAAAGAGAATTATTAGCCTGACTTGAAGAAAAATAAAAATGATATGCATAGAGCAAGAGATTGTAGGGGAAGGTTTTTAGCTAGAGCCAAGAGTTCGATTTTCACAACTCCATCTACTTCAAGGAATAGACAAGAGACACCTCCATCATCTCCAACCTACACTCCTAGCCCTAGGATTCCTGGAATTCAAGAGGCAGTAGTTGAGTTAGGAGACTCTTCCACACCATCCATCGAATCTGAATTAGGAAAAGATCATTTCTTTCTTTCTACAAGGAGACACATTGTAATTGAAGAAGTAGAATCACCTAAGGAAGAAGAAGGAGAAATTCCTCCTTGTTCGCCATTAGTAGAGGAACTAGAGGAATTTGAAATCTCTGAGGAAACTACCATGACAGAAGAGGGAGTTAACGGATTTGGTAGAGGTAGAGGTAGAGGAGGGGGAGGAGGAAATAATGGAGGAGGTAGAGGTAACAATGGGGGAAATAGGGATGGAGATAACTCATTTGGATTTCCTATAGTCGATGAGGATTCTCGAGCAACAATGAAAAATATTTGACCATCTTTCCTCCCAAACTTTCATGGGTTAAGAAATGAAGATCCTGAAACATTTCTATTTGAGTTTGAGGTCGTGTGTCGAACTTATGATTATCTGGAAGACTCTCAAAAACTCAAACTGTTTCCTTCAACATTGAAAGGAGCTTCTTTGAAATGGTTCATGGGATTACTCACTCAATCCATTAAGACTTGGAATGATATGAAACAAAAATTTCTGGATAGATACATGGACTATTGTATGCCTACCAACCACAAGGATGAAGTATTTAAAATGGTACAAAGAGAAGATGAAAACTTGGAGGATTTACTTGAAAGATTCCAATACAATCTGAAAAGAGCAAAAATGAGTAACTTGGATGAGGAAACCTTGAAAGCCCTTCTATTAAAATCCATTAGAGATGAATGGATAGATATTTTGAACATGATGGGAAAAGGAGACATATCTCAACTTCCACTTCATGATATAGCAGAGCCGTGTGTCCATCTCTCAAGAGGAAAATCTAAAACTGGAAAAGGGCCTAGAGATCCTTCTCTCATCAGAGCAAACAAATCGGCAACTGGATCAGTAAGTAGGGCTGAGATTGGAAATATGCTTGATGAATTCAAAACTGATATCTTAGGGAGTCTTAGTGAGAAACTAGACACTCTTAAGATCCACAATAAGCAGAAAGCAGAAGCTGAAGCTTTAGCCATCTTTTGCCCAAAATATAGAAAAAAACATGCTCTCAGGGAATGTCCCTTGGATGCAATAGTTGTAGAAACATGTGCGATTTGTTCAGAGAATCATGAGACCAAGAATTGTCCTTCAATTCCTGGGCTCAAAGCTGTCTTCCAAGAAGATCCAAATACAATTGAGTCTCTCTGTTTTGTTGCAAGGAGACCTTGGCAGGGGCAAAAAAACCAAGGGTTTAATAACTCTATGAACTTTCAAACCCCACCAAATTGGAATCCTTGGCAACAACCTTGGTCCCAACCTCAAAATCCTTTTCAATCATGGGTACAAGGCATGCAAAATCCTTATGGGAGATTTGCTCAATTTTATCAATATCCTCCATCTTTTCAAAACCAACAAGCTCCACAACTTCCAAATCAAAATCCACAATTATCATTTCCATTTCAACAACAACAACCGTCTCAACAAAACCCAAATTCTCAACTCTTGCTTCCATTCCAACAGAAGTCAAATCAACTTCCTTCCCAGCCATTTCCAAACCCCAATAATAAAAACCCTCAAAATGCTTACATGGTAGAAGGTCAACAATTTCCTACCTATATGATTGTTCCTCTCAATGATGTACAACTCAGATCTGGTAGAGTTTTAGATAAACCTTCTATATGTTCACACCTAATCCGAAGACGGTTGGGTAAACTGGAACGTGAACAGTCATCAAGAAGATGAACTGTTCCGTCCACTTTGTGTATATAAACAATTGTTCTCTTATGAAATAATATCTCAGTTTTCCTTTGTTCAATGTGGAGTTACCCTGGCCTGACATGGTATCAGAGCTCAGGTCCCAGTCCCTAAAATAGTTGTAACTCCTCTGCTCTCTGGCGCACTAGCGCTGCATCTGCCTGAGCGTTTGCCTGACATAACGCTCTCTGCTCTCTGGCGCACCAGCGCTGCCTCTGTCTCTGAGAACGTTGAAGATTCTTCCGTTGAAGAGATCTGACACCGATTTGCAGCACGTTTCAGGTACATTCCGCTGGTATCATCGAAATTCCGCTTGGAATTGTTTTTAAAACGCTATATGCGCATACCAAACGACTTTTTCTGAACCTATCCACACATTCATTGGTTGTTTCTGCTGAGTTTCATTGTAGCTAACCGCAGGCTTCTCAATAGGAATTGCAGTCGTTGTTTCTCCTCACTTTCATAGCAAGCCAGCACTCAAATCAACCCGTTCCACCGTTCTGGTCCTCTCATTGTAGAAATCTAGCTTTCTTAGGTCTTGAATGGCGGCCTTGATTTTTGCTTCCACCGCTTCGATCTCCACTTGAAATGTATAGACCCAATGTAGATAGCGAATGGACAGTCTTGCGTATAGACTTCTCATAGAAACATTAACCAGAGGGAGGCTATCCGAGGTATCGAACTTCAAGATTTTGGGAGGCAGCGTATTAGCGGTAATATATTGCCAATACCATTCGTATTAGCGTATTAGCAGAGATATGTCATTGCTGTATGTAAAGCTTTGTTTTGGCAGCACGGGCTTTTAAATTTTCCACAGCCTCGTTATGGTATTACGCAGTTTTATGTGATGGTAATATTGAATCACCAGGCCATGGTCCGTGAGTTGATTATGTACAATGAGATGCAATCTGCCAAACCATCTGTACACGTTCCACAGAATCGCAAGACTAAGCTATGTGAAAACTATGCCTAGGGTACATGCACTTTTGGGGATAGATGCAACTTTGCACATGGTGCGAATGAGCTGCGGGAGCAGCCTGCCGGGTCCTAATCCACTCAGAAACTCACGTGTGCAGAAAGCTTAATTGAATACTTTATTATGTTTTGTTTTAGAGGCATAGTCACCATTAAAGTATGTAGACTTGTTAGAAGAGAAGTGCAGTGTATTTGCGCAGTTTGTTTATGCAATATTTGCGCAGTTTGTTTATGCATATAACCATAAGATTTTAACCTGATTCATCTAAAAAAAAAAGAGGTTTGAGAATGACAAGAAAGATGATTTTAATGGTGGTATAATGTTGTGCTGATGATATGTATTTATGATGGCAATTTTAAGTATTGAGTTGTAAGCAGTTTTCAAAGGGGTTATATGATCAGTTTTCCTGACATAATATTTCAATGAAATTCTGATGCCTTCTGCCACATATTAGAGGGATTTAAAGGCTGTAAAGTGAGGATTTTTTAGCAGAAGTAATTTTTATCAGCAAAATTATTTTTCTATCAGCAGAAATAATTTTTGTTACAGTATGCATTCAAGAGAAAGAGGAAGATATTTCAGAGGCAGGGGGGGCAGACATTCTCAAGCAGAAAAAGAAGATCTGCATTGCATTCGCTGCAAACGAAATGGATCACATGATGCTTCTACATGCAAGCTACCATGGGAAAAGATTGAGCAGAAAAGAAATCAGCAGAAAGGTAAAATTGATGACACAGACAAAGGTAAAGCACCTGAATCCGCTCACTATATTGAGGCACAATGTAACATTGGAGTAAATGAAGACTTGTTTAATGCTTCACTTGCTTCTTCGAAAAATGACTGGTTGCTTGATTCAGGAGCAACCTGTCATATGACTCATAGGAAAGATTTTTTTGAAGATTTCACTAACAATGTTGATGGAGCAGTATACTTTGCAGATCAGTCAAAAATCAAGCCATCAGGGCTTGGCACAGTCAGGCTTAAACTGCCTGGTCTTCCAGACTTTCTTCTGGATCATGTTCTATATCTCCCACAGCTCAAGAGAAACTTGCTGTCCCTGGTCCACATCCGCCAGCAAGGTCACTCCATTCATATGTTTGATGGAAAGCTTGAGGTAAGAAAGGCATCTGACCATTCACTTGTCATGAGGGGTATAGAAGAAGAAAGACTTCTTAAACTGCAAGGAACCTCTGCTCATGCACAACATTTTTCATATATTTCTCATCATGAAGAAGGTACACTTCCATCAAGTTTATTATGGCATGCTAGATTTGGACATTTAAACTATGATAGTCTCCGCTTGTTGAAGAAAAATGGTGTTGTTGGTTTGCCTACAATTCCTAGAAAACATAAGCAATGTGATGCTTGCATTCTAGGAAAGCATAGCAAACAGTCTTTTCATGATTCACATTCAAGAGCACATAGGAAACTTGAACTCATTCATTCAGATTTATGTGGTCCAATGCCTGTTCCTTCTGCAAATGGAAATAAGTATATCTTGACATTTATTGATGATTACACCAGAATGTGTTGGGTTTATTTATTGAAGAACAAATCTGATGCTTTTCAAACATTCAAGAATTTTCATAAGTGGATTGAAAATGATGCACAATCTCATATTGGGTCTATTCGAACTGATAATGGAAAAGAATATACATCAAATGAATTTGAACACTATCTTCGCCAACATGGGATTAAACATCAAACAACTGTGCCTTATAATCCTCAACAGAATGGTGTAGCTGAAAGAATGAACAGAACAATTTTGAATATGGTACGATCCATGCTTTTCTTCAAAAATGTAAAGACAATGTTTTGGGCTGATGCTGTTCTATGTGCTGCATATATAAAGAATAGATGTCCATCTAGTGCTATAAGAAACAAGACTCCTTATGAATTGTGGTATGGACATGTTCCTTCGGTAAAACATCTCAGGATTTTTGGTTCCACCTGTTATGCTTTAATACCAAAGGTACATAGAAACAAACTTGGTGCTAGAAGTCGTAAGTGTATCTTCCTGGGGTATTCAAACACATCTAAAGCATACCGTCTCTATGATGAAGTAAATAAAAAGTTTGTTTTATCTAGAGATGTCATTTTTCTTGAATCATCCAAATCTGACAGTGTTGTTGAGCGGCAACTTGATCGCTTGGATAGATTCACAAAACCAAAATCATTTCAAGAGTTTGATAATCAGATTCCACATCTTGAAGGGGGGATTCCTATACTAGATCAACATGTGGAATCTCCTTCTGAAGAACAATCTCCCCTGCATGACACTCCAACAACAGATGATGCTTTAAGTGATGTAATTGATAGAATTGGTGGACTCAATCTTGATTCAGACCCAACTCAATCAACAGAGCAGCCTGGACCATCTCAGAAAGGTCCCCCAAAGTGGCTGACAAAGACACTTGAAAGTGTTCATCCTGATGAAATTGGAAAAACAGGAACCAGAAATACAAACCGACAAGATGGAGGTGATGTAGATAACTCTAATTCACCTGTTGATATGGATGTTACTTATGATTGTGAATTGAACTTGTCTACAGATTTTGAACCAACTTCCTTCAAAGAAGCTGCTTCTCATGATGAATGGAAAGAAGTGATGCAGAAGGAGTATGATGCCCTCATAAAGAATGGCACTTGGAAGCTGGTTGATCCTCCATTTGGAACCAAACCAATTGGCTGCAAGTGGGTCTACAAGAACAAGTACAAAGCTGATGGCTCACTTGACAAGCACAAAGCTAGGCTTGTGGCAAAAGGCTTTGCACAGAAGGAAGGGGTCGATTATGAGGAAACTTTTGCCCCCACAGCAAAATGGGCAACCATCCGAACACTCTTTGCACTAGCTGCTCAGAACGGTTGGAAAGTCCATCAAATGGATGTAAAAACTGCATTCTTGAATGGAGATCTAAAAGAGAATGTTTTTATGTCCCAGCCTGAAGGATTTGCTGTGAAAGGACATGAACACAAAGTATGCAAACTTGTGAAGTCCTTGTATGGCCTCAAACAAGCACCATGAGCCTGGTATGAAAAACTAACTGAGCATCTTCTGAAACTCAACTTCAATCATTTTGATCTTGGTGATGCAACTTTATTTGTCAAGAAAGTTGGCAAAACAGTTGTATATCTAGTGGTATATGTAGATGATCTTTTAATGACAGGGAACAATGAAAGCTATATTGCATCCATAAAGAAAGAATTAGGAATTTTTTTTGAAATGACTGATTTGGGCTATGTTCATTACTATCTTGGCATTGAAGTAACCCAACATCCAAAGTCCATATTTCTTTCTCAAAAGAAATACATTGGAGATTTGTTAAACAGATTTGGCATGACAGAGTGCAATCCCCTTTCTACTCCAATGGAACAAAACTTGAAGCTCACATCTATTGAAGGAAAGGAATTTGAGGATGCAACAAAGTATAGACAGCTTGTAGGAAGTCTCATCTACCTCACTACTACCAGACCAGACATTTCATTTGCTGTTGGAATCCTCTCCAGGTTTATGCAAAAGCCTTGTGAGGGACATTGGTCTGTTGCAAAAAGAGTTCTAAGGTACTTGAAGGGAACTCAAGACCTTGGAATCAAGTATACACAGGTGGACGACTTCAACTTGATCGGATACTCTGATTCAGACTTCGACGGAGACAAAGAAATTGGGGTATCTACTTCAGGATATGCTATGAGTCTTGGATCAGGAGCTGTCTCCTGGAGATCACGCAAACAATCAGTACCAGCAGATTCCACAACAGAAGCAGAATACGTGGCAGCAGCTGAAGCAACGAAAGAAATTGTGTGGCTCAGGAAAATTCTTGAAGATTTGCAGGTAAAACAAGTACAATCAACTCCACTCATGATTGATAACACCTCTGCAATAAAGTTGGCCAAGAACCCAAAGTTTCATGATCGTACTAAGCACATCAATACTAAATATCATCTGATCCGACATCATGTTGAGGCCAAAACAATCCATCTCCGTCATTGTTCCACAAATGAGCAAATTGCAGACATCTTCACCAAAGCGCTTGGAAGAGAAAAGATTGAAAGATTCAGAACGATGCTTGGACTCACCAACATCCCTTCAGATTAAGGGGGGGAATGTTCACACCTAATCCGAAGACGGTTGGGTAAACTGGAACGTGAACAGTCATCAAGAAGATGAACTGTTCCGTCCACTTTGTGTATATAAACAATTGTTCTCTTATGAAATAATATCTCAGTTTTCCTTTGTTCAATGTGGAGTTACCCTGGCCTGACACTATAGATGCCCAAAAGCAAAGCATTTCTGAGGAAGATTCTCTTGAAGCCAATAAGGGTTCTGAAGCATCTCTTCAAAACCCAAGCACTCAGATATAAAAAGAAAAAGAGCTAACCCCCACAACTCCTATAGTTGAGCAACCTGCATCTTCATCCACACCTCCTTTTCCTGAAAGATTACAAATTGACAAAGGGGTGGAAAAACAAATCTTGTTGCCTGACTATGATTTTATAGATGAATTGAAGAATGTTTGTATCAAGATTCCCTTGTTACAAGCCATTAGAGAGATTCCTATTCTAGCAAAAACAATAAAGGAGTTGAGTCTTAAAAGACCAGGAAGGAAGCCTAGAGACACAAGAAGAATCCACCTAATAGGGAAAATTGCAGACATCATGATGGTAAAAATTACTATGTAGAAGTATGTAGATCCCGGTAGTCCAATTGTCAAAACACATATCAATGGGGTAGAAATTCCAAATAGTTTGATTGATTTAGGGGCTGCTATCAACATTATGAGTAGACATACTATGGAACAACTGAAACTTCCTAATCTTCTTTTTACACCTACTTTACTGCAACTTGCAGATCGATCAATTATTAAACTAGATGGTGTATTAGAAGACATTTCAGTCTCCTTAGACTCTTGGGAATATCAAGTAGATTTCATGATTTTAACCCCCAAGAGTAATTTAGGAGGACACCCTCTCATCTTAGGAAGACCTTGGCTAGCCACAGCCGATGCTTTCATCAGTTGTAGGTCTGGGGATATGTATATTTCTGATGGTAATTCGACAAAGAAATTCAATCTGTATCCTCCAGCAAAAGCAATTACAAAAATAGGAGATAATGAGTGGATTGATGTTGAAGATGCTATACAACCTGTCTTTACCATTTCTGAAGTTAGTGAAGATAGTCAAATTCTGAACACATTAGAAAACTTTGAAACATCTTCAGAATATGACCACACACAATTTCAGTTAGATTCTGACATTGAGTATCTATCATCTAGACAAATGTCTCTTTTCTCTATGGAAGAGTTTGGTAGTTCCGCCATTGAGATCTTTCCAGGAAAAACATTGAATATCAACAAAAATTTGGAAAGATCACAACAGGAAGAACTAACAAAAATCTTGCAAAAACATTCTACCGCATTTTCATGGGAATATACTGATATGAAAGGTATTGACCCTAAGACTTGCATTCATCACATCTACATTGAGGAAAACAGTAGACCGATCAGACAACCTCAGAGAAGGATGAATCCAAACCTTAGGGAGATAGTGAAAGAAGAGCTCCAAAAACTACTTAATGTAAACTTCATTTATCTAATTTCAAATAGCCGATGGGTTTCTCCTTTGGTTATAGTACCTAAAAAGAATGGTAAATGGAGGGTATGCATTGATTACAGGGAATTGAACAAAGCAACTTTGAAGGATCACTTTCCTTTACCCTTTATCGATCAGGTATTAGATACTTTAGCAGGCAAAAAGTATTTTTCATTTTTGGATGGTTTTAGTGGCTACAATCAGATTCAGGTAGCACCTGAAGATCAGAACAAGACCACATTTACCTGTCCATGGGGAAATTTTGCTTATCGAGTACTTCCTTTTGGATTATGTAATGCACCCACAACATTTCAAAGGGCAGTACTAGGAATATTTTCTTATCTAATCCATGATTGTGTAGAGGTTTATATGGATGATTTTACAATTTATGGTAATTCGTTTGAAGAGGCATTAGAGAATTTGGAAAAAGTCCTTATAAGATGTAAAGAAACAAACCTATCATTAAGTCATGAAAAATGCTTTATGAGGTTTACTGAAGGGATTGTTTTAGGACATCATATTTCAGGGGATGGGATTAAAGTTGATAGATCAAAAGTTGAAGTCATCTCCAAGTTGCCTATTCCAAATTGTCAAAAAGACGTTAGAAGTTTTCTTGGATTTACTGGATACTATAGAAGATTTATTGAAAACTTCACCAAAATAGCATCTCCACTCTTCAAATTACTTAAAAAAGACTGTGAATTCAAATGGGATCCTGATTATCAATCTGCATTTGAAACTTTGAAAACAAGAATATCTGAAGCACCCATTTTGAGAGGGCCAAATTGGAAACTTTCTTTCCATATTTCCATAGATGATTCAGATACATCTATAAGAGTTGTGTTGGGACAAAAGGATTTAGTTCCTTATGCCATTCACTACACCAGTAAAAATTTGACTCCCATCGAGTTAAACTATACTGTGACTGAGAAAGAGCTCTTAGCTGTTGTTCATGCCATCAATAAGTTTAGACACTATATAACTGGCTATGAAACTTTTGTCCATACTGATCATTCTGCAATTAGATATCTCATGAATAAACCTGTTACTAATGGCAGAGTTACAACATGACTCTTACTTTTACAAGAATTCAATATTACTGTGTTGGATAGACCAGGGAAACAAAATACAACAGCTGATTTCTTGTCTAGAATCCAAAATACTAATGAAGATTCTCCTGTAGAGGATAAGTTTCCAGAAGAGTATTTATTTGCAATAACTACTAAGACTCCTTGGTATGCAGATATTGCTAACTATTTGGTTACAGGAAAGCTACCTCCACATTTATTTCCTGGTGAAAAAAGAAGAATTATTCAGGAGAGTTCAAGTTATTCATGGATTTCTAATGAATTGTTTAAAACAGGGCTAGATTGTGTGATCAGAAGATGTGTTCGGGAAGATGAAATGCCTGACATCCTCAAGGCATGTCATGATGAACCCTGCGGTGGACACTTTTCTGACAAAAGGACGGCCTATAAAATCCTTTCCTTAGGATATTATTGGCCTTCCCTTTTCAAAGATGCAAAACAATATGTCAGAAGGTGTGATAGCTGCCAAAGAGTTGGGAGACCGAATCTTTCAAATGAAATGCCATTACAACCACAGGTACTCATCGAACCCTTTGAAAAATGGGCTTTAGATTTCATTGGACCTATTAATCCACCATCTAAACAGAAAAAGTATATATTGGTATGCATTGATTATGTCACTAAATGGGTAGAAGCTAAAGCATTGCCTTTTGCCACTGTAAATTCAGTTGTTCAATTTCTTTTTGAGGATATTTTTACTTGTTTTGGTGTCCCAAGAGAAATTGTGACAGATCAGGGAAGTCAATTTACATCTAACTTGATGGAGAAGCCGATGGAAGAATACAAAATCAAGCACATAAAATATACTCCTTACCATCCGCAAGCAAATGGCCAAGTGGAGTCTACAAACAAAGTTCTTGAGAGCATCATCACCAAAACTGTCATCTACACAGAAAAGATTGGGCAGAAAGGCTTCCTGAAGCCTTATGGGCCTACAGAACTACATGGAGGAATACAACAGGACATTCTCCCTATGAACTTGTTTATGGGAAAGAAGTCCTGCTCCCCATTGAGTTTCAAGTCAAGACTTTCAAGATGGCAATCCAGTTGGGGATGAATCTATCATAAGCCCAAAAGCACAGAATGGAGCAGCTAAATGAGCTAGATGAGATCAGACAAGAAGCAATTTTAAAGACTGATCTAGTTCAACATCAAAGAGCTAAATGGCATGACAGATACATCAAAGAGAGAAAGTTTCAAGAGGGAGATTGGGAATTATTGTTTGATTCCAAGTTCAAAGACTTTAAAGGTAAATTTCAAACCCATTGGCTTGGGCCATATGAAATTGACAAAGTCTTTAATAATGGAGCAGTAAGAGTCAAGACCATTGATGAATTTCAGATTTCTTTTCTTGTGAATGGCCACCGATTGAAAATTTATCATAAGCCACTCTCAAAAGAAGAATTTGTCAAGATGTTCCAAGAAAATTCTGCAATAAGGCTGGTGGAGAAGAATCATTCTTCCCCACCAGCCTAGCCTTTGATTCTTTCAGTTAAAAAAATAAAAAATAAAAATAAAAAATTTGTATAAGCCTGAAAACCAATCATAGATTGGCAGTCTTATACAGAAAATATGGAGTGAAAATCAAGGACACTTGACACTCTATATTTTCCAAAAAAAAAATCTCCTCTCCTTCTCTTTCCATATTCACTCCACCTCATTTTCCATTCCACTTCATCTCCATCTCATTCACATTCTCTCTTCACTTCACTCCGCTTCATTTTCATTCCATTCCACTCATTTCATCAATAAAAGTTCCTTTCAGAACTATTTTAACTCAGTTAGTTCTTTTCTAACCACATTTGTTCAGCTAAGTGGGTGTTGTCCCAGTTTCCGCAGCTGGAAATAGTTTCTGCAGCCAGAAACAGTTTCCGCAGCCAGAAACGATTTCCGCAGCCACCACCACTCTGTTTTTCAAATTCACAGTCAAAATGTTAGTACAAAAATCATGAAAATGCAGGTGTAAGTGAGCAAATACCATGAAGACATGGAGCATCTCCAAGACATCAAGAAAGAACAGTTGGTTAAAAGCTATGGGCAAGAAATGACAAAGTTTCCAAAGGTATGAGCAATTTTTTTTATCAAATAGCAATTAAAGTCATGATTATGCATAGTTATCAAACCATGAAAAGTTATACTATGTGTAATGATTCGATATGATAGCTCCATTACCCACTCCTATCCCACGACATTACTCCATACACCAAGCATTCATTTCTTAACGGTCTCATGATGGGTTTTTCGGGTTTAAACTCAAGTTAATTGCACTTTCATTTGCCACCTGCACTCATGAGATGTGACCAATCTCCTTACGGCTCTTCTTCACCGTATTTTCCGCAGCTATCTATTAAAACGTGTGATCTCCCGTACGCAGCCATTAATTCAAAAAAAAGATCTCGCCTGCACTACCAATCACTTACCATTTCATTTAAGACCTTCCTTTCATATACACGCACTTCAGTTTGTAAACCCATTCACCACTGTCTATCCTCTGTTCCGCCTGTAATCCGAAGCATTCCTGTTACCTGCTATCGATTGCAGCCATTACCTTTTACCATAAACCTTGCAACCGAGCTACTGTCCTCTACTAAAATCCTCATACGCAATTGTATCCTCAGTTGAAATTTGAAACAGGGAAAGTAATGGGAAAACTACTCAGGGCAGAGCTAGAAGGACCAAAATATCTAGAAGGTTACCCTCAAGCCAAGGATTTACTGAAGAAAGCTAAATGGTTACGGTTCATTCAAAGGTTTAAAGGCTATAACAAAGAAGTAACCAAGGCTTTTGCACGGTCATTTGATGGTCAGAAAGTGGAGATTGGAGATTTGAAGCTTACAGTGACCGAAACAACGGTAGCAGCTGCTACAGGCTTACCTCAGGAGGGTGAGAGATGGTTCAAAAATAAAAGCGTGGATGAATAGGCATGGAGAATCATGCTAAGAAACCCAGGTATGGACACCACCGTGTTTACTAAAGGAATTCCTGTTCATGCATTAAAGGAAGAATGGGCTAGCCTACTATTAGTTATCCAAAAATTTGTCACCTATGAAGGACGCTTCGGTTCAATGTATATGTACCATGCTAGACTGTTGATGAATTTCTTATAAAATCAGACTCTTAATTTGCCTTATTTCTTTCTCTTGAGTTTGAAGAAGATGAGCATTACAGTCCAAAAACACATAGGCAATATAAACCCTCATCTATACCATCATGGACTTATAAAAATTCTTATTGAAGACCACTTAAGGAAAAACAAAGATACATGGGAGCAATTCTTGATAAGAAACTACTTCCAAGAGCCATCTGAGGCCTCTGAAAGTAGCACACCGAGGACACCAAGAAAAAGTAGGAGGAGAGAAAAGAGCACTACAGTCCAAGACTCCCCTACTATAGAAACTCAAGAAACTGGCCAAAAAGAAGAAGAAGATAGAGCTAAAGACAAGAAATAGAAGAAAGAAAAAGGCAAAAGGACCATACAAGAAGTCTACCCATCCCCTGAGCAATCCATAGAGGAGGATTATCAACCACTATCAGAAAGATTAGTACATCTTCAGGCTGCTGCTATAGCAAAGAAAAAGGCAAAGGGAAAGCAGAGTATACAAGAAAAGAGTACTAGTCCACCATACTTAAGGAGAAGCACAAGGTTAAGAGGAAAAGGGAGTAAAACGCAAATAAAACGGCCCCACTTCATTGAATTGGGTGGAGAGACACCTGAGAAAACTCCAGCTGGCCATAGTCCACCTCATCCTCAACCAAGCATTGAAATCAGTCCTCCACATGATGAAAGCCCTTCTCGGCCAGAGTTGGAGAGCAGTCCTCCTCCTCCACCAGATTTTGAACTCAGCCCAAGAAAGACACCTGAAGTAGACCCCAATCAATAGGAAGTATATGACTACTTGGAATCATTAGAAAAATCAGCTACAGGTCCAAGTACCACTCTGCCACTAGATGCACAAGTTCAGTCCTTAAAACACGAGGTATTTGAATTAGAAGTCCTAAACAGGCATATTAAGCAGGAAAATGAAGCACTCAAAGAGCAGAGCAAGGTAGATAAAATTATTCATGATAACACTATGCTCCATTTAGGACTATGGCAAAAGAAAAACAAGAAGCTGAAGAAAAAGTGCAAAAAGTTGAGCAGAGAATTGATTAATCTCAAGTTCAGGTGTCTAATAAGGAAACCAAGAATGGTGGTAGCACCAAAGAAGAAGAAAAGAGGGCTAGATGTCCTAGCAGAAGCATCAGAACATATGGATTAGAAAGGGGTGACTAAATTTTGGTTGCATGAGGACATACAACACCTTCACAGTGGGGGTATGTTGAGTCCCAAACCTGCACTTCCCTATATACCCTTTCAACCTTCTTTTTCCATTTACTTCATCCACCAAGCTATCAGATCGTTGCATAATAGTTTAAAAAAGAGCTTATCGAATGGTTTCCTAACTATGTTTATGACTGTTGTTTGATTTAGATTTTTGTTCAAGCAACTGCGGAAACTTGTCACTTTCCACAGCCAGCCCAAGTTTCTGCAGCCATTTTGTTAAAGGCTATGCTACAGGTGTCCAATGGAGAAACCAACCACATGGGTAAGCTGCACGTGACGTGTACATGGGGTGTGTTCCCTCAGATCAGCCAAATCACTCATAAACAGTCGCGGTCAACGATGGTCAAAGGAAGGGCAAAATGAGGAATTTTGCGGTGGTACGGCTCTATTTTGCCCACGTGAAGGTTTGTGTGGCACGATCCTTAGTTTTCGAAGGTACTGGCACACCTGGAGAGCAGCCCGTGAACTGAACCAAGCAGCCACCACTCCATGAATTCATGACCATCATGCTAGATCTCGTCTCAAGGAGATTTATGTGTCTCTTGGCAGCATAAATCTAGGAATTAGTTGCAACATCTTTTTCTTATAAATAACGCGTTGATATACGCTGAAGGGATTAACTTTTGTATTGTAATTTCGACTATTTTCACCCACTGTACTGCATTTCACTTTGCTTTAAATACATGAGAAGACAGTTTTTCTGAATCTGATTTGTGACTAAGTGATTGACTGGTCGAGGTTGCAAAGGGCCCTTGTACACCAGAGCTTTTTATAGTTTCTTACTTGCTTTCATTTACTGTTTTTTAATCATTGCTTGTATATATAGTTTGCTGTTCTGATGATAATTTGCTGTCTATATTTCCTTTATGTTTCTTTTCTAACTGTTAGCTGATCAGTGCTTCTTTTACAGGTTTTGTTGTAGGTAGCCCGGGCAGATTTACATATTTTTTTTGATAACTACTGACATGAGATCATCTTGTCCTTCCTGCTGATTTTCATTTCTTGAAGTTTAATTCCAGCACTGTCATTTTTCAAATTATGTTTTGCTTATTTATTTTTCTGCTACTTAGACATCATATTTCTCATTTGTTTATGATTTCCTTTCTATATTCAAGTGACTCTATTAGTAAGGAATCAGAATATTACTTATTGTAGTATGATCTAGTTTGCTTTCTTGCAATTTAAATATCATATTGCTCAGCTTGTTCATGATTGCTTCCCATAAGGCAGATTGAGTTGAAGGGTAAAGGATCAGAACAGGGGTTGAAGTAGTGTGCTTAGTTTCCTTTTATGCAATTTAGATATCATATTACTCAGCTTGTTTATGATTGCTTCCCATAAGGCAGATTGAGTTGAAGGGTAAAGGATCAGAACAGGGGTTGAAGTAGTGTGATTTAGTTGCTTTGCTTTAAGTCTTTGAGTTGCTTTAAGTTCAGTTTTTACTTTCTTTTTCATACAGCAGTAAGGATACTGGGCCATTGTCATTAGTTCATTGTTTGATACATTTACTTCCTCTTGAGAATTGATTTCATTACAATTAGTTTAGAGCTTTCTTTTTGAACACTTTTAAGTTTGGAAAATCACTGTAGAAATCACCATTACCATCCATACTTAACTTTCAAATTCGCCATCACACACTAGGGAATCCATAAAAGATAAATCCAAAAACAAACTAAAAAACTAAAAAACGACAAAAGACTAAGAAAATGGTTATCTTGTACATATAGTACACTTCACTTCGTTAGTTTACGAATCCCGGATTGACATTTTAATTAGCAATTTAGAACACACTAAATTGACCAAACAGTTATTTAATGTTTAATTTCATTAGTTTAAATAGTTTGTTGATTAAGATGATTAGAAATATTAATGAGCAGTCTCCTGTAAGGGAGCTTTAATATTTCTTACACTTGTCACAATGTCTTTAGATTTCATTTTGTTAAATGACTAAATAGGTGTTGGAGATCCCAATGAAAGACCTCCTGTAAGGGAGCTTTGGCATTTCTTCACCTAGCTTAGTTTAGTTTGTCTCTAAGTCCATATATATTGGATGTTCCTCGAAGTTTTACTTTCTCGGGTTAATAGTAAATGGAACTCTAATTTGCATCTGCATTTTAGACCCAACACAATATAATCACCATCATCATTTATCTTAAAATTATTATCTTTTAATATGTCTATGTATCCTTATTAAATCTTGAATAAAGATTGATCTCTAAAAACCATAGAAATTGAGGAATGGCATTAGTGGTTTGTGTTGCAGAGTGGATGGGTTAGTGTTGGTGTCAGAATCTTCCATGGATGATTGCACTTCGAGCCATGACCATGGATTATACATTCTTAGTGATCCCTTTCCATGAATGTGTGACAAAGTATACAACATATCTTAATCGATCCTTCTCGACAGAGCTTCCACAATCGCCAAATCTTAACAATATAGCCACTTTCAAGGAATTTTCTTTATTCATTCCTTACTGGTTCTATATTAGGACGATATTGGAGATCCCCCAGTCCATAACATGTTTGATGGTAATATTTTCTCATCATTCTGACTGCATGTTTGAATACCTCTTGATAGATGGCATCGGGGCCATATGCTCTTACTTCTTTAGTTTTCATGACAAACCCTCTAACTAGGCAGATCAAATTGAGGGGAAATTCAATATGAAACCCTCGTCTTGGATTGCAATCATTTTGGCCTCCACCCCTGGGAAATGAGGGGGAATATTTTTAGTTGCAGGGTTCTCCTTGCATCCAAGATGACGTAATTACCCCAAATATATGTTATTTTATGGTTTTTGTGAGACCATTTTCAAGAGGATCTTTTGTTTATAGATCAAAGCCACAAATCTCATCTCTTCACTCGTAGTTAGGTCTCAAGATCATATAGGAACCCCTATTATTTTTTTTGGATCCTACATGGAGGTAGGCAACTTAAAGAGTGGAAATCACTCGATGAGTATGACATTGCCAAGGATGCCTCAATTCATCTAGTTTCTAGATTATTCAAGATAGCCAAAGGCTAGGATGCACTTTTCACCTTCCAACCCAAATCCTTTAAGGATGCACAAAGCTAGGATTTCACCCCATAATCCCAAAGATCTCTTAAGGTTTGCATTTGTTGTTGAATAGGCTATAGATATTACATCTCTTAAAGTGGATGATCTTATATCCAAATTCGCTTCTACAGATTATGCATGGTAGGTGATTATTTTCCAATTTAACAGATTTTTTCCTTCGACATTTGCACTTCGAGAATGGGTGCATCAGAAATGGTCCTCGAACATGAAGTTACATTTTTTCTTAAAAGGATTTTTGATGTACTCTTTATAAATTTAGAGAATCGTCAAAAGGTGTTCAATAAAGTACCCTGGTTTTGGAGTTGATCCTGGATTTCATTTCAACCTTGGTTTCATGATTTGGATCCTCTTTCTATGATAACTTTGGCCACTCTAGTCTGGGTAAGGTTTCCAAACTTGCGCATTCATTTGATACAACGAAGCATCTTAGTGGATATTAGGGACTTATTAGGTTGCTTCATTAAGATAGATACTGTAAGGCTCAAGAAGGGTATTGTCACATATGCATGCATGTGTGGAACTAGATCTCTGTAAAGGGTTGATGGACAAAATCATACTCAAGTTAGGGATAGAGTTTATTTGGAGCCAGTGGACTACAAGAACACTGCCTTCCAGTGCAGGATATGTCAAAAACCCAATCATCTTCATAATGCTTTCCATTTTCCTCAATAACTTCACCCATATAAAAAGAGTCGTGGTTGGCACTAACAACAAAATACAAAAGAATCCAATAATTCTTCGGCTCACAAGTAGGACAACATGCAACAACAGGAGACTCCTATGGCCAATTCAACTCCTTCCAACTTAGTTCAACCACATGTAGAGCCAACCCATCCCTTAGCTAAGGGGGTCCACCCCTTGACGAAATGAAATAAATACTAAGACATAATCTTGGCTTCTTCAAAAAGCGGGACAAACATCCACACAAATCTGATCACTTTGATAATGATAAGGAAAATGAAAATAATAAATAACCCCTGGCCATGGAATTGTCTCCAAGCAATGCAATCATTATCCACCATACATATGTTCGTAATAACTCTTAAGAATGGATTGATATCCATAAGAGAAAAGGAAAAAAATATAAATCAATGTTAAATCCTTGGCTCTGAGAACAAGACTATAGCAAATGTTTTTTTTGGTATTGGGTGATCTATGAAGAATGGTATGATGTAATATATTATTTTGAGGTAATACAAATTAGGTTACAAAAAAAGTTATGTGTATCCTTGCCATGTTGTTGCTTCCTATTCCCCAAGTCCAATTTTTTTATGCAACCAAATCACAAAATAGAAGAAAAGATAGATCAACGACTTAAAAATTAGCCTCTTCGAGGGGGAAACCTCCTTTACATCACATAAATGAACAATTCTTGGATGTTACAAATGATAAGACCTCCTTCGTATATATAGGAGTCTAAGTGGTCACAATATAATCATAGCCTACATAATAATAATAATGTAAGGGAACAACAATAACAATAGGGGGCTACACTAACAATAACAATAAGAGGGATAAACTAGTATTCTAGGGACCTAACATGCCCCTCTCCTTCAAAAAAGTGTTGTACTCAATGCTTGAGTAGTTTTGAATGCTTCTGTATAAAATTCTCATCCTCCCATGTGGAATCTTCAGCGGGTAAGTTCTTCTACTTAATGAGATACTCTGAAATTAATCGATTTTGTAGTTGTCGGGTTCTTGTTTCCGTGACTGCTTCAGGCTCAAATTTGATTTTTCCTTCTTCGTCAAGTTCTGGAAATATTGTTTGAACTAGGAGCTTGTCACCGATAATATTCTTTAAGCATGAAACATGGAAAACTGGGTGTACTCGGGAAAATGTAGGCAGCTCTAATTTGTTTGCCATAGTACCAATCTTTTGCAACACGTTGTAAGGACCATAGTAATTAGGTTATAATTTATTATCCTTCTTAGCTTGTTTGAGGGACATTTGTTTGTATGCTTGTAATCGTAAAATTATCTAGTCACCTACGTCAAAATTTCTTTCACTGTGATGCTGATCTTCCTATTGTGTCATTCAATTTTGCGCCAGAGTGAGGTTATCCTTTAATATTTGGAGAGCTTGTTTTTTATGCTCCATGTGATCTTCCAGTGCCCGAACCTTAGAATTTTCTCTTAAATATGATGTGATGGATGGTGGATGATATCCATAAAGTGCCATAAATGGGGTCATTTTTGTTGCAGTATGGAAGGACGTGTTATACCACCATTCAACCAGAGGTAACCATTTGATCCATTGTGTTTGTTTATCGAATACAAAGCAACGAATATATCCTTTCAAACATTTATTCACTATCTCAGTTTTCCCGTCAAATTGAGGATGACAAGATGAGATATGAGCCAATTGAGTACCAAGACAAGAAAATAATTTCGTCCAAAATTTTCCAGTGAAAGTGGGATCTCTATCACTTACAATAACCTTTGGGTTTCCATGTAGATTTTGAATTGTTTCCGTAAATGCAGTAGCAACTGTATTGGCTTTAAAAGGATGAGATAATGCACAAAAGTGTGCATACTTGGTAAGTCTATCAAATACCACCAAGATGACACTCTTTCTTCAGACTTGGGTAAAACTATGATAAAATCCATTGAGACCTCCTCCCAACACTGACTTGGAATGGCTAAAGGTTGTAAAAAACCTGAAGTCTTAATTGTCTCAACTTTATTTTGTTGGAAAACCAAACATTCTGCCACAAAATTCTGAATATCAGATTTAAGGCCATACCAAAAGAAATCCTTCTTGACCCTGTGGTAAGTTTTAAAATTCCAGAGTGTCCTCCTAAGGGGGAGGTGTATACTTTCAAAATAATATTTTGTTTGAGTTGGGAGTTCTTACAAAGATATAAGTGATCTTTCTACCATAATGAATCATTTTTTCAGCTAAATGTATCAAATGTATTGGGACCTTGCTACAACTTTTGAATGAGTGTCCAAACCTCTTCATCATTCTTCCATTCATCCCTTGATTTAGTTATCCAATCAGGTTGGATAATAGAAATGGCATAAAGCAATGCTTCCACATCCTCATCCCTTCTTGAGAGTGCATCTACAACAACATTTTGCTTTCATTTTTTGTAGATGATTTCAAAGTCATAGCCTAACATCTTTGTGACCCATTTTTGCCGCTTTTTTGAAGATAATCTTTGTTCCAAAAAGTATTTAAGACTATCATGATCTTTTTTTACCTTGAAGTGTCTTCCCATTAGGTAAGGTTGTCATTGCTTTAGTGCATGTAGTATTGCAAACATTTCCTTCTCATAAATAGGTTTTTGTAAATACTTTCCCTTGATTGGATGACTTTCAAAAGAAATGGGCCTTCCTTCTTGCATTAAAAAAACACCAATTCCATTTCCTGAGGCATCACGTTCCACAATAAAGGTCTTTGTGAAGTCTGGCATAACGAAGAAAGGTGCATGACACATTTTCTCTTTGGGATGTTCAAAGGCCTTAGTTGCTTCTTGAGTCCAAGAAAATGCATCTTTCTTCAATAATGTTGTTAGAGGTGCTGCTATTGTCCCATAATTCTTAACAAACTTGCAATAATACCCAGTCAACTTGAGAAATCCTTGAAGATGCCTTAGGGTTGTGGGGATTTTCCATTCCTTAATGGCTTTAATTTTGTTAGGGTCTCATGAGATACAATATGACCCAAATATTCCACCTCCTACAGACTTCCAAAGAAACATTTGGAGGTTTCTGCATATAATTGTTTCTCCTTCAATAGTTTTAGCACCTTGTCAACATGTTGAACATGATCCTTCAAAGACTTGTTGTAGATTAGTATATCATCAAAAAATACTAACAAAAATTTTCTAAGGAAGGGTTTGAAAATAGAATTCGTCAAACCTTGAGATGTGGAAGGTGCATTAGTGAGGCCAAAAGGCATGACCAAAAAATCATAATGACCTTCATGAATTTTGAATGTTGTTTTCAGAATGTCTTCAGTATTTATTCTAATCTGATGATATCCTGAATGAAGATCAAGCTTGGTGAAGTAAATTTCTCCATGTAATTCATCCAACAATTCATCAATGACAGGAATGGGAAATTTATATTTAATAGTGAGATTTTTGAGCTCCCTATAATCTAGACACATATGCCATGATCCATCCTTCTTGTGCACCAATACTTCTAGAGCAGAGAAAAACTTTGACTAGGTTTAATTATACCGGCCTCTAGCATTTCTGCAACCATATGTTCAATTTCACTCTTTTGGGCATAGGGATATATGTAAGGCCTAATGTTTGGAGGAACACTTCCTGGAATCAAATGAATAGCATGATCATAATCACGAATAGGTGGGAGGCCTTTGGGAGTCTCAAATAACTTGGAATGATTGTCCAAAACTTTTTGGAGATCTGGAGAAATAGATGATTTCGATGTTTGAACCTCTAGTGAGCATAATTGTGCAATTCTACCTCGTTTTTCTTTCTTCAGAATATTTTTCATGCCATTAGAGTTGATTATATTTCATGGTTCCCTTTTCATACCCCTTAATTTAAATTCCTTTCCTTCCCAAAAAAATTCAAGAAAAGCTCTTGAAAATTAAAATTTATCATCCCCAAAGAGTGTAACCATTGGACTCCTAGTGCAACATCAACACCACCAATTGGAATGGAAATCATTGGAATATTCAATAAATATTCCCCCATAGTTAGCTTGATATTATGGCACTTTATAGAACAATTTATAGGTCCTAAATTTGTAATCATCACTTGGCACTATGGTGCTAGTTATAGAAAGCAATTCAATTCCTTCGCTATCTTACAATGAATAAAATTATGGGTGCTACCCGAGTCAATCAACACTATTATCTTTTTCTTCTTGATATATTCTTCTATCTTGAGAGTTTGAGGAGTGGTAATTCCTGCCAATGCATTACAAGATAATGTCAGATTCATTTCTTTTTCTCTGGGGTTGGTTCTTAGTGTATATCCTCCTCTTTTGATGTTTCTTGTTCCTTTTCTTCCTCGTTTTCACAATCTATGTAAAATAATTTCTTCCTAGCACACTTATGACCTTTAGTATATTTTCTATCACAATTGTAACAAATCCCTTTTTCTCTTTTTTCCTCCATTTCCTGTGGTGTCAACCTTGTAGGTTGTGGAAGGTGAGGAGCAACAACACTTCCATCTTTATAGTTGTGAGTGGTAGACTTCCTTGTTGCCATAATTTTGCTTTCAACTTTTCTTGCCACCTTGAATACCTTCTCCAATGAATTAGGTTCCCAAAGGTGAACCTCACATTGTATGTTATCCTTTAAATTCCTCTTGACGGTGCTATATTCTACCAACATTGTAAGGGGGTCTCCTCAATGTGAAGTCCCAACTAGACCTCACACCGTTTTGTGTAGGAGTTCCATCCATTCATACAGTCTGGCCACCATAAAAAAGGTTTTAAAGATATGCCTTGGTTACGATTACGCACAAGAGAACACAAAAACTCTTTGTGGCAACAAGTATGTGATTTTTTTGAAACACCCAATGTAAAGTGCACAATGGAACATCCGCGAATAGTAAAGGGAAAACAAGCCTCCAATTAGAAAAGTAATAATACTATCCTAAAGGGTCACTCAGGAAGGAAGAGAAAGACTTGTTGAATACCTACAGATTATTCCACATGATAAACAACAAACATTAAATCATAACAACACCCATTCAATAAAAACCATAGCTAAGCAATTAATTAGTTCATTCACTTAGTATGTAATTAAAGTGACATATATCATAAACATAACAAGAATAGTCATACTATATCTATGATACATGTATGAAGAAGTGTTAGATCATATAACTTATGATTAAGAGTGAAAGATCCCAAGTACATTGTTACATGAATGAAACACTCTATCAAGTAGTGGAACACAAAGCCACAACTTGCTTCTCCAAAGAATGATTTATCTCCTATGCACTACAAGAGAAGCCAAGGGAAGACTCCCATAATCCAAGTCCTTTCTTTGAGTTTTGAGGAGCTATTTATAACTAATAACAATGGGCTTTCAACTTCCTCGTGACTCTTTGAATTCTATGACTTTTCATATTCTATTCATGATTTATTACATTCCATATGTGACTATTCACATTCCACATGTGTCCCTTGGACTTCATTAAATATCATTTGTTACATAAGACAAATTACATATGAGACGATGGAATAATAAGACAAAACTGGTAATGGGACAAATGCTCATCAAATTGATAAATTTTTGGCTTCCTCATGGTGATCATTTGTAATGTATGTGTTCCATGCTCTGAACTCCATTGGGATGACTTTGATCCGAACTGGCAAGTCCCCTATATACTGCATATTCTCCTCCAGTTCCTCTGTCAATGGTCTTGGAGCTCAACTGTACATTATTCCACAGACATGAAAGTTTCATATGACCTTTGACTAGTGTGATGACATACTGTAGAATAATGTCTTTGGTAACCTCTAAGCCTTCATATTTTGTGGCTTGCTTGATTTGTTCAATGTATTTCCTGATCTCCTGGAAGATGATCTATCTACCTCTTATTGATTCAAGTGTTCCTATTGAGCGCATCCCATGTTTCTGTGTTAGAGACTTGAAACCATTTTGTAGTCGATTATAGGTAGCAATAGTACTAACCAACTATTCTCCAAGACACATGTAATTTTGATTGTGGAGTCTCAACTGAACTTTGTCCATTTCTACGGAAAACTTGTCTTTCTTTTCCAAATGTTGTGGAGCATCTGGATACTTGGAAAACCACTCTTGAAGATGGTCAACCACTATTTTTGCTACTTTAAGGAGTTTTACCACTTCCTTTGCTTTCTTCTGAATGCCAACGAAAGGAGCTACCACCTGTTGCATAAGTATCATCTCGTCATGTAGTCATGTCATGGTGTCCTCCATTGGTCCAAGTTCTCCCTGCATGGTTGACTTCCATTCTGCGGTGTTAAAACTCTGTGATGATAAGCGTTGATTCGTCGTTGCAAGATGTTCCACTTGTTGCTTCACAGCATTAAGTTATTTCCTCAATCTAGTATTCTCACTCATTAGATATTTAGATTTATCTTGTGCTGCTATGGAAAGAGAAACATTTTACACCATGATTGCCCTAGGATTTCTTCTGGCGTTGGCAGTTATCACCTTCTCTGTAGAAACTAAGACTAGATTCTGAGGATCCTTCATAAAGTATCTATGCCTCTGCTGCACAATCCTCTTCTTGAGTTGATCAAGCGTTACACTGCATACTGTTATCACTCAAGTTGTCCCTTGGCTCCTTAAGGGATACGGCCGAGGTAACCACAAACCAATCTTTGGACTGCAGGTCCTAGCCTACCTGCAACCAGAGAGGGCTCTCTCTTTCTGTTTTAACTTTGTTTTGGGTTGATTTTAGGCTAGTTATATGCTTCTTTGGGTTTTTGTTTAAGTTTTGGTGGGATGATTGATGTTTTCAAGTAGGGAGGCATGCATAGTGTGAGAGGTTCAAACCATTGGGCATGGAGTCATGGAATTGGGCTGCTGGTGCATTTTCTTGGTCACAAGAGGAATATAGAGCAAGATAGCTACACATGAAACAATCTTTTAAGTTAAAGGATGAAATGAAGGCTAAGGAATGAAAGGCAACTAAGAATCTCTCATTCAACGTAACAGAGGGGAAGCGAGTGAACTATATCTAGGAGCAGTCAAGAATTCCTAAATAACAGTCATACATGAATGAAATAGAGCAAATATAAGCCATGAGGAATTCATATTTATGCCTAAATCAGAAGAAAACATATAGGAGTCACAGAAACTGAGCATATAGTGCAGCCACGCAAATTCTAAGCTAATCTTTCTTTCTGCAACTTAGATGGTGATATATGTATGATATAAACATATATGAATTGAAAACAAAGGTAAGAAACACTTATTGGGCCATGTAGTAGCACAAGAATTCTATATTTCACTCTTCAGCCATTAATAACACAACATGCAGTCCATCCTCCAAGCTTTTCAACAGTCTTTGATTATAGAAATTCTCAAAATATACAGTGCGAGTCCAGAATGAGGATTATCAACCAACCAACCCTTTAAACAATGAATTAGGGTGGTTTATATAGGGAAAATATCTATAAATATCTATTACAGCAGACCTTAAATAGGTTTGAGGGAAATGCATTCTTTAACCTAATCTTGCTGTGGAATTAATGCAAGAAGATATCTGAGTGTTGTGCTGGGGCAGCCGCCTAAAAAATGAGTCGAAATCTATCCTTATGGCTCTGTGCTGTTCATTTAGCCATAACTGTGCTTTGGGCTTTGATCCCCTGCTCTTGAGTGGTTTTGATGTGCATTAACTGTGATCTGAGAGCCTTTAAATGGCCTCACCGCTTTCTTTGACTTTGCTTGGGGGCCTTTAATGTTCCCCTGCTTCAATCTGATACTCTTTGCCGCTTCGTTGATACTCTTTAATCTAATCGAGGCTTCATCTTTCCTCTGATACTCTTTAACACTTGAATCGGGCCACTTTCTCTCCCTTGACGTGTTTGAAACTGTCAAATTTCCCCTTTTATGCCCTTTCAAGGCAAGAATGGCTGCTGCAAATGATTTTCGTGGCCTCTGGAACGCTACCGGCGCTGGCCGATGAACATAAATGAAGAAATCCTATCAAAATTGCGAATTTGCGGGCCTGCTGGTAGCCGAGCGATATGAAGCCTTCCATTTTGGTCATTTTTTCTTAGCGATGCGCGATTAGCGCTAATCACGCATCTAAAACTGCCTTAGTTTTTCAATCTAGGCTCTCTTTGCTGCAATTTGCGCCCTTCGCGCCTTCCTTTAGTGATGACATCAGCATGACGTCAGCAGTGGGTCCCAGTACGACAGTGATGTGGCAGGGTGACGTGGCAGTACGGTGGGGATTAAATCGGCGATTGGCAATCGGCGGGGATAGGGGGCGATGGCTTTTATATGTGCGGGGCGATGGGAGCAATTGTTGATATCGGACAAAGCGATAAGGCAAGCGGCTGTGCGAAAATGGGAAATATTGCGGAAATGAGCGGATCGCGATGCGATATGCTTTCGGGTGCAATAGTAATATCACGTCGGCGGATGAGAGGGGGGATATACATACAGATACAGAACCTTGTGAATGCTGATCGTGAAATTGCATGGACGAATTGATATCGGGGAGTTTATAAAAAGGGGGGGGGTGATGAATGAATGCTGCGACCTCCGACAGCGATATCGCGTCGGAGGGGAGGAAAACTCATTGGAAGAGGAAACACTCAATCAGAAGAGGGTTAATGCGATCGAAGGATGATTTATGTGATCGGAAAAGGGCTTTTTAAAGCTTTGGAAGGGTCCTTAATGCATCAGAAGGAGTCCGGTAGCATTTGAAGGGGGTTTTTGTGTTTTGGAAGGAGTCCAAACACCTTAGGAAGATGGTTTTTGAGAAAAATGAGGGTTCTTACTAAGTTTCAAGTAAGCTTAGTAATTCCCAAGCGATATTTATGGCTATATTTCAACCAGAGGAGGGGATATGTAAATAATGGGGATTTTTACTATATTTTTGTAGTATGGGAAGGGGAAATAAGGAGGGATTACATAATAGAGTTAAAATTTAATATGAATTTTGTGAAGAAAGCACTAAGGATAGGAATCTTAGGCTTTAAAGGGGAAACCGGACCTGTATAAGAAATGTAAGCATCCTTAAGCAAAGCAGATCTTTACTTAGGCAATGCTATGACAAAGGATGAAACTTAAGAGATATCAAGCAGATCTTGACCTCTATGGGGAGGTTAGTGAATGATTTGGGGAACAAGAAGAAGGGGGAGTTAGTCATGCCTCGCTTGAAGTCCTTCAAATGAAAACTGCCTCAAACTTGTGATATGAATAGATATGACACTTGAAAAGATGGAATGGATCACAAGCTAGGATTCTGCAACCACAAAACTACCTACCCAGCCTACTTACCTAGCATTTTCTCTTCTTTTGGTTTGGGTGCACTTGAACTAGCATACCCAGCTTTTCATTCTTTTCTTCTTGCTGTCCTCCTATCTACATCAACACTTATTTCATCCAGGGGCTCAGATTAAGCTGTTGAGCACCCTTGTTTTGCTACCTATCTACAAATCTGCCAAGATTAAGCTGTTTGGACAGATAATGATTCTCTATATTCTACAATAGGAAATTGAAACCTAGGGAAACCAATATTAAGCTGTTTGGTCCTCCCTTTAACTGAAAACTCATCAAAAATGGATCAACTCATAAAAAATGGAACATAGCAGTGGCACTTAGACTAGCACACTCTCATGGAAAATTCTTTGGCCTTTGTAGCAAATATGGAACGTTGCAGCATGTAGAGTATGACATATTTGGCATGTAAAAATGTCGATCATGAAAGATGAATACCTGTTGCAACAGGAGGCTAACAGTGGCTCCACTTGGGAATGGCTTTTCCTTGTCAAAAGCCAAGAACAACAGGTCAGACTTCCTTGATCTTCTATTGTTGTTGTGGACTAGAAACACTTCATTGTGCTGATTGTTAGATAATTGAAACTTTGGAATAAGAACAACACTTTCACTCAACTGAATCACTGCGAATACGAAGCATTGACCTTTCTTCTGTGTTCTTGATATTACATACACTTTTGCTTGAGAACTGCCTTTTGAAATAAACACAAAAAGGGAACAAACTGGAGCAACTCCTCTTAATTTTGTCTTTGACTAGGCTGTAGATGTAACACTAAAAACGCTCCTTTGTTTTAATACTATTAACTGAAGAGCTGGAAGCCTGAGTGCAACATATTTAATTGAATTCGCTGTTATAAATAACAGCGCTGCCCCTTGCCATTGAGTGTATTTAAACTATATCTAAACCTGCCTTGCGCACCCTTTGAAGTAACTTTATAATCAGGAGCAAAATTGAGGTGCTTCTTTTTGAAATTAACTTCAAAAGAATAGAGGCTTTGAATGTTGCGCTCCTTTGGCTCTTCTCTTCAGAACTGCACTCTTTTTCCAAAATCAACGCAAAGATAGAGCTTTGAAATGGAGGGTTCGCGTGGGCTGCGCCTTCAAACTTTTCTGCGCTGTTCTATCTCCATACTATGCTGCGTGGCTACTAGCAATCAAATTGCTTATAAAAAAGAAAAGATCTGATATATACAAACCCTAATGTACAGATATATACACAGGAACATTGTATCCCTTAAAAGGTATCTCGATAATGTTTCAACATTCGGCCATTTACAGGGCCGTCTTCCACTTTGCTGTCATCTATAGATTTGAGAAAATACGTGTTATTGCCTTGCACAACGCTGATAACAAATGGGTCTTTCCATAGAAAATCAAATTTTGCATGCTTTCCCTTGCCTTCTCTTCGTGAGTCCCACCTTAGAACTTTTTCGCCAATGCAGAAATCCTCAACCTTGGTCCTTTTGTCAAATGCTTTCTTCAGCCTCTCTTGCACAATTTGAGCTCTGTCATACACTTGCTCTCTGGTTTGCTGAAGATGAATGGTCTAATTT
This sequence comes from Pinus tabuliformis, assembly GCA_031772625.1. Taxonomy (NCBI): domain Eukaryota; kingdom Viridiplantae; phylum Streptophyta; class Pinopsida; order Pinales; family Pinaceae; genus Pinus; species Pinus tabuliformis. Next base: position 597,087,716 of record CM062820.1, read on the forward strand.
ATTCTTCTTTGAACATTATTTGGTTCAGCTTGAATCTCTTGTAACAGCTTGATGATAGGAATACCCAAGGAAGATGGAAATCTGGCCTCCATACCATATACTAGCTCATAAGAGCTCATCCCAATGGATCTCTTTGTTGAAATTCTGTTTGCCCAAAGGGCATTTGTGAGCTTTCTATGCCAGTTCTTCTTGTTTTCTTCTAAGATCTTCTTGATAATATTAATCAGGCTCTTGTTGGATGATTCGGCCAAGCTATTACCTTGAGGGTAGTAAGCTGTAGCGTGGCCTAAGGTGATATGAAATTTATGGCAAAAATTGATCATCTTTTTGGATTTGAAGGCAGTAGCGTTGTCAGTGATGATCTTCTCAGGGCAGCCAAATCTAGAAATGATGTTGCATTCGAGGAATTGGATAATGGTGGTGTCATTAGCTTGCCTACATGTGATGGCCTCAATCCACTTGGTGAAATAGTCTGTGGCTGTTAGAATCCATTTGTACTGGCCTGAGGAAGAGGGATGGATTTCTCCAATGAAGTCAAGACCCCATTGTTGAAAAGGCTTTTCGGTTGAGATGGGCTTAAGGGGCAAGGGCGGCAGCTTTCTTTTGCCCTCAAAGATTTGGAATTTGTGGCATGAGGTAGTAAACTTCTTTACATATGTAAACAGAGAGGGCCAATAGAAACCAACCCTTAAAATTTTATCAGCAATGGACTTCCAATATAGATGTCCTCCATAGTCCCCTGCATGGAATTCTTTCATGACATTGTTAGTTTCATTCATGGTTAAACAATTAAGCAATATGCCTTCATGATTTTTCCAAAATAATGCACCATCTAAGACACAAAAATTTAAAGCCTTCATTTTTAAAAATCTTTTCTTGGTTCTGGACAATCCTGGGGGAGCAAACAGGTTTAACAATACAAAGCATATATCAGCATACCATGGGGATTGCAAAAAGGTTTCACTGATCTGTGGAGTCGCCAGCTCCTGTTCATTGTCCAGCTGGTTAATGTCTGAGGCTTGAAAGTTTGTTTCGGACATCAGTTTGGCTAAACCTTGTCCCTTTATGAGCTTGGTTGGCTTTATTTCAATGTCATACTCAAGGATATTAGCAATCCACTTGCCTCTTTTTCCTTCTAATCCCTCTTGGGTTAATATGTCTTTTACAACAACATTTGGGACATAGGCAATCACATGTGAATATAAAATGTAAACTCGGAAATCTTTGATTGCTTTAACAAGGGCATAGGCCTGCTTCTCCGTGATTTGGTACTTCAAAGGGGCATCCCTAAGGGCTCGGCTAAAAAATGCAATTGGCTTTTCATTTCCTTGATCATACTTTTGTAAAAGGACAACAGCTATGGTGTGATCAGATGCAAATGAAAAAACGATGAAATCTTTATCAAATTGAGGACTGGTGAGGACAGGGGCTTGGGTTAAGGCAACTTTGATACTATCAAAGGCTTGCTTGGTTTCAAGAGACCATTTTACCTTGGCATCCTTCTTTAACATGTTGCTTAGCATTCTTATTAGTTCAGCTAAGTTTGGGATAAATCTCCTAAGAAAATTGAGCTTTCCAAGGAATGCTTGCAACTCTTTTATGTTTCTTGGATATGGGATTTGAAGGATGGCTTGAATTCTTTCAAGATCAATTCTAATCCCATCTTTTGAAATGATATGGCCTAATAACTTGCCTTCTTCAAGGCCAAATAAAGACTTCTTGGGGTTCAAGGAAATGCCATATTTCCTACATGTTAGGAACACTTGTCTCAAATGTTTTAGGTGCTCTTGATCAGATTTGGAGAAAGGAGTAAGGTCATCAAGATAGACAACCAAGAAATCATGGATTTCTTTGGCGAAGGCAATGTCCATTGACCTTTGAAAGGTAGCACCAGTGTTTTTTAGTCCAAAAACATACTTAAATGTTCCCCACGGTGTGGTAAAGGCTGTCTTGTCTTGGTCATCCGGGTGAACAAGTATTTGATTAAAACCTGAAAAGCCATCAAGCAGTGAAATTCTTGATGACCCCACTACTCTTTGTAGAATGTGATCCATTTTTGGCAATGGGTAGTGGTCTTTTAGGGAGACTTGGTTTAAGTTTCTTAAATCTACACAAAGTCTAATCTCACCTGTTTTCTTTCTTGTGGGAACAAGATTTGATACCCATTCTGAAAATCTAATGGGTGCTATGATACCTACTTCAAACATTCTTTTCACTTCCTTTTCAATCAAAGGGAGAAGCACAGGATTGATTCTCCTTAGTTTCTGCTTGAAGGGCTTTTGATTTGGTTTTATAGGGATGGTATGTTGAATAACTGAGGTGTCATAGGAATTCAAGTCCTCATAACTCCAAGCAAATACATCTTGGAATTCTTTGAACAAATCAACATATTTTGGCTTTTGATCGGGTGGAAAAGATTGTGATAGTTTGATCATTTTGGGCTTCTCTGCTGTCCCAGTGTTGTGTTCTTCTATAGCAGCGTTTAAGGGCTGCATTTTTGGCTTTTTGGGAACATCATTTGCGTCAAACATATCTTCTAATGGAGTGAGGCCAGCAGGGAGAAAGTTATCCTTTAGATCAATGATCTCGCCCTCTGTTTTGGCTATTTCCTCCAAATGCATTTGTTTCATCTCTTCTATGTTTGCATTGTCAAAAACAGTTGGGTTTAGCATTTGTTTGGCTGTTACAGCTGTTACATCTTGCTGATTTTCATTTGTTTGCTGTTGTTCATCCGTCATAGCATCCATGTCAATGTTAATATTTGAAAACTCATGCTCAAGAGTGAGGAAATTGTTAATCTGGGTATCATTTTCGAACACTTGCCAATCTTTAACATTATTTGGGACAGCAGGCCTATGTTTTATCTCAGCAGTGAAATGGTGATTTGGCTCAAAGGGAAGCTTGCATGTACTAGCAAAAGTGGCTAGGCTGTGATCATGTATGTTATGGCTTCTAGAAATTTTGGCAAGCTTGGATTCAGAGAATGCATTGAGTATATTAGTGGCAGCTGTCCTATAGGCCCTCATTCTATTGTCATTAGTAACAAAGTTACCTTTCATTTGTTGGATTACTAGGTCGGAGTTACATAGAATAGACACTTTGGCAGCTCCTAAAGCTTTGAGCAGCTTAAGGCTTAAGAGGAGTGCCTCATACTCGGCCATGTTGTTGGTGCATTTGAAATTCAGTCTATATGCATGACCTTGTGCATGATTGTTATGTGTGTTGTGGATCCATACACCTGCCCCTGCTCCTAACTTGTTAACAGAGCCATCAAACTCTAAATACCATGTGATTTCTTGCTTGTGGTTAGTATTAAGAGTTTCAGCCATTTTAGGTTTGGGCATATTTGAAATTTCTGTTTGGGGAGGTTCTTCTAGTATGCTGGTTGCATTGGTTGTTTTGACAGTTTCATAAGTATGGGCAACCAATTCTTCATTGATGCATGTTTTTTGTTCCAAAAGAAAAGGCTTCTCATAAGTGGGTGGGCAACTATCATCATTGATCAATATGAAGGAATCCATATCAGAATGGATTGCATAGATTGGGAAGTTTTGGGGTTTTTCCTCACTACTTACCACATACTTCATCAGTGTTTCTCTATATAGTCTTTTTGGTTGTCCAAAGACAGATATAGTGGCATAAGAGAGGTCTAATTGGAGAGATCCTTGGAGTTTTTCTCCCCAAGATCTTGATAATAGCATGCTGTACTTTGGTGGAATGTCGGCAACCACCAAGTCCATTAGGATCGTTTTGTTGGGAAATTGGACTAAAGACACACAAAGGTCTTTGATTAAGCCTAAACACTTGACTTGACTAGAATCAAATGAGAACAAGTCTTTGTAGGGTCTAGTGACATCAAGGTTTAGCTTCTCCATTACAGCTCTGGGCATCAAGTTGTGTGAAGCACCTGAATCAAACATAGCATTGTGTAACACTTTATCATGAATGTGCAAACTAACATAAAAGGGTAGAACAACTCCATGTCCTGATTTACCATTGACTTCAGGACCAAAAAGTAATTCTGGTTGATTATCTAAGACATTAACATCATCCCTGTTCTCTGGCATTTGAAGTGATCTTTGGATTTGTTGCCTATATTCATCATGCTTAGCAAGTTCAGATAGAGGGATGGATATCTTAAGTTTACCTATTTCTGCCTTAGATCAAATGTTTTCTCTGATTGGGTTTTAGTGTTGTGATAGGCAGGCTTCCCTTTTTCCATGGGAATATCAGCGATTTGCTCTTGTTCTTCATTGATTTCTTGAATTATTTCTGATTTGGAAAGGCTTTCAGGAGTGCTGTTTATGTTTTCCTTTGAGGGAAAAGATACAAAAGGCTGATTCTTAGAGGGATGAACATCTATGATATCCTCTATGGTCACTTTTTTTTGGATTTGGGACTGTTTTATCAGCAGTTTCTATGAGGGCAGCCTTTTCTTTGATCTGCTTAGGCTACTTTGATTCCTTCTGCTTGATGGCCTCAGGCACATCAATTGTTCTAGTTCTCAGTTTATACTGTTTGTGGACCTCATAGACAGCTGAATCATAGCCTTGGTTGAAGTCAAACGACTCACCAGATTGAGTCTGAAATTGATTATAGTCATGCTCATCTTGGTCTTCTTGGGTCAGGAATACTTGTTGTTCACTTTTCAAACCCATCAAGTTTATATGAGTGTTTTCTGTCTGCTCACTAGATGTGGATGCTTCTGTATAGTTTTCTTGGAAAGGAGGCCTTATATCCTGGTCTGGGCTAGACCTACCAGCGTTTGTGTTCTGAGTTTTCCTGACATTTGGGTTCCTTATGGTATTGGGTTGTTGTCCTTCCCATGTAGACTTCCTTTCAACACTTTCCACTCTATCTCCCAGCCTGTCCATGCCACTGATAATAGCATCCAGATTTTGGTCTAAGGCTGAGGGTTCTTCCTTAAAGGTGGTTCTTCTCTCAGTTCTAGCTATGTTTCTTTTAGCAATTAGATTTGCCTCTACGCTGACAGCAACATTTTGCATGTCTGCTAGGCTTTGAGGGACTCTTTCCCTTAACTGATAAGCCATGTCAGTATCAAAACCATCAGGGAATTTATACAAAGAAAGATCAGGTGGAGGCCTGAGGTTCTGTGGTATTGCATTATAAATATTGTTAAATCTTGCACAATAGTCTAAGACAATCTCTTGAGGGCCTTTTTTGATGGTGTCATATTCAGATAATATGTGCAAGGTATCTTTCTTTTTCTCCCATCTGTTAAGAAATGTTTGGTAAAGGGCCTCTGGGTTAGCTATGGAATTTGCAGCAAGGCTTCTAAACTAGGGCCTTACATCTCCTGTTAAAATTTGGACAAAAATCTTCATTCTTACACTGTCATCATCTATCTCGTAGTTCTCAAAATAGTCTTGCATCCTCTTGGTATGTTGAAGGGCTGTGCAAGAACCAGTACCATCAAAATATGTGATTTTAGTTTGATAATCCTGAGGCATAGCCCCTGGATTTGCTGGCAACTGCAACGGTGCATATCTATTAGCCATATTTACAGGGATAAGTGGAGCAGCAGGGATAAATGGAATGACTGGAATAGTGGTAATAATAGTGGTAACGGGAGTATGTGCAGTGAATGGAGGTGAGGAAGGAGTGCTTTGAGAGGTGGATGATGAACTAGGGGAAGTAGGGTTTGAACGAAATAAAACTTTGATAGGGGTTGGAAAACAGCTAGGCTGAACTGTTTTAGGACTGGAATCAGCGAGGTCTCCTTGTTTTTGCTTGCTGAGGTTTCTAAAGATTAAATTGGGATTTCAAAAACAGCTGGTGGATTCGGGTCTGGGTTTGACCTGGTATTATGTGTTTTCTTCTTAGGAGCTACCTTCTAACTTGTTTTTTGGAATTTTCTGAATAAGTTCCCCAGTGGAGTCGCCAATGATGTTATCGCTCAGGTTGTCCCTTGGCTCCTTAAGGGATACGACCGAGGTAACCACAAACCAATCTTTGGACTGCAGGTCCTAGCCTACCTGCAATCATAGAGGGATCTCTCTTTCTGTTTTAACTTTGTTTTGGGTTGATTTTAGGCTATTTATATGCTTATTTGGGTTTTTGTTTAAGTTTTGGTGGGATGATTGATGTTTTCAAGTAGGGAGGCATGCATAGTGTGAGAGGTTCAAACCATTGGGCATGGAGTCATGGATTGGGCTGCTGGTGCATTTTCTTGGTCACAAGAGGAATATAGAGCAAGATAGCTACACATGAAACAATCTTTTAAGTTAAAGGATGAAATGAAGGCTAAGGAATGAAAGGCAACTAAGAATCTCTCATTCAGCTTAACAGAGGGGAAGCGAGTGAAATATATCTAGGAGCAGTCAAGAATTCCTAAACAACAGTCATACATGAATGAAATAGAGCAAATATGAGCCATGAGGAATTCATATTTATGCCTAAATTAGAAGAAAACATATAGGAGTCACAGAAATTGAGCATAGAGTGCAGCCACGCAAATTCTAAGCTAATCTTTCTTTCTGCAACTTAGATGGTGATATATGTATGATATAAACATATATGAATTGAAAACAGAGGTAAGAAACACTTATTGGGCCATGTAACAGCACGAGAATTCTATATTTCACTTTTCAACCATTAATAACACAACAGACAGTCCATCCTCCAAGCTTTTCAGTAGTCTTTGATTATAGAAATTCTCAAAATATACAGTGCGAGTCCAGCATGAGGATTATCAACCAACCAACCCTTTAAACAATGAATTAGGGTGGTTTATATAGGGAAAATATCTAGAAATATCTATTACAGCAGACCTTAAACAGGTATGAGGGAAATGCGTTCTTTAACCTAATCTTGTCGTGGAATTAATGCAAGAAGATATCTGAGTGCTGCGCTGGGGTAGCTGCCTCAAAAATGAGTCGAAATCTATCCTTATGGTTCTGTGCTATTCATTTAGCCATAACTGTGCTTAGAGCTTTGATCCCCTGCTCTTGAGTGGTTTTGATGTGCATTAACTGTGATCTGAGAGCCTTTAAATGGCTTCACTGTTTTCTTTGACTTTGCTTGGGGGCCTTTAATGTTCACCTGCTTCGATCTGATACTCTTTGCTGCTTCGCTGATACTCTTTAATCTAATCGAGGCTTCATCTTTCGGGCCTGCTGGTAGCCGAGCGATATGAAGACTTCCATTTTGGTCATTTTTTCTTAGCGATGCGCGATTAGCTCTAGTGCTAATCGCGCATCAAAAACTGCCTTAGTTTTTCATTTTGGGCTCTCTTTGCTGCGATTTGCGTCCTTCGCAACTTCCTTTAGTGATGACGTCAGCAGTGGGTCCCAGTACGGCAGTGATGTGGCAGTACGGTGGGGATTAAATCGGCGATCGGCGGGGATAGGGGGCGATGTATTTTATATGTGCGGGGCGATGGGAGCGATTGCCGATATTGGACAAAGCGATAAGGCAAGCGGCTGTGCGAAAATGGGAAATATTGCAGAAATGAGCGGATTGCGATGCGATATGCTTTTGGGTGCGATAGCAATATCGCGTCAGCAGATGAGAGGGGGGATATACATACAGATACAGAACCTTGTGAGTGCCGATCGCGAAATTGCATCGGCGAATTGATATCGGGGTGTTTATAAAAGGGGGGGGCCGATGAATGAATGCTGCGACCTCCGACAACAATATCGCGTCGGAGGGGAGGAAAACTCATCAGAAGAGGAAACACTCAATCGGAAGAGGGTTAATGCGATCGGAGGATGATTTATGTGATCAGAAAAGGGCTTTTTAAAGCTTTAGAAGGGTCCTTAATGCATCGGAAGGAGTCCGATAGCATTTGAAGGGGGTTTTTGTGTTTTGGAAGGAGTCCAAACACCTTCGGAAGATGGTTTTTGAACAAAATGAGGGTTCTTACTAAGTTTCAATTAAACTTAGTAATTCCCAAGCGATATTTATGGTTATATTTCAACCAGAGGAGGGGATATGTAAATAATGGGAATTTTTACTATATTTTTTTAGTATGGGAAGGGGAAATAAGGAGGGATTTACATAATAGAGTTAAAAGTTAATATGAATTTTGTGAAGAAAGCGCTAAGGATAGGAATATTAGGCTTTAAAGGGGAAACCAGACCTGTATAAGAAATGTAAGCATCCTTAAGCAAAGCAGATCTTTACTTAGGCAATGCTATGACAAAGGATGAAACTTAAGAGATATCAAGCAGATCTTGACCTCTATGGGGAGATTAGTGAATGATTTGGGGAACAAGAAGAAGGGGGAGTTAGTCATGCCTCGCTTGAAGTCCTTCAAATGAAAACTGCCTCAAACTTGTGATATGAATAGATATGACACTTGAAAAGATGAAATGGATCACAAGCTAGGATTCTGCAACCACAAAACTACCTACCCAGCCTACTTACCTAGCATTTTCTCTTCTTTTGGTTTGGGTGCACTTGAACTAGCATACCCAGCTTTTCATTCTTTTCTTCTTGCTGTCCTCCTATCTACATCTACACTTATTTCATCCAGGGGCTCAGATTAAGCTGTTGAGCACCCTTGTTTTGCTACCTATCTCCAAATCTGCCAAGATTAAGCTGTTTGGACAGATAATGATTCTCTATATTCTACAACAGGAAATTGAAACCTAGGGAGACCAAGATTAAGCTGTTTGGTCCTCCCTTTAACTGAAAACTCATCAAAAATGGATCAACTCATCAAAAATGGAACATAGCAGTGGCGCTTAGACTAGCACACTTTCATGGACAATTCTTTGGTCTCTGTAGCAAATATGGAACGTTGTAGCATGCAGAGTATGACATATTTGGCATGTAAAAATGTCGATCATGAAAGATGAATACCTGTTGCAACAGGAGGCTAACACATACATCCATGACTATGTCTGTCGGTGGATGTGTGATCCTTATCTCTCCAAATGGAATATGACCACCTGTGAGAGGAGGTTCCTCTGGGGAACCTGGATCATCATCTATGGGTTAAAATGTATCTTCTTCCTCCAACTCTTCCTCTTCTATATATTAAGCTAACTATTCTTCTTCCAATATTTGTGCTGCCTCTTCCTCCTAGGATTTCCTTTGTCGTTCCTCTTCTATCCTTCTCCTCTCCTCCTCTTCTTCTTGTTGCTTCTGGAGCAACTCATCTTGCTTCCTCTTTTCCTATTCTTCTTATGCTTCTCTCCTCTCATGTTCTACTTGAATAGATATTATTTTCAAAGGATCAACTTTCCACTTATTATTGCTCTCGCCTATCGAATCATATCCGATCATTTTCTTATGAGTTACTTTCCTTGCCTGAGGGGTTGTATGCTCTTCCTCCTGGACCTACATATCTTAAGCCAGTGGCTCCTGGGGTGAATTGGTCTTCACTGTTGGATGTGTCTTTCTAACTGTGTCATATCATTTGTTCACCTTTTCATCTTCTACTATGGACATCGATGAATAACTCGCACTGTAACCGGTCCTTTCACAATGTTGCCTCCACACTCTCCTGGGGTCATATCCATGAAATTATTTAGTGGAAAATTACAAGCGATCCACCTCTTATGTTTTTTTTTTTGTCACCTTGTGGCTCTTTAACTCATGTAATCTAATCCTCAATGGTGAGGTGCGCCAATTGGATTTCTTCCTCTTGTGAAGGGGATTTATTCCTCTTTTGAAGAAATCCTAACAATCCCTTGTCCAATTGATTTGCTACTTCTTGCATGACCACATTATTGGTCACATATCACGACATGATATGAGGGGAAATATGACAACTAAAATATCTGATGTATGTACCCTCAGGTACTAGAAACCAATCCATGATATCCCAGAGTGACTCCTTCACTTGATCAGTCATGCATGGAGGATCGATCTCAACTATCATATGGGATATGACTGTAAATAAGTGTTAAGAAAATATGTCAAATGCACCTCTAAAGCTTGATTTTGATAACACTCTGCAATGGAAGTAAACTGGGAAATTGTCTCGAAGGGTCCAGTTTTAGTACATTCCTAGGAACACATACTGTGCACAGATTCCATCTAAAACAAATGCATACATGTAGAATCTTGGGGCTTGATTCATCCTCACAGATGCTTTTTTTTGTCCCACATGATGCTGCAACTCAAATGACAATATATCTTCCCAATTGAAGACTCTTCCATGGGTTACCACCATAGTGAGCATATATATCCATTTTTCCTCAAACACCTCAGTGTTCTTGCACCCCTGCAATTGACAACACATGGCTATCATACATTGATATAAATATCTGAGAATCTTAGTTGGATAGACTATGGATGGGAGATGGCGAAACTTAGCAAGTTCTCAACACCATGATTTGATAATGTGACTTGTGTCAAGGTCAACCCATCTAATGTATAAATCATAATTTGCATATCTTGTGGGCCTAAGCATCTTGTAGCACGTCTACATGTCTTATCCATAATAAGTGGTAAGCTAATCGCCACTCTCACTACAAAGCACAAGATGAGAGTCATCCATATGTGTAATTATCCACTCAATCACTTCTGCACAGGGGATGACCATGAATATGCATGCATGTATTATGGACTTCTTAATGTTGATGTATGCTTGCAAGTCCTCCAAGTTTTCACGATTTTTTTTTTTTGCATGAATGTGTTGTATATACCACTCCATGTGACCTCAATAGTCTTATCAATGAAGCACCATGTGTCTGCATAAATGGGAATGGTTGGATTGGTAACTTCAATATGTTCCTCAACGCTTGCTTCTTGTACTTCTTTGGAAGTTACTTTACAAGGAGGCATGGTTCCAACAAATGATGAAAGGGTGACAATACTTGTAGCACAGACACTTGTTTGTGGTAGCACACTCATAATGACTAGATTAACTTTATGAAACTAAATATGTAGAAATATCTCATAAGTCATGTACAAAGAGCCATCAAATGTAGTTGACCATGAAAATTTATTGATGACGGCACAAAATCACTTACATGGATAATAAATTAAGTATGAAAACAAGGAAGGCACACTTTCAAAGCATGAAGGGAGGTCAAGGGTCATTTGGGGCTTTTCAATGTGCTCATGCGCTAAAACAAGTGAAAAAAACCATCAAGGGAACACTAGCACACTCTGAAGGGTCGAAGGGATGAGTTGTTAGGCCTCCAGGTCTTCACAGTGCACTCATGCACTCAAGGATACAAGCAGGGTGCACTAGCGTACTCCGAAGGGGCTACGGAACATGTCTTTCATCCTTCAGCCTTTCAGGGTGCACTTATGGGCTTAAAGGGAAGGAGGGTGCACATATGCATGCCTAAGGGTTGAAGGGGAATCATTTGAGTCTTCGAGGTGCGCTCATGCGCCACAAGGAAGGGTACAATTCTTCGTGACGAAGGAGTGTGCTCAAGATGGAGGCTTGGTCATTTTGGGCATAGTTCTCAATGTTGATCTGGCTTTAAGGTCTAGAAGTGTGCTAGTGTTCCCTTGATGAGTGTAACAAGTGTAACAACTATTGTAACAACAATAATTAATGCTAGAAATAAGAAGAATAAGGATTTGCAAGCTTATATGGATCATGTCGCAATCATGGTGGAAAGGTTGAGGAATGTGAAGAGTTTTTGCATGTGACAACAACTTAACACTTGCAGAATGAAAATTGAATAGAAATTCCAACAAATAAACTGAAAAACAAAGAAATGCCAACAAGAAAATCAAGATCAACAGCGAAATCATGAAAGGAAATAAACAGATTCGGCATGCAAAGCTTACTTGTAATGTAGCTTGATGAAGATTTTAGTGATCCACGGTTGTGCGCCCAACCCGGATGAAAATGATTATGCAAATGAATGATTAAATGGGTTAATTTAAAAGATTTTACATGGAAAACTGATTCATGCATGATCGCCACTTGTCGTCAATTGAAAGGGTTAGTTAAGGGAAGTTAAGTGGGCTCCTATTTTATAGGAGTGTGGCCACATACAAAAAAGAGGCACTTGCATGCAACTAGGGAAGAGTACATGTCTTCAGCATGAAGGAGTGCGCTCAAGTAGGGCATCCTTTCTCAACATGAAGGAGTGCGCCCAAGGAGGCTGCACTTCTTCAGACCAAAGGAGCGCACTCTACTCAAACACATGTATTCATCAAATTGGAGTGTTCTTTTTACTTAAAGAGCACTTTTCTTGCTTTTGTTTGTTTTTATGCTTTCGTGTGCTTTTTCAGTGTGTGCATGGCATAAAGTCTAGTTTCTAAGTTATGAAAAGTCATGAGTTCACCTAACCATGGACTAGATAACTCAAGTACCTCTATGTTTTAGGTGGCGAAACTTAAGAAACATTGACTTAGGAGGATGTGACACTAGCAGAAAACACACAAATAACAAATCAAACAATATGACGACACTAGGGGGCTTGAAACAATAGTTCATGTAGGCTCAAAAATTGAATTAGGAAACATTTTTGGAGGGTCATTGTAGTAGCGGTAACAAGTCCTTATTGTATAAATTTTGAATAATTTAACACATATTCAACAGAGATTATCCTGATCATGTACTATTGCAGAATACATACACAATACATAAGCTCCTCTACGTTGATCATCAATATAGCAGCATCAATAACAATAAAACATCAAGAGCATTCACACATTAACATAGTATGTAACCCGGGGAAAGCATATCGCTAAAAACCCCACACTATCTGTATATTAATGATTGAGAACATGTAACATTACAAACTACAATGCTTATCACAAGCAATCCAGTACCATCTCCACCTGTTACACACAATACAACTCAGATCTAATCTCCAAATCTATTCCATTGCTTGCCTGCCTCTCCAGCTCAATACCTGCTCAAGAAATGATGAGAATGGTTTACCAAACTCGTATTTCACCTGCAAATAATCACAAACACTCTGTTGGACGTGAGCACAGGCTACAAACTGGGCAAATACATGAGCAAACTCATTGGCATACTCAATCCCTTGATTGTGCAAATCATCATGCACAATTATAGTCACAACTAATAGCAATCTGATCCTCTAACACCCGTCCCTGCTGAACTGAACATGCACTGACATGCAACTGAGTTAACTGATGTATTCTATAGTTGCATTATGAGTTAATAACTTGTGAATTAATTAATAACTAATTCACCCAACTCATCTCTAGTCTATTTGCCAGTTAGACTAAATACAACCAGTTTAACAAAGCTAAACTGAACACAACTCCATCAACTGCACCTCCATTCCACTAAAATCAACTCACTTGAGTTCTAACTGAAGTCTTGCATGCAAATATTAGTCATCCCATAGGTAACCACGTATTTCCTTCTAGGATCTGCATGTACCACATCCGTAGATCATCCTGAAGTGCTCCAAGAGAATAAGATCAAGTTTATAGTCCAAATATTATTATGAGACAATAATATTTGACTTTTCTATTTTTGACAGCTAGTATAAAAATATACTTTGATCACTCATACTATGATCACTCACACTGTGGTCACCCACACTGTGATCACCCACACTGTGATCACCCACACTGTGATCACCCACACTGTGATCACCCACACTGTGATCACCCACACTGTGATCATCCCTGCTGGGATAAAAAATAGAACTTGCGCCATAATTTGCCTGCGGGCCCACTTAGTGAAGGCGACTCTTTTCACTAAGCTCCATCATCTTGTTACAATCTCAACACTCCCTCTCGACAAGATATGGATTATCAGCAACCCCTATCCTGCCTCAGTGGTACTTGAATTTGCTCTTGGTGAGAGCCTTCGTCAGAATATCAGCATCTTGATCCTCCGTTGGAATGTATGAAAGCAACATGATCCTCCGCTGCACACAATCTCTGATATGATGGTACCTGATGTCCTTGCTGCCATATACTCGGCCTCTTGAGCTCCCTCCCAATCTGCATCCTCCTGTCTGTACCAAGATCCATACCCCGATGTGCCTCTCAAGTAGCGCAATACATGCTTGCCTGCCTTCTAGAAGAGCTTGGTAGGCTTAACCATAGCCTGTGAAAGCTGGTTAACTGCATAGCATATATCGGGTCGTGTATTGACCAAATACATCAGCGACCCCACCAACTGTTGATAAACAGTGGCATCCACTTCTTCTCCCGAAGTGGCATCCTCCTTCCTCCAACCTCCAAGAAGAGGAGTATCAACAGGCTTGTAGCCATGCATGTTGAACTTCTCCAGTATCTCCCGAGCATACTTGCCCTGAGAAACAAACAGTCCACCACTGCGCTGCCATATTTCCAATCCTAGGAAATAGTGAAGGAGGCCCAAATCCTTCATCTCAAACTCTGTAGCAAGATCCTTCTTGCATGATAGTATCAACAACTCATCACCCGTTAGAATCAAATCATCAACATACAGTACAATGATAAGCAACTTACCCTCCACCACAATCTGGTATAGGTTAGGATCTGCCTCGCTCTTGGAGAATCCAAGTCCTGTGAAATAACTGTCTATCTGTGTGTACCAAGCACGTGGTGCTTGCTTCAACCCATACAACACTCTCTTGAGCCTGCACACATGCGACTCGCTGCTAAAGACCTCAAAGCCTTCGGGCTACTCAATGTACACCTCCTCCTCAATGACTCCGTTGAGGAACGCAGTCTTCACATCCATCTGATGAATGTGCCATCACATCTGCGCTGAGAGAGCAAGAATCGTCCGTATGGAAGAATACCTTGCGACAGGTGCAAAGGTCTCCTCATAATCGATCCCCTCTATCTGTGAAAAGCCTTGGGAAAAAAATCTTGCCTTGTACTTCTCCACACTCCAATCAGCTGCTTGCTTAACTTTGTAGATCCATCTCGAACCCACCACTGATTTCCCTTCCGGTCTAGGAACAATCTCCCATGCACTGTTTCTGACAATAGAATCATACTCTTCCACCATGGCGTCTACCCATGCGGGATCCTCCACAGCTTCCTCGAAAGAGGATGGCTCAGTCACAACACACTTGCTCATAAGAGCCATGTATCCAGTGTACCAATCAGGTGATTGTCTCTGCCTGCGTTGGGCTGTAGGTGGTCCTACAACTTTCTCTGCATCTTGAGCCAGTCGCTCAGCTTCTGTCAAGAGCTTTCGCCCTCTGATGGTTTGCGCTGCATGAGTGGTCTCTTCCACTCCATGAACCTCATCCTGTGGCTGATCCACATCCTGAAGCTCATCCTTAGGAACTAATAGCTCCTCATCTACATGCAAGTGTAGCTCCCTCTCAAGCGAACACTTCATGGCTTTCTCCTCCTGAAATTTTATATCTCGTCGCACGAAAGTTTTACCACTGTCTGGCAAATACACACGATAGTTGTGGGGCGTATCAGTGTACCCCACAAATATCCCAACCTCTATGGTCGGCTCCAACTTCTTCCTGGCATCCTTCGTCACATGCATGTAAACGTTAGAACCAAAAATCCTCAAATGAGAAAGATCATGCTTCTTACCAGAATAAGCCTCCTCGGGTGTACTCATGCCAAGTATCCTATGAGGACAACGGTTCTGCACATAAACTGTTGTATTGCATGCTTCCGACCACAAGTGAAGGGGTAGGCCCTGATCATGCAACATTGCCTGTGCAACACCCACAATCGTTCTATTCTTCCGCTCAGCTACCCCGTTCTGCTGTGGGTTATGGGGAGCTATGAGCTCTCTTCGAATCCCTTCTGCCTTGCAGAAATCCTTGAACTCGTCCGAGATGTATTCACCACCATTATCGCTCCTAAGAGCCTTCACCTTCTTCCCCGACTCCTTCTCGACCAGTGCTTTGAATTCACAGAACTTTGAATATGTCTCGCTCTTCTTCTGCATGAAGAAGATCCAGCACTTATGAGAGAAATCATCAACAAAAATCACATAATACCTGTGTTTTGCTGTCGAAGCAACTGAGAAAGGTCCACACATGTCTGTGTGAATTCTCTCAAGGATCGTCGTGGCGCGACTATCCTTCTCGTGAAAGGTGGCTTTCACAAACTTCCCCAAAGTACACCCCTTGCACTGATCTGACTACACAAGTGTGCCTTTAGGAAGCCCTGTAGTGATCTGCTGCAGTATCTTCAAGGCTCCATGGTGAAGGTGACCCAATCTCTTGTGCCACAACTCGCCATCATCTCGGCTCACCAATCCTTCTGCCTTGCCCGCCATTGCTACGCATCCATCTACATGCAACTGATAAAGGTTCCTCACTCGAACCCCTATCTTCCGGGTCTCACCAGTTGTCTTGCTGCGCAGGAAAGCCTTTCCCTCACTGAAAACAACATCATACCCCTTGTCTTCTAACATCGCCACTGAGATAAGATTCTTCTTCAATCCTGGAACTTGCATGACTTCCTTCAATATAAAGGGTTTACCAGACTCCCTCTCAAAGGAAATGGTACCGATACTGGTCTCACTGTATCTACCATCATCGCCCATCTTGATGTGCACTCCAAGGTCTTTGTACTCCAGATCAGAGAACAAATCTCTATCTCCCGTCATGTGAAAAGACGCACCACTGTCCAAGAACCACACTGATCCCATCACACTTGAAACCAAGCATGCGATCAATGAGAAATCAAGCTCAAACTGTGAGGCTAGAGCCTCTCCTGCTGAAGATCCAGCAGCGTGCTTGTTCTTCTTCTTCTGCGGACAATTAGTGGCATAGTGTCCGTGCTGGTGACAGTGAAAACACTTCACCTTGGACATATCCTGCTTCTTGCCTTTCGCACTAGACTGAGAAGCTTTCTTGCTCTTCCCTTTCTTTGCTTTGGCAGCCAAAGCACAATTCTCTTCATCAACTCCCTTTGACGAAGATCCATCCTTGGTACTCCGCCTGATCTCCTCTTGCACAAGATCTGACCATAGTCTTTCCCATCCTGGCAATTTCTCCCGACCATTGACAGAGTCCTGATAGGAATGCCAACTCTTCGGAAGACCAAGGAGAGCCAAGCTCACCAAGTCCTCATCATCGGCAGTAACCCCCACACTTCCCAGCTCATCTTGACACTGAGTGAACTTCGTGAGATACTTGGGTATACTGTCACCCTTCTCGCATTTGATGTTTCTGAGTTTATCTTTGAGCGCCAGCTTCCTCTGATCGCTCTTGCTTTGGAATAATTCTGTTAATGATTTCCACATCAAATATGGAGTAGCCTTTCCATGGAGGCTGGACACAATGTGATCCTTCACGCCCTCCAACAGAATCCTTCGACATTTTGCAGTCTTCTTTTGCCAAGCATCAACTTGAGTAGCATCAGTAGGCTTTGGGACATCCGTCTCTATGAACTCCTTCAGCCCGTTATCATCCAATACTACCTCCATCTTGTCCTTCCATGCAATATAGTTTGAGCTGCCCTCAAGAGCATACTCCAATCACAATCCGTTGAAAGACATTGCTGCGTTGTCACCAAGAAAACACTGCTGCAAATTCGAATTCCACCAGCAACCAACTCAACCGCCTCGGATCTAAGATTCGTGAGAACACAATATTTCTCGTACAGAGATTGACTGTATGGGCATTCACCGGATATCTCACCTTCCAAAGGAAGGATGAATCCAGAGGCTACCTAGCCCGATTACAGACTTTGCCTGAAGAAATAGAATGTAAACGCTTCCTGAATAGTAGATCTTATGATCAACTGCTCTGATACCATGTAGAAATTTTGAATAATTTAACACATATTCAACAGAGATTATCCTGATCATGTACTATTGCGGAATACATACACAATACATAAGCTCCTCTACGTTGATCATCAATATAGCAGCATCAATAACAATAAAACATCAAGAGCATTCACACATTAACACAGTATGTAACCCGGGGAAAGCATCTCGCTAAAAACCCCACACTATCTGTATATTAATGATTGAGAACATGTAACATTACAAAGTACAATGCTTATCACAAGAAATCCAGTACCAGCTCCACCTATTACACACAATATAGCTCAGATCTGATCTCCAAATCTATTCCACTGCTTGCCTGCCTCTCCAGCTCAATACCTGCTCAAGAACTAATGAGAATGGTTTACCAAACTCGTATTTCACCTGCAAATAATCACTCACACTCTGTTGGACGTGAGCACAGGCTACAAAATAGGAAAATACATGAGCAAACTCATTGGCATACTCAATCCCTTGATTGTGCAAATCAATATGCACAACTATAGTCACAACTGATAGCAATCTGATCCTCTAACACCTGTCCCTGCTGAACTGAACATGCACTGAAATGCAACTGAGTTAACTGATGTATTCTATAGTTGCATTATGAGTTAATAACTTGTGAATTAATTAATAACTAATTCACCCAACTCATCTCTAGTCTATTTTCCAGTTAGACTAGATACAACTAGTTTAACAAAGCTAAACTGAACACAACTCCATCAACTGCACCTCCAGTCAACTAAACTCAACTCACTTGAGTTCTAACTGAAGTCCTGCATGAAAATATTAGTCATCCCATAGGTAACCACGTATTTCCTTCTGGGATCTGCATGTACCACATCCGTAGCTCATCCTGAAGTGCTCCAAGAGAATAAGATCAAGTTTATAGTCCAAATATTATTATGAGACAATAATATTTGACTTTTCTATTTTTGACAGCCAGTCTAAAAATAGACTTTGATCACTCATACTGTGATCACTCACACTGTGGTCACCCACACTGTGATCACCCACACTGTGATCACCCACACTGTGATCACCCACACTGTGATCATCCCTGCTGGGATAAAAAATAGAACTTGCGCCATAATTTGCTTACGGGCCCACTTAGTGAAGGCGACTCTTTTCACTAAGCTCCATCATCTTGCTGCAATCTCAACACCTATGAAGACATCAATCCTATGCTCCTTTGTAATATTAGTGAACCTGATATCCAATTTTTGGGTTTCCTCAATGTGCTCCACCATTGAACCCTTTTGTTTGAGATTTATCAATTTGCTAAAGAAGGTGTTTCTCTTTGTATCCTCATAACGTGCTATCATTTCCTCCATAAAAATTGACCAAGTTACAAGTGGCTTATGAGAACAAATCTGTTGATACCATACAAACTGATTGGGTTCTAAATATAAATATGCAATGCGTACCTTTTGTGTGTGTTGCACAAAATGGAGATCAAAATATTGCTCCATATGTAGTATCCATGTTACCTGATCCTTGCTATCAAAATTCCTCATATTGATATTTGGAATGTGGTGGGTATTAAACCCAAGATTTAAGTCTCTAAAATCATAATTCATATTCCTTTCGTCCTCATCATGATTTTCATGGATTACCTTGTCACCATTGGGAAGCCTTTCTTGCAACAACTTTGTCAACCCTTCCATCTTGACATTCATCATTGCTTCCACATGTGATTTTAAACCATCCTTATAACCTTCCATGTCCCTTTTTATTTTTACTTCTAAACTATCCATCTTAAAATTCATCATAATTCCTTTTTGGTTACTCTTTGTGAGAGCGAAATTTGTTGCACTTGGTCTCGTAATTTTGATATATCATGTTGAATTTCTTCCTCTTCTTCATGTGTCATAGTAGATATTTCTGGTTTCTTACTAGGTGTGTCCATTTTTTTCGCTTCAAGGTATTTTGGAATCAAACAATGATATCTATGCTTCAGTATGCCATTTGAATCACTTCAAACTGATTTTTCAAACAAAAGTTATGCAAACTTTAAAAAAATACACACCTTTGTCTTGCTTTTTATGAGCTCGTATTGAAACTATTGTATATCTATAATTTCAGCTCTTCAAAGCCTAAAATTCCGTCATGTGGTGGTCCTTTGTGTCTTCTTTCCAATGCCATAAGTCATACCGAGATTGGATCTTCAAGAGAAATTTATGCCCAATCTTCCACAATGGCCGGATTATGGACTGGTTCAATAGAGTGAACTTGTAGGGAATGCCATGTGTCACTGTTTCGAACTTCAACCTTGAAAATGATACGTGAAAAACTAAAGTCCATGCGATTTCAGTCATTTAAAAAAAAAATCAAATCCAATGCTCATAGAGAAAATTATGACGAATTTACCTAAGTCACTTGTTTGAGACTAAATTCTATAACCTACAAAAACCCTAACTTCCTTGGATCATATCTCAGAAAATATAGCGAACCAAGATATGAAATTCATACACAAAGTTCACCAAGATTTTTTCTCCATGGGGTTTACATTTCATCTTCTGAATCATTGTAGAAAAAAAATTATAGCGAAAATTCCAAGATGACATGTTTGAAGAAGCAAAAATGTAGAATCCAATGCTCTGATACCAAATGTTATGCAACTAGATCACAACATAGAAGAAAAGATAGATCAAAGACTTGAAAATTAGCCTCTTTGAGGGGGAAACCTCCTTTACATCACATAAATTAATAATTCTTGGATGATACAAATGATAATACCTCCTTGGTATATATAGGAGTCTAAGGGGTCACAATATAATTAGAGCCTACATAACAATAATAATGTAAGGGAAAAACAATAACAATATGGGGCTACATGGGCACAACAATGATAATCAGGGGCTATAATAACAATAACAATAAGGAGCCTACACTAGTATTATAGGGACCTAAGAAATTTCCTTCGAGACAACCAATATTGATGTTATATAGTTGACCTAGCCCAATTGAAAATCTATCTTAGCATATTATGCCCTTTACATCTTAAGTCATGTATCATCTAGGGAGGTAACTTATGCATTACTTGACCACCAATCCATGGATCAATGATAATTTGTACTATATTTTCTATCTTAACTCATCATATTAATCAATTTCCTCTTTTGATAGGATTCCTTACCCTTTATGTTATGACCGAAAGAGGGGAATATATGGGGTTAAATATACATGTAATGTGTAAATGTATATGTAATAGGGTTAGCCTAGTGAGAAAGGGGGCACAGGTGCAATGTGTGAATAGGTATATATAGAGATCATGAAGTCATTGTTGAGAACATGTGAATTTTTTTTATTTTTTATTTTTATTTTTTTTATTTTTTAATTTATTCATTTAATTATTTATTAATTAATTTTATTTATTATTATTACTAAATTAATTTTATTTATTATTATTTTTTTAATTTTATGTATTTGGACCATAACATTTGGTATCATACTATGATCCTACGTTTTTTTTCTTTTGTTAACACTTGATGGAAATTTCGCTATAATTTTTTTTAGGGAAGATTCAAAGAAATAAATTTTAGACTAAGGAGAAATAATGAGGTACCTATGATCAAAATTAAGTTTTTATTCATTGTACTTTCTTAGATATACCATGTGGAACTAAGGTTTGCGACTGCTCCTAAATTCAAGTTCAAACAAATCATCTTGGAATTTTCACTACAATTTTCTTTCAAGAATCTCAAGATGGTGAAATTTGGAGGATATTGAGGAAGGATACCAGATTATGGGTTATTAAAATTTTAAATTCTAATTCATTATAATATTGGAGATATACCCTGCGGAAGTTAGGGTCTCTGACTAGTCCTGAAATCAGATTTTAAACCATTTATCTTGGCAGGTTCAATGTAGATTTGTCATAGAGGATTTCCATATTGTGAAATTTATAGGGATTTGAGGAGATATATTAAATTACAATAGGTGAGAATTTTAGAATCATATTCAAAATTTGGATATGTGTTATGCTATACAAGTTATCTCTTGGGAATCAACTAAAAATCATTAGTTTTTAAGAAAATTATCATAACTTTCACTTTGGGTCATCAAATTTTGATTAAAACTATGTGTTATAGGCCATTTTGTCACATCTGGTCAATTGGCCTTTAAATGGGATCAATTCAGACCCTTCAACATATTGTCATCATCCTTGCAGAAATCCCTAAGCATGACTCCCTAATCCCTAAGTTTCTGCCCTTAACTCCTTCATTTTAGTGATTTTAAGGACCACCACACCCTGCATAACTGAGCAACTGCGTTGAAGTGCAATCAATCCTTCTCTGAGGGTGCTATGCAGTGCACCCTTCACAACTATGGGGGTGCGCTGATTCTAGAAATTAGGGAAAAAATAAAAATATTTATGAAGCTTCCTCTTCCAAAAGTTTCCAGAGGTTGTTTCAACCATTTACCTTGGATAAACATTTGAATCCTATCTGATTCCACCTTAGAGAAATCACCATCTTATCCCTTGAGCTCATCCTCCCATCACTTTTGGATCTCAAGCCTAGATTGGTAAATGGATAAGAATTTCTAAACTACCTCCCTTTCCTATATATTTACCTCATTCCACAAGCACCTGGTTGGTTGTTGTTGGCTTTTGGAGAGTGATTCTACCCTTATGTTGTTGATGTGAGAGATATCTTTCCATGAATTAGGGTGATTAAAGGTGCACTTTGTGACAAGGAAAGGACAAGTCAACTTGGATGAGCTCTTCTACAAGATCAACACCTATTTTTGGTTGTAACTCGCTCTATTTCTATGAATGCAAAGAGTTCTTTATTTTCCTATATATGATGTTATGGTTTCATGTATTTCAATGCCATGTTGATCTATTGAATAAAGTGATTAGATGATGATACATAGATCCCGTAGATCGTTGCCTTGTGTTGTTTGACTTTGCAGGTAGCATACAAGCCAAGGAAGGAGCGAAGCATACAATAGATTCCAGGTAGGCTTCATCCCCTTATCTTTTTATTTTAAGGAAAACATTAGTCTCCTTGTCTCTTTGTTGTTCCAGGTTAGTCCACCAGGCCAAGGGAAGATACTTCTGTCCGCTATCTTAGATTCCATATAACAAATTGGCAACCATACTGGGGAACGGTGTATTCCCTTGGTGGTTTCTTTGTCCATTGTTCTTGTCTTACCTCTTATTCAGACCTTTATTGTCTTACTCAGATGAAAACAGACCTAGGAATACCTTTCATTGAGTCTCAAATGCAATCCTAGTGTTGGAACTTTGCATCCTTAGACCACTGCACCCTCTAGTCTTGTGACAAAGCATTGCACCCCAACTGAGCCTTCTTTGAGCCTGCGTTGCATAGCACTGGTGCCTCCTTTGCACCTGTGTTGGCCCCTGTTCATGCACAAATTTTCTTTTGTCTTGATTTTCTCTCTAATAAACCTTCTTCTAGTTTCTCTTCCTTGAGTCTTTAAGTGTCTTGTGGTCTCTCTAAAGCCTCCATTTGGTTTGCTTTCATTTTTAGTGCCTTTGGTAAGGATTTTTTTAGATTTTCCTTTGTTCTTATCATTAGGTCGTTTGCAAACTAATTTTGTTTGATCATTGAGTGCTTAGATGAATTAGTGTTCTAGTCATTGTTCTGAAAATCTTGTTTGAATCAGTGATTAAACTTTGCATCTTAGTTTTCTTCATTTTCAAAAATTAAGTGACTTGAAAAGAAAAATCTTTGCATTGGAATTTAGGGTTTTTTGTGTGCATCAACATTGGAACAATTGCATTTAAAAGGGAATTTTACTTTGCACATTGTTTGCTGCATATTGTTTGTTGCATACTCTTTATCCCTTCCCTTTCTTAGATATATTTTCATTGAATGAGAAAGATTTCATTTCCTCATGCTAGTTTTCATTTTAGGATATTTAGGTGACATTCGCGGTGAGCCCCAAAACTGAAACTTAATTGAAGATAAACATTAAAATTTATTGAATCAACCTAAGGAGCATTTGTAACATTAACACAAACATTTAGAGGTCTAGGCTAGAGATGTGTTCTGACATTGTTAAATGTAGGAGTTGTCGTTGTTTTCCAGCGTTGTATCCCAGGGGTGAAATCCCATTCCATATACGTGAGTGTATAGGATCATTCTCCACATACCTTTGGGTATATTAGATGTCACTCCACACATGTAAAGTATATGGGAATTCTCTCATCGAATGGTTATGCATTAGACAACACTACTATGGATTGCACTTCCATGGATTGTCGAGTATATTTTGGAAGTCCCCTATAGGTTCTATCCTCACCATAGGTAACCGAGTCGGCCACCTTGTGTATCATGATACACCGAACACGACATTCTGGGATATTTCCCACACGTATGTTAAGTCCTTGGTTCTCCAAGGTGTATATTGCAGTTCACTATTGCTTGGTTAACCCTTTTTCCTTGTTACCCCTTTTATTTTTATTTTGTGTTGTTAATTTCTAAAATTAACTAATTGGTCGCGGAATAACATCCTCTTCGTGAAAAAAAACTCCTTAGTGGATATTAGGTTGAGATTAATGGCAAGAGCTCCTGAGTCTACCAATCAAGAAAACCTTCTGGTGGGAATCCTCGTCCTTTTCTTCTTTTCGAAATATTGGTGCTCTTTATATGGAAACGTTGTCCCTTCCCATATTTACCATTCGTTTGCCAGTTTGGTTGTTTTCGGCCACTATGGTTCTGAATGTCGAAACTTCTTCTCAACTAGGTTCTCCTCCACCTGAACAATATCAACCTCAAATTGATCCTAAAGTTGACCCTTTGCCTTCTTTGCCTATTGTTTCTTCATCTCTTTCTTCCTCCTCGCTTAGTGAAAGTATTGGTTATAGTAACCAGGAAGTTAAGAAGAAGAAGAGAGGGAAGAAGAAGAAGAAAAATAATCAGGTTGGCAACAAAGCAACCGTTGCTACTTATGCAACTAGAATGATGGAACCTTTCAATCAGCCCCGAAAGTTAAATTCCCTTGCATGCTTTGTAAGGGTGGTCACCTTCTTAGATATTGTCCTAGTATTCCCAAGGAATTAGAAGTTTGGTCCATAGGGGCTCACATAGGCCTTTGTCGTCAGCTTCTGGAGATCAGGATGGTGAAAAAACATCACCTAGTGATAGTAAGGTCCACGGGAAAAAGGGTAAAATTAAATTTCCTTGTGGGTTATCTTAAGGGAATCATCTTATTCACCTTTGTCCTTATATGGATGAAGCCTAAAAAGTGTTGGACAACCTTGTCTTTCGGTTGGTTATTGAAATCTTTCTCCTAATCCTCCAGTAGTTGATGAAGTGATTGATCAAAATCCAAATCCAATCAATCCCAATCTCTTTGAATGTGAATCTCATGAGTCCGTTGTTGACCAACCATTGGTTGAGAAAATGGCTGACATGGTTCCATATTTAGTTGATCGTACTTTTCCCTTAGAGAGTGAGGGTCATGCCACTAAGGTTCTTCTTGTTTCTTCTGATTCAATCGGACAAGGGGGCCTTTCTCCCGATCCTATGAAACCCCCTCCAAGAAAACATGCCATTGTCTTTGATTGGAGTCGATTGACAAAACATCGTCTCCCTTCTTACATGCCTTTTAATATCATGGTAAAGGTTTACGATAAGAACATCCATCACATTGTTATAGATAAGGGATATTTTGTTAGTATTTTATCCTCCACTGCTTGGAAAGATTTGGGTTCCCCATAGCTTGTGTTTGTCGCTCCAAATCTGTTAGCTTTTAATAGAAGAACCAATCAACCCTTAGGGATCCTTCCTCACTTTCCTATTACCTTGGTAGGAAAAATTGTATGTATTGATGTTACGGTTGTCATGGGCCCTTTGGACTTCAATTTTCTCCTAGGGTGAGACTATGTTTATACTATGAATGTTATTGTGTCCACACTCTTTCGAGTGATGTGCTTCCTGCATGATGGAAGGATTGTGACTATCGATCAACTTTCATTTGTTGGTATTAATTTCACTGCCAATCATCCTACTTCCCTAAGTGTTTTGAATGTGAAAGTGGTATCTTCCCCACCATAGGTTAATTATGTGGCAACCTATCCCATTCACATACCTATTGATGAAGATGAGCCTTTCATTGTCTGCTCAACTTCTTTTGACCTAGATCCAGTAGGTGATATGGTGAATCATTTACTAGGGGCATTGGATCTTGATCTTTCCATTGTATCCTTTGATATGTATCCCTTCTAGAGTGTTGTTCTTCCATCTTATGAGAACCTATTAGAAGCCATGGTCTCTTAGAGGCCATGATTTGATTTTGGAGCAGAATTCCTTGTCTTTTTTCAAGGTTGTTAAAAAATGAATCAAGGTTCCCGAAGAAAAGTTCATTTTGTTGTGTCAAGCTCGTTTAAAAATGAAACAAGGTCCCATGAGCATATTTCTTTTCCTATGTCAAGCTCATTAAAAAATGAAACATATCCCCTTCCAATTCGAGTCTTTGATTAGATCTCATAAATTCCAAGTTGAGTCTTTCACTTGATCTAGTAAATGAACCTTCATTCCATCCACCTGTCATTAACCAATAGTCTACTTAGGTTAATGAAATGCAGCTTGGGGGGCATGTACCTTGAATTGAATCATTATACTGGGGACATGTAAACTTATTTCAAGCATAATTTTTATTTGTTTCAATCTTCTGTAAAAATGAAACCACTTTCAAGCATAGTTTTTCTCATGTTTCAAGCTTGTGAAAAAATGAAACCATCTTCATGTAACTTCAAGCATAGTTTCCCATGTTTCAAGCTTGTGTAAAAATGAAAACTTCACCTCTCATGATTGTTATTTTTATCAACCTATTTCTTCTAGATGAGCCTTGGTTTTCTCATTCCATCGTCACCATCTGCTTGGATGATCATACGCTTTCACTTGGTTATTTTACCCTTTCCCGAGGAATAGATACAATGAGTGGTCTTGTTATCTTGCCTCTTGACCTCTACATGTTTTGAGAAGTTCCATCATCACCGGAACCAATTTCTATCCCTTTATACCACTCGCTCCTCCCGGAGGAGTTCTCTTTCATCTCTTTTCAAACTCCCAAAATATGAAAAGATTGTCGAGCACTTGTCTTTTAGAACTCGTTAAAGTAAATGAAAATACGTCTACTCAATATAAGTTTAACCCTTTTCCAGACTGAGATAGACTACTTACAAAAAAGGAATACCTTAGTTGAACATGGCTAAGAGGTTCTCTTGGGTATTATTTTCTTCCTTTTCGAACCTAAGGGACTATCTACGAAAAGGAACATCTGGAATTTTATTTTTCGCCTCTTTTTCAAACTCTCTAAACATGAAAATGATACTGAATTATACCTTTGTTGGACTCATAAAAAAATCAAAGAACGATGGAATCGTATTCATGATGGGACCGAACCACTCCTTATCTGGGTTTGTTAAATATTCTCAGAGGGATTCATCCGAAGGATGAACTTACAGATCAAGCATATGTTATCCTTCTCAAGATTGTTAAAAAATAAAAAGGTAGCGACCAATATGGTTGGGAAAATTGGGAAAACATGGTACTCCATTTTGTTAATGATAGCGAGTCACTCTTGAACACGACAATCTTCCACTTCATCTTCATGGTTGTTGGGTTGGGAAATCTGCTTGTCTTTTCATTTATCATACTGTTTCAAGACCTTTGTTTTTGGCTTTAGGTCAATGCTTCCAACTCCATTTCAGTGTCGTCGTTGTGTTTAAGAGAAGTCATTCAATTAATATATGATACAATACTTTTAAGCCTTCATTCCATGTCTGCCTTTCCTAATACAGTTTTGTATCAACCTCATTTGGATCATTCTGTCTCAAATCATGATACCTGTTTCGTGTCGTTGATAGGGATACATCAAGGCCCTCCTGTGATGGGTCACTTCCTATCGACCTCAGTTCATTATCCAGGAAGTTGACTTAGAAATAATCCTTCGGTATCTTGGTTCTTGCATACATCAATGACAAGTTCCCTCACTCTTGGAGACATGTTTTCATCATTGGCATTCGATCGAAAGATTTAGTGTGGTGTTTGACATTAGCTCATTTATTCACACCATACAGATTGTATTAGAGTACCTTGAGAGCCATTAACATCATTGGTGGTTTCCCTCACGTCTGTTAGCGAATTACATCTTTAGCTTGTAATTATATGGTGTCTACTATGTTTAACCTTAGCTCATAAATTCACAAGGTTAGACTCGTACATTGATTGGTTGTGAACGAGATAGAAGACCCCATATCTAGTTTCATCCATCAGGGTTGTGATTTCAAGAGTCATAAAAAATCACAATGTATGATGGCTATGATCATACAGACAGTCATCTAGTCATGGGTCCATCATTTGTTGTCTATGGACATGTATTTTGATCATTATACATGTAATGTTAAATTTTGTGTTGAGTATGGGTATGCCTCCCTAAGCAAATATATCATGATGTAAATGTATTGTAACAGATGATGCTTTCGACCAGTTTTTCTTGATCATCACTTGTCACAAGGTAAAGTACTTCAGTCATTAGTTGTAATTTTTGACTTTGCGCTTTAGGGGGCAATTTGTTGTTGGCCATTTTGTCACATCTGGTCAATAGGCCTTCAAACGGGATCAATTCACATGCTTCAACATATTGACATCATCCTTGCACAAATCCCTAATCATTAATCGCACTAATCCTTGAGTTTCTACCCTTAACTCATTCATTTAAGCGATTTTAAGGACCAATGCACCTTGCATAACTGAGCAACTGTGTTGCAGTGAAGTCTCTCCTTGTTTTAGGGTGTTATGCAGTGCACCCTGCGTAACTGTGGGGGTACACTGATTCTAGAAATTTGGGAAAAAATAAAAATATTTCTGAAGCTTCCTCTTCTAGAAGCTTCCAAAGGTTGTTTCAACCATTTACCTTGGATAAACATTCAAATCCTATCTGATTCCACCTTGGAGAAATCACCATCTTATCCCTTGAGGTCATCCTCCCATCACTTTTGGATCTCAAGCCTAGACTGGTAAATGGATAATAATTTATAAACTACCCCCTTTCTTATATATTTACCCCATTCCAAAAGCACTTGGTTGGTTGTTGTCGGATTTTGGAGAGTGATTCTACCCTTATGCTGCTAACGTGAGAGATATATTTCCATGCATTAGGGTGATTAGAGGTTCCATTTATGACAAGGAAAGGAAAAGTCAACTTAGAGGAGCTCTTCTACAATATCAACACCTATTTTTGGTTGTATCTCACTCCATTTATATTAATGTAAAGAGTTCTTTGTTTTCCTATATATGATGTTATGGTTTCATGTATTTCAATACCATGTTGATCTATTGAATAAAGTGATTAGATGATTCTACATAGATCTCATATATCATTGGCTTGTGTTGTCTGATTGTGCAAGTTCTAATTATAGTGTTCAAAGCTAGGATTGGATCATACAGGCCAAGGAAGGAGCAAATCATATGACATATTGTAGGTAGGATTCATCCCGTTATCTATTTACTTTATGGAAAAAATTAGTCTCCTTGTCTCTTTGTTGTTCTAGGTTTGTCCACCGTGCCTAGGGAATATACTTTTGTCTGTAGTTGAATATTTCGTATAAAACTATGGAATTGTTGAGAAGACATATCAAAGAACTATAGGCTAAATTTTTATACTCATAAGGGCTGAAATTGTAAAGATATGTTAGAAGCACAAACTCCTAACCAGGGTTTTAAAAGCCATGTTAACTTCAAACAATCATAAATCTTTTTGGAGATAAGTGATTGAGGTGATTTAAAAGTTGTTTCAAAGAGAACATAGGAAAATATAATGGAAAAAAACAACATAATTATTTGAGATTATTATTATTAATATGTTGAAGTTTTAAGTTTAGGGTTTGGGTTAGACATGAATTAAAGAAATGGAGATAAGTAAATGTAGTGGAGATGAATATAAGTAAAAAATAAATCAAGGAGAATGGATGATGATGGTAAAGGAATTTGATATGAGTCCATTTGTAGTAAGTATTTTTTTTTTTTTTTATGGAGTTTCTATGTGGTGAAATATTTAATTAAGATAGCAGAGTGTATGCCCAATGGGAAAAATTTGAACAACTCTTTTCAAATAAATGGATTAGGGATACAGAAAGGGAGGCAATTTATAAAGTTCAAGATGAATCAAAACAAGCTAAAGAAGAGATAAAGAACAAAGGTGATGAGCTATATAAGATACAAAACCTTAATGAAGCACTTATTAAGGAGATTCAACAATTGAAACATGGAAATAGTAGCAAGGGGAATTGGAAAATGTGTGATTCAAGAAAATAATTGAAAAAGAAAGATGAAGAAATATATAGATTAAGAAAGAATAATAGAAAAATATAGGATGACATAAAGAGATTGAAAGAAGAAAAGAAGCATTATCAAAGTAGAAAAGAAACAAAGACCTTAAATAAAGAGACTACCAAAAGATTTTAAGAGGAAATTTTGCAAGAAGATTGAAGAAGCCTTAAACACAGATGAGGTAAAATCGTAAATGTATCTAAATTTGGAGAAGGATGTTAGAATTTGATATAGGGGGTCATATTGTAGCTTCAAAAAGATGAAAAAATACAAGATTTAAGAATATCACCATAAGATACTTGAAGAAGTTGAACTCCATCTAGAGGACATGCATGTCAAATATGATGGTATTATCTCCAAGGCTAGAGGAATTTAAGACTAGGCAAAGAGGATAAAGGAGGCCATTATTTATGAAAATAAGATATATGAGATGAATATGCAGAGTAAGGAAAGCCATCAAGTATAAAATGGTATCGATATCCTCATTACCATGAAAAATTTCATGGAAGTAAAGAAGATCAATATCAAAATTATCAAGGAAGAAGTTGGAATACACATCAATACTCATGGAATAGGGCATCACAAAATCATTATTCAAAATGATATTAATAAATACTAACCACTACTACAAATTGGAGAAGTCACAACAACATTACATCGAATAAATGGAAAGAAAATCATGCAACAACCAACCATTCAGGAGTAAGACCAAAAATGTTTGAGTTTGGATGGATTGATCATCATCAATGACAAGAATAATGTAGGAATACAAAGAAATCTCATTAGTTGGTTCCATCACTTGTAAAACCCTTTACTAAAGCTTTGAGGAAAAATATTTTTTAAGTAGGGTACTATGTTATGACCACAAGGGGGGGGGGGGGGGGGGGGGGTGTATATTAGATTAAATGTATATGGTATCCCAAGGGGGAGCATATATGGTGTTAAAAGTACACGTAATTTATAAATATATGTAATAGGGGTGGCCTAGTGATGAAGGGGCCACATGTGCAATGTGTGAATAAGTGTATATAGAGATCATGTGGTCATTATTAAGGACAAATGATTTGGATATATGAATGCATTTGAGTATGTGGAGGAGGTTCTTCTATTTTTTGAGTTATGTATATTGTAGTTATGCTCCATCCTCACATTACTGTACATGGTGTGAACTTCTGGTTTTTGTGTGTGTTTGGACCAAACACATTCTTCCATAAAGTCCTAAACTACATAATTGGCTTTTGTTACCTATATCCACAACCTTGTTCCTTGAAATGATATCCATACATTTTTATTGCTAGTGCTTTGTCAAAGAGGAAAGAATATTTTAGTTCCCGTCCTCCATTTTCCTTTGGGAAAGCTAGGTTTTTCCACAATGCTAAGGTCAACTCTATTTTCCCTTGGTCCCTTATACAAATGAATTTATAATTTAATCATATAATTACTTTTAGAAGTCCTCTTGGAATCCATGCCAACAAAATTTGGTATAGTGGACTTATTCTATACTTTTTTTACGACGACCATGCATCCCCCTCTAGATAGCCACCTATTCCACCATGTATTTACCTTTTTTTCGACTTTTGAAATCAACTATTTTCAACCACATTTTTTTTTATGTATTTGGCTTCAAATGGAATTGTAAATATTTTAGGCCTAGATTTAATTTACTAAATTGTATGATGTAGTTTTTCTCCTACTTAAATATACCTCAAAGAGATATTGTTGTCTTTTCTAGGTTGATCATCATGTGCATTGTCATGTAAAACAGTTCTATGATTTCCTTAAACTTCTCAATTGATCGTCTAGAAAATTTTCATAAAATTACCATATCATCAACAAAAAGTAGGTGTGTGATATTGCACTTCATCAATATTTCTACTCAGTGTATCCATCAACAATTCTTCTTGATGTATTCATCGGTGATTTCGATCCATATATCCATCCATGATTCCACTTGACATATCTATTGGTGACTCCTTCATCAACATGATCAACCAATTTATTTTTCTAATAACTCAAGAGTTCTTCCTTTATGGCCAAGGCCCAAAGTTCTCATTGGAGATTGACAAAATTCTTCTGCTAACAACAAATTTCTTCCTTTTCAATCGATGCCTAAAAATCCCATCGCAATGTTATAAAATTTATCAACACTTAACAAAAACTAACCGCATGTTAATATAAGCCATCATAATAAAAAAAATTAACATTTGATATGGGCTATTAATGGTTATACGTAACAATATTTACCTATTTGAAACTACCATTTGCAGTGCCTTGTTTTTGCAACCAATGTATACCATAAACAATTGAAAGGAAAGTTGAGGGGATAAAGGGAACCCCTATCCAAGGGCCCTTTCTATCTTGAAGAAAGGAGATGGTTCCCCATTTATTAATATAGAAAAATATTTAAAGTGATGTAGTTCATTGCCCAAGTAATATCTAGAATTACTCTAAGGTACATACAACTTACCCTGTATATGCTTCCACTTTGAACACCATTGATCTTTATTTATTGACTTTCATTGAATGGAATCCCTCTTGAGCAACCCCTACTAACTCATGTATCTTCCTTTCCTCTAAAAATCCAAACTATTTAGTGGAAATATGCTTTGATAAATCCCTTTTCAATCTTCTAACGATCACCTTTGAGATGATTTTATATATGTAATTACATAAAGAGGATTTCCTAATGTTTAAAAGGATTTCAATTTTTCAACTTTTGGATCAATGCTATAAAGGTTGTATTGAAAGCTCCAATGATTTTTCCTAAAGTTCTTGTAATCTGAACCACTATTCTCATATCTTCTTCTATAAATTCATAACATCCCGAACTTTTGTCCTTCTGAAACATTTGCAAGATCGCTTTTGATTTCTCTTTTCCACCTTCCTCCATTAAACCCCGATTTTCCTTAGGATTGACAAATGTTCGAAAGAATTTTGACACTCTTATTACCTCCACTATATTGGCTCAAGTATATTTTTTAAATAGATTTGTGAAATATTTAACACCTTCCACACCTATGTCCTTAATGTTTGTGGTCCACAAACCATATTATTCCTCATATTTTCCTAAAAAATAAATGTTCTTCTAGCAATTTGCATATCTACGAAATGAATTTATGTTTTCATCACCTTCATGTATCCATAAATCCCTACCTTTGAGTCTCCATTCTTTTCATTTTTCGAAGAAGATATGCCTCTTTTTGTCAAGAAGTAATTTTACCTCTAATTTCTTTTCCTTAGACATATATCTAAATCCTTCATCGTTGTAATGTTGTGATAATGTTTCTTCTACTTCCTTAAGAATTATTTCATATTTTTTGTCTTTTCTTGTACCCACAAAACTGATACCTTTTTCACTTTTATGAAATTATGATGAAATAATACGAAAATAGATTCTCTTAATGCTTCATCATAGGGTTCCATACCACTTTACTATTTCTTATAAATATTCCCTCCTTCAGCTATTGTAGGTTTAGCTCAAAGGGGTCGATATGTTTCTCCTATGTTGGGGCTAATTCTAATAGAATAAGATTATGGTCAGAACACCCCTGCCCCCCACCACCCCCGAGGTGACCCACTATTTAATTTGAATGAATTCATAATTCAAGGAAAGATTTAGATGTAAAAAAAATTCCTAGCATATTTGCTTCCTCTCTTGTCCTCTTGTTGTTCCACGTAGGAGACAACTTCGTAGGTTCAATATCTAACAATCCATATTCTTTCCAATTTGTTGATAAAGTAATCAGATTGGAAATCCACTTAAGTAGTTGGTCCTTAGAATTCCAAGGTTCCTTGAGTAAAATTTAAATCCCCACCTA
Organism: Pinus tabuliformis; assembly: GCA_031772625.1. Lineage (NCBI taxonomy): Eukaryota > Viridiplantae > Streptophyta > Pinopsida > Pinales > Pinaceae > Pinus > Pinus tabuliformis. The sequence continues at coordinate 597,121,462 of CM062820.1, forward strand.
GAACAAATAATCCATTATGGATCCCATTAATTTTTAAAATATTGTCCCAATATTTCACCATGTCCAATTAGGGTCCATAGATATTAGGAATAGTGATTTCTTTCCAAGATCCCGAGAGTATATAAAGGTCCCTGGGTTTGTGGTCAAATCCCATGAATTATACATGGTAAAATAAACTTTCTTCCACCCAATTATGTTCCACAACCTCAATTTCCCTATAGCATCAATAAAATTAAAATCCCAACTTCTAAGAAGTTTTATAAGTTCCTTGGGGATTTTCTCCCCATTAGTCATAACCTTTTGCACAAAATGATAGATGGATTTGTTGACTCAATTAACATTTTAAGAGCCTTTTTTTTGTGGGGGAGTGTTTAGGCCCCAATAATTCAAGAACATTAAAATCATTTAGAGCATCTTTAGGGGTAGATGCTCTAAGATTCCTAATCAAAGAAAATGGTTTACCATGTATATTTTTGAACTTGCTTGTTTGTTAACTAAGGACATAAATTATTTCCTTCCTCTATGTTGATATTTTTGTACTTTATCATATGAGAAACCCAAAACTCGTGCCACCTTTCAAGAGCTCAGTAGCCTCTTTGCTCCACAATCTAAGGTACATTTTGAGGTTTCCACGTAGGTTGATTCTTCATGAGAATCCATAATTCCTTGATCCATAATCAGGTTTATAGAGGTTATGATTAGAAAATTTTTCTCTTTTTTTTTTTTATACCTACTATAGGAATGAGGGAGGATGGGATTGATATTTCTAATCCTTGAGAGATAAGGAAGGAAGTAAGTCAAATGTTCATCATCTTTGTTTTTACCTCATTACTCTAGGCCCTAAAAATCATATTTTCTAAGGATTTTATTTTAGCTAGAGAAGAGGATGGTATGAACTTACCTGGTTGAGTCATCATGTTGCCAATAACTTCCATACTTAAACCCTTGTGCTAGATAGTGTTTTAGGATTGTTGAAAAATCGTTGGATGTGTTTCCTATGGAGAGTCGAAAATGTAATATCCCCCACCTTAGTTATCTTCCTTAAGTTTTGTATTCCCCTCCTTATATATTCCAAGGTATGGTGGAAACCATAAAACAAATTGACCATTTTAAAACCCTATCAAAAGGCCTTCATGATTGTGTCAACATCATCCTTTTGACTATTGCATGTTGATTTTTTTCCAAAGAGGAATCTAAAGAATTGCAACAAAATCAGGGTGTAAGGGTAAGAAGAATAGTGGTTCATTTTGATTTTTACTATGTTAAAATATAGAAAATGATTTTCTAAAAAACATTAAATTTGATCATTTTTATTTATAAAATAAATTATAATAGTCTCAACAAATGGTAAATAACATCACCATGGAGTTACTTGGGTTTAGTCTATGAAATTGTGAGAGGGAATGATATCCTCCCTACCCAAGTTTATTTTCTACAAGTAACATGTCCAACTCTTAAATGAGTATATTGTTGATAGAGCTTCAAGCTTCTACAAAATCTAGTTTACCTTGAGAACCCCGTTGGATTTTGCCAATAATTGTATTACAATAAAAAAATATCATCATTGTACATCTTGTATATAGAAATTCCAAAAATAACTTATTAGTGATATGAAATCCATGGATCATTTCAACCCTAATTAGTAATTAAAAATTGAATATAATGACTTATAGATTGTTTAGTATTCCACAAAAACACATCCCTCAAACATTTTCCCCATACAATCCCTATATCAAGAAGATCAAATGGCATGTGACATGCATCCCTTAATATCCTCAACACAGGGGACAATGTTTTTACATACTTGGGTTGAATCCCTTCTTATTAAGGAGTCTCATAAAGATTTCATACTTTTGAAAAAATTATGTACATCTTGTGGTATTATTTAGGGACACTAGCTTCCTAGTGCTAGAAATTCTATTTGAAACATGAAAATAAAATTATTTATATCATTTTACCTATAACATAGTATATATATATATACATAGTATATATTATATAGATAGATATAACATACATTATATAGATATATAATATATATATATATATATACATATATATATATATATATATATATATATATATATATATATATATATATATATATATATATATATATATATATATATATATATATATATAGATATATAACATACATTATATATTTTTTGTGTAACACACACACACACACATAATTGTTAGTATGTGATAGAATACAAATGGGTAGCAATGGATGTCAAGTAAATAGGTTGGGAGAAGTTTGTTTCCATAGCAGATGCAAAGGGAATAAGGATCAAAACATAGAGTTTAAAACCCTTGTTACCAATGTTGAGGAGTAAGAAGACAAAACTTTGTTTTACATCATTTCATAGCAACAAATACATTCAAGTTATAATGATGGAAGCTCTATTGGCTACTAGGGTCAAAAGGATGGAAAAAACAAAACTAAGTAGATAATGAATAGAGTATTTATCGAAATTTTTGGGCATATGATTATTTTCATTATTGACAAGATTATGGTGGGAATAATGACTTTATGGCCTTTTATGAGGATAGAGGAAACCTAGGATTTCCATAATGATAAAAAAATTAAATCAAGGGTTCCATAGTTGTGTCTAAGCTACATCTATACTTGAGGTAGTGGGAGACAACAGTGTTGAACTTTATGAAGAGATGACTAGGGATCAGTCAAGCCATCAATTAGCTGATTTGGCCACCCACACTTTTGAATCAATGGCAATTCCTATTTTTTATCGACCTTGTTTTCAAAGGTTGCATGAGGAAAAATGTAGTAATTAATCTTAGGGTGATCTATTAAGCATGGAAAATCAACCCTGATATATAGATCAAGGGGGGGATTTAATGCTAAATTAGAGGAACCAACCCCACATATAATCTTGTGATGATGCAACTCCCTATGATTTGACGGTAGGCACACTTGGTTCTAGTTATAATGATGGAAGCTCTATTGGCTACTAGGGTCATGGATTCATCAACTTAAACTGAACAAATGAGATTATGAGATGTAATTCTTCCTCTAATCACGTAACCTTTAAAAAGGGAGGGTTGGAATTAAGAGGGCTAGGGAACCCTTGTAAGTGGAGGAAGTGTATCAAGCAAAATTTAGAGGCCATAATCATTTTTCTCATAAATAGTGTGAAACTTAATGAGAATATAGAATTTGAGAACTTAACACTCTTTGGTAGATTCCAAAGGATGAGAATGGAAGAAACCTCACTTAAATCATGGATAGGAGAGAACTTTCGTGCCCTAGTTAGGTATATTTTGTAAAGTATGGTTTTAGTGAAGGGTTGGATAGCATAACCTTTATTGATTATAAAGGATGTAAATCAAATTTTCAAAATCATTGGACATGAGATTCTTAGGCCCTATACCTCAAAAAATGGCACATCGATTTTGCTACATGCTTGAACCAACTAGAATTCATTCCATTTTGGGTCCATATGACATGACATCTTTTAACCCTCTAGTCTAAGTATATTTTTAAGGAGATTGGTGATTCATTGGGTATTTTATATGAAGCATGAGACAACACTTTTCATGACATGGGATACATGGAGGTAGTTAGAATTTTGGTGGCCCCATATTTTTTTTCAAGCCCTTGACTATGGAGGGATCCCCTTCAAATGCATCCAATGCCAAAAGTATGGGAACCTTGCAAAAATTATGCACACACTACTTCAAAAGGAGATTTTCGGTTTGAAATACCCCTCCATCTACCAAGGATTCCCTACATACTCAGAAGGAAGAAATTTCTTCAGAAATTAATTGATATTCCACCCAGTTAGAAGACATCCCAACACCAAATATTTTAGCAAAAAAACCTCGTCACAAGTGTAGTTGGACACTCCATTGAGTCTCTCTCCCAAATTAATACAAGGCCATTATAATGAATAAATCAATGTTCTTCTCCTCCCTCTCCTATCACTTCCTCGATTCAACTACTTTTTAGGTCATGGGAGGTAGGATTAGAGCATGTTATGGGAAATGGACAAAGAGATTTCCCCTTCAGTCTATCTTGATTATCAAAACCTTACTAAACACCTCTCTTAGTCCCTTCATTGGTTAAAATATTTTAGAAAAATGGCTCCATAAGAGTAGGCTTGTCATTCAACCCTCCTTCTAGTGGAAATTATATTGATGGGTAGAAATGACCTTGGTCAATAGTAGGTGTTACCCTTAGTGAGAAGTCTCAATTAAACCTCACTCTATTTGGAGTAGGGAACCTATCTGCTTATTATCCCAACAACCATTACTAATTTTAGGGTTTACTAGTTATGTCTCGATCCATCAATGATGGTTCCTAAGCTAAAGAATGGCATGCAACTAATCTAGGATGCGATTGTATGTGTCTAGATGAAACTAATAGCAACCATAAAGTAAAAAAAAACAACACGTTCTCTTTTTAATGACCTGGGAATAGTTCACTAAGAATAAATACAAGAATATGTTTAAATGGCTACAAACCCATAATAGTCAAGTGTTAAAATAAATATTTACAATCTGAGGCTCATAGATTTAGACAAAATATTCAAAAGAATAGAAATAAAAGTACAACTATACATAAAAATACTATACAATGTGAGATACATTCTTACACAACTCTAATGTTGAGTAAAAGTATATAAATAGTCCATAACAAGTGTAAGTAGAAATTAAACTTTTCTAGAAAATGGCTTGGCCAAAAATGACTTCCCCTCATTAAAAGTTCTAGTAATAGTCCATGAAAGCTTTAATAGCCCAAATCTCGCTTCTTAAATACAATGACTATTTGCTTAAAATTTTCTTGATTGTTCACCTTCTACATCCTTACCTCTTGGCCTTCTACTTGAAATTTTTTGTCTTTGTCATAAATAGGATGATAAGGACATCCACTATGAAAATATTCATAAGCTATAATTTTTGTGCATCATGCACACATACGTCTTGAATTTTGTCATTTAGTGTTTGTAGGTCAACATGGTTTCTGGCACTAGTTCATTTGATATAACATAGTTAATGATTTTCACACCATAGGTCTCATTTGTTATTTACTTGGAGCTTATTCGTGAGAAGATTCCATGCCTTACTTTAAATCAGCATTTTTCCTTTTCCTTTTCAGCTTGATTTGTACGTAAAAGTGGTTAAATCCTATGAGAATGAAGTCCAAATGCACAAGTTTGGGCTTGTAGTTTTGTGGTATTGTCAATATAATAAGTTCTTGTTTCCCCTTGCAAAATATTGGTTGATTCCCAAATTTTCTTTCACGTGTTAAAAATTATTTTCCAATGTGTGAGATGTGCTCCAATAGATTTATGCAGTCTTCAAATGCTCTAGTTTTGTGTTACGGATCTTCATTACATGTTATATTAGCTTCACATATGATCATTTCTCATGTCTTGGTACTTCATCCTTTCTTGTAGATAACAATTGCAAAGCCACTGCAATATATTGGTGGTTCCACCTTACCATGACATATAACATCCATGTTCCTACTAGTCACAGCTCCTTCATACATAATGTCTTTAAATTAAATGTGTAATCTTTTTTTCGAGGGGATCAGTACTTGGATGCCATAAATCACACTCTAGGAAAAATGCACTAAAAATAAATAATTTCTTGACAAATATTCTATCATGTGATTTTAGCCGAAGAATTATCTTAATCTCAACATGGATCACAGAAGCCTAAATTCAACTAGTAAAGAATTTAATTAGTAGCTTAATAAGGAGTCAAGTATGTTGCACATAGTGTTGCCATTGATGAAAATCAGTGCCATTAATATCAAAGGGGGTGCCTAAGGAAGTGAAAGTTTCATTCATGAATCAAAGGAAGCAGCATGATAGCCCAATCTCTTGCATGCCCTCATCAAGTAAAGTAAAAGAGGTTTGAATTTTATTGAGTTTTTGTCGAAGTTATAATGTCCAAATAAATCTATATATGGTGTGGTTGGATAGTCATCTTTGAGACATTTGAAGACCAAAAACACCAAATTCATTTGAAAAACATAAAATTTATTAAACATCTCACACCTCCTGAGTGGATCTATGAACTTATGGTGAAATCCACGGCATATGTTAAAAAAACTTGTGCATTGCTTAACTTGTTAAATATCATGCTAGAAATCGTGAACCTGCCATCGGACCTGATCGCACATGCGGTGCAATGGTGACTTCCGATCCAGAGCACATCTGCACGCTGCTCCACCGCCATGGCCCCAGGAGGGGGCCCCAAGGCCGATCCTCCTCTTCCTCCCGAGCTGACGGCGTTTAGGAAGCTTGTAGCTGCATGCAACAAACGCCCAACAAACGAACACCAGCAGAAGTTTGTCAAAAGGTTGGAAACCATCCCCACGGTTTCCCTGTTGACCGAAGAACCCTGTAGATCAGCTCTGAACCTAGCAGAACGAGGGCTTATAGGGTAGTTCACTGGGCTCTGGCCCTCGCCCAAAGTCGTTGATGCCTGGGTGCAAAGGAACTAGAGATCTCTAGTCAAAGAAGGAATCATAATTCACTTAGTAGGTAAGGGCTTCTTCGTGTTTATCTTTCATTTGATAGAGGATAGGAATCTCATATTAAAAAATAGCCCATATTTCATGGGCCCTCAACGCCTGTACTTGAACCAATGGACCCCGGATTTCAATCTAACTCATGATGTTCCCTCGGTTGTCCCTGTTTGGGTACGCTTGCCTCACTTACCACTGCATTGTTGGAATCCAAAATCTCTAGAAACCATAGTCAATAAGCTTAGAAAATACATAGATCGTGTAGAAAGGAGGGACCAGTACTCATGTGCAAGAATTTGTGTAGAATTCGACCTGGAGGAAGGCCTCCCTGAAGCTATAAATATCATGGTGGCTAATTGGTCTCACATTCAAGTGTTAGGCTACGAGAAACTTCTATTTAAATGTCGGCATTGCCATGGTTATGGGCACTTTGCCAGGCATTGCAAAAAGAAAACAGAGGAGGAGGTCGAGAACTCGAAGGGAGAACAATGGACTCAGGTCCAAAAATCAGCATTAGCTAAACAGAACAGCAGAACCAAAGGGAAAGGAGTGCCCACGGGGAGCGGAGCACCTCCCATGGTACAAGGGGAGGGGAGCATAGGCCCTCCAAGAGTAGAGACATCCAACAATCCCTTTGAAATACTCAGCACACCAGAAGAACCCCTAGCTCCAGCAGTCGAAGAGGCTGAACAACAACCCATTACTATGGTAGAAGATAAAATACCAAAGGAAACAAGCCCTCTACAAGCCAGACCTCCAAGAGGTGCCTCTAGCCCCCCATCCTATGTAGAGATGATAAGGAAGAAGTCTCCAGAGATCTCTGGATCCTCGGAAGATGAGACAATCGAGAGGCCTTCGAAAAGAGTTGGGAGGAAATCTCACAAAGAGGCAAGGGAAGAAGAGGCTGAGAGACAAAAAATGCAAGGCAACCAGCCCACGATTGAGATGTCCATCGATAGAAATACTAGAACCAGGCCTCCCAAGGGAGGGTCTGCTCCCCCCTCTACTAGTAAATAATGCAATTAGTCTCTTGGAATTGCAGAGGCTGGGGAATCCCTTAAAAGCTGAAGCTGTGAAGAACCTTTTGAAATCAGAATCCCCCGAGATCCTCATGCTCCAAGAGACTAAAATAGAGGGGATGCCCTTCTCAATCTCAGCAAAGAAAAATGGAAAACAAAAGTCAGAAAAGTAGTAAGTTCAAGGGGTTCATGTGGTGGGCTCGCCACTCTTTGGGAGGAAGAAAAATTTCATCTCGAGAGATCCTTCCAAACACAGCATTGGATCTATACCGAACTCCAACACCTTGCAAGTAAGATCACCTTCACCCTCTTTAATATTTATGTCCCAGTCCTCTATGCAGAAAAGAAAGATTGCTGGCAAACCCTGTCCGATTTTCTAGATGCTTACTCCCACAAGAATATAATTCTAGCAGGAGACTACAATATAATCTTTGAGCCAAAGGAAAAAATAGGATGAATAAGTAGTAGGGACCATTTCCTTCCCTTCGTGGAAGACCTGATTCAACAATGGGACTTATTGGATTTTAATCCAAAAACATGTCTCTACACTTGGTTAAACAACAGAGCTGGGGCGGAGCATATCTTAGCTCGTTTGGACAGATTTTTACTCCAGAGCACCTTCCTCTTCGAAAAGAAGATTATCTCCACTAAAATTATGCCAAAGTTGACATCAGATCATAAACCCATTCTTCTGTTGTTTGAAGAGGCTGCAACCTCTCATTTCCAATAGTTGTACAAAGAAGAACGTATGGACGATGAGGAGGAATCATCATACTTCCTCTCTCACGTTCCAAGAATGGTAAATGAGGAGGATATTTCAAGACTCCTGAAGCCCTTCACTGAAGATGAAATCAACCATCTCATCTAGATGATGGAACCAGACAAAGCTCCAGGGCCCGATGGGTTCTCCATTCATGTCTATAGAATTTGTTGGGAGATCATCAAGGCTAATCTGTTTCGAATGATCAAAGGCTTCCTCCAAAAATCCAAAGTGCGAGGAAGCACAAGCTCCACCTTCCTAGCACTAATACCAAAGGAAGTGAACTCGGTGGCTTTTGACCATTTTAGGCCAATTTCGCTTTGCAATGCGTCTTACAAAATTCTCTCCAAACTTCTTGTGAACAGAATTAAGCCTCTGCTAGAAAAAATCATCTCTCCAAACCAAGGTGGGTTTGTTAAAGGCAGGCAAATCCTAGATAATGTGATCTTGGTGTAGGAAACCATTCACTCTAGCCACCAATGTCAAGAGAAAGGGCAAATGCCTTTGATCGAGTAAGGCACTCTTTTCTCCTCCAAGTTATTTATGCTTTTGGCTTCAGCTCTGAATTTATAAAATTGATTAAAGCATGTATATGAGAGTTGTGGATAGCCCCTTTAGCAAATGGTAGGTCGGCCAACTATTTCAAATCTTCGAGGGCATAAGGCAAGGCTGCCCACTGTCCCCCTTCCTATACATTTTGATGGTAGATTCTCTAAGTTGAAAGTTGACAACAAAGAAGTTAAATGGGACACTTCTAGGCATTAGGGCGATGAGAGGAAGAAACCCAATCAACCATGCCTTGTTCGTCGATGACTCTCTTCTCATGGGAGGTGCCTCCCTTAAAATTGCAAGGGATTTTAACGATGTTATTCAAAGCTTCTGCAGAGTTTCCAGAGCTCTGGTCAATAGGAGGAAAAGTGCAGTGTATGGTTGGGCGGTAGATCAACAAACCATTCTTCGGATTGCTCAATCCCTGGGCTTCATGGGCTTCACCTCATGGGATAAATTCAAGTACTTAGGCCTGCCTTTAACTCTGGGAACTAGTAAGGCCCCTCACTGGCTGGAAATTATTAGCAAAATTAAGGCAGGAATGACTGCTTGGGGCGGTCAGTGGCTTACCACAGCCGGGAATCTTATCCTTGTAAAAATTTTTCTCTCCTCCCTTCCAATCTATCAGGCTTTGTTTCTTTTGGCTCCAAAAATGATCATTGAGCATCTTTCTAAGCTGATTTGAAATTTCCGGTGGCAAGGAGGAAAGGGGAATCAAAAAAAAATTCACCTGGTAAGCTGGGACATTGTGAAAAGGCCATTATCAGAAGGTCATCTTCAGGTAAGAGAACCTGGGTTGGCCAATCTGGCTTTGGGAGGAAAGATTCATTGGAAAATCTTCTCAAATCATCGACATCCTTTAAGCCAAGTACTCATTAAAAATTATTTGTGCGGGTTCTCAATAAACAATATGGATGAAGGAGCCACATGTAAAGGAACCACTCTTTGGAAGCTATGCAGTTGAGGCTGGGAGTTTTTTAAAGATCACGTGTACATAATCCATGGAAACGAGAAAAGAATCGAGTTGTGGGAAGATAAGATCATGGGCCTCCAACCCCTCAAATTCGCCCCTGAATTTGTAGATATGCATGACTGGCTCACTCAACATGGCATCCACAAGCTGACATATATCTCTTCATGGGATTCTAGTGGGAATTGGATTGCTCGAGCTTTCCACCACCTCCCAGACAGGTTGCATCATCAACATCTCCTCTTCCTTGCTGCGATCTCAGGAATGGCTCCTGTTCACCTCCACTCAAGGGACAATTGGGGCTGGGGGAAGACCAATGCTTATACATCAACTTATGGATTTGTATCTCTCTAATAACAGCACCAGTAGATCCACTCTCCTTCGCTATGGCAGCATGTCTGGGACCCCTTTGGTCTCACAAAGATAAACTTCTTCTCCTGGGTTCTCATGCACAGAAGGGTCCTGATAGGAGACAACTTAGCGAAACAAGGAATTATCGAGCCCCATAGATGCACTCTCTGCTTCTCGGCTCAGGAAACTCTTGATCATATGTTTATTGATTGCCCCTTCACTCAAGAAGTATGGAAGCAGGCTATGCACGGGCTCAATGCTCAAACCCTAGCGCAGCTCACAATAATTAATTTATTCACCTCCTGGAAAGGGCAATCTCCTCATGCGTTGAAGAGAAAATCCACGTGGGCCAAAATATGGTATGCAATACCAAAATTCATTTGTTGGGTAGTGTGGTTAGCAAGGAATGAAGCCACTTTCAAAAATAGTTTGCGTTCTCCCACTATAGTGGCAGCTAAAGCCAAAGCATTGATGCTGGAAACCATCGAGAACTGACCTTATAAGCCAGACAATGTGCTCCTCCCTGAAGAGATCCACTGGCTTGGTGAGTCTCTGAGGCATGCCAACAATAAAAATAACCCCTCTCGGCCTTGTTCCAACCCAGAGTGGTGGCTCCGGACCCCTAAACTGGATTTTCAAAAGTGGTGGAAGAAACAGGGCAAAGTCACGATATTCTTCGACGGAGCCTCCAAAGGAAACTCAGGGATATCTGGAGCGGGGGGATAATCTACTCCTCGGACGGGCACAACAAAGACAGTTTCAATTGGGGCCTAGGACAGAGCACTAACAACCAGGCATAAATCTTAGGATTGCTCAAAGCTTGCCAGCTTTCTCAGGGAATAGAGGAAAAAACATTCAAGTCTTCGGGGATTCATAAATCCTGATAAAAATCTTAAACACAAGTGACTATCTCAACAATCCAGCACTCAACAAGACCTTGCAGAGACTATTTGACCGCCAGCTCCTTCTATCACATCCTTCAAAATCTAAACAAGGAAGAGGACATAAGGGCAAACATGGGCTGCCTCTTATCCCAAGGAGAACTCTCAAAGAATAACGAAGCACCTGTTTAGTACCCTATTCCATAAAATAGAAGTTTCCTAGCTGTGCGAGAACAAGACAATGGCGGCAATGTTCTCCTTGTTATGCCGTCCAACTGGCATAGTATCTGTCTCCAGGTTGTGTCCAAATAAACTGCCCAGGTTACATACAAATGATCTCATCACTACTGAACTCTGATGACTGCTCGGTCTTTGTCATGGCTCTATTACAGCAATACAGACAGGACCTTATACTTTACTCGTCCCACTCAACTTGGCCATTACTCTTTCTCGCTTAAGGTATTTTCTATGCATTCAACAAACAAGCAAGTGTATAAAACAACAACTCAATCCATGAAGGTAGATGAGAACAGAGCTGAATTCGTTGAAGGATTCTATTATGGGCGTCTTCAGGATACGATTCTTCCAATCATTGAGAAACGGAAATGGATCATAAGACTGTTCCTCTTTTTGATGCCCCTGTGCTTCGTCTCCAAGGTATCCTATGTAAAACAACAGCTAATGCGGAAGACTGGTTCTCATCGCATGGCTATTGGATCATCTCTCGATTCTGATGTTGCTATGTCGAATGAAAGCAATTTGCTAAAGAAATATGTAATAGGGATTGTTTAGGCTCTGGCCCAACCTTTCATCACTAAATAAAATCTAATCGTTCCTGTTGAAAAAACAAAATATCGTGCAACTTCTACAAAATCTGGCCATTGAAATTCTATTGTACAATGCATGATATGTCAAAATACTCAAAGTTTAACAAGGGTCCACCCTTCCAAATTGGTCTATTCCTATTGTGACACATGGCAAGGATCTGTTTGACCCCTCGGTCAAGCTCCATGTTGACCCCCTACACAATCATTGATGACATGGTAGTGATGAATCTCATGTGAACAAATGGCGACAGTCACACGTGGCCTTTGGTAGTTGGCCCAAGCATGCCATTTTGAGTGGTTTGTCAGATACAAATTTTTTCAAAGTAATGCATTACAAGTCAGCCCATGATATATGAAACAAGCTTAAAAATTATTATGAATGGGAGAAGAAGGTGAAGGAAGCCAAGATATGATCTTTCTAAGCTCATTTCGAAAGTTTGAAAATGGAAGAACATGAGGATATTACTTCATATTTTCTTTAAGTAGACAAGATTGTCAATGCTAGTTCAAGTCTCAATGAAGAAGTCAAAGATGATGTTGTTGTTCAAAATATATTGAGATCTCTTCCTTCAAGATTCAATCCCAAGAAATTAGCCCTTGAAGAGTTGTCAGATATGGATAAGCTAAACATGGATATGCTTCATCGAATGCTCTCAGCATATGAACTAATAATAGAGAAGGACAAATAAAAAAAAAAATCAAGATATCAACATTCCAAGTAGCCAAAGAAGTAACAAAGCATGAAAAACAAAGTGACTTTAATCATGAATTTGATGAAAAAGAAGCCAAGTTTATCAGAAAAATAAAGAGGGGAAATGGAAACTTCAAAGGTAAGTTTCCTTTCAAATGCATGTGGAAGAATGGGACATTATACTTATACATGTCCTTATGCAAATATGAATGATAGTGATGATGAAGTAAGATTCAATTCTAAGGTTCAAAAGAAGAAACGAGATGCCAAAAAGAATAACTCCTTCTCAAAAGAAGAAAGTGATTATGAGAGCAATGAAAGTGTGACTCATGATGAAAGAGGTGAAATATTGTTCTTCGTTGAAACAAAAGAAATTAAAGAAGAAATAGATTATGAAGGATAACTTATAAGTGCATTGAAAGAAATGAAAACCCTTAGAAAGAGGGTAGATCAAATAGAGTAGAAACTCCAAGACAAAGATCAAGATGAAGACTCTATTATCGCTCTCAAGGTTGAGCTAGAAGAAGCCAAAATGATAAAGTAGTTTTTGTCAGAACAACTAAATAAGAAGGAAGAACTTTGTGAAAGATTAGAAAAAGAAGTTGTGCCTTTTAAAGAAGAGTTGGAGCAACTCAAACATAACTTAAAGCTCCTCAAAGGGTCTAAGTCTCTGGATCATATTCTCAACATTCAAAGATCTCCTCCCATTGAAATAGGCCTTGGTTATCAGGAAGGTTGTAAGATATCCAAAGATAAATCTCTTTCGAGACCATCAAATGAAGAACATTCTAATAATTATGACAAACATTCATTGCATCCAGCAACAAATATATTTAAAGATTCTAAGAAAGTGATGAATCATCCTAAGCATGTCCATTTCAACATTTCCCATGATGTTAAGAATCAAGAATATACATCTAGTTCACATAATAAAGGGAACCAGGATGAAAATATGAATCTCCAAATGACAAAAAAACTTCACAAAGGATCCACAAGTAGCAATGGAGCATAAGTTAGAAATAAACAATGGGATGAATATCTTCCAAGGAACAAATTCATAAGATATGTCACATCAAGACCACCCTATGCCACCGTGCATTAAAACATGTTATTTGGTCAATGTTTTTTCATGTACAAAATTTGGGTAGAAAGCACGATATTGTAGAACATATGATGTTATCAGGTATAGTGGATATGATCAAGTATTCAGGCTCAGACATATGGATCAAATTAGAATTTATGGTAACACATCATATGGCTCATTTCCACCAATATTCGAGCCCAACATAGACTATTTAATATTTCATAATGAAGGACATAACACGTGAATGTAGAATCCATCAGAAGTGGCACATGCAAGAGTTACTCTCTATTAACCTAATAATGAACACCAAGGAGTGGAAAATGTAATGGGAAGAACTAAGGTTAGATATATAATCAATTAGTGACAACTTCTTCGTAAAACTTAAACATGAAAAATTATGTAGGCAAGATGATCATTTGCAAGAAATTAATCATCAAGGAAACTCAAGAAAGTGTATTGGCAACAACATAACAAGATGTATATGGATTACTTATACACAGGGGGAGCAAGTCCATCATCAAAATAAGCAATCTAACAGACAATTGAAAATAACTTGATCCAACATCCATTGAAATATGAAATCAAGTAGTGCAAAGATAGATGTTAAAAGAGTTATTATAGGAGGAAAATGAACATAGCCAAAAAAAAATTACAAGGAAAGAAGTTATTATTAGGGGAAGATTCACATAACAAGAAGCATGGTATCGAGATGAGATTCCCATAACAAGAAGCATGGTATCAAGAGGATATTTACATAACATAAAGCATAGTCTCAGGGGAAGGTTCTATTTAAAACAATATTAGGTCCACATGAAAGTTCAAGAACAATTATGAAGCATTGTTAGGAAACCATGTCCCTTTGCCATTGATGTTAAATAGGGAGAGAATGAAGACATTAAAATGAAGACTGCAAACATTGAAACAGAAGGAAGAATATTGTGGAAGACAAAGGAGAGAAAGGAGAGAAATAAAGAACACACAGGAAGAATCTTCAGTGAGGGGGAGTACCCAAAAACATGTTAGTGGGAGTTTGGTCCATTGCCATCAATTACCATCAATATTTAGTGGTATTCCCATCAATGAAAAAGGGGGATATTGTTGCACATAGTGTTGTCATTGATGTCAAAGGGGATGCCTAAGGAAGCAACAATGTCATTCATGAATGAAAGGAAGCACTATATAGCTTGATCTCTTACATGTCCTCATTAAGTAAAGTCAAGTAAGTTTGAATTTTATTGAGTTTTTGTTGAAGCTATGATGTCCAAATAAATATATGCATGGTACGGTTGGATAGTCCTCTCTGATTGTTGAAAAGGCAGGAAGAAATTCTTAAATTAATTTTGTCCTTGAATTAAATTAGAAGAAAAATTGTAATTCCACATCACAAGACAACTTGTACAAGTTAACTAAGTTAATTTGACTTAATTGGTTCAGTTAATTCAAGTTGAGGGTCTAAATTGAGTCATGTAGGGTGTCTCCTACTTTATAAAAGCCCTGGTTGATTTTATTTTGAGTTGTAATTAATTAATTCAGTTTAACTAAGTTAAAGTAAGTTAAACTAGTTTCAACTGATGGAGGAACTAGTAGGAGGTCAGACAATGGGGTGTTGTTTCATGTGTTCAACCAGTTAACTGATGATTCACTCATAAATATCTCATGCATGTCAGATTTAAGAGTTACCCAGTAGAGATTGAAGTTCAAGGGCAGTGTACTATCAGCTGTATAATTATTTGAATTGTACAGATGGCGCATGCAATTAGCGGAAGAACCAAAAGGAATTACACAATCCAATGGAGGAAAATTCCTATTAAAGAGGGGTCTAGTTCCTCATTGAATAACGAAAGAAAGTAGAAGCTTGGAAGGCTAGGAAATTGGCTAAGTATTGCCCAAGTCTTGTCTAGGAAGTAGTCAGACAGATAGAGATAGTGCAGAGGTTGCTCGGGCTTGAGAAATGCATTGTAATCTTCTCATATTTTCTGACTAATGCAATATATAAATAGCAAGGGTTTTTAGCTATGGCTTCCCCGGGAAATGATTGTGTAACAGGTTGATTGAATTCTTTCTCTTGTATGCTTCGTGATTTCATGATCGTTAATTGTTTCCGTAGTTGGTAGAGTACATTCAAGTCTATTTTTTTAGTAAATTACAATTAACAGTTTGAATCTACAAGGAATTTCTAAATGGTATCATAGCTAGAATCACTATCAGAGTAGGATTCACATTAGAACCAGTCATTAAAGTACTCATGTATAGTGATCATTGAAGAACTAATGAGTTGTTAGGAGGAAAATTTTATAGAGCCCTAGTTCAAGGCAGATCCAAAAGAGCCTATGTGCAAACTTCTTAATGGAGCAAGAAGGTTTCTAGTGGGAAGATCAATGAGCGAGTGTTTAGTAACACAAAAAGGAATTTTGATCATTGGTATTGGAAGATTTAGGGGCAGAGAGATTTCCCATAGGGATATCAAGGCTCAGAGGGACTCTAGTTTCAAAGGGAGCATCCCTATGGAAGCTAGTACTCCGGGATCCGTGGAGATCAAACTCATTAGCTTAGTAGTTTCAGCAGCAGTGCGGAAGCAACAACAAAGCAGTAGAAACAACAGTATGAGTAGATCATATTTAGCTTGTTATCACCCCAAGAAACTCTCTTAGGTTATAGCTCGGAGATGCTCGGGAACATACAAATTCAACTTATTTTTGCAAATGGATGAATGGAAGAGATGATGCTTGTTCAAGCCAGATAACCAATTCTACTTTGTTTGACTCCAGACATGTGTGAACACCCCTAGAGTACAAGGCTTTAGACCACCAATTACTCACAATTTAAGGATTGGGTGAATATGGAGAATACTGACCACACCAGCAGATGCACAAGACCATGTGATGGCCGGTTGCAACCAGTAAAGAAGTCTGTAAATCTAATTCCCCAACACACAAACAGGATGACAGCTCTCTGGCATTAGGTGAAAAGAAACCTGAATAACTCATTCACTGATACATACAAGACTTTAACACAGAGGTAGGATGACAACTCCTCTAATGCTAAATATCAAGAGCTTAGAAATACAACATATCAGGCACAACTTAGAACAGAAGGAGAATGAAAAGTGAGCAATTAACAACAAAAGAAGCTTGTATTAGCTGAAAATGAAGATGAGATGCTGCAAGTATCAAAATAGTCACAGTCTCCAGAAGTTGAACCTTACATCAAAACATCAACCATCAACCCTGATTACATCTTGTTTCTGGGTATATATAGAGTTTCATTACAAAGGCACTCGGCCATTCTAAGTATGGAGGGGTCATAATTGACCACCAACCGCTTTAACTGCTTGATGGAGCTTCTGAGTGCACTTGCTTTCTGTAGTGGATGAATTTGATCTTTTCCCTGCGCTCTGTTGTCCTCTCGAGAAGTTGGAGTGCCGTATAGGATGAAGCTCCATAACTGTTAAATGCAGTTACCTGTTCATTCTCTGTCCTTTTCCTTCTCGGCCATATTGTCTGTTGAATGCGGTTGTTGAGGAGGAAATGCACCTGGTACCGAAAAATGGTCACCTTTGTCCTTTCAGGAGCATGGAACGGTTAAGGTACGTGGACTGTGCAGTGGGTGGAATAGTCGGATGGAGGAGCGAGACTGGCCGTTGGATTAAGGGGATAGACGGCGGGGATGAGTCCATGGGGATATCGAAGGAGGCAGGAGTGGAATGATCAGGGGCCGTTGGATCTTGGTAGAGCTGATCGGATGGCGGAGGAGTGATCAGGCGAGTCACTTTGTCGGGTGCGACGGGAGTCGTCGGATCGGGTTTTTGGTAATTTTGGGCCTTTACATATGGTGATGTGCGATTGCGATCAGATCGCATCGCAATATCACATCGGCGGAAGCCGAGGGGCGCAACCTTGATACACACATGGATGCTATTGCAACCAAATCGCATCGCAATATCGCATCGGCGGAAGCCGAGGGGCGCGGCCTTAATACACATATGGATGCGATTTGCGATAGCGATTAGACCCGAACTCGATAAAGGAATTAATCGTTTCTTAGGACTGATGAAAGGAGAATGAGCGGTGCAAGGGAAGGAGAAAATGACCGTGGTGAGCTTATTTTTAGCGGAACCAAGTGGACCAAGATCATCTCTGACTTTAGAAAATCATCATTATATAGCAGAGCTAACACTGGCTCCTTCGAGGGATGAGATATTCCCTGTGAGGTCTCAAGAACTGCAGACCATTGCCTTCTACATCATAACAAGATTAAAAACATTGCCTAGTATTCCATTGGGCATGGAGTCTAATTAAGTCTACATTAAAACCTGTAAACAAACACATTTACAACATTAAGGCTTGAAAACCTTAAACAACCTAAATTTTCAAAAACTACCCATTTACTGGGCCACCAAAATTGTTTCCCCTTCTCTTGGTCAATATGCATGTCAGCCGATTCATCAAAGACTTGCAAAATCGGGTTGATTTGATCATCTACCTCAAAAAGTTTAGAGCATTTGACCCTATCAGGTAGAGATGGTTTATATTTCACCCCCTCTCTGTACGCTCTCATCCTTGGATGTTCTTCGTGGAATCTTTTGTACACTTGCTGAATAACAAGGGCTACTGTGTACTCAGCTGTGTCATTTGTGGCCTGCACAATTAATATAAATGGTGGACCAATGTATTCTTGTGTGTGGGACACAAAGACTTCACCTACTTCCGTAGCTTACTTAGAACCAACCCTATCCAAGGAGGTATCCCAAAACCGTGCACCTTCTTCCTCTGTGATTTGGCAAATTGCCCTTTCAAGCTGTGTGGAGGCCACTTGGGTAGGCTTCGAAATATCAAGATTGAGATTATCAGTATCAGCCTTGGGCATTGAGTTATGGCTGGCCTCAGTGCCTAGGGGGCAACTATGAGGGATTGTCTCATGAACAGACAGAGGAACATAAGATGATGGGGAATCGACTTCACTCTTTTTGATCATTGGGTTGAGGATAACAGCAGGTTGGTCAATTCATAGATTTTCATAGTCATTGGAAGTTTGGCTGGCTTTAGGTTCAGGGTCTTCAAGGATGGATTTCTTGAAGGACTCATTCTTCACTGGTTCAATCAGAGGCATGGGTATTCTTGGTTTCTGAATTTCTGACTGAAAACTGAAAGAAGAAGGGGAACCTTCAATGCCTCTTAACTTTATGGTTGGAGCTTTGAGGATGATGGGATCTGCTGCTGGTTGCTTCTGCTTATAAGCTTGTTGTTCTGCAGGTACAACAAAATTATGAGCAGGGCCTTTGAATAATGACTTCTCATAGGCAGCTTTGGTTAAGAAAGGGGCACTGCCCTTGTCTTCCATACCATGGACCTCATCCTCTTCTTCAAATTTCTCTTCTTCCATGACTATATTCTGAAAAAGGGGCTTCACCCTTTGGTCTTCGTTTGCATTTTTGTTTTCTTGCAAAATCTGCAACTGCTCCTTTGCTCCTCTATATGGATTTGGATTTGGAAGAGCAAAGGAATTAGGAGCTCCTGCTTTCCCAGAATGCTGCTCAACCCTTAATTTGGAAACTTCAGAGGCTAATGACTCTATCATCCTAGCCAGTTTATCGATCTTAGGGTCTGAGGATGATGAGAGCTCACCCCTCTGTCTTCTCCTATCAGAGTTACCTTCGAGCCTTTCTGCCACCATGATGTTTGATTCTACTTCCAGGGCTGCATCTTGCATATCATCCAAAGAAACACATCTTCTCTCCCTTAGTAGTAAACAGAAATGAGAATCGAAGGCATTGGTATAAGTAAGCTTAGCAGAAGTAGTGGCGGGTTTCACTTCAACTAGTATTCTGTTGTACATGCAGTTAAATCTCTTGTTGAAATCAGATAGCAGCTCACCATTTTCCCTCTGCAAGTTCCCAAATTTAGTATGATAATAGAGAAGATCTTTATTATCCCCCCAATGCTTTAGGAACACATCATTTAAGGCCTCAATGTCTGCTACAGACCTAGGGGTTAATTCTTTGAACCATTTTCTAGCCTATCCATCTAGGATTTGGACAAAAACCCTCATCCACACATCCTCTTCACTGATACCAAGGTTATCAACATAACTATAAAAATATTTGAGGTGTTCTTTAGCTGTTACTCCTTCTGTACCAATGAATTTAGGCATGTATTTCTGATACTCTCCTGTAGGCATGGCATTCAGAGGAACAGGCAAGACCAAGGGTCCATACCTAGCAGCTATGATTCTTTCCATCTTTGTGGGAGCTTGCTGACCTGCCATGACTGGGGTAGGTGGAAGGATACTGGCAGATTGGATGGTAGGGAGCAGTGAAATAGATGGCAGAGATAAAGGAATATGATGGACTGTATGGGAGGCTTTCTTTGGACTGAGATCCAAAGGGGAACTAAATGAACAAGGAGCTTTATGAATCTCTGAAGGTATTTCTTCACTAACAATGCTAGGCTCTATGTCTTCAAACTGTTTATTCTCAGCTATAATATTGTCTTGCAGAGATACATAAGATTTCTTAGGCTTACCTGACCCTGATGCTCCTTTCTGCGATGTTTTCCTCTGCTTAGCAATCTTCTCGAGGTCAGGCACTAGGTCAGCTGGTGATTTCTGAGGATTTCTTCGGGTATGCCTCACAAACTGAGCCAGAACTGTAACGTGGAGTCGCCACTAGGTTGGTTCTCCAGTAGAGTCGCCAGATAGATGATTACAACTAGAAATGTGCCCAAAATTTGTCTATCATCAAAGCTGGAACTGTGTCGTTTTCCGAGGGAAGCTGAGCTTCAATCTCCTCTCCCCGACAACAGTGCCAATTAAAGTTACCACCCCAAGAAACTCTCCTAGGTTGTAGCTCGGAGATGCTCGGGAACATACAAATTCAACTTATTGTTTCAAATGGATGAATGGAAGAGATGATGCTTGTTCAAGCCAGATAACCACTTCTACTTTGCTTGACACCAGACATGCGTGAACACCCCCAGACTACAAGGCTTTAGACCACCAATTACTCACAATTTAAGGATTGCGTGAATATGGAGAATACTGACCACACTAGCAAATGCACAAGACCATGTGATGGCCGGTTGCAACTAGTAAAGAAGTATGTAAATCTAATTCCCCAACACACAGACATGGTGACAACTCTCTGGCATTAGGTGAAAAGAAACCTGAATAACTCATTCACTGATACATACAAGACTTTAACACAGAGGTAGGATGATAGCTCCTCTAATGCTAAATATCAAGAGCTCAGAAATACAACATATCAGGCACAGCTTACAACAGAAGGAGAATGAAAAGTGAGCAATTAACAACAAAAGAAGCTTGTATTATCTGAAAATGAAGACGAGATGCTGCAAGTATCAAAATAGTCACAGTCTCCAGAAGTTGAACCTTACATCAAAACATCAACCATCAACCCTGATTACATCTTGTTTCTGGGTATATATAGAGTTTCATTATAAAGGAACTTGGCCATTCTAAGTATGGAGGGGTCATAATTGACCACCAACTACTTTAACTACTTGATGGAGCTTCTGAGTGCACTTGCTTGTTGTAGTGGATGAATCTGGTCTTTTCTCTGCGCTCTGCTGTCCTCTCGGGAAGTTGGAGTGCCGTATAGGATGAAGCTCCATAACTGTTAAATGCAGTTACCTGTTCGTGCTCTGTCCTTTTCCTTCTCGGCCATACTGTCTGTTGAATGCGGTTGTTGAGGAGGAAATGCACTTGGTACCGAAAACTGGTCTCCTTTGTCCTTTAAGGAGCATGGAACAGTTAAGGTATGTGGACTGTGCAGTGGGTGGAATAGTCAGATGGAGGAGCGAGACTAGCCATCGAATTAAGGGGATAGACAGCGAGGATGAGTCCATGGGGATATCGGAGGAGGTGGGAGTGGAATGATCGGGGGCCGTTGGATCTTGGCGAAGTTGATCGGATGGCAGAGGAGTGATTGGGTGAGTCGCTTTGTCAGGCACGACGGGAATCGTCGGATCAGGTTTTTGGTAATTTTGGGCCTTTACGTATGGTGACGTTCAATTGCGATTAGATCGCATCGCAATAGCACATCGGCAGAAGCCGAGGGGTGCAGCCTTGGTACACACATGGATGCAATTGCAATCAGATAGCCTCGCAATACCGCATCGGCAGAAGCCGAGGGGTGCGGCCTTGATAGACATATGGATGCGATTTGCGGTAGTGACTAGACCCGAACTCAATAAAGGAATTAATAATTTTTTAGGATCGATGAAAGGAGAATGAGCGGTGCAAGGGAAGGAGAAAATGACCATGGTGAACTTCTTTTTAACGGAACCAAGCAGACCAAGATCATCTCTAACTTTAGAAAATCATTATTATATAGCAGAGTTAACACAGCTCATGCATGAAAATCCTTGAGGAGCAAGGAAGAGACTAGAGATTTTGTGGTTGAGAGGGAGCATGTTATACCTCTCAACATGAAGCCTCAGAAGAAACCTCAGGAAGTTGTGGAGCAATCACAAATGGAGAAGAAGACGGGAGGAGGAGTGGAGACATCCTCTCAAGTAGAGACATCCAATACGAGGAGAGTTTGAGATAAGTGGGAAAAGGGAGAACATGCAATGATACGTACAAGTGTGAGGTGGGGCGATGTGAAGCAATAGTCCCAAGAGTTGCAAAAAATTGGGTAGGGTCCATTGAGGTGTTTTTGTCCCATGGATCATTACCTTGCTACGGGGGCCCACTATATTCATTAGCAGGAGGATCAATGTCAGTCATATACTAAGGAGTGCAGAGCAGAGTTGACAATAGAGTAGGAGGTTCAGTGGTAGAGTCAGCAGCATCACAGTTCTCCCACTAGATAGTTGCAGACACAGTTGATTCAATTTGTTTTTTTGGATGCTTTTTAGTTGTTGATGTTGCAGTAGAAACAAAAACAGTGAGAAGTGTTGCATGCAGTTCATTCGAAAGGTGGTATATCGGGGTAGAGCGTGAATCCATTTCTTGTTGAGAGGGAGTGTTGAAAATGCAACAAGAAATTCCTAAATTAATTTTGTCCTTGAATTATATTAGGATAAAAATTGTAATTCCACATCACAAGACAACTTGTATGAGTTAACTAAGTTAATTTGACTTAGTTGGTTTAGTTAATTTGGTTTAGGGTCTAACTTGAGTCATGTAGAGTGTCTCCTACTTTATAGGATCCCTGGATGAGTTTATTTTGAATTGTAATTAATTAATTCAGTTTAACTAAGTTAAAGTCATTTAAACTAGTTTCAACAGATGGAGGAACTAGTAGGAGGTAAGACTGTGGGTGTTGCTTCATGTGTTCAACTAGTTAACTGATGATTCACTCATAAATAACTCATGCATGTCAGATATAAGATTTACCCAGTTGAGATTGGAGTTCAAGGGAAGTGTACTATCAGTTGCATAATTATCTGAATTGTACATATGGTACATGTAGCCAGAGGAAGAGCCTCAAGGAATCCAATTAAGGAAAATTCCTATTAAATAGGGACCTAATTCCTCATTGAATAACGCAAGGAAGTAGGATATTGGAAGGCTAGGAAAATAGATAAGTATTGGCTAAGGCTTGTCTTGGAAACCATGAGACATATAGGGATAGTGCAGAGGTTGCTCAGGCTTGAGCAAAGCATTGTAGTCTTCTCATATTTTCTGACTAATGTAATATACAGATAGCAGAGGTTTTTAGATGTGGCTTTCCCTAGGAAATCATTGTGTAATGTGTTGATTGAATTATTTATCTTGTATGCTTCATGATTTCATGCTCATAAATTATTTCCATAGTTGGTAGAGTAGATTCAAGTCTATTGTTTTAGTAAATTACAATTAGCATTTTGAATCTACAAGGAATTTCTACACTGACGTCTTTCCAATGATATATCACATTTGGAAAAACTCATCCCAAATGAGAAATTATGATAATTTCATGTTGATAGCTACTATGAAGACCAAAAGAACCAAATTCATTTGAAAAACACCAAATTTGTAAAACATCATGGATCTCATAAGTGGAGCTATGAACTTGTGGTGAAATCCATGACAAATATCTAATAAACTTGCACATTGTTTAACCTGTTATCATGTAGGATATGTAGAATTTGGTCATTGAAATTCTAGTGTATGATGGATGATATGTTAAAATTCTGAAATTTTAACAAGGGGCTACCCTTCCACACTGGCCCAGACGCATTGCAACATGTGGCAAGGATCTATTTGACCACTTGGCCGGGTTCCATGTGGACCCCCTTGCATGATCATCGATGACATGGCAGTGACAAATCTCATGTGGACAAATATCAATAGTGACACGTGGCCTTTGGTCGTTGGCCCAAGATGGTTACATGAAAGTGAAGGATGATGTGGCTATTGAGGATGATGTGGCACAAGTAGGATGACATGTCATCTTGTCATGATGCCACGTGGTAGGAAAATATGGAATTTTCAGTTAGCCAATAATAACAAATATTGATGACATGTGGCTCACTTAAAATTAGTCATGCAATAGGTATGACATCACATTGAAGTCATCAAATAGATGACTAATGACCCTTAGACCCCATGCATTTTGACATGGTTGCATGGTCGAAAGGGCTAAGCCCTATTGTATTTTGGTTTCATTGAAGGCATTGGTCACATGGGAGGTCATACGATTTAAAATCTCTAGGATTTCCAACACGAATGTCAACCCCTAGGTCGGCTCGCATATGTCTCAAGCCACACATGAATGTATATATACTCAACTAAGAGCTCTAGTTCGGACAAGTATTCAGGAAAATCAGAATATCATGGAGAACAATGTTAGCACATAGCTCGTGTGGCTAGTCTAAAGAAGTATACTTCGAAAGGTTACAATATCAAAACCTTGTGGTATCACAGGGGATTCACTCGAAGAGAAATACCATACCACGTGCATTCATATTGGGGGATATATATTGAGGATAAAATGTCATATCATATTAGGGTATATATATTGAGGGAAAAATGCCATAATATATTCACCATATATTAGGGGGTAAAGGGTTTTTATATTGGCAGGTATAAAAAATGGAGCTCAAAGTTAATGAAAAAATATAAACGGGTATAAAAAAATGTTAATGAAAAAATGGATGCCTACAATATTTAGTGAAAGTAGGGGTTTTTAAAATTGGGAAGTTGTATTGGGATTGTATTGGTAGGGGGTTAAATATGTTGATTTTTGGAGGTATTTTCCAATATATTGTCAAATGAGGGGTATTGTTTAGTATGCCATGAACGCACATGATATGTCAGAGGTTCATTGAGTGAATACCCTGTGTGTGGTATATGTTTGGATTTTTTGTATGAGTGCTTATTTTATGTGGAACTTCTGTGATTTTCTTGGTTGTGGTAATGAAACATATTTGGCTCTTATGCGTTCTGACGTGGAAGCTCGGTGATTGGTTGTGGTAATGGTAATGAAACATATTTGGCTCTTATGTTTTCTGACGTGTAAGATCCATGATTGGTCCTTATTACATGTCATTTTTCCAGATCCAATCAAATGACTTGAAAACTGGATCAATCAACATCCTTTGACACTTTGCATTCATCCATTGCAAAGCCTAAAGCACTCTCTCTCTCCAAAAATTCCAAGAATTCTGGGTTAAACAACTCAAAACACTAATTTTTATACCCATCACACTTTCCCTTTTAGCAAGCTGCATTGTTGAAAGTTGTACACATAACAAATGCACTGACCAATGCATGTTGCCTTTGCTACAAGTGTGATGGCCTCTAGAATTCGGTAAAAAAAATAAAAATAAAAAATTGAATCTTCTCTTTCCAGAAGCTTTCCGAGTGGTTTTAACTATTTAATGTTAGATCAAGATCTTGAACCCCCATACTTGTGGCCTTATCTCTTATCCCTAGAGCTTATCCTCCCTCATATGTGGGTCTAATTCCTAGCTTGGTAAATCCCAAACAACCCCATTTACCTTATAAATTTACTGCCTCCCATGGAGTCTGGGTTGGCTTTTGGAGACTCTTAGTTATGCCCTCATGTTGCTACTTTGTGCCTAAGTATCCATTATCCATCCATGCACCTTGAGTTGTGATTTAAGGCTTTGTTTGTGGCAAAGGAAGGACAAGTTAGTTGGGAGGCATCTACAAGATCAAGATATGTAAAGGGTTGTAATTTCTCCTACTTTCATTAATACAAAAGTGTTTTGTTTTCCTATTCTTATGTCTCATTGATTCATATGTATTACAATGACTTCTTGACTTATTTTTTAGAGATGTTAGTATATGTTATTTGTATGTTGTAGTTCTCTTGCTTGTTTTAGTTGTTTTGTAGGTTCCATTTATAGTATTTAAAGTTGGAGCATACAAGAAAAGAGAAGAGGACAACTTGCGTTGGACTCCAGGTACGTATTTCCTCCATGTTCTAATTTATCTAAGGAAAGCATAAGTATTTTTGTCTATGTTGTTTCTTAATCAAGCCACTAGATCTAGGGAGTTCACTTTTAACCACAGAAGAGAATTATTAATCAAACAACTTAGTGGCAATACTATCGAACAAATGTTCCTTTAGTGGCTTCCTTTGTCTAATATTTTTAGACTTTTGAAAGCAACTTAATTTGGCTTGTTTAGACAACAATCAGTCTTAGAAAAGTCTATTTCTAAGCTTGGTAGGGTTTGTGTTTCTTATTTTGAACAAAATCAACCCCAACACACTTTTTGGTCTAAGAAAGAGCAACCCAACTCACTTGTGTCTCTCTTTGAGTGTAATAACTCGCACTGGTTTTAATATGTAGCTTGCGATGGTCCGTGTAGGATGAAAAGTTTGCATTTTTATGCCTTGCTCCAAATTCTGTTCTGATCCAGTGTATTTTCCTGAGCCTATGAACTGGAATGTTTCTTTATAAATCCATCAGTGTGTTTAAATTTGAGTGTGATTTCTTTTTTATGAGAGTTTGTTTGTTTTTTCTTTCTTCTTGTCAATTAGGGTTCTTAAACATTTACCTTGATAGTTGATTTGATAAAAGGAATTTTCATATTACAATTCCAATCTGTGTGAGCTATTTTGATTAATGATATAGCTGCATTTCATTTTTCATTGCATTTAAAAATTGAAATGAAAAGAAAATAAAAAAATTCATTTCTTGCATTGTATACAGGGCTTTGAATTGAATTGGAATAGTAAAATTGAAATATCTAGTTAGGAAGTTCTTGCTTGTTGCATCATTTTTTGTTTCTTCCTTCTCGTAGATAGATCTTCATTGAATGAAAATAAATTATTTTAATCATGCTAGTTTCATCATAGGAAGTTCAGGTGAATTCATTTCATGAGCCTCTAAATTGAAACTTATTTCAAGATTAACTTTAAAATTTATTCAATTAACCTAAGGAGCATTTGGAACATTAACAACACACATAGTAGTCTAGGTTAGAAGATGTATTCTGACATCGTTTGATCCAAAATGGATCTAACATAGACTTCTAAGTCTATGAATTCTCCTCACAGAGGAAAAAATGAAAGTCAAAGGATGCTCTTGGGAATAGTCTCATTTGTAGATCTTTTGATTTTGAATCTAACACAATTTGAATGGGTGAAAACGGACTTCGGATGAAGAAGTTATTGTAATAAGAAGTTTTCCCATTGTCCTTTGAAAAGGAGGAAAATTCTTATAAAAATGGGCTTAAGGCCTTATATGGAAAAATTTCATCCATGGGTTAAAAGGAGGACTTAGACCAAAGGTGGAAGGACTCCCCCGATAGCGATCTCCGACATATCACATCGGAGGTAGGCCTTAGCGCAATATCAGGACCCAGGCGGAGTCGATTGTGATATGCGATGATCGGCGTCGGCGATCGGCGATCAGAGGAGATAGCGCTAAGGGTCATGCGACGTGTGACTTGCGATTACGATGATCAGATCGGAGGATCGGTGTTGGCGTGTTCCATGGTATATGGAAAGAACCCCCTGGGCCATAGCGATAGCGATATGCGATGTGCAATATCAACCGTTGGAATGGAAAAAGAATGTACGGTCCTGATTTGATCGGCGATCGGTGATCCCTAATACAAAGGGCCAATGCACATTGCGATATGCCGATAAAAGGTGGACCCGATGGGAATTATGAACATGATTTCATAAATTTTGAAATCCGGAATTACAGGATTTCTATGTATTTCCTGTTTATTGGGTTGTTTTGGCCTACGCCATGTGATTGGCGATATGTGATAAGGAAACAGACCCAATAGGTTTATAGATGTCGTTTCATTCCAGTTGAAGTTCGGTTTTTGCGCTCGATAGTGTATTTCCGTGTATATTCTCGGTGTATTGGAAATATGGTTATTTCATGGATTTTGTCTTGGAAAGAGGTCGTCGATTCCTTTGTAACTATCCCTGTTCTAAAATCATTGTGCCACGCTGTGAGCAGGCGTTTTGTAAAAATGATGCATTGTAATAGGAATTTGTTATACGAAGAGAGCCACAAAGCCACAAAGCCAGATGGCTAGTCATAGAGCCACAGAGCCAGAGAGCTAGAGGGCTAGTCGAAGAGACAAAGGAATAATTACACATAGAGAAATGGACAGGAAGTCACAGAGCCGGAAGGATGCCTCACAAAAGCCAGAGAGCACGATTGACAAGGGAAGCTCACAAAAAAGGTAGCAGCAGAGAAGTGAGTTCTCTCTCAAGGGAGCTCATAGCTGGGGGCAGAGATAGAATCACATAATACTCTCTCCCCCTTCGCAGAGCTAGAGCCAGAGCCGAGAGCCAGAGCCAAGAGCCAGAGCCAGAGCCAGAGCCGAGAGCTAGAGCCGAGAGCCACAGCCACAGCCATAGCCCAGAGCCAAAGCCGAAAGCCAGAGCCAGAGTTGAGAGCCAGAGCTAGAGCCAGAGCTAAAGCTGAGAGCCAGAGCTGAGATCTAGAGCCAGAGCCAGAGCCAGAGCCAGAGCTGAGAGAACAACAAAGAGATCAAATGATCCAGCTGTTGTTAGTGTCTGATGTGTGCTGAAGACAGAAGAAGGAGTTCCAGAGACAGTAAGAGAATTTTGAGGGAGTTGGTGCAAGCTAGAGCTCAAGATAGCTCAGAGCGCTGATTGAAGGAATCTAGTCCAGAGAAGCCTAGATCTGTCTGCAGAGTATGGATAGCCAGTGGGATAAGATGGTATTCTAAACCCATAGGTTCAGTTGTAAACCAATGGAGTTGAGCGTGGAGCTTGTAAAAGAATTTAGCCATAATCCCAAAGAGCCTAGTCAAGTTGACTAGAGCTCAAGGAGACGTAGCCCAAGATATTAGGGTGAACTCCATATTATATTGTTGTCTTATGTGTTTGTTTATTTGCTACATTATTTATTGTTACATGTATTTAAATATCAGCATAAGCAACAAAACTTAAGGCATTAGACAGTTTAAAGGCAAACACAAGCATACACCTATTTCAAGCACTTTTAATTCCGCAATTGGTTAATCATAAGCATAGATCTTGGGAATATATAAGCTTTAGAGTGGAAAAGGTTCTTATAAGCTTGACAAGAAACCTTTAGGTCCCCATTTTAGATCATCGTTAAACGTAGGAATTGTCGTTACTTGTCTGTGTTACAATTTGGTGGTGGTTTGTATTCCACGTACATCAGAGTATATAAGATTGTTCTTCCATGTTGGGTATATCAGAATGGCGCTCCATGTATGAGGAGCATATAGGATTTCTTCCCATCATACATGACTCATTAGACAACACTAATATAGACCATGCTTCCACATACCTCTCGGTATGTTTTGGAATTCCCCATTGGGTTGTTATCTTGCCATAGGTAACCGAGTCAGTTGCCTTGTTAATTGTGATACACTGAACATATCATTCGCGGAGATTGCTTGCACATACCGACAATGATATATTGCAGCTCACAGTGACTTGGTAAATCCCTTTTCCTAGCTACCCCTTTTTTGTTTTATTTGTGTTTTTAATTTCTAAAATTAATTAATCCACCATGGAAGAACACCCTAAACACCCTCGTCGTTCGCGTAGAAACCCGGTCATCGTAAGAACAAAAAAACACAAACTACCAAACCTGATGCATTAGAAGCCACCCATTCTAGAACCACATCCAAAGTTAATCAACCATAATCATCACTTCCCAATAGTACCGAACCTGAAATTACATCTTCACCAACTGGTGAGTCTAAAGCAGTTGAGACTGTAGCTCTTGAAACATTAGAACTTGAAGTCGCAAAACCTGAATTTGTAGATTCATACACTTTACAACTTGAGGTTTTACAATCCAAGGAACCATAAATAATTGAATCAACTGCTTTACAAACTTATTCTTCTCTTTCTCTGCCTTTATCTCAACCACAACCTATATATTTGGGTCCTCACAGAGAACAACTTCCACCTGGTCTTTTGAGCATACACGATATTACTAAAGAAAATACTCATAGTCCTCACACTCTTGTTTGCATACCATTACAACAAGATTTTCCTCCTCTGTACTAAAATTTTCCTATCTTTACCTCTAATACTAAAATACAAGCTCCTTTATATCCAACTTCTCGTTTTAATTCACCTTTGAACTTTCATCGAGTCTAACCACAACTGAGTCAGCAAAAGTCTCTCAACTAGTATTTGCTATTATGAGTGAATCGACTGAAGTTGCAACATCTTCTATGTTTGTCACTTCACTAGAAACTCATTTTTATGGTGGTCCGTCAGTACCACTTGGCTACTAGTCATGGTTTGGAACCTTTTATAGTATGTCAACTAGTCCTTGGACTTCTCCTTTATTGTCTTCATCTAGAATACCATCTAATCCTTGCATCTCACAACCTACTCAACCTATTATGCCCCAATCTCCTTTGGTGCAGCAATATGGTGTGTTTCTCAATGGATTAGGACATCTACAACAACCTACTCCATCCTATACTGGGTACCCTCTTCCTAGGGAGCAATTGCCTCCGTACACTCCTTATCCCTCAATAGGGGGAAACATGTTGGTGTAATGTTCCCATATGCTGATCAAATGCTACAAGTTGGTGCTCCACCATATCCAAGTCCTCTTCCTATTAGTGCTCCATTTCCAGGAATGGTTGCTAATCCTTGGAATCCTACATTACTTGTTGTTGTGCTATTCAACAACCCCCCATTTATTAATAGTAGTAGTTAATGTTACATTAATAAATGGGGACCCTTTAAAAAACCCTTCTAAAAATAAACTTAGCATTTAGGAATTTTTCTTATTTAATTTTGGAATAAAGCAAGATGTCAATCAAACCCCTTTTTCAAAAGAACTACTAAATGCTTGCCTTCCCGCATATCACATGATTAAGCATCATCAAAAACCTTGCTAACCCACCAAATCTAGTGAAAAATGATTAAAAGAGGACTCCATGCTTTATACCTCGAAACTATCATATTTTGATATAAACTAGGTCCTAAAGCTTTTCTCATCAAAACCGAGTCTCGCATCGCATATCGCTAATTATAAAGGGCCCGCCTTAAAAGGTTACCTCAAAACAAGCAAAATGTGAAACTATGATGGCATCATAACCTTTACCGCATCACATTTCGAGCATTTAAAAGAGCACCACAAACATACCATCAGTTGATATTGCGAAATGTGATCAAGACCTAGACCCACTGCTTGGATACATTACGAACAAATGTTTAAGTCCGCCACTTATTAAAAAGGTCTGTACATAGTAAAACCTGACAAGTAGCTATGTTTTGAGGCAATAAACGATCATCTCACGTCTCGCATCTCACAGAAACATAAGGGAAGGTAAGAAAAGTGAAAAGGCATAATGCGATATTGCGATCTGCGATATTGCTTCACAAATCACAAAATCAACGTTATCGCAATTCAAAGGCTCACCACCCTAGAAGCTTTCTTCTCAACTTACGATGTAGACATTTATGTGCATTAAAGATAAGAGATAACCAGCTCGCAAAAAGATAGAAAATATATATCAACGCCTTAAAAATAAGCCTCTTCGAGAGGGAACCTCCTTCCTTTCTATATATAGGAGTCTAAGGGGCCATAATATAATCAGAACCGACATAACAATAATAATGTAAGGGCACAATAATAACAGTCGTGGGCTTCTATGGGGCACAATAATAACAATATGGGGACTACATGGGACTGACAAAAATATAATAAGGGGGTTGTACTAATAACAATAAGGGGTTACACTAGTAGTATAGGGACCAAACATGCCCCTGTCCTTCAAAAAGTGTTTTCCTCAACGCTTGAGTAGTTCTTGATGCTCCTGTATAAAATTCTTGTCCTCCCATGTGGAATCTTTAGCTGGTAAGTTCTTCCACTTGATGAGATACTCTGAAATTGATCGATTTCGTAGCTGTCGGGTTCTTGTTTCTGTGACTACTCCAGGCTCCAATATGATTTTTCCTTCCTCGTCAAGTTCTGGAAATATTGTTTGAACTGGGATCTTCTGCAACTTTTGAATGAGTGGCCACACTTCTTCATCCTTCTTCCATTCATACCTTGTTTCATTTATCCACTCTGGTTGGATAATAGAAATGGTGCACAACAATGCTTCCACATCCTCATCCTTTCTTGAGAGTGCATCTGCCACAACATTTTTCTTCCCTTTTCTGTAGATGATTTCAAAGTCATAACCCAACATCTTTGTGACCCATTTTTGTTGCTCTTCAGAGGATAATATTTGTTCTAAAAAGTATTTAATACTATCTTGATCTTTTTTTACCTTGAAGTGTCTTCCCATTAGGTAAGGTCACCATTTCTTAAGTGCGTGTAGTATTGCCAACATTTCCTTCTCCTAAATAGCTTTCTTGAGATGTAGTCGTAAAAATACCCAATCACCTACATCAAATGTTTTTTCACTGCGATGTTGATCTACTTGTTGTTTCATTCAATTTTGCACCAAAGTGGTGTTATCCTTTAAAAGTTGCAGAACTTGTTGTTGAAGCTCGATGTGATCTTTCACTGCTTGAACCTTTTTCTTCTTGATACGTCCTTATATCTTGAGAGTTTGAGGAGTGGTAATTTCTTCCAATACTTTACAAGATATGGTCAGATTCATTTCTTGATGCTCGATGTGATCTTTCACTTCTTGAACATTTTTCTTCTTGATATGTCCTTCTATCTTGATAGTTTGAGGAGTGGTAATTTTGGCCAATGCATTACAAGATATGGTTGGATTCATTTCTTCTTTCTCAATGTGATCTTTCACTTCTTGAACCTTTTTCTTCTTGATATGTCCTTCTATCTTGAGAGTTTGAGGAGTGGTAATTCTTGCCAATGCTTTACAAGATATGGTCGGATTCATTTCTTCTTTCTCTGGGGTTGGGTCCTGGCATATATCCTCTTCTTTTGATGTTTCTTGATCCTTTTCTTCCTTCTCTTCATACTCTATGTAAAATAATTTCTTCTCAGCACACTTATGACCTTTAGTGCATTTTCTATCACAATTGTAACAAAGCCCTTTTTCTCTTTTTTCTTCCAATTGTTGTGGTGTAACCCTTGTAGGTTGTGGAAGGCTAGAAGAAACAACACTTCCATATTTATAGTTGTGATGGGTAGACTTCCTTGTTGCCATAATTTTGCTCTCTGCTTTGTAACAAAGCCTTTTTTCTCTTTTTTCTTCCAATTGTTGTGGTGTTGCTCTAAAGAAGGTGTTGCTCTTTGTATCCTCATAATGTGTTATCATTTCCTCTGTGAAAATTGACCACGTAACAAGTTGCTTACGAGAACAAAGCCCTTTATACCATAAAAATTGATCTTGTTCTAAATATGAAGATGCAATACATACCTTTTGTAGCAGTGGTATGCCATGTAGATCAAAATATTTCTCCATCTGTAGTATCCAATTTACCAGATCCTTGCCATCAAACTTCCTCATATCACCTTTTCTTGATTTTAGGAGCTCGATCTTGAAACGACTGTAACTCTGTAATTTTAGATCTTCCAATTATGAAATCACAACCTAAAATAGTCCTCTACATCCTCTTTTTAATGCCACCAGTCTGATCAAAATTGGATTCTCCAAGAAAGAGTTATGCACAATCTCCCAAGATGACCTGATTATATACCTTTTCAGAAGAGTGAACTTGTATGAAGTGCCACGTGTCACTGTTTTGACCTTCAGATCTGCAAAATATAGATAGGAAACTACAGTCTATCCTCTTTTTGGAACTTCTTACGAAATTTCAATCTGATGCTTAGAGGGACAGTTATGATGATTTTCCCCAGGTCACCTATTTAGAATGTAATTCAGGAGTCTGCAAAAACCCTAACTTCCTTAGAGCATATCTCCGCAAATCTAGAAAGACAAACTCTTAAATTCGAATGTGAGCTTCAGTGTGATTTTGGCTCAAATGGGTTTTTTTTTAGCTTCTAAAATTTCGCAGAAAAAAAGTTATAGAGAAACTGCCACGATGTCCTGTTTGGAGCAGCGAAAACCCTAGAATCCAAAGCTCTGATACCAAACGTTATGAAACCAGCTCACAAAAAGATAGAAAAGATATATCAACCCCTTAGAAATAAGCCTCTTCGAGGGGGCAACCTCCTTTACATTACACAAATGAACAATTCTTAGATGATACAATTGAAAAGACTTCCTTTCTATATATAGGAGTCTAAGGGGCCATAATATAATCAAAGCCAACATAACAATAATAATGTAAGGGCACAATAATAACAGTAGTGGGCTTCTATGGGGCACAATAATAACAATATGGGGACTACATGGGCACAACAATATAATAAGGGGGTTGTACTGATAACAATAAGGGGTTACACTAGTAGTATAGAGACCTAACATTCTTCACTTTCAGGAAAAATCTACAGAGCAAATCGTTGGGAGCAATGGTGAAGAAAGGCAAGGTAGTCGTGTCTGAGAAATCAGAAATGACTCCTCTATTTACGGATACTACATGCAATAGAGAGGGAGGAACCTCTACATGGGAAGCCATGTATAATATACTGGAAGAAGAGCAACCAAGGATTCTAGAAACAAAGGTCACAATTGACAGTCGTGATTCCTCAGACGCCTCCATGTTTGAGACAACATGCTCATTTTTGCATCGCATAGCTGTGCATCCAAAGATAATCCCTTATACAGACATGGTTAAATGGGTTATTGATGAAGCTAACATCTCAGACAAAGAATTGAGGACTAGACGCCGAGAGGTTATGGGATCTTTTACGCCAGACAACTTGCGGCTTATGTATCACCTACCAGAGCCACAAGTCATCTACAAAAAACAGTTTGTCGAGAAGTTTGCCAAAGAGAACAAGGACCCAATAGACTGCACTGAGTCCTGGTCCAATAATAAGGGAAAAATAAAAAAAGACAAGAACGGTATGTACTCTACTGTGTCTATTTGTCCCCCTCATAGTTTTGCAGCGACCATGCTAAGTATACTATTTGGAAAACCTAATAGCACTAAGTTTTCCCCAGAATGACTGCCATTGATAGATGCAACCGTAAACACAACTATAATGAATTGGGCAAAAATTTTGTTTGATAATTTAGCAAGAATAATAATGGAGTATAGAAGGAAAAGAAGTGTTGCTTCGAGGGTTTACCCTCCATTTTTTATGAGTGCCTATGTAATGGATGCAATTTGTTTTGGTTCGAAATTCCCTGTCATGGGATGGAAGTGGACTGTCCAAGATCTGCTTCCCATTCACATATACCATAAAGGCATGTGGTACTCTCAGTTTCAACCACATTTTTACAATTTTTTTCATGGAGTCATGCTCCTTATCCACAAACAACTTTACAACCGAGATGCCCCCAGGTTTTCCAAGGAAGCCGAGGTAGATATCCTCCCAGTGGCCAGATGGTTTGGGGAGGAAACATTCACGTATATCAGGGTATTTGGCAGCATTTCCTCCCCCCATGTCCTCCCATACTATGTTCTAGACAAATTGATGGCTAGAGAGATAGCCTATCAAACAACTAGTGAGGGTGGGAT
This sequence comes from Pinus tabuliformis, assembly GCA_031772625.1. Lineage (NCBI taxonomy): Eukaryota > Viridiplantae > Streptophyta > Pinopsida > Pinales > Pinaceae > Pinus > Pinus tabuliformis. The sequence continues at coordinate 597,157,021 of CM062820.1, forward strand.
GAGAAAAACATTAAAGGATTCAAAGAAGGCCATTTGGCCTACATTCCCTTTATAGTGTGGAGCATTTGCATTGCACGACCTAGGGCATGCATTCAAAGAAGTAGAGATCATGTTATCTCTGCAATTACCTAAATTCCCAGGAAGGCAATATGACCCATTTGGCATTGTCAAAGACTTTACCACCATGGTAAAAGTGAAAGTATTCAGTAATGAGGAAGATGCATTTGATGACATATTTTTACAGAAGAACACGTTCACAAAGGTGAAGCATATGGCACAATTACTTTTTGACCATAAATATATTGAAGCCTTTTACGAGTACAGAGAAAGGAGGCTAACGAAGGTCCCATTTGACCAATTATTGATTGAACCAATAAAGGAGCCTACTCCCAGTGTAAGTCTAGAAGGAGATTCCAAAGAAAATTCTAAAACTGATTATGGAGCAGAACCCTAAGAGACATCTACCAGGGAGTCAGAACAGTTAGAGCAACAATCACAAAATGGGAAAAGCAGAAGCAGGGAGTCAGAAAAAGATACAACCCAATCTACAGAAAAGACAGTTGAGCAAACTTCAGCTAGAAAACAAGTTGAAATCCATTCCACCACCACCCAGCCAATAAAACCCCTAGTGATTGATTTAGAGGAAGAATGGGAGAACTTTAATAAAAAGCTCCATACAGAGGAACAAACGCCAGAGTTGCCCCTGCGTGGGCTAGCTCTTTTGGATGGTCTCGCTTCTATGCTTGGCGCCCCTGCGTGGGCTAGTTTTCTAATTGGCCTCAACTGCTCTTGGGTGACATTCCCAGAGCCTGGTTCTCTCTGTTTTATCATGTTGTAATTTTTTCCTCCTGTAGATAATATATTAGTATAGTTTTTATCGAGAAAAAAAAAACAAACGCCAGAGTTGCAGACTCAACAACATAAAGCAACTCAAGAAATTACAGCAGAGGAGATTGTAAATACTCAAGAGGTAGAGCACATATTTGTCACTCCCACCTTTGAAACAATTTTTAGAATTTAGGAGATTCCCCCCTAGATATTTTCTATAGACCACAACACAAAGAAGTTTTTAAAAGACAAAGGAAGAAAAGGAGATTGGATTCTACAGTTGTTACTACCCCTGATAATGAACCGATGGATGTTGTCTGGAAAGACTCACCCATCGATCCATCCGAAACTCTTACTAGACTGTCACAGTTTACAAGTGCCTATGCTACAACGACTATCGACCAAGCAAAAGAGGTGCAAATGTTGCTTAAGGAAAAGGAAAATAAAATTTTGTCACTTGAACAACCATTACAGCAAGCAAAATCCAACCAACAAGAAGAAACAGAGTTAGCTAATCTCCAACAAGAGTTCGAGCAGATACAAATAAGAAATCAAGCCAGCTTAACAAAGAAGGAAACGCAGTTACAAGAAATAATTGATCTGCATAAGGATGATCCAAAAATTGATCAATTTATTACTGAAGCGCTTGGCCTTAACTCCCAGCTGATGCACCAAAAGGAATTATTGTGCCAGAAGATTTCGCAATGGAATTCTTATTGCGAAACAAGCGACAAATTAATGAATCAAGTCGTTGAAATTTACTCGAATATGATGAAAGCTTGAAAAGAGTCTCCAACTTCATCACTTGGTAGAATTCAGAAGATGGGAGAAAGGCCGACTTACCTACATTGGAGGAGTGTTACACAACATTTTGTCACTGTCCTTGTACTCCCTGTTCCTTGATCCTAGAGGACCTCTACAGTGAACCCCCCATGCTTTGCCTTCATGAAGAAACTCCCATTGTGTCCATTCCATTTTGCAGATCAATTCCATTTTGCACCTTTTCCCCTGAAACTTCTGTTTTTCCTAGTTTACAAGACCGGCTCTAAGTCTAAAAGACTCCATGTAAGAGGTAGAAGGTGCCAAATGGCACAAAGCCTTTGTAAATCAGAGGAAAATCAAAATCTCAGGTTGCTCTCAGAAATAGTCTCATTGTAGATATCTTCTCATTCTGAATCCAACGCAACTTGAATGGGTGAAAATGGATTTCAGATGAAGAAGTTATCATGAAAAGAAGCTCCCCTTGTTCCTTTGAAAATGAGGCAAATTCTTTGAAAAATGGGCTTAAGGCCTTAATGAAGAAAATCGCATTGCATAAGGTTAAGGATTAAAGTTGGGCAAAACGCACCCCTGATCAGTGACCTCCGATGATCGGATCGGAGGCAGGCAGTGTATACAAGCAAAGGTCCTGGGCTGATGCGACTTGCGACTGCGATCGCCGATATCGGCGAATCGCTGTCGGCAATCCCAAAAGGAAAGGCCCCGGGCCGGTGCGACTTGTAACTACGATCGCCAATATTAGCGGATTGCTATTAGCGATCCCAGAAGGGAAGGACCCTAGGCCTACCAACATGTGATATGAGATCAGCCGGACCTGATGGGGTGATAAGCCAGGTTTTATATATTTTAAAGTCCGCTGAAAAGGAATTTTTAATGTATTTACGCGTATTTCGTTAAATAATGAAATAAAAAGGGACAAAACCATTTCGATAAGCGACAGCGACCAATAGGCGGACCCGATGGGAGAATAGGGCACAGTTATGAAAGTTTGAAGTCCGATATATTTGGTTTTATGCAGATTTCCCGTGTTTTCACAACGTTCTCTGTGTAAACAGAGAATGACTATTACTAAGGACTCAAGCACCGATTTCCCGCACTCATTGTAGAAACAAGTGGCCGCTTCCCCTAAGTGTGTTATACTATGATTGGTGAATGCCAAAGAAGGGATTCGAGCAGACATGGTCGGAAGTTGCAAAGCCCGAAAGGGAAAACCAACAGGCAGCGTGATTTGGCTTTTAAGCCATCAATGTCAAAGACAAAGGGCTGATGGGTTGTTGAACGGTGGCCAAGTTATTGTTTGCTGCTAAATGCTAAAAGTAGCATAGCAGAGAGTCGAGAGAGTAGAGTGATAGAGAGCCAAAGAGCTACTGTGCAGGGGCTTCTAAATTGTTGATGGTGGCCGAGTTGCTGAAGCTGAGAACAAACAGGCAGTGCTAAGACAGCAGCGCAAAAGAAAAAGAGCAGCCTACGCGGTCACTTGGAAACCAAGTGAAAAGCCAAGGGGACTATTTTTCTGATAGAGAGCCAAAGAAGCCAGAGCTGAAGAGCCAAGAGCCAAAGAGTCAGGGCCAAGAGCCAGAACCAAGAGCCAAAGAGCCAAAGCCAGAACCAAGAGCTAGAGAGACAAGAGCCAGAGCTTCAAGAGTCGAAGGGATAAAATGGTTTCTGAACCCACTGTTAACAACAGGATTTGAGCCAAACAACTTGTAAAAGACTTACATCATAATCCCAGAGAGCCAAGTCAAATTGACAAGAGCTCACGAAGATGTAGCCCAAGAGTTGTGGGTGAACTCCAAATTAATATTGTTGTTTATGTGTCTGTTTTATTGTTGCATTATCTCTACTACTTTATTTACTGTTATATGTATTTATATATCAGTTTCAACACATTAATTTACAACACATAATCAGTTTAAACAAATACAAGCATACACCTATATTCGCAAGCATTTCTTAATTCCGCATTGGTTAATCAAATAGACTTGGGAAAATTCAAGCTTTGGAAGTGGGAGAGGTTCTTGTAAGCTAGACAAGAAGCCTAAGAGCCCCATTTTCTGATCAGGTTGTATCAGAGCTTAAGATTGATTAACCACACCTTTAAGAAGGTTATATCAAAATGCTTGATTGACAAAGCAAAGACTGCTTGTCTGAAAGGTGTTTGAATAGCAAGAGGTTGATTGTATGCTTGTTTGCAGACTAACTATTTGTTGAGTTTGCAAAGGTGAAGGGAAAGATATTGATAGCTCAGTCCAAGAAGGACAAGAAGGAGAAGGGTTTAAGGCATTCTTCTATCCCAAAGGACCTCAAGGTAATCTTTGGAGCACAAGAGGTTTGTTGCAATAGGTTGGGTTAAATAAGCTTTTTATTTATCTTGTTGAAGTTTTTTTTGTTCATTGGCATAATGACAACTTCTACAAGTGGGTCCTTAAATTCTGCTCTCTTCACAAGATTCTTTGATGAAGACATGAAGCAAGAATTGTCCACCATGATGGATATGGTGAGATAAATTTATGAGGATGGAAGGAAGAGCAACATGCTTAGAGAGCAGCTTCATTCCATGAAGGAAGAGAAGCAGTTGCTTGCCGACAAATTGCAGGAAATGGAGAGGCAACTTCATATTGCAAATATGAAACTGAAAAGGATGCATCAGTTGGAAACACGGCTCTTTGTTGCCCAAGAAGCCTTAGTTAAGTACCAGCTTGAAGAAGAGGTAAGCCATTCCAGTTTGTCTTCAAATTCTTCCGAGAATTCTTGTATTGGTTCTTTTGAGAAACATACTAAATGCATAGGTTCCAAGCTAATGTCCAAGATGGGCTATGAAGTAAAGGGCTTGGGAAAGCATGCACAAGGCATTGTTGAACCAATAATGGTTGAGGAAAGGCCTATATATTTGGGTCTTGGCTATGGACAAGTTCATGGACGGAGTTCCAAAGCTGCCATGAAGGCCATTGAAACAGTCCCAATAAAGAGTTTCATTTCATGTCCTCTACCTCAAAAGTGTAAAGGCTGTATCCAAGAGGAATACAATAGCTTGAAACATCAATTTCAGGATGCAGATGTTCAGAAGCACACACTTGAACCAGAGAGTTGGGGAGACTCTAACAGCCTTGAAGATTTTGATGGTGTTCCAAAGGGAGCCACTCCTTCATTTGCTTCACCTCCTCATGAAGGCAATAAAGGTGAAAGAGGCAGGTATAAATCTGGTTCTAAACATTTTCCTTTTGATTTTGCAAAGCATGATAAATTTCCACATAGATATGGGGAAAGAGTTGCGTGTTCCTTTTGGGTTTGGATAACCATGATGTTTCTAGATGTTAGAAGAGAATGGCCGCATATAGGAAGCAGAAGAAGGAAAAGAAGCAAGAAGCCAAAGGTCCATTGGACAAGGCAAATCATGCTACCAAGAGGATGCACATGCAATGCACTTACTGCCATAGACAAGGACATCTTGCTGCAAAGTGTTGGACACTATATCCAACAATGCTTCCACCAAAGCTGAAGAAAGTGGAAAGAGAAGATGGCAGAAATGGAAGTGAAGATTCCATGAATGATGTGTCTCAAAATGATTCACATGCTGATGCTGATGTGTACGCAAAGGTAGTACCTTTGAAAGGGATTGGTAAGGAACGGTTAGAGTTCTTATCCGATTAAGATTGCATGTCCATTGATGCATCTATATTATATTTCATTTCAACTTCAAAAGTATAGTGTGCTTAAGTGAAATTTGAAGGATGAAATGCATGCATAAGCATGAGATGCATGAACACAGGGATGTTGATGATTTCCTTGTTTTTGATCATGTATGTGTAATTAACTTGCAGGGTTGATTGCTTTGACATGCATGTGATGCCATGTTGACTTAGAAGAAGTTAACTTGGTCTCCAAATGGAGATAATGATGAAAGTTTCATCTTTTGGAAAAAGAGTCCTAATGGTCTTTTTCTACATGCTTGACTTGAAGGGTCATTTGTTTAAAGGCATGTTTTGTGGGCTTGATATGTAGTCCATCATTTGTATGCAGATATAATACATGGAAGTGTTCACAAAATGTGAAATATGTTTCTTTTGTTGAAGCAGGAGTTAGTCCATCCAGTTGTTGTCTATATCCCTGTTGTTGTTGGCAACTTGTCAAACAGGTACAAATGAAAGTTTTGTGGAGTAGATGTACTTCACATTTGTTGAGCCACCTTGGTTCAATGATCAAGGCAAAGAAGCTCAAACTACCTTCTATGACTATTTCAGTAGAAGTTTTGCAGGAAGACAAGGAGGAAGACAGTTCTTCTTAGGAAGACCAACCCATCTAGAGAAGGGAAGTGGTCAGAAACTTTGGTTCAAAGGATCTATGCAAAGGCAAGTGTAGGGAGGTTGAAAGAAGAGGGGGAGTCACTCTCATTTACTTTTCAAATCAGTATATCCGTCTTTTGGAGACCAAAAGTTCTTTTAGTGGGAAGGCGTGATCCAAAAATGGATCATGGATAAACCTCTAAGTCTAAAAGACTCCATGTAAGAGGTAGAAGGTGCCAAATGGCACAAATCCTTTGTAAATCAGAGGAAAATCAAAATCGTAGGCTGCTCTCAGAAATAGTCTCATTGCAGAGATCTTCTCATTCTGAATCCAACGCAACTTGAATGGGCGAAAACGGATTTCAGATGAAGAAGTTATCATGAAAAGAAGCTCCCCTTGTTCCTTTTAAAATGAGGCAAATTCTTTGAAAAATGGGCTTAAGGCCTTAATGAAGAAAATCACATCACATAAGGGCTGTTAAACTCACATGGACAGTGAGACAGATGGAAAGATAAATCATTCAGTACAATTTTTATTAACAACTCATTTACATTTATAGTACATATTGTGACTCTTGGGATTCAGATCCCAAGGTCTCTTGGACTGCTTTGTCCATTCAACTTCCACGCTAACCCATTAGGATTAGGTGTCCAACATTCCCCCCCTTAATCCGAAGGGTTATGTATGAGTCCAAGAAGAGAGCTGTAATACAACATGTGCAAAAAATACATGGCAGCACTAGGCTGAATGTGCTCTATGAAATGTTGGTATAAAGGGCGGTGGTTTAAGGATGACCACCAACACTGGAACGCTTAGTGCAGTTCCCGGAACTCTTCCAATACTGGCAAGAAACTGAAGTTTTCTGCTAGAGGAAGTGTTCTCAATCTGTGATGGTTTAAGGATGACCAACAACTCTGGAATGCTTAATGCAATTCCTGGAACTCTTCCAATACTGGCAAGAAGCTGGTGTCTTCTGCTAGAGGAAGTGTTCTCAATCTGTGATGGTTTAAGGATGACCAACAACTCTGTAATTCCTGGAACTCTTCCAAAACTGGCAAGAAGCTAGAGTCTTCTGCTAGAGGAAGTGTCCCAGATTGCCAACTGAAGGCATGTTCAGGCATCTTTGTCTCTGGCTGCAACTCTGAAACTGGTGTGGCAGGTTGTGGCTCAGGCTCGCTTGATGTGACTTTGAAGCTTGTAGATGACCATCATTTCCCCCCCTGTCAGGTACAAGGTGAGAAGATGGAGAAAACTCAACTGCAAGACTGTTCAATATTCTGGAACAAGTTCTGACATGTGTTTGGAATATCTTCTTGGCTGTTGATGCCCATTGCCAAGAAGCGATCCATCCAAGATGAATCTTTGTTCTTGCAGGACGTTTGTTTTTGAAGCATCTGTGTGAAGAATGACTGGTTTTATGACAGTGCTTACATGGATGAAGATCAAAACAGTGATCTTTCAAATGGCCAACTCGATCACAGTGTTGGCATTTCACGATCTGTTGTTGTTGTTGCTGCGGTGGAAGAGGAGTAGAATCTGGAACAGCTGAAGCTGAACTGTCATGAGAAGCAGGTGAACTGTCAACAATGAATCCAGCACTCTGAAACTGAATGGGCTTGGCATAGTCTGGAATATGAAAGGACAAGTCCTTGTCATATCCAAGACCAGTTCTGTGCTTGTTGTGGACAAGCTGTTCCCAAGGTCTGATGATGGGCTTGGGAAGTGCAGACTGAGTTTCTGCATCTGCATATACAACTGCTGCTTTATTTGAATGAACTGTACCATTATTAACATGCTGTTGATAGGTGGTTGTCTCAATGTTCTGAACAGAAACAGGTTCAGAATGGTGTAGCTCTTCTTGCTGTAGCTGTGATTCAAGCTGCAAAAAGTCGATCTTTTCTTGTGCATCATGCAGGCAGGTCTGAATGTCACAAAGAGTGTCTTTGCTAACATTTACCTTCCCACCAATAGCGGAGTGTATTAGTGTATTCAGTAACTCTAATACATCATGAAATCTAGCCATTGTCTCAACAAAGAAATGAACACTCAGCAAGTCTAGACAAACCCCAGCTATTGAAGATTTCAAAAAAATTAAGAATATCAGTTTGAAAAAGGCACTCAACTAATTCCAGCTAAGAATTTAGCCAATCACTAACAGATTTTTCAATTATCAAGTTTTCACTGGTAAAACTACCAAGGCTACATATTGGCACCCTTTAGATGAGAACATCATTTACGTTTACAGTTCTCTGGTTTACACATTTTGTGCTTGAGAAATTAGTCATGCCGTCAAAGACTCAAATGTACCAAATATATCAGAATATTTACACACAATGACTGTAATTTCCTTCCCTAAACCTCCTAAACCTGTGCAATAATCTGCTTCCCTGTCCAACAAAAGCCACTTAACGTTATATCACGTATTTCTAAACAGCCAGTCTGTGATTAACGATAACTAGAAAGAGGTTCCATGTTTGTGAGGCGAACTTCCAACACATTTTCAATTATGCCACCTGTACTAGACCTCTCTGCTTGTGGCATTGTCAACTTATACATCCAAATAAAACCACAAGTACCAATTTGGAACGAATTACAAAGAACAGAAATACATTAAAATCTGGTGAACATTCGGCATTATGATAGCCAAACACTAGACTTCTTATTTTGCTCATGCCGCAGACCCTTGCTTCCCTAACAACACTTTTGCACGGAGCTACCTTCAACAACGTCGCCGGCAGAAGGACGCGCTGGGTGATTTTTCTTGAAAACTGAAGAAAGCCATTTAACGGCGCCAAATGTTGAATATAACCTGCGAGCAACGTTCAAAACCGGGTAGATACATTTCTCCTCCGCCTGGTATACGTTTCTCCCATACGACTGCTTATCGATACCACTTGTTAAATAAATTGCCACAATAGTTGCTGATCAACCATCAGACAATAAAATTGCATAAATTTACAATATATTACTGGAACGGCCATAGATAAATATGATCAGCAGCTTTGATATTCATCAGCTGGTCACACGGCATCAGTTAAAGTGATGGTTCCTGTAGTCAACCGCAAATAAGCTGACAAGGGACTGTAAGCTGAACCCGTGTACTTTGTTCTTTATCGCAGCAAAGTAGAACATAATACAAATAGAACCGAAATTTCACACTGTAGAGACCAATTATAATCTTCAGAAGCTATTCTGATTTTCTTCTAGTTGCAAAGAACCATCAACACTTCTGGTATAATATTATGCCACTGTTTGTTGCTCACAGTTCCCATTTTCTAGATTTAAGACGCTATCTTGCTTCTCGATATCGGCCGAGCTTTCCATCTGATTTATTTACTTGCATGCAAAGAAGGATAGAATAAGAGATAATAGACCTGTGAAAATGACGAAACAAACCCCTGGAAAACGGACCTCACAGCCTGAAGACAAGACACTCTGAAAAAAAAACAGAACCGCTATCATTTCTCTTGTCATATACCAGCAGATTTTCCGCCCCCGCTACCTCCTCCGCTCATTTTCGCTTTGAAAAAAGTTCTAACCGCTAGCTCGAAACTCCGCTCTAAAATAGGCGTGCGAAACTGCAACGACCAGCCCCGGACAGCGGCATAAACAGTCGCACACGTACTTACGACCTCTGCTCTTAAGAGCTGGAACTGGCATCTGCAAAAACCCCGACAGATTTTCTCAAATCCATAAGAGGGCGCCCAGTGGTCGTCAAACTCAACTCTGGCGTAGATTACAGAGGCATTCTGGCTTGTTTAGATGGGTATATGAATATAGCAATGGAACAGACAGAAGAATATGTCAATGGCGGAGCATAGCTACGGGAACCTGCATAATTCGGAGCAGTTTCTCCTTCATACTTGGGACAGGTTTTGGAGTGTACGTGGCGCAGAACTACAACGTACCCAATATACAGAAGCTTGTGAACACTGGTCTCTTCATGGCCAAACACATCGAGGAAGCCTACCGGAAGCCCAAGAAGCGTGACGATGACTGAAATTGATTAGGAAGACAGGTATGCTAGTTTAGCGATGACTTGACAGATTCATTTAGGAGCAGGTTGAAAAATTTGAAACCTCTTTTGAAAGTAAGATAAGAAGTAAGATACTCGACACACGCATTGAGTAATACCAGAAACGCATCAACGTTTCAGTCGTATAGCACGACAGAGGGCGCAGTGTCAGGGCAGAGAATGAAACGCATGACAGAGGGCGCAGTGTCAGGTATGAGCAGCTCAGACACAGAATTATGGGCAGAGGTGCAGGACTGACATGCACATAACAGGCCACAGAAAAACAACCTGGCTCTGATACCATGTTAAACTCACATGGACAGTGAGACAGATGGAAAGATAAATCATTCAGTACAATTTTTATTAACAACTCATTTACATTTATAGTACATATTGTGACTCTTGGGATTCAGATCCCAAAGTCTCTTGGACTGCTTTGTCCATTCAACTTCCACGCTAACCCATTAGGATTAGGTGTCCAACAAGGGCAAGGCTTAAAGTTTGGTAGAAGGCACCCCCGATTAGAGACCTTCGATGATCGAGATCGGCGGGTCGAATCGGAGGCAAGTAGTGTATACAAGAAAAGGTCACAGACCGATGTGACTTACGATTGTGATCGCCGATATCGGTGGATCGCTGTTGGCGATCCCAAAAGGAAAGGCCCCGGGCCGGTGCGACTTGCGACTGCGATCGCTGATATTGGCGGATCGCTATCGGTGATCCCAAAAGGGAAGGACCCCAGGCCTAGCGACATGCGATATGCGATCAGCCGAACTCAATGGGGCAATAAGCCAGGTTTTATATATTTTAAAGTCCGTTGAAAAGGCATTTTTAATGTATTTACGTGTATTTTGTTAAATAACGAAATACAAAGGGACAGAGCCATTGCGATAAGCAACAATGACCAATAGGCAGACCCGATGGGAGAATAGGGCGTAGTTATGAAAGTTTGATGTCCGATATATTGGGTTTTATGCGGATTTCCCGTGTTTTCATAGTGTTCTCTGTGTAAACAGAGAACGACGGTTACTAAGGACTCAAGCGTCGATTGACCGCACCCGTTGCAGAAATAGTTGGCCACTTCCCCTGAGTGCATTATACAATGATTAGTGAATGCCAAAGAAGGGATTAGAGTAGACATGGCCAGAAGTTGCAGAGCCCAAAAGGGAAAACCAACAGGCAGCACGATTTGGCTTTTAAGCCATGAATGTCAAAGGCAAAGGGCTGTTGGGTTGTTGAACGGTGGCCAAGTTATTGTTTGTTGCTGAATGCTGAAAGTAGCAGAGTAGAAAGCCAAGAGAGAAGAGCGATAGAGAGCCAAAGAGCTACTGTGCAGGGGCTGCTAAATTGTTGATGGTGGCCAAGTTGCTGAAGCCGAGCACAAATAGGTAGCGCTGAGACAGCAGTGCAGAAGCAAAAGAGCAGCCTACGAGGTCACTTGGAAACCAAGTGAAAAACCAAGTGTTATAGACATATTTGGGAACTGCAACCCCAATCACATATGTCCATAAACCAAGGGCTTCTAAGTCCCTAAAAGTGTTATTTCATACCCTAAAGGAGCAAGGTCAGCTGATTACATCACTTCCCAGAAGTTTTCCATGAAAATCTACTCAGAACTAGTCAAAGCAGGACCATACAGACTGCCCAGTGCTAAAGGTGCGATGCATCTCACTTGCCACATGCAAAAGGTACGATGCATACTGGAAAGCCCTTTCATAGGGTGCGATGAGTGAGAGCATACAAATGGCACAAGCAGTTTGCTAGGTGGAAACCCAGAGAATCTTCTAGAAACTGCTCATTTGACACTTGCCTCTCTGAGTTCGCCCAGGGATGAATAAGAGATCTAAAATCTCCATGTGGAACCAGGAACTATCAGAGGGATGACACTAATCAAAATCCTAGAAGCTGACTCACCCCCCTGCAAATATCTATAAATGGATCCCTCATCCAAGAGATCCAAAGGTTGGAATTTGGTAATTTGTAAAGAGGTGCTGTTGGTTTCTCTTTGAAGACATTGTTGGGTGATCTTGCTTTGTGTGAGGTGAAGAGGGCTTTCAAGCTGGGAGGATGTTGTTGGGTTAGACCAAGTGGTTGTAATCCTCTCTTCTATGACTTTTACTAATAAAGCTATTTGAGTTTTCCTCCATATTCTTGTGTATCTCTTAATATTATGTTTGTTATATGCATTTGTATGGACAATATATATCTGATCCTATATTGTTTACAGTGAAAGATCTCTATGCTTTGATGGTATTATGCTGCTGTGAATCTACAGGTGCTCTTTGAAGCTGGACAACTAAGGAAGCAGTGGCGAGATTCTGTCAAAGGGGAAAGGAAACAAGAAAGGAGCCAAGCAGAAGACCGAGGTTGGTAATCTCTACTTCTTTCCCGTCTCTCTCTCATAAAGGAAATACAAGTGACTTTAATCTGTTTGTTTCTAAGATAGCTACCCATATTAGTGGGACTAGAAGCTCTGCATAGACACTAGATTTCCCGGTAACACCAAGGGGACTTTTTTTCTGATAGAGAGCCAAAGAAGCCAGAGTTGAAGAGCCGAGAGCCAAAGAATCAGAGCCAAGAGCCAGAACAAGACCCAAAGAGCCAGAGTCAGAGCCAAGAGCCAGAGCTTCAAGAGCCGAAGGGATAAAATGGTGTCTGAACCCACTTTTTATGTGTAGAACAGCAGGAGTTGAGCCAAAGAGCTTGTAAAAGACTTACATCATAATCCCAGAGAGCCAAGTCAAATTGACAAGAGCTCACAGAGACGTAGCCCAAGAGTTGTGGGTGAACTCCAAATTAATATTGTTGTTTATGTGTCTGCTTTATTGCTGCATTATCTCTGCTGCTTTATTTACTGTTATATGCATTTATATATCAATTTCAGCACATAATCAGTTTAAACAAATACAAGCATACACCTATATTTGCAAGCATTTCTTAATTCCACATTGGTTAATCAAATAGACTTGGGAAAATTCAAGCTTTGGAAGTGGGAGAGGTTCTTGTAAGCTAGACAAGAAGCCTAACAGCCCCATTTTCAGATCAATAATGATGGAACAACCTCAAGGGATAAGCCCTTCGCCCATGAGAAGACGATCCATCTCCCATCCATTTTTCCTGTATAAACCTCCCTTCTTCCCAAGCACAAGGGAGTTTTTGGCTGAGTGTTGATGCTATTTTGGTTTGGAGTAGACAACAAGCTATTACTAGTAGTAGTTATCTAGTTGTGTGAGGGAGAAGTGTGATTTGGTTTGGAGTGAAGCCTAAAGGGAAGATCCTTGAAACTATTGTTGATTGAGGCCATCATGGAATGCTAGAAAAAGTGTGTGGGAACCTGGCCTTGTCAGAGGAGGACTGCAATGTCAAGACGAATGGTTGTAATCTCTCTTTGATATTAATATATGCAACTATTGATTGATTTCCTACATGTTTTGTAATATCACATATTCATGGCTTAATGTTTCTTGACTTGTTAAGTAGGTTGAATTGCAATTTGTCTATTATCATGTTTGTTTTCTGTTGTTGTTTACCTTATTCAGGTGCTTGAACAAGGAAGCGAGAGATAGATGGAGCGAGCAAGCAAGGACATCAACAAGCAGGATAAGCAGACCAAGAGGTAGGCCCTCTTGATTGATTCTAACCTAAGGAAATCTTCCATAGAATGTATCTGTTATGGCTAGAACCATCATCGAGATAGATGAATTTGTTCGCGTCCGCACTTATAATTTTACTTCACCACAAATTAGCGACTCCGCTAGGGATCCCAATCCTCTTGTTTGTCTTGGATTTCATGATTTTGTGAGAACTTCTCTAGTTCCACTTTTTCCCTTTGGTTCTGTTTCTTTTTTCATGCTTACTGGTATGAGTCTAAAATTCATAGTAGTAGATATGGTCCCTGTTTCATTTTTTTTTCTTAGCTCCCTCAATCAGCGCGCTTAATTTGCTGACAATCACGCCAACCAGCACGTGTTGCAAAGAAATAGTTGCGCCGACCAACCTCTGGCGGTTGTTGTCAGTTAGGCAGTCACGACGATGCCTGTAAGTGAAGATTAGGGCTTGACCCCAATCTTGGCCAGTGTGTTCTTCTCTTGTGGTTCTGACCCCGTAAGCCTTTTGGATTGTTTTCTCCCTGATTAGAAAACTACTTTTTGTTTGGTTTTGTTTTCTTGTTGGCTTATAATCTTTATGCTTGATTGATTGAGTCATTGAGTGGCCAACGACACTAGGGCATCTATTTAGTCATCCATTCAGCAGTTTGTGAACTCAGTAAGTTAGGTTGTAGGTGTCTTATTCTTTGCATTTTGTTTTTTTGGTCCTTTTACGACTTTGACCTCTTTTACACAAGTTTGAAAAGTTTTCGTTTTCTTGCCTAAACATTTCTTTTCCAGCATGGATTACATTGTTTGTCTTGTGATTGGTAAAGTCGGTGTTTCATTAGTCTGAATGAGTTTCTCTTTTCATGTGTTCATTTGCTTGAAGAGCTTATTGTCTTGAGAACTTTTTCATTGAAATATTCATATGCGAAAAGTTTGTTTCGTTGTTTCATGAAAGAGTATGAAATTCTAGCTTGTTGCATCATTATGTTACGATAACTTGCATCATTAAAAGACTAGGATTGCATCGACATTTGAAAAAGGAAGAGAACTTGTTTGCTTTTGAAAGGACTAATAGATAAGTGCTTATCAGGAAATTAGGAATTGGAATGCATTTTTCATTAGTTTATTTTTTTTTTAAAGTAAGGTAGTGAAAGATCATTTCATTTTCAGTTGCTTGATTGTTTGCATTTGATTGAGTAGTTTCTACCCTCTCTAATGTAGGCATTTCTTCGAATTGAAAGCGTCTTGTCTCATTTAGTTGCATTTAAGGTTTTTCAAGTCGCATCGCTAAGACCTGAAAACTGAAACATAACTCAAGATCAACTTTAAAATTAATTCAATTAACCTAAGGCACATTTGACATTAACGATCATATCTAGAAGGTCTAGGCTAGAGACATGTTCCGACATCTTTAAACCTAGTATTTGTTGTTAGCTTCGACATTAGACAGTGCTAGTACGGATTTATGCTCCATGTACCGTTGAGTATATAATGGGAGACCTCACTAGGCTGCAATCCTTTTATCCTTAGGAAGCCGAGTTGGCCACCTTGCAAACGTGATACACCAAACACAACATTCGGGGAGATTGCCTGCTCGTACTTCTTGGTTCATCGGGAGGTATTCTGTAGTTCACGGTTGCCTGGTAATCCTATTTACCTAGATCATCCAGAGTAGTAATTTGATCTTTTTGACTCATTAAACTTAAAAGATCATTCGAGAACTTGTCCTTTCGAGCTCGTTTCCAATCGAAAGCGATAGAGTCATCTCTGTGTCTTTCTCGACTCTTAAAAAATGAAAGAGCACTAGTCATTTATGCATCTTAATAATTGATTGCCCACGATCCAAAAACACCCTGTTAGTCTTTTCTGAGACCAAATCATGAGTTTCCCTTAAAAGAACATTTTAAAGCCTTGAAGTTAATTGCTCTATCGAATAAGACAAGGTCATCATGGATGAACCATCCGATTCACCTAATTCCTCTTCCTCTCCTCCGCCTGAAAGACTGTCTGAGGAGTTGTTTCCTGAGTTACCAGAGTCACTCGAGGAACAAGATGTTGAACTCGCAATTGTTTTGAGCATTCAAACCTTTTCATCTTGTCCTCCGCCTACTTTCGATACTGGGTCATTTGTTGATCTTGTCCCAGAATCTCTGGACAATCCTGTTCAAACTCCAGAGAACTCATCGACCACTGACGGTCAGCTTGGACTGGTTATCTACCCTCCGAACCCTCTGTTTGACCCTATTGTGATATCACTGCAGCATCCTTACAGTCCGTATGACCAGTCAGGTGTTCCTTTGGAACTATCCCCTTGTACTCGTTTGGCCATTCGTCATCGTTTGTTTTCAGACATGGAACCCGAAGGCGATGCTCCAGTCACATCTCTGGATGAGTCTGAAGTTTCTACTGCACACATTGTTGAGGGGAAAGAATTGCATTTGTAGTTTCCTCCCAAGGGTTTCCCTTTTTCAGAAGGTATTCTCGCCAGTTTGCCACCCAACTATGTTTCTTTGGCGTAATTGGTTTCAGGTACACCTAGTGCCTCATCACTTTACCATAATCCTGTATAGGCGTAATGTGTCAAGCCTACTTCAGGTTTTTTCATTACGAACATGAATTCCCAACAGGTTGTTACCTCAATCCCGGTGCAACCCACCATTTCGAATACTCTTGTATCATTAATCCCAGTTACCTGTCAGGCACAACCGGCAGTTTCAAAGATTGTCCTTGTCAGTTCCTCCATCCCACTAGTCAGTGGCCAGGTTGTGCCACTGCCTAGCGCGAAGAAACTGAATGTTTCTATGGTGTCAAGTGCCACTAATGTGAGCGGCTCAAAAGCTCACATGCTTGGTATAAACCAGCGTTTTTCTGGTATTATTTATAATCCTGCTCATCCTACTGGATCAACCAATGTCCAGTACCAACAGGTTCAGAATCGTGTTGATCCATATAGATCGAGAAATGTTCAATATTAGGAGCCCTACGGGGCTTAGGTCCAATACCAAAATCCTTAGGTTCCATATGGTTCTCAAGGAATGGTTAATCAACCTTACACCCTCCAATCTGAGCAGTACATCCAGCCAGGTTATGGCCATATTCAGTTTGATAATTTCCCAGGCACTGTTCAAGTACCCTTGCAACAATAAGGAAAGCCTCTACAACAACAAGGGCAACCTTTGTTACCACAAGGGAAACCTTTGTTGCAGCAAGGGCTCTCCACGCAAGAGTAAGGGAAAATGATCCCACAGGAAGGTCAACTGCAACAACCGCAAGGTCAGCGCTTGCAACACTTGCAACAAACTGCAATGGGGGCAGCCTCAAATGCCATATGGCCAAAATCCCCCACTATGGGGCCAAAATCCTCACCAGTAGTTATGGGCTTCTCCCTATGGGCCCGCTTATCGGCCTCCCATGCCTTTTAACACCCAATTGGCTTTCTTGGCTACACTCGAGTTTCCAGATGTATCTCGCCTTACGAATGATCTGATCCTTCATTTGCCGTATTGGCCTTCGGTGCCGTCCAAGATACCAAGTAATTGCCCAAATTTCGATGGAAAAGCTAAAGAAGATCCTCGGGCCCATGTGATGACATATCACCTCTGGTGCTCGTCGAACTCGTACGTGGATGATTCTATTCGTCACAATCTTTTCCAACAAACCTCATGGGTGCTGCAGAAAAGTGGTACATTGAGCTAACTTGAAGTACTTACCATGACTTTAACTCTTTAGCCATGGCTTTCCTCACGCATTTTCAATTGTCAATTCGTTATGAAGCTGGCACCTATTTGCTAACATTGCTTAAGAAAGATCGACACACATCTCTAATCACATCCATGAATGGAGACGTAGGTGTCACCTGATCAAATTCAAGATTGATGATTAGTTGCTCACTGAATGGTTTACCAAATCATTCGTGGCCCCAATTGCTCACGATATAGCTATGGGTGGATGTGTCACTGAAGAGAAAGTCATCGCTTGTGCCCAGTACTTGGATCTAGTTTAATCTTAGTCTAGAACTTTATATGAGTTATTACCCAATGCTCTACATCCATCATCTGATCCCGCAACATCAAAGTCACCAGATGTTCCTCCCATCGATTTAGTTATTGGTTCAGTATCCTAGATCCCTGCTAAAACTTCTTCCAAATAGAAGTCAATATGAAATGTTGTCCCTAATAGTTCATCCTAGAATCCACCTAACCTTGGTAGAACCTCAGAGGTCCATGCTATCCAGTCTACCGCAGTGAAAAAATCCTCGAAAGGAAAGAAGAAAGGAAAAGGCAAAGCTAAAGTTGATGCCCCGAAGTAGGGTCCTCCCAAATTGTCTGCTGGCGAATCTTCGCAACGGAAACCTAAGTATCCCTACCTCATTTGTGAGGAAGATCACTACACTAAGGATTGTCCTCGATGATCCGAAGTTAGCCGCTTGCTCAAAGGGACCCCTGTTGTCCTCAAAGAGCCATTTCCATCTCACCAGACCCAAATGGTAGACCAACCCCAATCTGCTTCCTTCGGATCTCAAGTGTTCATGATGAATATGCCTATTAATGTGGATTCTAGGTCGAAGGACTATCAAACTCCTGCTCCGGTAGCAGGGAAAGAAAAAGAAGTTGCACCTTCTTCTTCTACCCCGAGTTCTCACCCTCTACATATTGAGTGCCCTAACCCTGATTCCGCTATAAAAACACCCTCTCAAGGTGTGCTATGGAAATCCTCGTATAATCCCAACGCCTGAGCTACTTAGCACTACAATATTGTTGAGGATTTGGCTCAGGCGTCGTCATCCATGTCGGCTGTTGAGGTACTCCAAAGCTGCCCATCACATTAGAAATATTTGCTGTCAGATATCGGGGGAATTGATCCCACTGATTCCACTTTGATATGTTTTGATCTAGAGAACCATGTTCCATGACTCCCTCATCATATTTCCTTTCTTATTCAGGTAATCATCAATCAGAAGACCATCCACCGAATTATCATCGATGAAGGTGCTTCCACCTGCATCATGTCAACCGCATGTTGGAAGGCTATTGGTTCTCCTACACTGAACCAATCTCCGAACACTTTGGAAGCTTTCGATGGGCATGATTCATGACCCTTCTATGTCTTACCTAACCTTTCCATCACCCTGGAAGGCAAGACAGCGCAAGTTGAAGTAGAAATTATTGATGCTAATCTCAATTACAATCTTCTACTCCGCCGAAGTTGGACTCATGCCATGCATGCTGTGGCCTCCTCTTTATTTCACGTGATTCATTTTCCCCACCAAGGGAAGATTGTGTTGAGATTGCAACAAGATGATGGAGCTTAGTGAAAAGAGTCGCCTTCACTAAGTGGGCCCGCAGGCAAATTATGGCGCAAGTTCTATTTTTGGATCCCAGCAGGGATGATCACAGTAGGAGTGACCATAGTAGGGATGATCACAGCAGGAGTGACCACAGCAGGAGTGATCACAGTAGGAGTGACCACAGCAGGAGTGATCACAGTAGGAGTGATCAAAGTCTATTTTTAGACTGGCTGTCCAAAATAGAAAAGTCAAATATTATTGTCTCATAATAATATTTGGACTATAAACTTGATCTTATTCTCTTGGAGCACTTCAGTTTGAGCGACAGATGTGGCCCATGCAGCTGTCAGAAGGAAGTACACTTTTCTTATGAGTCAGTTGAGTTTTTTCATGCATGACTTCAGTTAGAACTCAATCAATTGAGTTTGGTGGAGTTGATTGTGGAGTTGATGGAGTTGTGTTCAGTTTGACTTGGTTAAACTAGTTGTAATTAGTATAACTGCAAATAGACTAATGATGAGTTATTAAACTAATTATTAACTCATAATACAACTATAGAATACATCAGTTAACTCAGTTGCATGTCAATGCATGTTCAGTTCAACAGGGACAGGTGTTAGAGAATCAGATTGCTATCAGTTGTGACTATAGTTGTGCATCAGATCTTGCACAATCAAGGGATTGAGTATGCCAATGAGTTTGCTCATGTATTTGCCCAGTATTATAGCCTCTGCTCACGTCTTACATAGTGTGAGTGATTCTTTGGAGGTGAAATACGAGTTTGGTAAACCATTCTCATTCATTCTTGAGCAAGTATTGAGCAGTAGAGGCAGGCAAGCAGTGGAATAGATTTGGAGATCAAATCTAAGCTGTATTGTGTGTAATAGGTGGAGCTGGTACTGGATTGCTTGTGATAAACATTGTACTTTGTAATGTTACATGGTCTCAATCATTAATATACAGATAGTTGGGGTTTTTAGTGAGAGGCTTTCCCTGGGTTACATACTGTGTTAATATGTGAATGCTCTTGATGTTTTATTGTTATTGATGTTGCTATATTGATGATCAACGTAGAGGAGCTTATGTATGGTGTATGTATTCCGCAAGAGTACATGATCAGGATAATCTCTGTTGAATATGTGTTAAATTATTCAAATTTTCTACATGGTATCAGAGCGAGCTAGATAATTGTAGAAAAAATTTCTACATGGTATCGGAGCTGTTGATCATCAGATCTACTATTCAGGAAGTGTTTACATTCTATTTCTTCAGGCAGAGTCTGTAATCGGGCCAGGTAGCCTCTGGATTCATCCTTCCATTGGAAGGTGAGATATCTGGTGAATGCCCATACAGTCAATCTCTGTACGAGAAATATTGTGTTCTCACGAATCTTAGATCCGAGGTGGTTGAGTTGGTTGCTGGTGGAATTCGAATTTGCAGCAGTGTTTTCTTGGTGGCAACGCAACAATGTCTTTCAACAGATTGCAATTGGAGTATGCTCTTGAGGGAAGCTCAAACTATATTGTATGGAAGGACAGGATGGAGACAGTATTGGATGATAACGAGCTGAAGGAGTTCATAGATACGGATGTCCCAAAGCCTATTGATGCTACTCAAGCTGATGCTTGGCAAAAGAAGACCGCAAAATGTCGAAGGATTCTGTTGGAGGGAGTGAAGGATCACATTGTGTCCAGCCTCCATGGAAAGGCTACTCCATATTTGATGTGGAAATCATTAACAGAATTATTCCAAAGCAAGAGCGATCAGAGGAAGTTGGCTCTCAAAGATAAACTCAGAAACATCAAATGCGAGAAGGGTGACAGTATGCCCAAGTATCTCACGAAGTTCACTTAGTGTCGAGATGAGATGGGAAGTGTGGGGGTTACTGTCGATGATGAGGATCGTTACACAGTAATTTGTCACCATTGGTCACCGTCCCTATCGCTTCGTTTCCATACATTGGAGGACGCATTCCGGGACCTGTGAGCAGTGACATAACCCAAAAACACTTGCATTATGTTCCCCTGAGTATGTACTTCATGTTCCCTGAAGACACCTTCTGCAAATTCTCCCTGAAAAGTACTCTTTTTCCATTGGCGTAGGTCCACAGTATCTTACCCGCGCCAATCACTGAGATCCTCAAAAGAGGGCGCGACCATTGGCGCTCTGTCACAGAACAACACCCGCGCCAGCCCAGTTTGGTAATGATTTTTGACAAACGCACGCCCATCTGTTTTTTCCCTTCAGATCACGAAGTCTTTTGAGGGAAAAATCCATCTGATAGAGGTCGAGAGTCATCATCTATCCACAGTGGCTTTTCAGAGATAATGCCAATCCACAATGGGTGTCCTGGTTCATCGAATCTTTCTCCCTTGTCCATCTATAAATATCTGTCCTCATGCATTAGACAAGGGGGAGTTTTTGGAGGAATGCTAGTTGTGATTATGCTTGTCGTGAGTGAAGCATAGAAAGGTTATGCTGCCGGAGAGGAGGTACATTGCAAGACACATATAGTTGCTCGCCCAGCCAGAGGAGAGGTTCAACGTCAGAACCTTGGTTGTAACTTTTCCTGTCTATTATTCATTAATGAACGACTGCTATTATTGTTCCAATCTCATTGTCTATTATAGTGATGTTTGATTTATTTCCTTTCTGACTAAAATATAGTTGTGCCTTGGTGGATTTTATGCTTGTATTTGTTTCTTCCTTTGCATGTGCAAGTGTCCGTTTGCAAGGATCGCAAGGATTGTGACCTGCCGGAGCGAGGGAGCGGGAATACCAACTCTGCTTCGATTATAGCGTTGGATTCCAAGTTGGTCTTCTTAATTCACCTTTAATGTACAACTAGGAACTTGCGTGGCAGCGTGAATTGATTGTGGCTAGTTCTGTTTTAGGCTAGTGGGATCGCCTCTGTCTGCAGAGGGGATTTACCTATCCAACAATTTGGTGACTCCGCTGGGGACAAGCTATTTGGAGTTTGTCTTGCATGTTAATTTTCTCTTGCTTTCTTGAGTGAA
The DNA here is from genome assembly GCA_031772625.1 of Pinus tabuliformis. Taxonomy (NCBI): domain Eukaryota; kingdom Viridiplantae; phylum Streptophyta; class Pinopsida; order Pinales; family Pinaceae; genus Pinus; species Pinus tabuliformis. The sequence continues at coordinate 597,178,828 of CM062820.1, forward strand.
TGAGCTTTCTGGGTCAGTTTTGAGATTATTCTTTACAGATTGATCCATCTGAACACTGTCGGCCCGACCTGGGGTCGTGTTATTTATTTTTTAGCCGGCAAGCTTAGTGGGCGCGGTTTTTATTCTGACAGTCACGCCAGTTGGCGCATGTTGCCCAAAAGCAACCCGCGCCAATCTTTTGGTAGCGCAAGTTGCAGGCTGACAGTCGCGCCAGCCCTGTGAATTTTGCCTTTGTGTTGGTTGGAAGCTCTTTCAACTCAGATTTTTATCTTTTTATATCTCTTACAGCCTCTGGAAGTGTGTTGAACCTCTGTTTGACTGGTTTTGCCTTTATCCTTCAGTTGTTTGCTTATTTCTATTGATTTTCGTCCTAGCCCTAGAACATCTAGTGGCTTCGCGTGTCTAGCCTTCTGTGGGAAGTTTCGGTCTTTTGATTTTCCAGTCAACTTGTTGGTTGTGTTCCGCACCTACCTAGTGGTTTGTTAAAGCTTGGTCTTCTATGCTTTGGGTGATTCACCTCTAGCTTCTTTGGATTTTGCTCGACTTCATTTGAACTTAGATTACATGGTTCATTGAAAGTCTTTGTGTTTCTCCTTGCTTGGATAGTTCATCTTGGTGTTTCAGAATTGGTTCCATTTCATCGAGTGAACTTGGTTTGTTTATACTTGTGACTATCTCTTAAGATTTGTTTAAATGCATCATGCCATCTTAAAGGAAAGAAAAACAAAAGATCTTTTACATCATATTCGTTAGCATTTATTGTTATTTGTTGCTATTAAAAAGAAAAAGAAAAATTTTCATTTCTTGTTATTAGCTGCATTAGGATCTTTGTTGTTTGCTGAGTGATCATTTCGTTTGTGTAAAGATCTCAACCTTCCTGTAGATAGAATTCATTGAATGAAATGATATAGTTTTGGCATGTAGTTCGCATTTAAGAAGTTTTTGAGATATCACATACGGTAGGACCAAAAAACTGAAACATAATTGAAGATAAACTTTAAAATAAACTCAATGAACTTAACAACGCATTGGAATCTAACGCAAACATTCTAGAGGTCTAGGTTAGAGACGTGTTCCGGCGTCTTTAAACCTGGTAGATTATCGTCGAGTGGTTGGGTGATTCCTCCACGGTGAAACGATAGGTGCCAATACGGACTGAGCTCCCACGTACCGTCACGTATATACGGGAGACCCCACTAGGCTATCATCCTTTATCCATAGGAAGCTGAGTCTGCTACCTTACAAGCCGTAATGCACTGAACACAGCATTCGGGAAGATTGACTGCAGTACGGGAAGTCCTTGGTTTTCATCTGATTGCCAAGGTGTATAAGCAGTTTTACGGATTGTTTGGTAAACCTTTTTTCCTAGAGTCTCCAGAGTAGTCACTTTTGATCCTTTTCGGACTCTCTAAAAGAAAAGGTGCCTGTGAGCTTCTTGTCACTTCGTGCTCATTAAACATTCGCAGGAGACTAGAGTCATCTTTTGTCCTTTTCTCGACTCTTAAAACATGAAAAGGTCAAGTTGTGTCTTTGTGTCTTAAAAATTTATTGGCCACGATAACATTTACCCAATTAGATTTTGTTTGCGTTAGCTTGAGTAGGATTCTTTCTCGCTCAATGACATCCTTCCCTGAGTCCACCGGCCAAGGTGTTCCCCCTGATGGAAACCCTAGTCCATTTCCTTCTGTTGGAAATGTCGGTGTTCAGTATATCGCAACTTTGTCTTTGCCTGGGTTAACCATCGGTTTGCCCGTATGGTTGTTTTCAAACTCGGTGGTCTCGAGTGTGATAACTCCTGTTCCACCACCACCTCCTCCACCCGAACAACATCATGTTGATTCCAAGGTGGACCCCTCCCCTTCTTCGCCTATTGTTGCGTCCTCATCTTCTACTTCGCCTGGTGAAACTTTGGATTTAAATAACCAGGTGGCTAAGAAGAAGAAGACGAAGACCAAAAAGGAGAAGTCTCCCAAGGGAAAGGTCGCATCTACCCCGAGTATACCTGAAGTAGAGCCACCTTCTGCTCCTCAGCGGAAGGCTAAGTTTCCTTGTCAATTATGCAAGGAGGACCATTTTCTTACTGATTGTCCTGGTATTCCCAGGGTCCTAGATATATGGTCCCGTGACCCGACTCGCCCCTCGTCGTCGCAGCTTGACGATACCTTATCAGCTGGTAAGGGAAAAGGGAAGGTTCGTTTCCCTTGTCGACTTTGTGAAGGTAATCATCTCCTTCGCCTTTGTCCACTTATGGATGAAGCTTCTCGTCTTTTGGAAAGTCTGTCAGCTCCCTTACCCCAACTACCCGCTGGATATCAGCGTCTTTTTGCAACTGCAGATCATCTCTCCGCTAACCAAGAGATCAAGCATGATTCCTCTTTGGTCCAGCCTTCTCTTCCCGAACCTGGCTGTGCTCAGCCTGTTCCAGACCAGTCCCTGGTCGGAAAGAGTGTTGATTTACGTTCATCGTCTACGCACCACTTTGTTCCGGGAGTGTTTATCATCAAGGATGAACCATCTGAATCCAAACCAGACGAAAGTCCAAAGGTCCAGATGACAGTTGACCCGGTCTTTCAAAAGGTCCAGATGACAGTTGACCCGGTTTTGCCTTCAGAAGTTCCATCCTCAGATGATATTATCGCTGTAAAGAATGAAGACCACACCGTCCAAATTCTATTCATAAACACAGACTCTAATGATCAATTGAGCATCCCTCTCATTCCTTCGCAGCAGGAAGGAAGTTCATCAGAGTCATATCCGGCCGTTTATCCGGTCCCACCTCCAAGCAACCTAGTTGTTTCCTTCAATTGGGATCAACTAGGAAATCCTCGGTTACCAGCTTCCATACCATTTCGAATTATAGTCCAAGTCTACCGAATGATTATGGCCGGTACCATTATTGATGAGGGATCTCCTGTGAGCATCCTTTCTTCAACAGCTTGGGAAGCACTTGGTTCGCCACTGCTTCTGCTTGAGATGAGAAACCTTACAGGTTTTCATCGAGAAACCAGTCGACCTTTAGGAATTCTTCCCAATGTACCTATCACATTAGAAGGGAAGACCGTTCAAATGGGCGTCATGGTAGTCCAAGGTCCGTTAGATTACAATTTACTCCTTGGGCGAGACTATATTTATCGCATACGTGCAATTGTGTCCTCACTCTTCAGAGTGATGTGTTTTCCGCACGAAGGAAGGACGATCAAGATCGTAGACCAACTTTCATTCCCCGGTTCACACTTCACATATAGTCATCTACCATTCCTAAATGGTCTTATTTCCACAGGAAATTCCTCAACATCCAGTCCATCATCCTGATGACGGCAGCTGACCCGGGCGCGTGACTGAAGCCCGGGGGGCATGCATCCTCCTTTTCAAAATCGAGTCTTTCCAAGTGAACCTTCATTCCATCCACTCCGTGAATGCCATGAAGCTTGGGGGGCATGTACCTCGATTTGCATTATCATGCTGGGGGCATGCTAATTTATAGCAAGCATAGTTTTTCGTTTCAAGCTTGTGTAAACATGAAACCGAATCCAAGCAAAGTTCTCCATGGTTCAAGCTTGTGTAAAAATGAACCCATACCTGATTTACATCCCGTGATTGCCTTTTATCGACTAAATTCTGTTAGATGAGCCTTGGTTGTTTCATTCCATCGCCACCATCTCTTTGGCCGATCATATGCTTTCACTTGGTTGTTTATCCTTTCCTGAGGAACCGTAGCGATGAGTGGTTTGTATTAGCCAGCCTCTTGACCATTACATGTTTTGAGCAGTTCCACCATTGTCGGAACCAGTTGCTACCCTTTATACCACTCGTTCCTTCAGGACGAGTCGCCTTTACGCTCTTTTCTGACTCGTAAAATATGAAAAGATTGCCGAGTATTTTTCCCTTTTTGACTCGTTAAAGAGAATAAAAATGGAGGTCTACTTTCAGCTCTTTTCTGACCATTTAAAGAAGAAAAGATTGCCGAGTCGCTCCTCTTGACTCGTTAAACGTTAATAAGGGGCGGTCGTTTTAAGTTCTTTTTGTCGACCGTTAAAACATAAAAAGATTACCGGGTTTTTGTCGTTTCAAACTCGTTAATGGTTACGAAATGACGTGATTTTGATCGCTTTTTTACTTTTTCAGGTCGAAATCACTATTTATGAAAAGTACTCCTCGATCGTAATGGTCGGGCGGTTCTTTCGGGCATTATTTTATACTTTTTCGGGCCCGAGAGACACAACTTTACGAAAAAAGACACCCCTGGAGTTTCCTTTTCTGCTGTCTTTTCAAACTCTCTAAACATGAAAAGACGCCGAGTTCTTCCTTTGTCAGAATCGTTAAAACCTGATGACATCGGATTTTGTCGAAATGACGTACCACAAGCATATGCTATCCCCATCAAGCTTGTTAAAAATAATTGGGGTACTCGCCAGAAATGGCGGCGGAAAAAAGGAACCATAATTACCGTCGTGTCGGCAGTATGTCGCTCTTGAACATGGCACTTCTCTGCTTGCATGTCCAGGGTGGGGATATCTTATCTCATATTTTTCACTTGCTTCCATGGACTTCGGTACCCTATTTGACCTCTCATCTACTCATTGCCTCGTCATCATGACCTTTGATACATTGATGTCAAATACTGCCAATTCCATTAATGTGCCGCCGATATGTTCAAGAGAAGTTGACCTCTGCAAAGAAACAACCTCCCTCTGATAGCTCGTACAATCTTGATTCACAACATTATCTCTCTGTCTCGTGTCGATGATGTGGGAAACATTATGGCCCACCTTCGATCAAGGTCACTTCCTGTCGACTTCAGCTCATTATCCAGGAAGCTGATCTAGAGACTCCCTGCCGGTGCCTTGGAGCCTGCATGCCTTAATGGCAGGTTCTTCGTGTTCGACGTGAGGTTTTCATCATTGGCCTCCGATCGAATGATTCTACGGGTGTTCGACTTCAGATCACTAATTCACACGCCGTAGATTGTACCTATAGTACCTTGAGGGCCATTGTCATTATTGATGGTACCTCTCGCGTCTGTTAACAGTTTCCAATATTGACTGGTAATCAGACGATGTTCATGCATGTTCGACTTCAGCTTACATGTTCACATGCTTGAACTTGTACTTCTGTTCGGGTCGAGATGGAGCGCAAGACCCTGGATTGTGTCTGTTGTAATCCAGGCGTGATTCTTGATATATGACTCATTCACTGGATGGCTGCGACCATGCCTGAGTCTACTCATTGATCCTAACCAGATGGCTGCGTCCATACTATGGATCTAGATTATTTATGTACTCTCTTATGGATGGCTGCGACCATACCACGTACATCATGTAATTGAACTATCAGTCGTGTCTCTCAAGGCAGATCCTCGGCAGCGGCTATGTGTGTTCTTGTGTGTTCCTATAAAGCATTTCACCCCTCTCTCTCCCTCTCGGACTTCATGCTTTAGGGGGCATCAGTTACACAGTAATTTGTCACCATTGGTTACCGTCCCTATCGCCCCGTTTCCATACATTGGAGGACGCATTCCGGGACCTGTGAGCAGTGACATAACCCAAAAACACTTGCATTATGTTCCCCTGAGTATGTACTTCATGTTCCCTGAAGACACCTTCTGCAAATTCTCCCTGAAAAGTATTCTTTTTCCATTGGCGCAGGTCCACAGTATCTTACCCGCGCCAATCACTGAGATCCTCAAAAGAGGGCGCGACCATTGGCGCTCTGTCACAGAACAACACCCGCGCCAGCCCAGTTTGGTAATGATTTTTGACAAACGCACGCCCATCTGTTTTTTCCCTTCAGATCACGAAGTCTTTTGAGGGAAAAATCCATCTGATAGAGGTCGAGAGTCATCATCTATCCTTGACATCTATCCACAGTGGCTTTTCAGAGATAATGCCAATCCACAATGGGTGTCCTGGTTCATCGAATCTTTCTCCCTTGTCCATCTATAAATATCTGTCCTCATGCATTAGACAAGGGGGAGTTTTTGGAGGAATGCTAGTTGTGATTATGCTTGTCTTGAGTGAAGCATAGAAAGGTTATGCTGCCAGAGAGGAGGTACATTGCAAGACACATATAGTTGCTCGCCCGGCCAGAGGAGAGGTTCAACGTCAGAACCTTGGTTGTAACTTTTCCTGTCTATTATTCATTAATGAACGACTGCTATTATAGTTCCAATCTCATTGTCTATTATAGTGATGTTTGATTTATTTCCTTTCTGACTGAAATATAGTTGTGCCTTGGTGGATTTTATGCTTGTATTTGTTTCTTCCTTTGCATGTGCAGGTGTCCGTTTGCAAGGATCGCAAGGATTGTGACCTGCCGGAGCGAGGGAGAGGGAATACCAACTCTGCTTCGACTATAGCGTTGGATTTCAGGTTGGTCTTCTTAATTCACCTTTAATGTACAACTAGGAACTTGCGTGGCAGCGTGAATTGATTGTGGCTAGTTCTGTTTTAGGCTAGTGGGATTGCCTCTGTCCGCAGAGGGGATTTACCTATCCAACAAGGACTTGGTGATCTTGGCTCTCCTTGGTCTTCCGAAGAGTTGGCATACCTATCAGGACTCTGTCAATGGTCGGGAGAAATTGCCAGGATGGGAAAGACTATGGTCATATCTTGTGCAAGAGGAGATCAGGCGGAGTACCAGGGACGGATTTTCGTCAAAGGGGATGAAGAGAATTGCGCTTTGGCTGCCAAAGCAAAGAAAGGGAAGAGCAAGAAAGCTTCTCAGTCTGGTGTGAAAGGCAAGAAGCAGGATATGTCCAAGGTGAAGTGTTTTCACTGTCACCAGCACGGACATTACGCCACTAATTGTCTGCAAAAGAAGAAGAACAAGCAGGCTGCTGGATCGGCAGCAGGAGAGGCTCTAGCCTCACAGTCTGAGCTTGATTTTTCATTGATCACATGATTGGTTTCAAGTGTGATGGGATCGGTGTGGTGCTTGGACAGTGGTGCGTCTTTTCACATGACGAGAGATAGAGATTTGTTCTTTGATCTGGAGGACAAAGATCTTGGAGTGCACATCGAGATGGGCGATGATGGTAGATACAGTATGACCGGTATCGACACCATTTCTTTTGAGAGGGAGTCTGGTAAACCCTTCGTATTGAAGGAAGTCATGCATGTTCCAGGATTGAAGAAGAATCTTATCTCAGTGGCGATGTTAGAAGACAAGGGGTATGATGTTGTTTTCAGCGAGGGAAAGGCTTTCCTACGCAACAAGACAACTGGTGAGACCCGGAAGATAGGGGTTCGAGTGAGGAACCTTTATCAGTTGCATGTAGATGGATGCGCAACAATGGCAGGAAAGGCAGAAGGATTGGTGAGCCGAGATGATGGCGAGTTGTGGCACAGGAGATTGGGTCACCTTCACCATGGAGCCTTGAAGATACTGCAACAAATCACTACAGGGCTTCCTAAAGGTACACTTGCGTAGTCAGATCAATGCAAGGGGTGTACTTTGGGGAAGTTTGTGAAAGCCACCTTTCACGAGAAGGATAGTCGCACCACGACGATCCTTGAGAGAATTCACACAGACGTGTGTGGACCTTTCTCAGTTGCTTCGACAGCAAAACCTAGGTATTATGTGATTTTTGTTGATGATTTCTCTCATAAGTGTTGGATCTTCTTCAGGCAGAAGAAGAGTGAGACATATTCAAAGTTATGTGAATTCAAAGCACTGGTCGAGAAGGAGTCGGGGAAGAAGGTGAAGGCTCTTAGGGGCGATAATGGTGGTGAATACATCTCGGATGAGTTCAAGGATTTCTGTAAGGAAGAAGGGATTCGTAGAGAGCTCATAGCTCCCCATAACCCACAGCAGAACGGGGTAACTGAGTGGAAGAACAGAATGATTGTGGGTGCTGCACGGGCAATGTTGCATGATTAGGGCCTACCCCTTCACTTGTGGGCGGAAGCATGCAATACAGCAGTTTATGTGCAGAACCGTTGTCCTCATCGGATACTTAGCATGAGTACACCCGAGGAGGCTTATTCTGGTAAGAAGCCTGATCTTTCTCATTTGAGGATTTTTGGTGCTAACATTTACATGCATGTGACGAAGGATGCCAGGAATAAGTTGGAGCCGACCGCAGAGGTAGGGATATTTGTGGGGTACACTGATACGCCCCACAACTATCGTTTGTATTTTCCAGACAATGTAAAACTGTTGTGCGACGGGATATAAAATTTTAGGAGGAGAAAGCCATGAAGTGTTCGCTTGAGAGGGAGATACACTTGCATGCAGATGAGGAGCTATTAGTTCCTAAGGATGAGCTTCAGGACGTGGATCAGCCACAGGACGAGGTTCATGGAGTGGAAGAGACCACTCATGCAGCGCTAACCATCAGAGGGCGAAAGCGCTTGACAGAAGCTGAGCGACTAGCTCAAGATGCAGAGAAAGTTGTAGGACCACCTACAGCCCAATGCAGGCAGAGACAGTCACCTGATCGGTACACTGGATACATGGCTCTAATGAGCAAGTGTGTTGTGACTGAGCCATCCTCTTTCGAGGAAGCTATGGAGGATCCCGCATGGCTAGACGCCATGGTGGAAGAGTATGATTCTATTGTCAGAAACAGTGTGTGGGAGATTGTTCCTAGACTGGAAGGGAAACCAGTGGTGGGTTCGAGATGGATCTACAAAGTCAAGCAGGCAGCTGACGGGAGTGTGGAGAAGTACAAGGCAAGGTTTGTTGCCCGAGGCTTTTCACAGATAGAGGGGATCGATTATGAGGAGACCTTTGCACCTGTCACAAGGTATTCTTCCATACGGACAATTCTTGCTCTCTCAATGCAGATGGGATTACGCATTCATCAAATGGATGTGAAGACTACGTTCCTCAACGGAGTCATTGAGGAGGAGGTGTACATTGAGCAACCCGAAGGCTTTGAGGTCTTCAGCAGTGAGTCGCATGTGTGCAGGCTCAAGAGAGCACTGTATGGGTTGAAGCAAGCACCACATGCTTGGTACACACGGATAGACAGCTATTTCACAGGACTTGGATTGTCCAAGAGCGAGGCGGATCCTAACCTATACCAGATTGTGGTGGAGGGTAAGTTGCTTATCATTGTACTGTATGTTGATGATTTGATTCTAATGGGTGATGAGCTGTTGATACTGTCATGCAAGAAGGATCTTGCTACAGAGTTTGAGATGAAGGACTTGGGCCTCCTTCACTATTTCCTAGGATTGGAAATATGGTAGCGCAATGGTGGACTGTTTGTTTCTCAGGGCAAGTATGCTCAGGAGATACTGGAGAAGTTCAACATGCATGGCTGCAAGCCTGTTGATACTCCTCTTCCTAGAGGTTGGAGGAAGGAGGATGCCACTTCGGGAGAAGAAGTGGATGCCACTGTTTATCGACAGTTGGTGGGGTCGCTGATGTATTTGGTCAATACATGACCCAATATATGCTATGCAGTTAACCAGCTTTCACAAGCTATGGTTAAGCCTACCAAGCTCTTCTAGAAGGCAGGCAAGCATGTATTGCGCTACTTGAGAGGCACATCGGGATATGGATCTTGGTACAGACAGGAGGATGCAGATTAGGTAGGGATCTCAAGAGGTCGAGTATATGGCAGCAAGGACATCAGGTACCATCATATCAGAGATTGTGTGCAGCGGAGGATCATGTTGCTTTCATATATTCTAACGGAGGATCAGGATGCTGATATTCTGACGAAGGCTCTCACCAGGAGCAAATTCGAGTACCACCGAGGCAGGATAGGGGTTGCTGATAATCCATATCTTGTCGAGAGGGAGTGTTGAGATTGCAACAAGATGATGGAGCTTAGTGAAAAGAGTCGCCTTCACTAAGTGGGCTCGCAGGCAAATTATGGCGCAAGTTCTATTTTTGGATCCCAGCAGGGATGATCACAACAGGAGTGACCATAGCAGGTATGATCACAACAGGAGTGACCACAGCAGGAGTGATCACAGTAGGAGTGACCACAACAAGAGTGATCACAGCAGGAGTGATCAAAGTCTATTTTTAGACTAGTTGTCCAAAATAGAAAAGTCAAATATTATTGTCTCATAATAACATTTGGACTATAAACTTGATCTTATTCTCTTGGAGCACTTCAGTTTGAGCTACAGATGTGGCCCATGCAGCTGTCAGAAGGAAGTATGCTTTTCTTATGAGTCAGTTGAGTTGTTGCATGCATGACTTCAGTTAGAACTCAATCAGTTGAGTTTGGTGGAGTTGATTGTGGAGTTGATGGAGTTGTGTTCAGTTTGACTTGGTTAAACTAGTTGTAATTAGTATAACTGAAAATAGACTAATGATGAGTTGTTAAAATAATTATTAACTCATAATACAACTATAGAATACATCAGTTAACTCAGTTTCATGTCAGTGCATGTTCAGTTCAACAGGGACAGGTGTTAGAGAATCAGATTGCTATAAGTTGTGACTATAGTTGTGCATCAAATCTTGCACAATCAAGGGATTGAGTATGCCAATGAGTTTGCTCATGTATTTGCCCAGTATTATAGCCTCTGCTCATGTCTTACACAGTGTGAGTGATTCTTTGGAGGTGAAATACGAGTTTGGTAAACCATTCTCATTCATTCTTGAGCAAGTATTGAGCAGTGGAGGCAGGCAAGCAGTGGAATAGATTTGGAGATCGGAACTAAACTGTATTGTGTGTAACAGGTGGAGCTAGTACTGGATTGCTTCTGATAAGCATTGTACTTTGTAATGTTACATGGTCTCAATCATTAATATACAGATAGTTGGGGTTTTTAGCGAGAGGTTTTCCCCGGGTTACATATTGTGTTAATATGTGAATGCTCTTGATGTTTTATTGTTATTGATACTACTATATTGATGATCAACGTAGAGGAGTTTATGTATTGTGTATGTATTCCGCAATAGTACATGATCAGGATAATCTATGTTGAATATGTGTTAAATTATTCAAAATTTCTACAGATTGTCACCATCGACCAACTGTCTTTCTTTGCCTCTCCCTCCTCGGATGGAAATTTTCCGTACGTCAAGAACACTGGTGCTCCCTATGAGAGTGTGGGGGAAGGTCTCGCCAAAGATTTTGCCTTAATGGAAATTTTTCCACTTCCATCTCCTCATGTTGCCTTTTCCAACATGATCTCAGTCAAATCTGATCCTTGGGTCATACCTACACCGGATCTTGTTGATACCTAGGGCGAGGTTATGTCGCTTAGTCCCGCCGAATTCAATTACATGGAAATTGTTTTGGCTTCGAACTTTGCATCCTCTGATTCTCGGATGTCGAAAACCTCTTTCGATACATACTCTCAATCCCCATGGCTTGGTACTTTGGAATCACCTAATCCCTTAGCCGAGACCTTCCTTGCTAATGAAAGGATCATGGAAATCATGTCCCTCGAGGAACCACCTTGGATCAATACTCATCATCACTCCTCGTTCCTCCCTCGCCTAACGGTCATGTCTACCATTTTCGAAGAGTTTTCTTCTCCGTTGCTTATTGATGTGTCAGTTTATCTTGACATGATCAAGACCTTTCAACTAAGGAAACCTTTATCCCTTCATGGATTCAGGATTTTTCACCCTCCCCGAGTTTTTCCCGATTGCCCATTATTGCAATGGGGTTCCCATCTGACTCGTAACCCTCCCTCGCCCAGGGGGCATGGGGGAAAAGCCTTATATGAGTTATACTCCATCATTTGGCCGAGTCGACGCTTACTCGTCATGGCAACGGTACAACTCCGGTGTCCTCCTAGGTTGATCGAATATTCGAGTCCCAACATGGACTCCTACCTCAAGAAGTATTATGCTTAGGTCATCTTGCATGGTTACTTGTGTACATTAGTGTGTGATTCATTTCTGTATAGCGTGGTTTTGTGTGATAGTTTTCAAACAAATTTCCTGTTTACTATGCTTTTCTTGCTTTGCAGATGTCTGCGACTCCCCACGTTGGTTTCGTTGATGGTGCTTGCTGAAGTACCCGAAACCTATCATCCACAACATTGCCTATTTATGACCCTAACGGTGAGTTGATTGACCTTCAAGGTATCTATCTAGGTCACACAACCAACAACATTGCTGAATACAGTGCGGTCATCGAGTTGTTGTCAGAAGCCATCGCTCTAGGAATTAGAGAAATGGTTGTCAACCTGGATTCATAGCTTGTCGTCCTTCAACTCAACGGGAAATATTCCGTCAGAAACCCTCAAATATCGAGAATGTATCTCCTTAGTCATATATTAGAAAGGAATTTTGATTATATTACATATCATCATATTCCTAAACGCATGAATACATTGACATATGCATTAGCTAATCATGTGTTGGATAGACATTTACGAAACATGTAAAAGATAAAACAAACCATTTTGTACCATAGTAGACAGTCAAATACAACATATATATATATATATATATATATATATATATATATATATATATATATATATATGGTGATAATGTTTTATACACCAAAACCCCCAAAAATAATATGTGTGTCTAAAATAACATCAGCGGCTCGCAGGCCTCATATATCTGTGGCACGCAGGCCTCAAAAAATATGTAAGTGCTAGAACTAGGAACTAATCAAAATGGTGATCATGGTAGCATGATACGGCTAGTGCAACATGAGTTAGAAATTGGAGAATCCACTTTGAGACTCCCATCGTGTGTCTCTGGAATTGACGAGGAATGTATCCTACCCGAGCATACTCTGGGATACCATGAGTCAACCCCTCAAGGTTCCTCACGATCTCCTCCTCGTTGTCACTCCTTTCTTAGTAAGGGGTGACAACATTGATAGGGTGGGGGACGCACCTAGCTATTGGGGACATCCCAGCAGGCCACTCTGGTCCAACGTATGCATTAACAAGAGAAATGTTATAAGCACATATATACCAAAAACAATTAAAAAATATCGAAATTAAAAAAATTTGGTTTTTTACCTTCGTCATCGAAGTCCTCTCCATCTGGTAAGGGCATGTCTGGATCTCCACATAAATTAGTGCCACTGTATGGCCAATCCTCCAAGACGATCTTCTACCCTCGTAGCCATAAAAAGAATGCAAGTCGGTATGACATGTGCTAACCCCCATTGATCCTGGGCATCAAATGGCTCCAGCGGGCCATCAGCGGATCGTGTGGCATAGGAGGATCCATTCAATCAGTTGATACTGGAACAACGGTACTCGTTCCAGGAAGAAGGCCACAAGTACTGATCTGAATCCAAATTGCTTCAGATTCCCTGCCTTAGCTTTGGACAGTTAGTGCTTGATGTTCATCTTCATGGCCTCTACCCAGTTGAAGATCGTAGGAGTTGTACAGTCAATACCATAAAGGAACTTCGACTTGTTAGTCTCATGTTCCACCTGGGACCCCGCCACTCTATTGGTGGTCAATAGAAGCACCCTCAGTGTTAGATCATGCACACTGGAAATCTCTATCTTCCCACTCTTGGATTTTAGGGCCTCAGGGCAGTGTTCAGCAAGCAAGGAAGATATGCTTGCCCCAATCGGACGTGACCCATACAAGTTCACCGGCTCCCCTCTGCGGGATATTCCAGTGATGAAGTATATATCTGAAGTTTCCAACTCTAGCTCTCGGTCACTAATGACAAAGATCTCCCGATTAATGTCCCAAAGACTAATCAGGTACCGAAGCAACTCGGGCTGGGCCCACATCCCTGGCGAAAGAAAGAATTTGAGGAGCCCTCAAAGCCCCCACGTAATTTGGGTAATTCATTTCCTGGGTGTCAACATCTTCATGTTCCCGTTCTTTCCAGGCACCATTTTTAGCGATTCTCTCTTGCAAAAGCCATTAATTTGAGTCAATAATCATCCTTGGCACATAAAATTTAAGTTTAAACTGTCAATTTTTGAGAAAATAGGGTTTTTCCCTATCCATGGCATCAGCGCGCCTATTTTAAAAATAGTTGCGCTGATCGGCATAGATGGCTTTGTTAATCACCCTCGGCCAGTACGATTCCATGCCCGAAAATCACGCCGACCGAGGGCGAAAAAGATTTTCAAAAACCTCCTCAAAAATCTAAAAAAATGGCTAAAAGAAAAAATAAAGAACATAAAAATAGAGCTCAAGGCTTTGGCTATTACTTGGAACTAGCGGCTCGCCAATTGACCTCCCAGATCTCTCGCAATCTGCTCCGGAACAATTAGGGAAAAAGTGAGTAAAAAGTCTTCACAACAAAGGTAAAATGGTAAATGGTAAAAATATATTTACTTTTTCCCTTTTTATTCATTTTTTCATGAAAATATATGGTTTTTGTAAATATTTTAACCTATTTTGCCTCAAGGACTCGATAATACACTTTACCTTACTTGTGCAGAGGCTAGTGATGGATGTTCGACGATGATGATGAGTCATGTTTCAGCGCTTTTCTCTCCGCATTAAAATCATATGAAAATATTGCCGAGTATCTTTTCCCTTTTTGACTCGTTAAAGAGAATAAAAACAGGGGTTCCACTTTCAGCTCTTTTCTGACCCTTTAAAAGCAAAAAGATGGTCGAGCCCTTGTCGTTTCGAACTCGTTAACGAATGCGAAACATCATGTGCCCAGTATAAGTTTACCCCTTTTTTGGCTCGGAGGCACTATTTACGAAAAAGGTACTCCTTGACTGAAATGGTCAAACGATTCTCTCAAGTATCATTTTCTACCTTTCCAGGTTCGAGAGACACAAATGTACAAAAAGGGACCATGTGGAGTTTTAGTTCACGTGTCTTTTTCAAACTCTTTAAACATGAAAAAGATACTGAGTTACACCTTTGTCGAACTCGTTAAAATATTAAACGACATCGGATTCATCACCATAACGAACATGAGCTTCTCCTTCCTATGGCTCGTTAAACTTACTAGGTCAAATCCATCCGAAGGATGAACTTACAGTGCAAGCATATGCTATCCCCTTCAAGATTGCGATTAAAAAATAATTGGGGTACCTGCCAGAAATGGTGGGGGAAAATTTGGAAATCTATCAATTGTGTCGGCAACTCACTTTTGAACATGACACTCTTTTCTTCGTGTCAGGTTGGGGCATCCTCCTTTGTAGTGTTGACCTTCCTGGTTTTGGTCCGTTCATTTTTGCCTTCCATTTGATCTTTGGCATGTCATCATGACCACTGACCCTATGGATCCAAAAGCTGCAAAACTTCCAATTGTGTCGCCGATATGTTCAAGAGTTGTCCTTATGCAGTTACACTTACCTTTGATTCTTTGTATCATCTGAAATCATTTTGCATCCTTTCATCTCATGTCAATGATGCAGGATTCATTATGGATCTCCTTTGACATGGTCACTTTCCATCGACTTCAACTCATTATCCGGGAAGTTGATCGAGAGACTCTCTTCTAGTACCTTAGAGCTTGCATGCCCTAATGGCAATTTCTTCGCACTTGACGACAAGTTCACATCATTGGCTTTTGATCGAATGATTTCACGAGTGTTCGACTTCAATTCCTATAATCACATTCAGTGGATTGTGCTCATAATACCTTGAGGACCATTGTCATTATCGACTGGTAATCAAGCGACTTTCTAGCATGTTCGATGTAAACACATCTATTCACATGTTAGAATATGTACTTTTATCGAGTCGTGTTGGAGTGCAAGACCCTGGACTCAGATTACAAAAGTCCAGGTTGTGAAGTGGTGTGACATGGTTATGATGATATGCATGTCTCTATTAGATGGTTGGTTGTGACCAGACCATGAGTTATCATATGTGATCTGATTGTTGGATAGTTGCGACCATACCGTGGTTTCGTTATGATCCTCTTTGACGGATGGTTGCACCCATACCTGGATCCATTTACATGGTCATTCTCTGGATGGTTGTGTCCAAGCCATGATTCATGTATCATTTGACAGAGATCTTAGTTTATGTATATGTATCTGTACTTGCTTGCAGGTTTTCCGATGGCAGATCGGTTCCCCGCACTGATTTATAAAGCATTTCATCCCTCACTCCAATTCGGCCTTCATGCTTTAGGGGGCATCTGTTACAAAACATTTTGCCACTGTCCCTATACTCCCCATTCCTTGATCGTGGAGGACCTCTACAGTGAATCCCGCATGTTTTTCCTTCATGAAGAAACTCCTATTGTGTCCTTCTTCATGAGCAGATTAATTCCATTTTTCACCATTTCCCCTTAAACTTTTGTTTTTCCCAGTTTACAAGACCAGTGCTAATGGCCTTTGTCTCCCCCGCGCCGATGTGTAGAGATTAGCACTACTCCTCACGCCGACCAGAGCGACTGAGCTGTGTTTCAGTTGCATCGGTCCTGTTTTGGAAATTTTTTTAAATTAGGAGCCAAAGCTTCCAGCTCTAGAAGCTTCGTAACGGAAGTCTGGTAAATGGTTTGGCCGGATGGGCTCGAGGATGTCAGTTTGGCCTCCTTTCCCCTATAATGATGGAACCACCTCAAGGGATAAGCCCTTATCCCATGAGAAGAGGATCCATTTCCCATCCATTTTTCCTATATAATCCTCCCTTCTTCCCAAGCACAAGGGAGTTTTTGGCTGAGTGTTGATGCTATTTTGGTTTGGAGTAGACAGCAAGCTATTACTAGTAGTAGCTATCTAGTTGTGTGAGGGAGAAGTGTGATTTGGTTTGGAGTCAAGCCTAAAGGGAAGATCCTTGAAACTATTATTGATTGAGGCCATCATGGAATGCTATAAAAAGTGTGTGGGAACCTAGTCTTGTCATAGGAGGACTGCAACGTCAAGACGAATGGTTGTAATCTCTCTTTGATATTAATATATGCAATTATCGATTTGCAAACCTCAAGATGTGATTACTATAAGAGATCAACAAAGATTGAGAGCTAAGAATATGGAGCCATTCCAGTTTATGGCTCTTTTTCTTAATGGAAGAGGAAGATCTTTCTAAAATGAATTAGAAAGAATTCAATTAGAAGATTATAGGAGTTGAGCAAAAAAAACTCCTTGATAAAGAGAAAGAACAACCTAGAATTTCTAAAACTAGAATGGATAGAATTGTTACACATCAATTTGTCACCATTTGTCACCGTCCCTGTTACCCCTCACCCGCACACTAGAGGACTCATTCCGGGACCTGTGAGAAGTGACATGACCTGAAACCACTTGTATCATATTCCTCTAAGTATGAGCTTCATTTGCCCTGAAGACATCTCCTGCAAAATACCCATGAAAACAGCTCTTTTTGCATTAGCGCGGGTCCACAGTTCACTGCCCGCGCCAATGAGGGAAATACTCTAAAAAGGGCATGCCATTGGCGCTCTGTCCCAGAGTCGCACTCGCGCCAACCGAATTGAGTAAATTTTTTAACCAACAAGCTTCCAAAGGTTCTCTTCAACCCATTCACCAACTGAATCTATGTTGAGCTAGGATGGTTTGGCTTCGAATCTCCATAGAAGGGAAAGTGGTTTGCCACCTTTCATGGAAGTTTCCAAGTGATAAAGCCAATCCCATGAATAATGTGGTTGATCCTATCTCTTTCTTCTCTATCTATAAAAGCTTGCCTCTATGCCTTGAGCAAGCTAGTCATAGTTACAGTAGTTCTAGTTCCAGCGTAGTGATAGAGAGTTTTGAAGCTGCAAGAGCCTTCTTTGCACCCATAAGGCCAAATCTAAGTAAGGAGATTCTTGTCACCCAAAGAGAGAGAGGCTTGTTCCTCATCCCAATAAGCTTTGCAAGACTTGTGTAGCTGACTACCCAGCCAAAGGAGGATTTGACGTCAGAACAATGGTTGTATTCTTCTTTGTTATTTATTAATAATAGATGACTATCATTATGGTTCCACTCTCATTATCTTATGTTTGATGTTGAGTTATATCTTTTCTGACTGATATATAATTGCATCTACTAGATTTTATGCTTGTTTTCGTGTTGTTCTTTGCATGTGCAGGTGTCCAATCACGGAGATCGTGGGGATCGTGACCGACCAAGCCAAAGGAACGAGGGCAACATCTCTTCGACGAACACTAGCGTTGGAATCCAAGTAGGTTCTCATCATCCACTTTTTATTTGCAATTAGGAACTTGCGTGATAGCATTGTGTGATTGTTGCTAGACCCAGTCTGGGCTAGTAGGGATCGTCTCTATCCGCAGAGAGGATTTACCTCCACAACAATTTGGTGACTCCGCTGGGGAAGTCTTGTCTCTTTGGTTTCTCGTTTGATTGCTTAGATAGCTTTCTGGGTTGGATTTCTTGCTGTTTCTTGCTCCCTGGTTTGCCTAGATACTGTTTTCAAGCCCTGGGTTGGATTTCTTGCTGTTTCTTGCTCCCTGGTTTGCCTAGATACTGTTTTCAAGCCCTGGGTTGCTTGCTTTTGTTTTTGACTTAGCAAACTTGATTAGCGTGCTTTTTAGCCTTACAGTCGTGCCAATTGGCGCAAGTTGCTCAAAGACAACCCGCGCCAATCCCATAAAAGCGTGAGTTGCAGCCTAACAGTCGCGCCAAGCCTGTCAACTTTTCCAGTTCGCTTGTCTTCAAGCCCTCTGAGCTTGGATTTGTATTTTGCTGCGTCTTTTTCAATTACTGGAGTGTGTTTGATCCTTGTTTGACTAGTTTTAGACCTTCATCCTTCGGTTGTTTGCCTTCTTCTGTCGATTTCACATTTTAGCCCTAGGGCATCTAGTGGCTTTGTGCGTCGAGCCTTCTGTAGGAGTCTTGGGTTCTTTGATCGTCCAGTCGACTTTGTGATTACTTTTTGCACTTGCTCAGTAGTTGTCAAAGCCTTTTGTTGGTATTCAAGTGCTTTGCTCCTTTTCCGCTTGGATTTCGCTTGACTTCGTTTGGGCTTAGATTACATAGCTCGTAGAGGTCTTTGTGTTTTCTTCTTGGTTTGAAGGACTATCTTGGTGTTTTGGGGATTCGATTGTGTGCTCATTGAGTGAAATTGATCTTTTTTCTCGGTGTTACTATCTCTCAAAATTTGTTTAGTGCACTTTTCCATTGAAAAGGAAACGAATAATCTCTTTTGCGTTGCATTAGTTAATTGAAATTAGAAGCTTTTCATTGATTAAGCGATTTAAAACAAAGAAAAGTTTCGTTTGTTTGTCATTAGCTGCATTAGAGTGGTTCTTGATTGTTTGTGGTCATTTTGTTTGAAAAATTCTCAACTCTCTCGTAGTTAGTATTCATCGAACGAAATGATATTCTTTGGCATATAGTTTGCATTTAGGGAATTGTGAGAGATTACATACGGTAGGACCTGGAAATTGAAACTTAACTAAAGATCAACCATAAAATGAACTGAATGAACTTAAAAACACATTGGAACATAACACTCACTGATTAGAGGTCTAGGCTAGAGACATGCTCCGACGTCGTTAAACCTAGTCACTGTTGTTTCACACTACGATTGGGTGATTCCTCCTTTTGTGACTCGATAGTGGTCTAGCACGGAATTGAGCTCCCACGTACCGTCGCGTATATAGGGGAGACCCCACTAGGTTATCATCCTTTATCCACAGGAAGCCGTGTCTGCTGCCTTACAAGCCGTAACGCACCGAATACAGCATTTGGGAAGATTGACTGTCGTACGGGAAGTCCTTGGTTTTCATATGACTGCCAAGGTGTATATGCAGTTTTACGGATTTGTTTGGTAAACCCTTTTGCCTAGTTCTCCAGAGTAGTCACTTTTGATCCTTTTCAGACTCCTTAAATGAAAAGGCTCATCTGAGCATTTTTCACTTTAGGCTCACTAAACATTCGAAGGAGACTAGAGTCATCTTTTTGTCCTTTTCTCGACTCTTAAAACATGAAAAGGTCAAGTTGTGTCCTTGCGTCTTTAAATTTATTTGGCCGCGATTAACATTACCCGGTTAGATTTTGTTTGCGTTAGCTTGAGTAGGCTTCTTTTCGTTCTCAATGGCAACTTTTCCGGGGTTCACCAACCCAGGGATCCCCTCTGACGGGAACCCTGGTCGTTTCGCTCCTTTTGGAAATGTTGGTGCTCCTTATATGGCGACGTTGTCCCTCCCAGGGTTAACTGTTGGGTTGCCGGTTTGGTTGTTCTCAACCTCTTCAGTCCCTGCCGTCTCACCATCTAGTCAATCTGTCCCTCCACCTGAACAACATCATGTTGATTCTAAGGTGGATCTCTCCCCTTCTACGCCCACTTCTACGTCCTCATCTTCTACTTCACCTGGTGAAAGTCTAGATTCGAGTAACTAGGTGGCTAAGAAGAAGAAGAAGAAGACGAAGAAGAAGAAGGCTCCTAAGGGAGAAGTTACAAGTGCAGCTACCCCCTCGAGTATACCTGAAGTCGGGCCCCCTTCCGCTCCTCCGCGGAAGGTCAAGTTTCCTTGTCGATTATGCAAGGAGGACCATCTTCTTCGTGATTGTCCTGGCATCCCCAGGGTCTTAGAAGTATGGTCTCGTGATCCGACCTGCCCCTCATCGTCCACTGAGGCTCACGACGATGTTCCCCTATCGAATCACAAAGGTAAGGAGAAAGGGAAGATTCGAATCCCTTGTAGACTTTGTGAAGGCAATCATCCCCTTCACCTTTGTCCGCTCATGGATAAAGCCTCCGGTATTTTGGCAAGTCTTACAACTCCTTCACCCCAACTACCCGTTGGATATCGACGTCTCTCTGTAGCTGCAGATCGTCCCCCTGCTGACAAAGAGATTGCTTCAAATTCTTCTCTTGTCCAGGCCCCTCTTCCCGAACCCGGCTGTCCCCAGCCTGTTCCAGACCAACCATTGGTCGGAAAGAGTGTCGACTCAAGTCCGCCGCTCGTTCACTCTGTTTTGGAAGAGAATCACGCCCATGTTCTTCTCGTCTCTTCAGATTCTCCTGAGTCCCAAAATGACTCTCCTAACCCAGCTGCTCCCGAAGGTTCTCCTTCGGTTCCTTTAACACATGGGGGCAATCATACGATTCCCCCACCAAGTAGTCTGGTTGCTTCCTTTGTTTGGAATCGCCTGATCGTCGGTCACCTTCCATCCCATATGCCTTTCTAGATCACAGTACATGCCTGTGCTAAGGCAGTACCTAGCACTATTTTGGATGAAGGGGCGTCTGTCAGTCTTATGCCGTACACTACTTGGCAAGCTTTAGGCTCCCCACAGCTTGGGCCAGTCACTCAGAATCTGTTGGCCTTCGACGGAGGAGCCTGTCCATATCTAAGAGTTCTCCCGAATTTCCCTATTACTTTGGGAGGCAAAACCATCTATATAGACATCTTGGTTACCCAAGGTGTTTTAGACTTTAGTCTTCTCCTTGGTCGCGACTATGTTTACGCCATGGGGGCCCTCGTTTCTTCGCTTTTCCATGTGGTTTGCTTTCTGCACGATGGAAGAATTGTGACTATTGATCAAGTGTCATTCGTTAGTCCCCCGATGCCTCCTGCGCCGTTGTCGTCCCCTCCTAGTTTTCATCCACTAGTTGCATCTACCCCACCACAGATCAACTACGTGGCCACCTATCCCATGCCTGGATCCAGTGATGCCGCCATCATGCATAATGTCCTGGGGGCATTGGGCCCTGACTTCCAAGATGTTTCCCTTCCACCAGGAGTGGCAATCTTGGAAGCCCCGACTCTCTATTCATTATGATGAAGTTCGGGTGGAGCATAGTTCCTTTCCGGTGTCAAGCTCCTTAAAAAATGAAACTAGGTTTTGCGGAGCACAGTTCCTTGTCTTGTGTTAAGCTCGTTAAAAAATGAAACAATTCCCCCTTTCCAACAGCATCTTTCAATTAAGATCTCGTAAAGCTTCATTCCATCCACTTTGTTGAATGCAATGAAGCTTGGGGGGCATGTACCTCATCCTGCGCCATTGCACTGGGGGCATGCGCATTTCCAACAAGCAGAGTCCTTCCTGGTTCAAGATTGTGTCCCGAGGATAGTTTTGATCTTGTGGCAACCTCGTTAAAAAACGAAACAAGGTGGTCGAGCACAGTTCCCGATCTTGTGTCAAGCTCATTAAAAAAAATGAAACAAGGGTTATGAGGATAGTTCTTTTACTGTGTCAACCTCATTAAAAAATGAAACAACTCCTCCTTTTCCAAATCGAGTCTTTGATTAAGATCTCGTAAAATATAAGTCGAGTCTTTCATAGATCTCGAGAGTGAACCTTCATTTCATCCACTTTGTTGAATGCAATGAAGCTTGGGGGGCATGTACCTCGATTTGCGTTATTATGCTGGGGGCATGCGAACTTATAACAAGCATAGTTTTTCGTTTCAAGCTTGTGTAAACATGAAACTGAATCCAAGCAAAGTTCTCCATGGTTCAAGCTTGTGTAAAAATGAACCCATACCCATTTTACATCTCGTGATTCCTGTCTTTATCTGCTAAATTCTGCCAGATGAGCCTTGGTTGTTTTCATTCCATCGTCGCCATCTCTTTGGCCGATCATATGATTTCACTTGGTTGTTTTTCCTTTCCTGAGGAACTGCAGCGATGAGTGGTTTTATTAGCCAGCCTCTTGACCATTACATGTTTTGAGCAGTTCCACCATTACCGAAACCAGTTGCTACCCTTTATACCACTCGTTCCTCTAGGACGAGTCTCCTTTAAGCTCTTTTCTGACTCGTAAAAGATGAAAAGATTGCCGAGTATTTTTCCCTTTTTGACTCGTTAAAGAGAATAAAAATGGAGTCATCTTTCAGCCCTTTTCTGACTCACTAAACATGAAAAGGTTGCCGAGTTATCCCTCTTGACTCGTTAAACGTAAATAAGAGGCGGTCGTCTTTAAACCCTTTTCCGACCGTGTAAAAACGAAAAGATCGTCGGACCCTTGTCGTTTCAGGTTCGTCACTGGTTACGAAACGACGTGATGTTGATCGTTTTCTTACTTTTTTAGGTCGATGTCACTATATATGAAAAGTACTCCTCGGTCGTAACGGTCGGGCGGTTCTTTCGAGCATTGTTTTATACTTTTTCGGGCTCGGGAGACACCACTTTACGAAAAAGGACCCCCCTGGAGTTTTCTTTTCTGTCGTCTTTTCAGACTCTCTAAACAGGAAAAGACGCCGAGTTCTTCCTTTGTCAGACTCGTTAAAACTTAATGACATCGGGTTCCGTCGCAATGACGCTCACAAGCTTATGCTATCCCCGTCAAGCTTGTTAAAAATAACTGGGGTACTCACCAGAAATGGTGGGGAAAGTGATCCCATAATTATTGTCGTGTCGGCAGTATGTCGCTCTTGAACATGGCACTCGTCTGCATTCGTGTCTGGGTGGGGACATCTCATCTTGTTTTTTACACTAGCCTCCGTGGGTTTGGGTTATCCTATTTGACCGCTCGTCTACTCATTTCCTTGTCACCATGACCTCTGCTCATTTGATGTCAAATACTGCCAAGTCAACTGTCGTGCCGCCAATATGTTCAAGAGAAGTTGACCTCTGCAGAAATACAACCTCCCTCTGATACCTCACATAATTTTGATTCACCACAACATTCTTCCTCTGTCTTGTGTCACTGATGTGGGAAACCTATGGCCCACCTTTGATCAAGGTCACTTCCTGTCGACTTCAGCTCATTATCCAGGAAGTTGATCTAGAGACTCCCTTTCGGTGCCTTGGAGCCTGCATGCCTCAATGGCAGGTTCTTTGTGTTCGACGAGAGGTTTTCATCATTGGCCTCCGATCGAATGATTCTACGGGTGTTCGACGCCAGCTCACTTATTCTCACACCGTAGATTGTACCTATAGTACCTTGAGGGCCATTGTCATTATTGGTGGTACCTCTCGCGTCTGTTAACAGTTTTCATCATTGACTAGTAATCAGACGATGTTCATGCATGTTCGACTTCAACTCATGTATTCGCATGCTTGGACTTGTACTCTGTTCGGGTTGAGATGGAGCGCAAGACCCTGGATTTTGTCTGTTAGAATCCAGGTTGCGATTTGTGAATTATTATGACTCATTCACTGGATGGCTACGACCATGCCTGAGTCTCTATATCGATCTTCACTGGATGGTTGCGCCCATACCTTGGATCTAGATCATTATGTACTCTGTTATGGATGGTTGCGCCCATACCATGTATATCATATATTTGAGCTATCATTTGTACTTTTTTCCGCAGGTTCTCCGGCGGCCGTGTTTTCAGTCATGCATGTTCTTGTAAAGAATTTCACCCCTCTCTCTCTTAGGCCTCATGCTTTAGGGGGAATCTGTTACACAACAATTTGTCACCATTTGTCACCATCCCTGTTACCCCTCACCCGCACAATGGAGGACTCATTCCGGGACCTGTGAGAAGTGACATGACCTGAAACCACTTGCATCATATTCCTCTAAGTATGAGCTTCATTTGCCCTGAAGACATCTCCTACAAAATACCCATGAAAACAGCTCTTTTTGCATTAGCGCGGGTCCACAGTTCACTGCCCGCGCCAATGAGGGAAATCCTCTAAAAAGGGCGTGCCATTGGTGCTCTGTCCCAGAGTCGCACTCGCGCCAACCGAATTGAGTAAAGTTTCTAACCAACAAGCTTCCGAAGGTTCTCTTCAACCCATTCACCAACTGAATCTATGTTGAGCTAGGATGGTTTGGCTTCAAATCTCCATAGAAGGGAAAGTGGTTTGCCACCTTTCATGGAAGTTTCCAAGTGATAAAGCCAATCCCATGAATAATGTGGTTGATCCTATCTCTTTCTTCTCTATCTATAAAAGCTTGCCTCTATGCCTTGAGCAAGCTAGTCATAGTTACAGTAGTTCTAGTTCCAGCATAGTGATAGAGAGTTTGAAGCTGCAAGAGCCTTCTTTGCACCCATAAGGCCAAATCTAAGTAAGGAGATTCTTGTCACCCAAAGAGAGAGAGGTTTGTTCCTCATCCCAACAAGCTTTGCAAGACTTGTGTAGCTGACTACCCAGCCAAAGGAGGATTTGACGTCAGAACAATGGTTGTATTCTTCTTTGTTATTGATTAATAATAGATTACTATCATTATGGTTCCACTCTCATTATCTTATGTTTGATGTTGAGTTATATCTTTTCTAACTGATATATAATTGCATCTACTAGATTTTATGCTTGTTTTCGTGTTGTTCTTTGCATGCGCAGGTGTCCAATCACGGAGATCGTGGGGATCGTGACCGGCCAAGGCAAAGGAACGAGGGCGACATCTCTTCGACGAACACTAGCGTTGGAATCCAAGTAGGTTCTCACCATCCACTTTTTATTTGCAATTAGGAA
The DNA here is from genome assembly GCA_031772625.1 of Pinus tabuliformis. Classification (NCBI taxonomy): domain Eukaryota; kingdom Viridiplantae; phylum Streptophyta; class Pinopsida; order Pinales; family Pinaceae; genus Pinus; species Pinus tabuliformis. The sequence continues at coordinate 597,203,939 of CM062820.1, forward strand.
CTTGCATGATAGCATTGTGTGATTGTTGCTAGACCTGGTCTGGGCTAGTAGGGATCGTCTCTGTCCGCAGAGAGGATTTACCTCCACAACAAGAATCCTTTCTTCTCTCTCGGAAATAGAAGAGAGAGAATTAAGGAATTCCGGAATTTGGATTCAAATGTGGAAGGAAAGAAGTGACGGAATATCCGTCAATGGGATTGTGGCGTGTATAGTTTAGTGATACAGGTGGGTTTTATTCGTATGGGTAGATCGATGATTTGTCCTTGAGGATCTGACATTGATTTCCTACATGTTTTGTAATATCACATATTCATGGCTTAATGTTTCTTGATTTGTTAAGTAGGTTGAATTGCAATTTGTCTATTATCATGTTTGTTGTCTGTTGTTGTTTACTTGTTTCAGGTGCTTGAAGAAGGAAACGAGAGATAGTTGGAGCAAGCAAGCAAGGACATCATCAAGCAGGATAAGCGGACCAAGAGGTAGGCCCTGTTGATTGGTTCTAACCTAAGGAAATCTTCCATAGAATGTATCTATTTGGCTAGACCCATCATCGGGCTAGAGGAATTCGTTCGTGTCTGCACTTATAATTTTACTTCACCACAAGGAGTCACACAAAGAAATCTTATTTGCAAACTGGGATTCTCAGCTTAGAGAGGTAGAAAAGGCAACAACGGACACAACAACAGTAACAAATAGTGTTATCGAGAATATTAACGAAAATTTACATAGCACCAACCTGGTAGCAGAGTCCATTCCGGGTTTTCTTCCTAATGCAAAACAACTTGAACTACAGTGTAGGTAGGCAATAGAAGAAAAAGAAGAAGCAATTAGGAAAACAACCAGGTTAAGCTGGGAATCATATTGGCAACATTTAGTGAAACCTCACAGCCAGTGGATGACCCTACGATGCCTAACCACTTCTACGGAGAAAATAGTGCCAGCATTGACCAACGTCGTGTTCACTGGGTAGTTGAAAGCTGAAATCGGCCAACCAACACAGCTCAAGCCCATGACGGACATTTGTGATCTAAAGGATCAAATGCAGAACAGTTAGTCACCATGTTCATTTATATTTTTTTTTTATTTTGCATAATTTGAGGAAGGTCGTTTAAACCTCCTCAACTATTTTTGTAATAATCTATTTTTAGTTTTATAGTTTAGTATTTAAGCCCCTCTCATGCATTTAGAGAGAGGTCCAGAATTTTTATCAGAAACAATCTTCAAAACATGCACTTCTGTCCCTTTGAGGAAGTTCTGGTGAAATGAATGGAACAAGATTTATTTTTATCTTATCTGGCATCTTCTACTGAAATTGCACTTTTGTACTCTTAGATGGTGTTGGATGGATTGGAAGTAGATCAATATTGCTGAAGCACATGAGTAGGACTTATTACAAATGGTACTTTTATCTCGTAATTCTCTTTTACTTATGTATTAAGCAATAATTTCTCTTCAAATTGTTTATGTATGAAAGTTTGAATCTTGGTTAGCATTTATTGCACTTCTGTATGATGATGGCCTAAATTTTATGTTGAATACATGAATAATTCTTATGCAGTATATCTTTCACAATCGTTTCAGCTAACTCTATATACGAAACAATTATTGTTAAACGATTTCATTTCTTATTGCAATTAAATGATCTTTATTACCAATTGCTTTTAGACATTATTGTAGATCGCATACTTTAAATTTATTCCTGGGTATAATCATAGTTAGATAGTGTTTAAGTTAGGATAAATGCATGTGATTATTAGTTTAGATTAGATTAATTTTAGCTTAAACATTACTCCAAAATATCACATACCACCCCATCAGCACTATCATAAATTAGATTGAGAAACTAGTCCCATTATCCCCAATCAAAGCCACTACACCAAACAGAAAAGGAGCTGCCAACCAAGGTCTGGACCGGGTGGTTTTCCCCCATGTTGAAGCAATGATTTTTGAGGCTTCAACACCTGTTCAATTTGGTTTGGTCTTAACTAAAATCTTGACCTCTCAACCTGTTCTGGCTACACCTCAGGTTCCTACTTTCCAATTTGTTCAATCCATACCTCAACCTACCCAAGTTACACCTCAAGTGAGTCAACTTGTTCATGTTGTATCCCAAATACAAACTAGTCAAATAGTACCGGGAATTTCTCAAATCATGTCTACCCAACCTATTCAGGGTGCATTACAAACTTAATTTAACCCACTCAGTCAAACTATTCCACAGATGCAAGTTAACCAACCTATTCAAAGCATGCCACAGGTGTCAACCAATCAGCCTAGTATTGGAATGATGCAAATTCCATTTGGGAAACCATTCCAAGGCATTTCACAAATTCCTATTGGTCAACCAACTATCCCACAAATGCCTTATCAATGTCAATATATTCAAAATCAACCTTTCCAATCTTACCAAGGTCTTCATGGAGTTGGACAACCTGGTTACGGTTATCCTAGTTATCAAAATCCTCCTTATCTCAGTGGAATGAAAATTCCAATAGCTCAACCCATTCCATCATATCCAGGATACCCTTCACCATCGGTTAACCTTTATCCATAAGGTAAATCTCCTTAGATACACTTTAACAAGAATTAATATTCATTGCAACGCTAGAGTTACCATATCTCTCCTGGCTAATGAATGATCTGATTTGTCATTCTCCTTAGTGGCCAGCTATTCCAACCAAATTGTCGAGTGACATTCTGAAATTTAATGGAAATCCTCGAGAATATCTGTCAAATCATATCATGAATTATCATTTGTGGTGTTCATTAAACTCTTTAAATGATGACTATCCATTTACGACTTTTCCAGCGAACTCTTAGTGGTTCGATAACTAAGTGGTATGTTTAATTACCCAGGGCTTCATATAACAACTTTAATGCATTGACAACCATGTTTCTAATCCATTTCCAATTGTTGATTAGTTATGAAACTATAATTAATCTTCTGGCCTCATTAAAACAATATGAGTATACTCATATATTTGATAATATACATGAGTGGACGTGTCAACTTCAGATGGTCAAAACTTATATTCATGGTTAGTTGTTGGTAGAGTGGTTCATTAAATCCTTCCTGTCTACTATAACTAAGGATGTTTCCAAAGGTTAGGTTGTTACTAAAGAGCAAGTCATTACTGGTGCTCAATATCTAGATTTGATTTATACCCAATTTGGCACACTCTATGACAAGATAACCAATGCTCTGTGACCTCGTCATACTATTCCACTTGCACCCTCGAAGTAATCACATGTAGTTGATGGTGTGATTAGTTATGTTGATAAATAATGAGTGATAAAATATTCTAATAAAACTATTTTTAAATCTACTCCAATCGTGAACAACCAAAGCCCCTCTAATCTAGCTCCTGTGAGTACTTCCGAGGTTAACATCATTCAATCTATGAAAGGAAAATCTTAGAAATCTGGAAGTAAGAAAAAGGGTAAAGGTAAGAACAAATAGGAAAACCCTGCACAGGATAAGAAGAAGAATCAATCTCCTGACGAGAAGCGCAATCCTCGTTACCCTTGTCTAATCCGTAATGACAAGCATTTTATCAAGGATTGTCCACATCTAGCAGAAATCAACCAATTTTTGAAAGTTTCATCCATTGCACCCGTGATGTTGAAAGATCCTATCCCAAAAAAGGAGGAAAAAATAGTTGCACAAGATCCATCATCCTCTTCTTCCAACGTATTCATGCGTCAAAAATATGTCTCAGAAACAAGGATTATGGTAATCTAAATCCTTCGCTGGAAAGGCTACTGATCAACCTTCTAGTTATACTCCATTCACATCTGGTCCTCTCCAAATCAACAAACATGCCCCTGAGCTGATGATGAAACCTCATAAAGGGGTGATTCATAAATCATCATTTAAACCCCATGCAAGGGCTGCACAAAATTATAATATAGTTGAATATTTAGCCCAAGCACCTTCAGCTATGTCTACTCTCGACGTTTTGCAAAACTTTCCTACTCAGAAGAGGTTACTATTAGTAGCCATTGGAGGATTACATCCCTTAGATTTGGGTCTCGTTGTATTCAATCACGAGAACTATACACCTAAACTTCCACCCCAACTTATATTTATAATTCAAGTTGTGGTTAGAAGAAAAGAAGTGTTATGCACCATTGTGGATTAAAGTGCATCTACTTGCATCATGTCAATGTCATGTTGGAAATATTTAGGTTCTCCTTCCCTTAATTAGACACCAATGACACTCAAAGCATTCGATAGAAGAGGATTTAATCCTTACATAATTATTAATTCCTTGCCAATAGAATTAGTTGGTAAAATAGTCTCGGTAGAAGTTGAAGTCATCGATGGATAGTTAGATTAAAGCCTCTTAATGGGACGTACTTGGGTTTATGCTATGGCAGTTGTATTCTCATCCTATTTTTGGATGATTTCATTCCCTCACTAGGGGCGCATTGTGGCCATTGATCAACTTTCCTTTTTTGTTGTTGATTCTCAAACTATTGGAAACATACCTCTCGTGGGAAAGACCCCACTCCCTTTTGAAAATGTTGGAGTAGGACCATTAAAAGACTCGTCCTTTATGGGAACTTTCACCCTTCCTCCTCTTGAAATCCCCCTTATGGTTGCTCCAATCAACATGATTTTGTATATACTGTTTCATATGATCCTTGATAGTGTCTGATTTTTCTAACATTGAATCTTTTGGTGACCGTATGCTACTAAGCCCCATTGATTTAGCTTATGAGGCTATTCACCTGGCTTGTTCATAAAATTTTGAAAATGATAACTTAGAAAAATTAGTTGATTATTCCTCATAAGATTCAGGTCTAGCTTCACAAATGGATCATTTCGACGACACCTTTCCCACAAACGAAAAGCGTCATGGAGATCATAATGTCAGATGAGAAACCCTAGGATGATAATCATCATTGTTCGTGTTTATTGCATCATCTCGACACTCTTTAGAGTAATTTTGAAGTCTATTTCTCCCCCAAGTTTACTGAGGAACCTAAAAACCCTATCTTCATTAAGCTTGAGGACACTTTTCACCTCCACATTTAAGTTGAGCCTGAGATTGTTGAGAATGTCCATATCAGTGCATCTTGTTCTCTAGCTGAGATTAAGATTTATAAGGAAAATTTTCAAGAATTATGTGATGTGTTTGCTTGGACATAGAAAGAGATGCTAGGCATTGATACAAATATCGTGGTGCACGAAATTAAAATATATATGGATGCCAATCCAATTAGCCAATGTTTGCGTCTGGTTCACCCTAAGAAAGCTATTCGGATTAAGGCAAAAGTGAAAATTTTTGGCGTGTTGATTTTATTTATCCAATTCCTTTAACTGATTATGTCTCGAACATTGTTCCTGTAATGAAGAAACAAGGTATGATATGAGTATGTGTCTATTATCGGGATATCAACAGATCTTGTCCCAAGGACAACTACCCAACCCTTTTCATCGACCAAATTGTTGATGATTGTGTTAGGACTGGAATTTTCTCATTTATGAACAACTTCTTTGGTTGTAATAAGATCAACATACTCCCATCTGACCAACATAAAACTGCGTTCATTTGTCCATGGGGTACATTTTCTTATCACAAACTTCCTTTCGGTCTTAAGAATGCAAGAGCAACTTTCCAACGAGTAATTAATTATGAATTTCACGATATTAAGAATAGCATGCAACCATACCTAGATAATTTGCCTTCCCACTCTAATAGCCGTCAAGACCATCCAATGCATCTCAGATTAATATTCTTACGATGTAGACACTATAATATCCGACTAAACCCACATAAATGTGTCTTTTGTGTTCAATCTGGTCGACTTTTGGGATTCGTTGTGTCCAAACAAAGAATCTGTATTGATCCCTTGAAAGTCTAGGAAATCCTCAATTTTCCAACTCCTTTTTCTCTCATCCAGTTACAGTGCCATCAAGGGAAGGCTAACTTTCTACGATGTTTCACTCCTAATTATGTAGAACTTACCAAAGTATTTACTTGTTTATTGAAGAAGGGGGTTCCCTTTCTTTGGGATGATATCTCTCAAAATGATATTGATGCATTCAAAAGAATATTAGCCCAAACATTGTTATTGCATCCCCTTGCTTATCATCGAGATTATTTCATGTATCTTGCTACAGTTTTCACCACTATCGCTATAGTATTGGTACAAGAAGATGATTTAGGATACAAACACCCTATTTCCTACTTGAACCTTAATTTGACCTGTACTGAAGCCAAGTACTCCCATGTTTAAAAGTTAGCTTTGGAAGTTGTCCAAACTATTTAGAGATTTTGCAACTATATTATTCTTCGCAAAACTCTTGTGGTTTTTTATTGAAACCCTATGAATTATATCCTGTCATGTCAATTGCTAGGTGGAAAATACTCGGATTGGATTGCTATCCTTCAAGAGTTTGATTTGGAATTCATTAAATCCAAGAGTTTCATTTATCTCTAGGCCCAAACTTTTTGACCTAAAACTACTCGTTCTAATTAGCGTTGAATTTGATACCAGGCTTTCCAATACATCATTATTGGTGACACTTTACCATCATGTTGTTGGTACGATTTTTTGATGATGCCTTACACATGAGGAGGCTGAGAAAGATTTGAATGATTTTCATGTCGGTGCATGCAACAAACATAAGTCTGGTTATGCTATCGCCAAAAAAATCTTACGTGTCAGTTACTTTTGGCCAACTATGTCCAAAGATTGTATTTTAACTGTCCAGAAGTGTCACACATACTAGATTCATAACCAGAAAGCTTGTGCTCCACCTGGTCCTTTGCATCTCGTTGTTGCTGTTGGACCCTTTTCCAAATGGGGCATTGACTTCATAACCTATAACCCTCACTCAACAGGGGGGCATGGTTACATAATCATTTCCGTAGATTATTTTACTAAATGGGTTGAATGATGCCTACATACGACAACAACGGAAAAACTACTGCATTGTTCCTCTTTAATCACTTTATTTCCAGATTTGGTGTGCCAAAAGCTATAGTTACGAACCATGGTAAACAATTTTGCAATTACATGATGTCTAAACTGACTGTCAAGTTAGGCTTATGGCATGATAACTCAACTCCCTACTACCTATAGGCAAAAAATCAAGTATAAGCCATTAATAAGGTTTTGAAAACAATGCTCCAATGCATGAAAGGGATGCATAAAACGAATTGGCCTACTATTCTTTTTTCATCCTTGTGGGCATACCACACATCTGTCTAAACAGCGATTGGATTCACACCTTTCCAGCTGGTGTATGGTTTTGAAGTCATTCTTCCAATTGAATGTGAAATTTCATCATTCAAGCTTGTCATTCAACTTCTTCCCACTACCTCTACTAAAGAAGAATGTTTTTTGCATCTAGCTCAACTAGATGAAACTCAATGTGATGCTGCGATGTACAACAAGGCTCACAAAAAAAGTTTCAAAGCATAATATGGCCAAAATGTTAAACCATGTTCCTTCTCAGAGGGTGATATAGTCCTCTTGTACAAGCAAGAATTTGATAAAATAGGAGTTGGGAAACTCGAACTAATGTGATTAGGTCCATATATCGTTAAACATGTTCTTGCGAAAGGGGCTTATGAGATTATAGAATTTTATGGAATTCCCTTGGTACAACCCTGCAATGGGTTGTACCTCAAATGATATTATGCTTAGAAATTTTTGTACATAGTCATTGTGTACATACTGTATAGGCTTTCTAGTGTGTTTGCAGTGTGTTTTAATGAGATTTTTCTACTGCCTCTGCTTATCTTGGATTACATTTGATTTGGAGATATTGGTGTTCCCTCAACCATATGTTGGTTATGCTAATGGTGCTAGTCGTAATACCCAAAACCTTTCCTCCGCAGCATGGGAAATATATGCTCCCAATAATAAGTTAGTGAGTTTTCAAGGGATTGCATTGGTCGCTCAACTAATAACATCTATAGCATAGTGATCGAACTTATGCATGATGCCATTTTGCGTGTTATTCGTCATTTGGTCGTCATAGTCAATTCACAACTCATGGTGCTACATCTAAATAAAGTTTATTCAGTAAGAAGTCCAACTATGTTACGCATGTTTTTAAGGGTTCGCCTCTTAGGGAGAAATTTTGATTACATTCAGTATCAACATGTTCCTCGAAGTCGAAATACATTAAAAAATGTGTTGGCTAATCATGTATTAGATATACATTTGCAACATATGTAAAATAAAACCATCATCATACGCTGTGCGAGAGAGTAGAATAAGTAGAAAACATCCATAGATAGAAAATTGCATATAGTGTTTGGTTTTACAAAAAATGTGTCTCAGAAAAATATGGCCCGTGATCTATAATATAAAAATACATGTAGACAAAATATGGCTGAAAAGTCTCCTAGGTGACTAATCTTAATGATGCTCATGATAGCATATGATTGCGCGAGCAACTTTGTGCAACAATCGACTAATATGAGTCGGCACTCCTATAATGTATTGATGTAGACGAATAGGGATCTCATCGACCCATGTGTTTCATACACTGCAGTTCAAACCTTCAACATGATGCTCGAACTCGGCAAGTATCTCCACTATGTCGGGATCGACCATCTCTCTCTCTGCTACTGCAGCTCCAACCTATACAAGTTGTGGTTGTGCCCATTGATGAATAGGTGACACGCCTACTAGTCGCACATGTCGAATATATGCATGTAAAAATGATAGTTAGTCTCTGACACTCATAAAAGACAAAAAAAAATTGTAAAACTTAAAAAACCAAAAATATCCAAAATAACATTGCTTTTACCTGCATCACCCCATTGCTCACTTTCACATAAAACGAGCTCTAGGTATCCACGAAAATCCTCTCTGACATATGGGTAGTCCTCAATCATAATCAGTTGCTCCCATAACCATCTAAATAAATTAGAAGTGAATGTCGTCGTAGGCACTCCTCTGTTTCAAGCCATGAGATCTACCCACTGCCTCATGTGAGGATACTTAGGTCTAGGCAACTCATGGGAAATCTGCTAAGGTCGTAGTAATGGTATCCTCTGCAAGGCGAATGATACCAAGACCAAACCATACCCAAAGTTCTTCCATTGTTTAGTCTTTGATCTATTAAGTTGTTCATTTACATTAACTAAGACCCCTTCACACTAGTTGAATAACATAGGTGCCAAGAATTCTAAGGCATACTGATTTTGGGTCTTGGTAGCTAAATGTAAAGTTGCACTGTCGTCCAACGGAGTAAAGGTAAAAAGGATTGTCCTGAGGGGAAGTTGAACAACATCCTTTATCTCAATTTTCATGTCTTTAGTTATTTGAGAATGGGGTCGATAATGGAAATTTATGTAATCCCTAAATGTATCCCCACCTCTCCTGAATCTAGATAATGAAATGGGAGCCCATCTTCATGACAACCCTATCAAAAAGTAGATGTCTTAAATATCTATTGTTACAATGTGATCTACCATCCTGAAGTATTGTTGTTGTATCTCCCCAACCCTTACCAAATATTCCAGCAACTCTAACTGGGCCCTCATGCACGGAATCATAAAAAACTTCAAAAGCCCATGGTTTCTTAAGGTTTGTATTGTTTTTAGATCATTTACAACAACCATGTCTTGAGCCTCGTGCTCCCTTTCTCTCCAAATTAAAGCCATTTTCACTCTAATAGAACACCTGCAAATAACATGAAAAACACATAAAATTAGCAATGTGAAAGTGTTTGGGAGAAAAACCAATTCAAAATCAAAATTTTAGAACCCTTGTTGCATCCATTGCACTCTTCCTTCTTGAACAGAGTGACCCATCACACTTACCTACCCTGGTAAGTGCACTCATTCGCACTGATCAGTGTTAATTTTACCGACCCATCATAGAGCCCGATATAAGAAGAGTGTGATGGGCATAGGGAGGATTCTAAGTGCTAAAAACTCAAACATTTCCCAAAAAAATGTATCAAATAAGAAATGGAAACCGTGAAAATGACAAGAAAGGATTGACCTCCTACCTGGAACTTACAGTACTGGAAATGGTCCATCGGATTGCTCGCAACAAACTGCTGAATATTGAAGGCAAAAACCACTTAGATCTCACTAAAATTGGTAAAAATGAAAATGGAAAGAAATGATTTTTTTTCTCACTTTTAAGGTCAAATTAAGTTATTATTTATTATTTATTAATGTGTTTGACCTAATTTTACCATGTATCATGTATTTTTAATGTTTTTACGGTGTTCTAAGTAGGCTAAATGATAATTGAAGGATATAATATATGTAATAAGTTAAATGCAGGTCATTTTGCTAAATGAGTATACTTTTATCACTTTTTAGGGTTCATTAAACTTATGAAAAATGAATCCCATGGAGTCCTCTTTAAGCTCTTTTCAGACTCCCAAAACATGAAAATATTATCGAGCACTTGTCTTTCTGAACTCGTTAAAGTAAATGAAAATGCATCTGCCTAGTATAAGTTTAACCCTTTTTTGTACTGGATAGACTACTTACGAAAAAAGAATACTTTAGTTGAACATGACTAAAAGGTTCCCCTAGGTATTGTTTTACGCCTTTTCGGGCCCAAGAGATAAATTTATGAAAAGGAACATCTTGGAGTTTTCTTTTCACCTCTTTTTCAAACTCTTTAAACATAAAAAAGAAGTCGAGTTATGCCTTCGTTGGACTCGTAAAACTATTAAACATCGTTGGACTCATTAAGCATGACAAGACCGAAGCACTCCTTCTTAGGGTTCATTGAAAATGCTTAGAGGGGTTCATTCAAAGGATGAACTTATAGATCAAGCATATGTTATCATCCTCAAGCTTGTCAAAAATAAAGAGGTACTGGGTGAAAATGGTTGCGAAATTGGGAAATTGGGTATAAAACCTATTAATGGCAATGAGTTGCTCTTGAACATGACACTCTTTCACTTCATCTTTGATACTGCTTTGGGTTGGGGAATTTGCTTGCCTCTCTGTTGATTACACCTTAATGAAATCCTTCATGATGGGTCTTTGATTCAATGAAGCCAACTCCATATTAGTGTTGTCGATATGCTCAAGAGAAATTCCACCCTCAATTGAAATATGTTGCAATACTCTTAAGCCTTACTTCATGGTTGTCACTCTTGAACCAAATCTGCATCATTATATCATGTCTAAAATCTTGATACACATTTTTTGTCATTGATGGGGGCTACATCAAGGCCCTCCTATGACAGGTCGCTTCCTGTTGACATCAACATATTATCTAGGAATTTGAATTAGAAACTCCCTTTAGTTCCTTGGAGTTTGCATACCTAAATGGAAAGTTTCCTCACTTTCGGTGACATGTTCTCATCATTGGCCTTTGACCGAAAGATTTTGTGTGGTGTTCAACTTTAGCTCATTTATTCACACTGCATAGATTCTACTGTAGTACCTTGAGAGCCATTATCATTATCGGCGGTGCCCTCGCATTCATTAACGACTTACATCATTGGTCGATAATCAGATGGTGCCTACCATGTTCGACTCCAACACATTTATTCACATGGTTAGACTTGTACTATCGAGTAACAAGGTAGAAGACCCTAGATCTAGTTTCATCCATCCGGGATACAATTTTAGGATTCATACAAGATTATAAAGTATGATGGCTATGATCATTCAGAAATTCTTCCAAGCATGGATCCACCAGTCGTCATCGGTGGACGTGACTTTGATTATTGTACATGTAAATTGGCTTATATATTGAGTATGGGTATGCCTATCTCAACAATGATATCATGATGATTATGTTTTATAACAAAAAATTGATGACATTGATCAATCTATTCTTGATCCAAACTTATCACATGGTAAAGCACTTCAGTCCTCAGCCACAGCTTCTAACTTTGTACTTTAGGGGGGAATTTGTTACTGGTCATTTTCTCACATCCAATCAAATGGCCTAAAAACTGGATCAATCAACATCCTTTGACACTTTCATTCATCCCTTGCAAATCCTAGAGCTCTCTCTCTCCAAAAAATCCAAGAATTATGGGTTAAAGAACTCAAAACCCTATTTTTTAGACCGATCACACTTTCCGTTTAAGAAACCTGCATTGTTTCAAGTTGTACACATAGTAACTCCATTGACCAACACATGTTGCCTTTGTTACAAGTGCGATGACCTCTAGAATTCAGTAAAATTAAAAATAATTTTGAATTTTCTCTTTCTAGAAGCTTCCTAAGTGGTTTTAACTATTTAATGTTAGATCAAGATCTCGAACTCCTATACTCAAGGTCCTATCTCTTATCCCTAGAGCTTATCCTCCCTTATATGTGGATCTTAGTCCTATATTGGTAAATCCAAAACCACCCAATTTACCTTATAAATTTACTACCTCCCATGGAGTTTGGGTTGGCATTTGGAGACTCTTAGCTATGCTATCATGTTGTTGCTTTGTGCCTAAGGATCCATTATCCATCCATGCACTTGAGCTGTGATTGAAGGCTTGCTTTGTGGAAAAGGAAGGACAAGTTAGTTCGGAGACATCTACAAGGTCAAGATCTGTAAAGAGTTGTAATTTCTCCTACTTTCATTAATACAAAATTGCTTTGTTTTCATATACTTATGTCTCATTGATGCATATGTATTATAATGCCTTATCGACTCATTTTTGAGAGATGTTAGTATATGTTATTTGTATGATGTAGTTCTCTTGCTTATTTTAGTTGTTTTGTAGGTTTTGTTTATAGCATTTGAAGCTAAAGCATACAAACAAAGAGAAGAGGAGAACTTGTGTTGGACTCCAGGTAGGTCTTTCCTCCATGTTCTAATTTTTCTAATGAAAGCATTAGTCTTTTTGTCTATGTAATTTCTAGATCAAGCCACTAGATCTTGGGAGTTCACTTCCATCCACAAAAGAGAATTATCCATCAAACAATCTTGATCATGGCTTTTATGTGTTCTGATGTGGAAGCTCCATGATTGGCCTTGGTCGTGGCAAAAAAATGGTTTCGATGTGATGTGTTCTGACATTGAAGCTCTGTGATTGGCCTTGGTCATGGCAACAAAATTTTTTGGCTTTGATGTGTTCTAATATGGAAACTTTCTTATTGATCCTAGTTGTGGCAATGAAATGTTTTGGCTTTGATGTGTTCTGACATGGAAGCGTGATTGGTCTTGGTCGTGGCAAGGAAACTTTTTTGGCTCTTATTTGTTCTGACATGGAAGCTCTGTGATTGGCCTTGGTCATGGGAATGAAATATATTCGGCTCTGACATGTTTTGCCTTGGTAATATTGGTTGTGAAGTCTTGATGTGGAGCGATCCAACATGGAAAATACTTTGGTGATGAGTTTAATAGTCACAATACCCTGAGTCTAAATGAGTAACTCAATAGCACAATTGGTACGACGTTAGTGTTGCCCTCGTGAGGTCAATATGTTGAGCTCAACTAAAGGTGGATTATTTTTGTATTTTATTTACACTTGCCAAATTATTAAACATTTAACCAAATTGATGGTATCCATTTTGTATAAAAATTGTCGGACTCTAGGAATTTTGTAGAACACGCGTCATAAGGAAGCATTATCTCAAACAATTAAACTTTCTAATGTTTTTCTGGGTTAGAATTAGTGCAATTTTATTTTTGAAAAACAATTTTGGTTGGATTCTTTTACAACTTGATAAAAGGAAGGTACAAATAGTTTTTGATAACAGGTTGATCATGGTTATTGGCTATATAAGTACATGAACAAGTTTTTGATACGTGAAGAGAAGGATAAACAGTATGGTTATGTTTTAAGCTTGTGGATTTAGTATGAAATATTGTGAAATGTGGTCCACACTAGATTGAAGGAGGTGGGTGCCTCCACCGAGGTTGGCACCCCAATCAGGTTGAAGTCTATAGCAAGTTGAAGCTTGCCATTATTTGAGGTGGGTGCCTCAATCAGGTTGTAGCCTATTGCAAGTGGGTGCTTGATCATTATTTAAGGTTGGTGCCTCAATCAATTTGTTGCCTATTGCAAGTGAATGTTTGCACTTTTTAGGGATCAGTCCCTCTAATAGGTCAGTGCTTGCAAATATATGTAAACAAATTGAAGAAGAAGACAAAATAATTTGTGGTTTTCTCTCCTAAGAGTTTCCACTTAAAAGCTTGTGTTATCTTGTGTTGATGTGATGATTGTTTCTTGATGCAAAACTTTATTCACTGTATAATGCACTTTATTTTTTGATGAACTACTACATAATCGACTATTGATAAAATATTTTGAAACGATGAAATTGTCATCACAATGATTCACCCCTCTTAATCTGACTTTTGGTTTAATAGAGTATACTTTCCTAAATTTGATTTCTAATCCATTTAATCATGAATTTAAAGATACCTTGGTTGAAATGACGTGTTATTAGAATGATGTGTTATTGGGTTTCTAGGCTATTAATAGAATTCTTATATTGAAATTTTCATAATAGGAATAAATAGTAAGGAATTTCTAGAAACTCTACCATAGAAATTTAAAATCACAATGATACCTTTCCAACATTACAAGGAACATCCAAAATACAGTTCTAGCTCAAAAGTTATCGTGAAAATAGCAAAAACCGTGTTTTTGCTTACGCACTATGTCTCACCTTATTTAACTTTTGGTGCAATAGCATTGTGTGACACTTATCTAAACTTCGTGGAAGTGCATTTGGTATAATTTATGGTATTGCATTACAAAAAAGGTTTAGGCCCGATACACGTATGCACCGATTAATTCGTGGACATGTTTCACATGGCATATACCTCTTGGGTACATAAATTTATCTCATTGCTCCCCATGCTTAAAATATATTTCATGTGCCACCAAGCTTACGTCCCTTTTTAAAATTTTGTTTCATGTAAAATTTATTGGGTTTTTTCTTATGTACGATTCATAAGACTGGTTTTTTATATACATTCCCCTTAAACATTAAGATTATATGTATCATTGTTAATTGAAATTATCTTGGGTGATTGTGTATAATGGTTGTTATTTCTTTTATTCATGTTCAATTCTTTACAAGTGAGATGATTATGAGAAATATTTATGTGATGGCTATGTGTCTACGAATATTGTTCTATTGATCTTTATTCTCACCCTCCAATTGAGAGAGAGAACGTTTTCCGTTGAAATATATATATATATAAAGAAATTTTATTATTTTCACCCCTTTACAAATTTTTCTTATCATTTATGTTTGGATTAGTACATGATCTATATTTAGATGTGATACATGGTGTGTATGATTTATGTCTGGAACCAATACATGATTTTTGATTGGATGCAACACATGTTGAAGTAGATTTGGTTTAAGATGTGATACATGGTACAAATTATTTTATGTGCCCCACTTTGTCTTCCATATACCTTGTGCACCTTCATACATTTTCATGAGCCTCCTCTTATACTTTGCCTTGTATGCTCCATATCATGTAAACTTTTGTGTCCTTATGTGTGTACCCACCACCTTTTTTTGTCTTAAAGTGCACCTTAGACCTTGTCTCATTCATCTCTCCTAATACCGTGTTTCATATTGAAATTTTTTCATGGTTCAATATGTATCGTATTGAAATTTTTATGGTGTAGTTCTGCATGAGATTTGTTTACAGTGTGATACACTATGTGTCACGTGGGATTTTTTTTATGATGCAATAACTTAGAGAGGATTTTGTTTTAATGAAATTTTAACAAAAAATTTTGTGAACCCTTTTGAAACATAGCTATTATGTACCATAGAAACCTTGGCTTCATGTGCCTTGTGTAACCTAATTAATTTTGACCTTCGAAAACCTATGGCTTCCCCCATATGATATCCAATTAAGATGTTGTTTTTTGCAATGTAGAAAGGATAGGCATGAATTTGTAATGAATGGTCATACAACGTCGTTCAAGATTATTCCAAGAGCTTTTATAAGCAATAATTCTCGTTGACGAGAAACTCCCAATGTAGATTTTTGTACCTTTGGAACTTGGATTTCAATTTTGTCAATTACATTTTGTTCATAATCCTATAAGATATTTTGTAGGACTACTCTAGGGGTAAAATCTTGACTTTTACTAATACCCATAATTATACTCAAAAAATACAAGTTGAGGCCCCACTCTTGCCATTGCTTTACCTAAATTTTGTTATATCAATTCCTTTAATATCTATGTTGTACATTATTTCAAGATGTCCATTGAAATTGATGTTATCCATAAGAAAATGGAGGATTTTATTTTATAAAAATAACCAAATAGTGTTTAAAACACTTGGTGGGAGTACCAATTCTTTTTGAAAAATCAGTTAGGGATAACCTGTGACTTCTTAATATTGCAATTAACCTAGGTGATTATATATGGAACTTTAATGGGCTAGGGTAAGTCAAATAACTAAGAAGCCCAAAAATATATGCAAATGTTACAAACATATTAAGAAGCACTTATGATGCAAAGAAATTGAACGAGATTGTTGTCGTTTTTAATTTAATTGCAACATGAGGTGAACCAAAAGAATATGTAATCACAAAAGAATCACCCATTAAACCAACAAATTCTCAATGATGAAAAATTGAGAGAACATGATTAATGAGCAAAGTTATCAAAGGACTTGATTTCAACAAAAAAAAATTAGGAGGCTCCCCCAGCCAGTGGGCTTGGGGTGTTATCCGGACCTCAACAATTGGTGACACATTAGACAAGTACATAATGTTTTCCATGTTCCCTTAATTATCAACATATAATGTAAAGGATCATGTTCTTACCTTCAGGGTCAATCCAAAATAAGTGTAAAGTTGGTATCTTGAACCTTTCTTCATGATGGATTCATTGGCAATTATTGCATGCCATCTAGTGGAGCTCATCCATTGTATCAAAAGGATGAATTATGATGAGGTTTATTTCCTTAAATAGTGTTGACAATCTAGGCTAACATCTTCATCGTAGGGTCAATATAGATATGAGATATAAATTATTTTAACAAAGTGTGGATATATTATCCCTTAGGTGTTGTTCCACTACCTATGATTACCCATATTCTTGCTGGAATTACCATGACATCACATACCTTGCTCCATTGTGAGTAAGTTTCCATATACCCAATGGAGATATCTACATGTCTCACGACAAATTGAGCTACCTTTCCTAATCCTTTATAGATTATTCAATATATTCTTAACATCTAGTGGATGGGGGAAGTGATGGCCTTCTTCTTTTCCTTTATTTTTTAGCTTGATAGGAGATGACTGCTAGCTATTGGGGGTTTTCTTATAGCTATGTTGTAATTGGCTAATTAAAATAATGTTTTTTGGTTTTCAACCCAATGAAGAAAACTTTGATGTTTCATCCTTCACATGAATGCATGCTTAGTGTATAGGTCACTATTACATGGGACTTGTTCACCAACCAAAATGCAAGGATAATCACCGATTAGTCATTCTATCAAGTATGGTCCAATCATTGTTACACTATTCCAAAGCATCCTTGATTTATCTTTAGTATGGCACTTTAGTTCAACTCATAAACCAAGAAAGAAAAGCATGATTTCTAGGCATGGTGTTCTCAAGGTGAAACAATGGAGTTAAGAAACATGTATATCGTCAACAATAATCGATGATTTCAAAGAAAATGAATTGAAAATGTGGGGTGCCTTTAGGGAAGAAAGACTTTAAAAAAAATCTCGCAGTTATTTTCATAAGCAGAGAGAAAGCTTACCTCTAAACCAATGATTCAACTAAAAAATCAACCTTTAATTAAATGCAGAGAAAATATAGGAAATAAGTAAGGAAAATATTATGAAGAAGAAGGCATGAATACTATCACTACACATGGATTCAAAATGCATGTGTCATAACATCATAAGTATTCATGCAAGCTCTTGAAAACACTAATCCCTATGAAAGGATATATAGATAGTGGATTATCTAATTATGCGTTCCGCATTAAGTTGCCTAAGAATTAAATTTCACTTTTGATTTCTCAAATCCTACTAGCTCATCCTTTTGGCCTTGTGTTCCACGAAAGTCATGGACTAAACAGTGCTTCCTTTCTCCTAGTTTTATGTCTTTGCTCTATTCTTGTATTAACCAAAGGCTTGTGGAAGATATGATCATTCTCTAAATATCTAGGTCTTGTAAGTTAATCCAAAGAATAAACATGCTCACATTATCACCATTCAATCCATGTGCATGGTATCCACTAAAAACTTGTACTTGTGTAAGCAAATCATTCAAAACATAAGACAATTTTCCATTGTCTTAGGAGAAATTGAAAAAAAAGAAGATAGAAATGAGCATAAAATTATAAAACAAGAATGAAAATATATTAGTAAACAAAATTTTCCAATTGATATGACTCATGGATATATCAATTGTATAGGCCTTTTCCCTTTCTCAAACTATGTTCTCCTCTCCCAAGATAACAAAATCTTCAATGATTGGTACTTATGTACAAGGCATTAACAAGACAACACTATGATATATTAAGCATGATCAACACTATGCACAACCAATTAACTAGCAACCAGTCATATGGACAACTCATTTGATCAATTTAAAAACAAAAATGACATCCTTTAAATTAAGCAATTCCTCCTAATTTAATCAACTCCTAGTATATTCGAATTTGATTGAGAAACAAGCATAACTAAGACATTCTCACTAGAAGGACACACTTATAAGGGTGTTATGACATAAATCAATAATCAAACCTATAATCAAGTTTTAATGTAACACTCTACAAGAACAAAAAAAATTATTTGACAAGAAGCCATAGTTGCTTAGATGCCTAAACTCTAATCTTCCATATTACCAATTCCATGTCATCAAAATCCCAACAGAAAAGTTGACTCAACTACCGTAAATGTTCTCTAGTTGATAGAAGTTATTTTGAGTAGAAGGTGACTCTTATTATGATGATTAATTGGTTGCTATGGTGTAGTACTTATTGCAAAGAACTTGTTCTCTGAAATCTTATTAGAGATATCATAGTAGCCGTTATGTGTACCTTTGGCAGTAGGTTAGTGTTTTTAAAGTTCAACATTTTTAAGCTAAATATGGTCATGAAAGATAAAACTCTTGCTAGCACTTCTTATGTTGTCTCTTCAAGACTAGGTTGTGGATATAGTATGGCTTAAATTTGACCAAGTTCCATCTTTGAAACCAAATATATTTTTACATCATGCATTAAGGACAATGATAAGCCAAGGTTGTTCCTAACACATTCCTCCAGACATTCACTAAGCATGGAATTGTAGATCAACAAGTAAACTTTTATAGGTGAATTTGTTTTCTAATGTAGATTCCTTAATTTATGAACCTTGTTCACTTGAAAGTGTATTCATGATAAAATTTCCTAGCACTCCTATCAATTTGAACTATTTTGCAAGCTAGTGTCTTACCCATTAGGCATTGGTGTTAAACTTCAAGTTATCTAAGGATGAAGTTTCCCTTTTGATTATATGCTCAAAATGGAAAAGAAATACATTCAATGTTGCTAGGTACAATTTTTCATTGCAATCTCATGAATATCTAATCCCAACTTCCCCAAAATGTAAAGACATCTACAATAGATACCTTTGTAGATGCTCATAATTATGATCCTACAGCGTACCAATTTCCAATTGTTGGTGTTAAGATGAGAGGTTGAAGCAATGAAATATTCTCTTTAATTTTTTTCTAAAGGTCTCCACACATGGCTCACTTAGGAGAACATAAGCAAACCAAAACCACACCAAGATTCAATTAAATATATACATATATATATATATATATATATATATATATATATATATATATATATATATATATATATTAGATAAAAGAAGGAAATCCATATGTAAAAGAATGTAGGACTAAAGTACGTTATCCCAAAACAGAAACTGGAAACCTAATAAACATCTGGTGGATTCTATTTAAAAACATAGAAACATAAATAATCTAAACTCTTATTCTAAAAATAGGATCAAACATGAAATCAATACTACCTCTATCCTAACCTACATTGGCTCAAGAGATGTTATGTGAAGCCTTAAAACCAATGTATCCATTTAATTACCTCAATATTTGGGGGGATATTATGGCATTGTGTAATTGCATAAGGCTAAGGTGTTCT
Organism: Pinus tabuliformis; assembly: GCA_031772625.1. Classification (NCBI taxonomy): domain Eukaryota; kingdom Viridiplantae; phylum Streptophyta; class Pinopsida; order Pinales; family Pinaceae; genus Pinus; species Pinus tabuliformis. Next base: position 597,223,995 of record CM062820.1, read on the forward strand.
GGAATGTTGGATGGAAAGAATTGAAGCATTATAAAATAGGTTCAAAATGACAAGAATTAGATAATAGTTTGAGGAAACCATTGAGCAAAAGATAACTCCAATCTATCTCCCACAAAATTTTCAAAATCATTTGGGTAATGTTGGCATGTTGAAACAGAATCCAAGCATAAGTGATGTACCTAAACCTGAAGATTAAGTCGTGATCATAAAGCAAATCTAGCTAGCAATGCTTATTAGGTTAACTCATTGTTTCCTTTATCTTACATGATGATGGGCATCTATTTGTTATTGTTTCCCCATGGGGATCTAAAAATTATTTTTTTGCTTCACACTCCATCTCTTCTAACATTAGTATTTGTGCACAGAGATTAATAATTCTAGATTGTATAGGATCAATAAGTGATAGATCAATATTCAAACACATTTTTGAAATAGATATATAACCATAAAAAGCATGGTTATAATGATCCATTTTTGTTTCATTATGTTCCAAAAATTATGACCATAATGAAACTTCAAAATTGTGTACTATAAATGGAATATTACTATGAATGTATCTTTGATCAATTATAGTTTGCAAACTTCTTGCTATCCCTCATTACTCAGTGTTTTATTCTTGAAAATAGGACATAAGGGTTCTATTTTATGATAAGTTACTGAATTTTGTTGCAAGTGGATATTATTAAATAGATTTGTGTAGAGTGTGTAGAAATCTTCAAACTATGGAAATGAGTTGATTTCCTCAATAGGAGAGACTTCTCACATCACAACTTATTCAATATTCTCTTGACTTCCAAGGTGAACAACTAAGATAATTCCTAAAGAAACATCTTTGTACTATTCTCATGTTGATCCTAATGAGTTTTAGAACTTTGTTAGAAATTCCTTCATTTAATAACAAAGTACCAATTAGAAATCATGTCTTCTCTATTCTCTTCCCTCGGATTTTCATTGGAGGATATAGGCTCTACGTTTCCCAATGTTATCTTATAATTCAGATCTTTAGCAATCTCAAATATTTATTATTCATTGGCTATGGGTTTGAAATAATATTTTAAAATATAGCCCTTAGATTATGCCTCAAAATCAGATTCCATAGTACAAGAGACATGTTGATTATCATGTATGGTCTATATGACTAGAGATATTTCTTCATGATTGGGGGTGGTTGAACTCTCAAAGTCTGAGTTAGAGTATTGAGAAATAAATTATGGTATTTTCGAAACCTGTGTTTTCTCCAAATGATTTTCTTCTATGACATTTTTCAAACCAACATCTCTGAAATCATCAATTTCAGCAATATCTACACAATTTGCTTCGAGTAATTATGCCTCCACTAATGGTAGTTGCAATTGGTCTAACTCAAAGAATAGTAAGGGTGACATATTATAAGGAGGACACTCGGGACATTGTAAATTCTCCTCACATTTTGAAATTACTTCACCTTCTTTAGTGATAGAGATAAGGTAAACAAACTAGTACAAGACTTCTTGTTTTGATGGTTTGTCATTTTCAGGGAACCTAAAGTAAATCCACATAAATTTTTTATAGAAATTACTTGAAGGTTCATTTATGTTTCTATGAATTCTTTCAATATCACTACAAAGTTATTCATAAATTTTCATGAGCAATGATAAAAAAATCCATCAATTGTCTCTAACTATGAATTGATTATGTTGGTAATGTCCTATACCAAGTCTTAATTTATATTTCTAAAGTGAGGATAACCAATTGACATATTTCATTGGTGTAACAACCTTGGTGAAAATTCCATGTAAAATATATAAGGCCATGGTGATGGGACACATATTCCAAGTTGAATGGTGGGGGAACATCCTAATGGGTGTTGATTCAGTTTATTATGGCTAAGGGAATTGGAAAAGGTAGTGACTAAGGTTTTGGAAAGGCATGAGGCATTAATTGGCATTTATTTATGAAAATAATGGAAATTAGGAGAAAAGGAAGGTGAAATGTCACAGGTTGCATGCTCTCTCTCATTATTCTCTCTCTCTCATACTCTTGGATACTTAGAGTTTTCTTGGAGCACTCTTGGAGGGTGTGCCATACTTGTATTTTTGGAGCAAGAAGGCAAAGTAAGAGCGGGAAAGCACAAGAGGGCTTTAGGATCAGCAACTACATCAGATTTTCTTGCAGGTACCGAGTTGCATTTATGTTTCCTTCACTAGTTTTGGCATGAATGACACATGCATGTGGTTTCAGGTATGGGACATTGTGGAGACTCCGATGTAATCTCTTATGGATCTTGTTTAGTTGACTGAGTTCAACAAGAAGAATGTAAATGCTAAGAGAATCATTCTCGTTGCCATCCGAGACCACCCATTTCCTCATGTGATAGGGATGATATTTTCCTACGAGATGTGGGAGTCTCTTGTCACATTATACCAGAGTTCCAATGAGAACAGGAAAATGGTGTTGAGGTAGAAGCTAAGAAGCACCAAGATGACCAAGACTAACAGTGTGACATCATACCTCACCAAGATCTCACAGATGAAGGATGAGTTGGCTGCCATGGGAGAGGGTATTCTTGAGGACCAGTTGGTTAGGATTACACTAGATGGTTTCTCAGAGAAGTGGGATGGATTCATACATGGAATTGTGGCTAGAGAGCACTTTCCAGTTTGGAGGAGGTTTTCAGATGATTTCATCCAGGAAGAGACTAGGAGGAGTGAAATGACTCCCTTTGAAAGGATACAATCCCCACTCTAGTCTCTCTGACCTTGGTGTCATCTCCAAGCACCAACTCCAAGTTTATACCCTCTGTAAGACTCGTAAAGTGCTCCCTCACTATGATCATATGGCTAGATACTCCATTGTCTATAAGCCAAATATTCGTGGATATAGCACTAGTGGTTAAGCTCACCACCAACGCAAACTCTGTATCAAACCTCAAGGCAAACCCTCCACCTCGGTTGATGCTACCACATCCTTCTTCTTCCCCTTCTTCTCGGGACACTTGGATGCATAGTGACCCATCTTCCCACAAGCAAAGCATTTCACTTTGCTCATGTCCTTCTCGGACTTCTCTTCCTCCTTCTATTGCTTGGATCTGTCACTAGCATGGCGGATTGCCTGGATTGATAGTGGATTTTCCTAGCCTTTCCATTTCCTGGATAACCATGGAGATTGTGGGTTTATTTCCTTGTTTTGTTTTAGTTGGTTCTCAGGTTTCCTTAGCTTGGGTTGAGTTATTAGTTCCTGGAAGCCTTGGTTGGAAAAACGCTCTGGAATCCCTGTAACGGCTTGAGCTGAGTTACTAGTCCTAGAAGCCTTGGTTGAACAAATGCTCTGGAATCCCTATAACAACTTGGGTTGAGTTACTAGTCTTAGAAGCCTTGGTTGGATAAACACTCTAGAAGCCCTTGGTGGGTTGAGCTACAAGTCCTGGAAGCTTTGGTTGGACAAATGCTCTAGAAGCCCGACAATAGTTGTGGTTTGAGTTACTAGTCCTGGAAGCCTTAGTTGGACAAACGCTCTGGAGCCTGGCGACAGCCGTGGGTTGAGTTACTAGTCCTGGGAGCTGGGTTGGAATAAACGCTCTAGAAGCCCTAGAAGGCTTGGATGGAGACCAATTTGATGATGGCTTTGTGATGTCCGGACGTGAGGTAGAATCGCTATTTGATGGGTTGAGGTGGATGGCCTCTAGAAGCTCTAGATGAGTTTTGATTGATGTGTTCTATGAGATCCCACATTCATGCTTGGAATATGGCATGTGGGTGAATGGTTGAAGAGAGATTTGGCTCAGCCATTCTACAGTCAGGTGGAACGTGGAAGTCCCATCCTGAGTTTGGATTTTGATCATTAATGAAAGGTGATATCTCCTTGTATTTCTATGAGTATTATGATGGATTATATGTGGTGTATATGGTTGTGATTTTATTGGTATTTATGTTCCTATTATGTTGGTTATATGTACATTTTGTGACAGCAACTATGTATGGCTCTTAGCATGTTTTTTACTTGTACACGAATGGATAATGTGTATATGACCTAATAGATGATAATGCAACAAATGGCATGAGGGAACAATGGTTCCTAGAGATTCTCATATAAGTATGAGACCCCTACACTTAATGTTGTTGTTTACACTTGTAGGTTATGTGTTCTCGATATGTTTGACGAAATGCCTGTCATGGCTAATATGGGTCTGGTTAAGGTCTTGTTGGTCTTATTGATTTTTCTTCATTGTTTCCATGTACTTATCTTGATTTCAAGCTATCATTCCATTATGGGCAATGGCCTGGGCTCCGAGCATTAAAAGGTAGCTTAAATCCCGGGGTCGCTGGCACATAATTGGAAAGTTTGGTCCACAGTTGTTGGCATGCAGGCCTATGAGAGCGACTTTGGGTTTATGGTCACTCCCTAACCCATAGCATGAGAGCGACTATGGCCTAAGAGGTCCAAAATAACAGTAGGACCCAAGGACAGGTTGTCTGAGTGGCTAACTTGTCTTCTAAGGCTTCTCTTAATGATGTTGGATGATTGTGTGTGATGTTCCATCAATTCCATTTCCTTAAGGTTACCTAGGAGGTCGAAGCATATCATAGTGGCCTCTCGTCACATGTTTACCCTGACTGGTCGGTTGCTTGGGTAGATGTGGGAGGAGGGTGTTATAATTGTCCTGAATAATTTTAAGATTTTGACATGCAAGGATAAATTGACTAAAATGCACGAATACTAAAAATTTCCCTTCAACATCAAACTTTAAATTTGAAAAGAGGTTAATTATCTTCTCTAGGATGTCATCTAAGGGTCATGAAAGACTCAAAAGGTTACCCCATACAAAAATACTAAGATGAGCTATGTGTTGGTTATTTTTTATTATTATAAAAAATAGCTCCACATGAGCATTCTTGTCACCTTGACCTCCTTCTAGCACCAATTATTTTGAAGAGTTGAAATGACCTTCATCAACAACAAGGGTTACCCTTGGCAAGAAGTCCCAATTAAAACTAACACTATTTGGAGTAGGAAATCATCCAAATTTTGGCTTAACAACAATTACTGATTTTGGCATTTACTAGTTATGGGCCAGTCCACCAGTGATGGTTTCTAAGCTAGAGAATGAAATGCAACTAATCTAAGAAGCAAATGCATGTGTTAAGTTCAAACTAATAGTAACTAAAAAACAAACATAAAACCACACAAACTCCTATCAATGACCCACGAAATAGTTCACTAAGAAAAAAGACAATAATATGAGTAAATGGTTGCAAATCCAAAATAATATAGTGTTAAAACAACCATTTTCAATATTATGATCACAAACTTAGACAAACATTTTCATAATAGTAGAAATAAAAATGCAACAACTACGCAAAAGAATAGTCTGTAGAGTGAGATACATTCTTACATAATTCCAATGCTAAGTAAAAGTAGCAAAATAGTCCATAGAGGGTGCACACAATAATTAAAATTCTACATAAAATGGCTTCCTCTCATTAAACGTTCTAGTAATAGTACATGGAATATCTAAGAGCTAAAAACCCCCTTCTTGAAGGCAATGACTCTATTTATTAAAATTCCTCTTAACTATTTGCCTTTTATCTCCTTCACTCTTGGCCTTCTACTTACAAACTTTTGTCTTTATCCTAAATAAGATAATGAGGACATAATTCCAATAAAAATATCATAATCTACAATTTCTTGCACCACCTAAAACTATGTCCTTTAATGCTTATAGGTGAACATGGCTTTTTGCAGTTACTTTCCTCATACAATATAATCAATGACTTGCTTACCATAGGCTTCCTTTCTTCTTTTCTTGGAGTTTTCTTATGAGGAGAGTTTAAGCCTTACTCCAAATATGAAATTTTTTCCTTTTTCATTTGAGCTTGATTCCCTCATAAAAGTGGTTAAAGTATTTAATCTTGAAATTTGATACATAATTTTGGAGGATTTTGATTTTGAGGTATTGTTTATCCAATGGGTTTGCATTTCCCGTTGCAAAATATTGGTTGAATGCTAGTTTTCTATCATGTGTTAAAATACTTTTAATGTAACATCCCTGGTTAAAAATTCATGTAAAAAAATATAAGACCACGGTCATGAGACACATATTCCAAGCTCAATAGTGGGCAAAACATCCTAGTGGGTGTTCATTTTAATTATTGTGGCTAAGGAAATTGGCAAAGGATTTGGAAAGGAAAAATGGAATTTTGGCACATTTATTTATGAAAATAAAGGAAATTAGGAGAAAAGGAAGGTGAAAAGTCACAGGTTGCATGTGAGGAGGAAAATGAAGAAAAATAATGGAAATTGAAGAAAATAGAGGCCTCGTTGATAAAAAGGCTTATGAGGGTTAGTGGGCAGGTTTGGTCAGTTCATTTTTGGAGCTCTCTCATTATTCTCTCTCTCTCTCACACTCTTGGACAGTTTGAGTTTTCTTGGAGCACTTGGCATTGGAGCAAGAAAGGCAAAGGAAGGCAAGAAGAAGGAAGGGGCAAGTAAGGAAGAGAAGCATCAAGCAGCTACAAAGGGATTCTTTACAAGTATTGATTTGCATGTATGATTTCCTTGCTAGATTTGGAATGCATGGTATTGCATGTGGTTAATTTTGTGTCATGGCATGGGTTTTGCCAGGTGTGACAATATTTTCAGCCTAGCCTTGTCATTTCCAGATAGGCTTGATGAGATGGGTTCTCATACTTCGGTTGAGATGGATTCGAAGCTAAGTGAGGTGAATCTCCGAAATGACAAACACATCGCCTAGTGGTCCCTGGACCAAACTTTGGATCACAGTAAATCCACTGGATTAGTAACCCCAAAGCCATACTATGGGTTGCAGTAAATATAGGATTGTTTGCCTCGGTGGGCCTAGGAATCCTTGCCGGTGAATGGTGGTATACACGATAAAGCCAAGAGGTGGATTGCTCTCTGTTGGGCCTATTAGTCCTAGGATGGGATGTACGGTAAATCCTAGAGAGTGGGTATCAGTGTAGGGCCTAGTGATCCCTATATTAGATTGTGGATTATGGTAAAGTCTGAGAGACTAGGAGGCACTAAAATTCCTCACGGTGTAGGTGGAGAAATTTGGTAGCATCCACGCTTGTTTGGTTCTTTTTGGTTAGTTATGAGTCCCACATTCATGCTTGGAATATGACATGGGGGTGATTGGCTAAAGAGAGATTTGGCTAAGCCAATCTATGGTTGGGTGGAACGTGGTAGTGCCATCTCCAGTTGATTTCTACATGCATTAATGAGAAATTCATTCCCTTGGTTTTTCATGTGTAAATGTATTGATTTGTATGTGGATTCTATGGTTGATGTATTCATGGTATTTATGTTATTATGTTGTTGGTTATGAGCATGTATTCTGATAGTGATTATGCATGGCTCTCCTCGTGTTTTTATTTGTAAACGAATAAACAATGTATCTATGACCTAATAGATGATAATGTAGCAAATGATATAAGGGAACAATTCTTCTTAGATATTCTCAAACAAGTATGAGACCCCTATGTTTAAATATGTTGTTTACACATGTAGATTGCATTTATGCCAAGTGTTTTACAGAATGTAAGTCCCAGTTGAGGATGGTCAGGCCTAGTCCTAGAGTTAGTTTTTGGTTTATTAGTCTCGTCATTATGTGTTTAATGGATTCTAGAAGTTACAACAAGTTCTGGGAAGTGGCCAAAATTCTGGGCTTGAAAAGTGCCTTAAATCCCTCAGACTCTGGTACAGGTCTGCTGGAAATAGTCCTTGGACGCAGGCATGCAGGCTTGTGGGAACATCCAGAGCTCTCTGGATGTTGGCATGCCCATAGAATGGATGTGTCCAGAGGTTTAATAGCCTAAAAACTAAGTGGGTACCTAGGGGCATGATACATGAGTGGTTTGGATGGCTCCTGGGAGTGTTTTTGTTGATATGGAAGGTATGTTTTATGTGTTTCCGTATATTCCACTTCCTTAAGGTCACCTAGGAGGTTGAATCATATCATAGTAACCTCTTGTCACATTTTTACCCCAGTTGGGCAGTGACTTGGGTAGATGTGGGAGGAGAGTGTTACAGAGTGGTATCTGAGCATGGTTCACCCCTAGGATTGGATGGGCGATGTGTTGGACATGCATTCATGTCAGTTGCATATGTGTTCATTATTCTTATAGTCCATGTGATTATTACATTTGCATGGTGTTGATCACAGTTGTAGTGATGTTACCATGTGAAGGTTGATGGTGCTGTTGTGGGATGTGTCGTCATGAGTGTATGGGTGTATGTGCATTGTTATGCATGTTGATGTCTATATGCATGCATTTTCATGGTTATGGTTATGCATGTATGGTAGGTTAGACACGCATTGTGAGGTCATTGTATGCATTTTAGATCACCATGATTATATTGGTATGTTATGACGCTAATGTGTTTACTGAGATAGAGCAGGAGATGCAGATCATTAAAATGAAGTTGCAACAATGGACTTTGGGATAAGAGCAAATCATCATGCAGGTTTGTATAGTGGGCATGCAAGTATGTAGGTTAAGGATTGTTATATGCATTATGGTTATGTGTATGCCTTTCATTCTATTGATGTTATGGTTACATACATGATAGATGCTAGTTCATTAGTGTAGTCATATGAACATGTTTCAGATAGTCATGAATGATAGTAACATGTGGTTGTATGTATTGTTATTGTTGTTTTATGTTAGATAACCTGATGATTACGTTATATGTTGTTGATGAGTATGTTATAGGTTAACTTGTTGTTGTTACATGATAGTTAGCTTGATGATTAGGGTTATAGAACTAATATCTTGATGTTATATGTATCATATTAAATTGGATTGGCCTATGCATATGGTTAGGGTTATGACATTCAGGTATGAGTCGACTTATTTTTGACATTGTGTTGTACTAATCTAGACTGATCATACATATGTGATTGTTATGGATGGACGACAAATGTTTATGATCTTATGATGTGAACAAGTTAGTTAATTACTGTTATGGATATCATGACCTTATTTATGGTTGAGTTGATATTTTGTAAAGTTATATCACACTAATATGGATTGATTGTGCAAACAAGATAGCCTCCCCTGAGATACATTAAGGTATGGTCTTATTTATGTCTTCTACTTTGTGCTTGAATGTTTGATTATGTCGTTGATTTAGTGTTTGAGCGTTGGTGTCTATTATGTCGTCTATCTATTGTTGAATATTTGATTAATCGCATTATATGAGTATGTGTATGTAATATTGCTTAAAAGAATGATCTTGTTTTAAGATGGCTTTACTCACACATATGTGTTGAGACAGTTTATATGTACTTGAGTGTAAGTATGTGATAGTTGTAGCATTATGTCTAATGACTATGAGTTGACTATGGATTATGACATGATAGTTAGTCTTGGTAAAGGTTGATTTCAAATTAATAGATATGTTGTCTTGATCTTTAGAACATGTGGTCGACATGTGTGAGAAGTTGCAGGGAAACACACTTGGTATTAGCATGACAAGGTAATAATTGATATGTTTGTATAACTATACATTGGGTGATGTGGAAATACATAGTAAGACTCATTTGCAGCAAGGTAAAGATAAAAGAAAGGAATTGGGTGAGAATTCCTTTGGCTATGTTTGGAAACCTCAATTCCAAACGAATAATTGATTTGCATACAAGAAGTCTTCTTAGCCCTAATTTGTCTGAAATTATGTGGATATATGTTATATTCATGGACATGTATTTGACAAGTATAACAATTGTTGTCTAGTTCTAGATAGATCTATTAACGGAATTGGAGTCCCTTGAGACATGGCACAGATGTATTTGGTTACAAGGCAGTGTGCTTGGCATAACAAGGTAAGATAATTGGTACATTGTTATATCTTCTTATACACTGATAATTATGCGTGTATGGCAGTATGATGCAGGGAATTGCATGGCAAGAGACTGCCATGAAATCTTAAAGAAGGCTTGGGCTGAGATTCCCCTTGGAAGCATTGGGAACCATGGGGATTGAGTCATGGTGTTTGTTGTTAGTCTTGTGCTTTTGGTCTTTTTTTATTATTTTGTGCTTGATTTGCGGTCCTAATTGCGTCTAGTGCATGATCATGCCACTTTGTTTGTGGTGTCCTACTGTATTAGTTTTTGTGGTTTCTTCTCATTTGTTTCTTGTGCTTGCATTTTAAGTTTCGAGTCTTGGGAATTGGTTGGGAAAGAGGAAAGTTAATGGAGTTCAAGAAGAGTTGTGTGGTACCCAACAGGTGATGTAAGGCATGGATGAATCTCGGTGCATATATAAGGGCAATTGAACGCTAATGTATGACAACTAGTTGGACTGGTTGGGTCCATTGAGGTAAATGGGCGGTGATAGGACAATCATGAGAAAGTTAACAGGAAGGGTAAATTAAATGGATTTTAGGTTTCAGATGCGTTGGCTATAATTGGGAACTGTTGTTCTCAATGTTGTGCATATTGTGCATGAACAAAGGGAGTTCTCTTAACCTTGAACTTGTGTTATTTGGTAATTATGTTGTGATTGTGATTATGCTCATGTTTTTATACGTATGTATGTGTGTATGTATGTAGTTGTCTGACAAGATCATGATTGTTTTATGATAATGTTTATGTATATGTATCTATGTCACTGTCCAATAGGGTGTCAAGGATCATTCTTGTGGAGGAATGATTGCTTATGTAGGTGAATGGCATGAAGAGGTTCTTGGTTTATGAGGAATCAAGTGGAAGAGTAGTCATGAAAAATATAGGAGTTTAGTGTCATGTGGATATGAATCGATATTATGTGATTATACTATGTCTATGTTTATGTTATGGGCAGGCTAATGCTGATAGATACATCAGTGAAATGAAAACATCGTGATGCGCAACATGCTAGGATAAGCATGGATGGCGGAGAGACACTAGAAGCAAGGTTGCTTGGTAGAGACAGTGTGGTTTTGGATGTGTGGTACTATTGTTGTGCATATATTGTATATGTTGGACATGTTGCATCTGTGATGTTGTGTGCATGTGTTGTTGTATATATAGTGTGTGTACATGTTGTTTATGTAATGTTATGTATATGGTGGTACATATGATGTCGTGTGCATATCGTATATGTAGTGTTGGGTATAGATGGTATTATGCACATGTTGGATATGCAGTTTTGTGTACATATTGTATTGTGTGCATGATGGATATGCGGTGTTGTGTGCATATGGTGTTGTGCGCATGTTGGATATGCAGTTTTGTGTACATGTATTGCTATGTACATGTTGTATATGCAGTGTTATGTACATATGGTGTTCTTTGCATGTTGTACATGTGATGTTGTGTACATGTGGTGTCGTGTACATGTCGTGCACGTGGTGATGTGTACATGTGGTATTGTGTACATATTGTACAAGTGGTGCGGTGTACACATGGTGTTGTGTACACGTTATGCAGGTGGTGTCGTGAACATGTGATGTTGTGTACACATTGTGCGGGTGGTATTGTGTATAGGTGGTATTATGTACATGTTTTGCATGTGGTCCTGGTGTACATGTGGTATTGTACACATATCATACATGTTGGGTCGCGGGCATGCGATACTATGTATATGCATTGTGTAGTCGTGGTCTTGTGACATGTATTCATTGTGTTTTACTCTTTGTACATATTTGTGTTGTGTTGTACATTGGGTGTAGGTGTATGTATTGTGTGGTGGTGTACAACAGATGTAGGAGTGTGTATTGTGTTGTGTTGTACATTGGGTGTAGATGTATGTGTTGTATGTCAGGTGTAGGTGCATGTATTGCATGGTATTGTACGTTGTGTGTGGTGCACATTATGTGTATGTGTGCATGGTCGAGGAGAAGGCACTGGTTGTTTATCAAGTGTGGCAACCAATCCAGAGTGCATACAGAATAAAGACAAAGGTAGAAGCTAAGGATTGATTAAAGGATAAGTATCAATATTTTATTTCAGTTTTATTATGCATGGGATTTATGAATATGGTATATGATGATTACATGTGATCTATGATTCTGGTTTATGATGGTACATGTGATTTATGATTTTGATCTATGATGGTTGTGCTTTGCGCTAACATGATGTGATAGGTTTATACATGATGATTTGGTCAAAGGTGCTAGTCTAACTTATTGTGACATGAAGTAAACATGATTGCAAGTGTACCTTATTGACGAGCTACCAATGAGGTATTGTTAGGTCCCTATAATACTAGTGATGCCCCCATTAATATTGTAGTTGTATCCCTTATTAATATTTTTGTGCTCCTATTGTCCCCATATTTTTATTACTGTGCCCCATAGAATCTCTCTATTGTTATTTTTGTGCCTTTATATTATTATTGTTAGGTCGGTTTGGTTATATTGTGACCCCTTAGACTCCTATATATAGAAAGGAAGTTTTGTCATTTGAATCATCGAAGAATTATTCATTTGTGTAATGTAAAGGAGGTTTCCCCCTCAAAGATGTTGAATTCTAAGGCGTTCAACTATCTTTTCTATCTTTTTGTGAGCTGGTTTCATAACATTTGGTATCAGAGCTTTGGATTCTAGGATTTCGCTGCTCCAAATAGGTCATCGTGGAATTTTCACTATAACTTTTTTCTGCGATGTTTCAAAAGCGAAAAAAAAAAAAAAAAAACCCATTTGAGATGAAATTTCTCTGAACCTTGGGTCCGAATTTCAGAGCTTTTCGCTCTATATTTGCGGAGATATGATCTGAGGAAGTTGGTATTTTTGCAAACTCCTGAATTACATTCCAAACAGGTGACCTGGGGAAAATTGTCATAGCTTTCTCTCTGAGCATCGGATTGAAATTTTGTAAGAAGGTACAGAAAGAGGATGGACTGTAGTTTCTTGTAGATATTTTTTAGAGCCAAAGGTCGAAATAGTGACACGTGGCACTTCATACAAGTTTGCTCTTCTGGAAAGGTCTATAATCAGGTCATCTTGGGAGATTGTGCATAACTATTCCTTGGAGAATCTAATTTGGATCAAACTGGTGGCATTGGAAAGAGGACGCAGAGGGCTACTATAGGTCACAATTTCAAAACTGTATGATCCGAAATTACAGATATACGTCAGATTCAATATCAAGCTCCTACAAAGTGAAAACAGGTGTGTAGTTTTTTTTTAATTTTTGCATAAGCTTGGTTTGAAAAATTAGTTTGAAGGAATTCAAAGGGCATAGTAAAGCATTATTATCGGTAATTGATTCCCCGAGGAAAGAAAATGTAAACACCTAGTAAGCAACCTGAAAGCTCTAGCATGACTCATGAAGAAGATGAAGAAATGCAACATGATATATCAAAATTACAAGACCAAGTGTAACAAGTGTCACTTACACAAAAAGGTGTAGAAGCTAAGATGGATGGTTTAAAGAAAGGCACGGAATCTAAGATGAATGGCATGGACGCTAAAATGGATTGCATGGATGATAAGATGGAAGAATTGAAGATAAAATTGAATAAGTTGCTACAAGAAATGGTCACTAATGGTGAAAAGGTAGTAAAGGAAACTCATGATGAGAACAAAAGAAATGTTAATCATGATTCCATAGACTCTAATGTTGGACCGAAAACCCACCATATTCCAAAAATCAATATGAGGAAGTTTGATGGCAAGGATCTCGCAACATGGATATTACAGATGGAGCACTTTTTCGATCTCAATAATGTGCAAAACAGACAAAGGGTATGTATTGCAACTTTATATTTGGAACCAAATTAGTTTGTATGGTATCAATGGCTTTGCTTTCGTAAACAAATTATCACTTGGGCAATTTTTACAGAAGAATTGACAGCACATTATGAGGATACAAACAGCAACACTTTTTTAAGCCAATTGATAAGTCTCAAACAAAAGGGTTCAATAATGGAGCACATTGAGAAGTTCCAAAAATTGAACATAAGGGTAAAAAATATTCCAGAGCATAGGATTGACGTGTTCATAGGGACTTTAAAGGATAATATCCAACATGATGTTCGCCTTTGGGAACCTGATTCATTAGAGAAGGCATTCAGGTTAGCAAGAAAAATGGAAAGCAAAATTATGGCAACCAGGAAGCATACCACTCACAACTATAAAGATGGAAGTGTTGTTGCCCCTAGCCTTCCACAACCTATAAGGTTGAAACCACAACAATTGGAAGAAAAAAGAGCAAAAGGGCTTTGTTACAGTTGTGATAGCAAATACACTAAAGGTCATAAGTGTTCTGAGAAGAAATTATTCTACATAGATTGTGAAGAGGAAGAAGAAAAGGATCAAGAAAAGTCAAAAGAAGAGGATATACTCCAGGAACAAAGCCTAGATAAATAAGAAACGAATCCGACCATATCTTGTAATGCATTGGCTGGTATTACCACTCCTCAAACCATCAAGATAGAAGGACAAATCAAGAAGAAAAAGGTAATAGTGTTGATTGATTCAGGAAGTACCCATAATTTTATTCATTGTAAGATATTAAAAGAATTGAATTGCTTCCTATATCCAGCACTAGAGTGTCAAGTGATGGTTGCAAATGGAGGAACAATAAAGTGCTATGGAAAGTGCCATAATATCAAGCTATCCATGGGAGAATATGTATTGAAAAGCCCAATGCTTTCCATTCCAATGGGAGGTGCTGATGTTGTACTAGGAGTCCAATGGCTACAATCCTTGGGTACAATAGCTTTTAACTTTCAGGAACTTTTCATGAAATTTTATGCGGAAGGAAAGGAAGTTAAATTAAGGGGTATTGCAGGGAAACCATGAAAGATAATAAGCTCTAACGGTATGACAAAGCTTCTAAAAAAAGAATAACGAGGTGTAATTTCACAATTATGTTCGTTAGATGTTTCCACATCGAAATCATGTATTTCTCCAGATCTCCAAAAAGTATTGGACAATCGTTCCAAGGTATTTGAGACTCCCAAAGGTCTCCCACCTATTTGTGATCATGATCATGCTATTCATTTGATTCCAGGAAGTGTTCCTCCAAACATCAGGCCGTACAGATATCCCTATGCCCAAAAGAGTGAAATTGAACGTATGGTTGCAGAAATGCTTGAGGCTAGTATAATTCAACCTAGCTAAAGTTCTTTCTCTACTCCAGTAGTATTCATGCACAAGAAGGATGGATCATGGTGCATGTGTCTGGATTATAGGGATCTCAACAAGCTCACTATTAAAGATAAGTTCCCCATTCCTGTCATTGATGAATTATTGGATGAATTGCATGGATAAATTCACTTCACCAAGTTAGATCTTCGTTCAGGATATCATCAAATCAGAATGAAGACTCAAGACATTCTGAAAACAACATTTAGAACTCATGAGGGTCACTATGATTTTTTGGTCATGCCTTTTGGCCTTACCAATGCACCTTCTACATTTCAAGGTTTGATGAATTCCATTTTCAAACCCTTCCTTAGTAAATTTGTGTTAGTATTTTTTGATGATATACTAATCTATAGCAAGTCTTGGAAGGATCATGTTGAACACGTTGACAGGGTGCTACAACTATTGGAGGGGAAACAATTATATGCAAAAATATCTAAATGTTTCTTTGGAGTACAAGAGGTGGAATATCTGGGTCATATTGTATCTCATGAAGGAGTTAAGGTAGACCCTAGCAAAATTAAAGCCATTAAGGAATGGGAAATCCCCACATCCATAAAGCATTTGCGAGGATTTCTCAGGTTGACAGGGTATTATCGCAAGTTTGTTAAGAATTATGGGAAAATAGCAGCACCTCTAACAACATTGTTGAAGAAAGATGCATTTTCATGGACTCTAGAAGCAACAAAGGCCTTCGAATATCTTAAAGAGGCAATGTGCCAAGCACCAGTCTTAGCTACACCAGACTTCACAAAAACCTTTATTGCGGAATGTGATGCTTCCGGAAATGGAATTGGAGTTGTTTTAATGCAAGATGAATGACCCATTGCTTTCGAAAGTCGTCCAATCTATTAGAGTCGGTCTAGTAGCCCTCCATCAGCGATCAAAGCTCTTTGCATTTGCATAAATAGGTGTCTCATCAGTGTCATTCTTTGCATTCCATTAGGCATGCCATAACCCTGATGGAGGAGCTGGTGCCTTTGTCCCCCTCTTGGCATTGCTGGATCAAGGTTGTTTCAATCCTTAAACTCTTTCAAGCTTACTTGTCTTGCCTTGAAGTCAAATTCTAGGTCTAGGGTTTTGGTCAAGATTGTCTTCAAGGTCATGTCTCTGAAGGTCAATAAGTGCCCAGCAAGCCAGAGGGATGATTTTCAAAGTGTTTCTTCAAAAATTTCTATCTTGTACAGTTAATTTTCACCTTGGATTTAAAAACCCTGTTTTTAAAGCCAAGGTCATTTTTCAAAATTTTGTAAAAAATGGTAAAAATTCACAAGGCTTCAAAGGACAGCATATAACCCTGGCTCCCTTGCCAAGATCCCTCAGATGCTATCCCTGCAAAAATTATCAAAGAAAAGCATCAAATCAATCAGTTTCAGGACAAAAGGAAACCAAAAATTCAAGTTTATAAAGTGTCAAAGAAAAACATTATAAAGTGGGTTATGATATGAAATTAATTCAAATAAAGTTATAAAAACCCCAATCTCCCTCCATCGAGCCTCATTGTGCATCCAAGTCATTGAGCAAGTGATTGCAAGTGAGTTCGAGCCGAAGTTGTGAGTTGCAGAGGCGCGCGACCCGTCAGACCAGGCGCGTGACCCATCAGAGGCGCGCGACCCGTTGAGCGCCCTCCGACAGTGCAAAATTGTAACGGGTGCGACCCGTCAGAGGCGCGCGACCCGTTGGGTGAGGCGCGCGACCCGTCAGCGCCTTCATTGTAAAAACTGCCTGTAAAATCACCAAGGAGCCACAAAATCGCCGAATTGTGTGAGGTAGGCCCTCCAACTCAAAAAATTGTTGCTTGTTATGGTTAAAGGAAATCAGGAGTGCATTTTCAAAGGTCTCCATCTGCAAATGAAAAGCTCCACTTTGCTTTGGTTTAAAATTGTAAAAATGGCTAGGGTTTATATGCTGTTTTAAGGTATCCCCTTGTTATCATTTTTGTATCCCCTTGTTATCATTTTTCCCCATTTCCCATTTCTTTTTCCTTGTCTTTCTATGTAAATTTCCCTGGCAAAATTGGTGAAAAGCCCTAAACCCTACCCCTCTTCCCTAAGAAATAAAAATCAAACCCTAACTCTACCTCTCATAATATCCATGTAAATAAATATATATAATGATGCATATGCAATGGTTTTGCTATGATTTTTCCCTAAAATCCCTGTTTTATATATTATTATTCCCATTTTCCCTTTAAAGTATCCCTCCCCTAACATTCCCCTCGTGCTCCTTGTCCCCTTGAAACAGCATTTTAATCAGCATTTTACAAAGCAGAAACAGCAGTATATTTCAGCCACTTTGCTCTTAAAACAATGTCAGAAACCGAAACCAATTATGAGCAAAGTGATGACCAGGCATCAGCTTCAGAGATTGAGGTACAGAGGAGGCCTCATAAGGGTGGAAAGGGTGGACATCATAGAAGAGAGGAGCCCACCTCTTTGGCAGATTTACAGGCTTGTCCTATGGCAGTCTAATGTTTCCGTTATATGTCTTGCTATGAGTTTTGCGAGAGGATCTCTCGGATTCAGCATCACAGGGAGTTGGCTCGCCTATTTGTTTTACATTTGCGTGATGGACATGTCAACCTTTCCGGGGTGTATTTTACATTGACACCCGAGGTGATTGCACAGGCCACAGGGATACATAATGTCGGAGAGGTATGGAATAAGCGCAAGGTGTTGGACAGTGTTCAGTTTGAGCCTTTCATTAGACCTGCATTCATGAGAAATTTGACGGGTGTATTTCCCTTCAGATTTTTGAGGAGTGAGTATGCTCCCATGATGAGGCTTATCATGCTCTTTTTCACCTGTGAGGGCAGATTTTCACAGATATATTCGTACCATATTCGCCTGATGATGCATTTCACACGGGTACGGATGATGAACATCCCTGTTTTCATGTGCCAGAACATTGAGAGGATGGTGACCTTGATGCAGAGGAAGAGCCCAGCACAGCAGTATAGGAGCCTCTATCATTACGGTTTGATTCAGCTTGTGGTCAGACATCAGTTGGCTCAGCAGGGCATCACATGGGAGAAGTTCATCTCTCGTGAGTTCTTTACAGCACCACCACCACATCCGGAGATTGTTCATGAGGAGGGAGGACCATCACAGCAGCATGATATCCCCGGGACTAGCCATGTCAGCTCTTCTCCATTGGTCACTTATCAGAGAAGCCACAGGGCCTTATTTGCAGCAGCTAGGCGAGTATTTTCTCCACACCAGGTGGAAGGGGTCTTGCCTTCTTCATCAGCACCACGAGTGTTATCTCCACACCAGGTGGAAGGGGCCTCATCTACGACAGCAGCACACGTATCAGAGAGGGGAAAACAGCCCAAGATTGATGAGGGGCCATCAGGTGTTCCAGATATAGAGCTTGTTGATCTTGATGTCAGTTCTCCTAGCCTAGAGTCAAAGGAGATCATTCAGCACCTTAGAGCTGAAAATGATGCATTGCAGAAGAGATTAGAAGGGGCACAATGGACAATCTCATATCTAGAAAAGTGCAACAAGCAGTTGGAGGACGAGCAAACTCTTGATGAGTTGTGGAGGATTCGTAGTGACCGCAACTTGAATCGAAGAAGACCCGGTGATTTAGTGCCAGTTGAGCGAGAGGCTATGCTTATCCGGCTCAATGCTCATTTAGAGAGGTTGTTGGCTAAGGCCAACCAAGATAAGAAATTGCTGAGAAACATGAAGAATCATTATTGGGCACAGATGCACGTGTGCAAGGCAAAGATGAAGGTGCTCCAAAGGCGGTTGGTCAAAGCACAAAAACGGAGAAAAAGGCCCGATCCCCTCCACATCTTGGCAGAGGCTTCCTTGAAGGAGCATGGCACTAAATAGCTCAGCCCCAGCACAAATTCCAAGAAATTTTGAGCATTTTGGGTCATTTTTGGTTTTTTCAGGCAAAAAACAGGTTTTGTCCCCTCAACGGGTCTCACCCCCCGCGCGACCCTTTCATTTGGCTACTCCGTTCCGAGAAAACTCAGCATTTTTGGATTTTTCATGAAAAGTTACACATGCTCACCCATTGCCAAGAGATTTTATGAAGTTTTGGGCCTCCTGAAAGTCAAAAAACAAGCAAAAAATGACTTTCTGCCACATTTTTGACACACAGAAAGAAGTCTTGGGAGGTTGCAATTTTGGAAGGGCAAATGACAACCAAATTTAGAAATTCTAGTTGGGTTGGAAAGTAGACTCATAGACCTTTCCAACAAGCCTACTCTTGCCTCATTTGGACACCTGAAAGTGCCCCAAAAGTGCCCTCAAAGGTGCGCGACCCGTCAGGAAATGGCGCGCGACCCATCAGGCAAATTTCTCAAAATTTCAGTGTACAGCTCAGCAAAACGCAGTTTTGACCATGTTTGACTTTTTGGAGTGGATTGTCATCCTCCTTGATGTAAATAATGTAATTTTATGACACTTTTACACTTATGTATCTCTTCTAGAAGATTCATTCATGAAATAGGTGAAAATTAAATGAATGAATTGGTTTCCTAGCTTATAGAGGCAAGTTGTTTTGACTGCCTAGTTTTTAGTGCTTAGTTTAGAAGTGGTTGAAACAGCTCCTAGGATAGTGAGCTCGACCCCTAGAGGTAGGGAAAGATGTTAGATGATCTATATTATGTACTCTCTTGCTCATTTTCATGGTTGGAGCTCTTATTGTATTACTCATTGTATCTCTGCAATTTTTGGCAAAGGAAGACCAGGGTTTTGCAGTCCTTTTTGGGATTCTTGTGGTCACATGTATTGATGGTGTGTTTCTCTTTGTACTTTTAAGTGTGTTATGTGAATCATTTACTTACTTTTCCTTCTGCAAATTAGGCAAATGAAGTGTTAAAGTAGAATTCATGACTGTCATGCTCTGCTTTTAAGTTTGCTTAATATCAATGTTTTCAACTGTTTAAGGGGAATTCAAGGTTATTGTTTGCTCTCCTTAACTCCTCACCAGTCATTCTCATCCATCCACCTCTATCAAAGGCATCAATACTGTTTCCTACCTCGCCCCAAAGAAACCCCTGCAGAAACTGTGTCCAATCCCCGCACCCAAAATTGCCATTCCCCAATTTTCCACCAAAAAACCCTAAAAATCCCAAATCAACCCTTTTGATCAGTTTACTAGCCTAAAATCAGTGTTACCCTATTGGTTATCTCGCCCATTGAAGATCTTTATCGAGATAGACCGGAGAGAGCCCTCTCCTGCCCCGTAGGGCTAGCTACGAGGCTAAGTGGTTTGATGTTGCCTTGAGGTTTACCTTTCTCAGCCTGAGGTGAAATTTCAAGCGCTAACATATTGGCGACCATACTGGGGAGAACAAACTTGTCTGTGGATTGATGTGTTTGTTTCATAAGTCTTAGACGGAGCCTGAAGTTATGCCAGGTAGCCTTCGAAAAGCTTTTGCTTTGCATAAGCGGAAGTAGATAAACGTTGCTTCAGTCAATCTCCGTGAGCTTGTGAATACGACCACTTCATTTTCATTTTACCCCAGTACATGTATCAAGTTCAGATCTGATTGTTGATAGTGGACAACGATCAGACACTGACAAGGCTGAAATCATTCACTGGCGAATCCTTCACTGAAAACTCCAAAGATCGGTGCTTCATGGTGACTTCACTGCAGAGAGATCAGTAGCTGTGAGATTTTCAAGATGGATCGGATCGCAAGAAGATATGCTCCCTTGAGCCGAGATCACATCCCTGGTTTTCCAAATAAAATTCCAAAGGTAGATTGGTCAAGGAATCTGCCTATATTTAATGATGATGGTAAGAAGGATGCTGCTCTACATCTAGTTAGATTTCATATGCATATTCGCAAGTTGAAGGTGGATTTTCCTGAAGATTGCTTGATGAAGATATTCTTGGCCACTCTGGAAGGTAAAGCCCAATCATGGTATGAAAGTTTGCCGCCTGCTTGTATTTAATGTTTAAAGGATTTTCATGCTATGTTCATTGAACGATATAAGGACTCTTATCCATCATTAAATTTGGTTCATGACTGTTGTAAGCACGCTTATAGTTTTATTGAAAGCCTTGAGAAGTTTTATGAAGATGATAATTTTATGGACGTTGAGATTATGGAGGCTCTGTATGAGAAGCCATTTCAGCAGCACACAGAAATCTTAGAGGATATTTGTCAAGATCAGCAAGTTGAAGATTTCCATATGGTTGAAAATGAGGAAAGAGCAAATGTTGTTTCAGATCTGTCCATAGAAGAAGACAACATGCAGGTAACGCAGGAAAGTAATGTTCCAATCTCAGAAAGTGATGATGATAAATCAGATCGGGAGATAAATTGTGATGAGGCAAAACATGTTGTTCCGGATCTCATAAAAGAGAGTTGTATTCTCGCGGCTGCCTCAAATGAAGAAAATGAAGTAGCAGACCTAAATGCTCTCATTTCACCAACACTAGATCTTCATGAGGAGGTAGTTCATTGCCTCTGTGAAAAACAAGATGAGATCTTCGTTCAAGTAAGTGAAAATGTTTCTCTGGATGCATTTATGATTACAGATATAAATGTTAGTGTTGGGTTTCACGAAACATCTGAAATTTCTTTTCTCATGATTGATGAATGTAATGAGAATCTGGCTGTCATATTATATGAGGATGACCCACCATATTGTCAAACTACAGAAGATCGGAGCATACAGGATTACCTTTCAGATTCTTCATATGTTTCATGTGTTGAAATGTTTTTCTAAGAAGAGATCTGCTCATCCATTTGTTCGGAGTTTTTTGAAGCTTATGAGCATACTTTTACTGAAGCACATGATGAAGGCAAATCAGAATTTGAAACAAAGGATACCTTGTTCTTTCGGCAGGAGGTGGCAATGTCAAGTCTTCATGTTTTCCAGGATCCAATGGCAAATTTGTTACCGTCAGTAGTGAAGGTGATTATTGCAGTATTCAGTGATGAAGGAGAATATGGTCAACTATGTTTTTGGATGCCCAGTGATAGGTTTGTACTGTTGACCAGAAGTTCTGATAGGAAGAATCAGTCAAAAAGCCATCTTCTTGATTGGTTGCATTGGCATTTTGATATAGTTTGATGTATATTGTCTTGTAAGAAACACAGGTGGTTGTCATCATGATTTCAAATCTTGATGTACTGCTGCCCTTCAATAAGCTTTGTAAGTTTTTGTTTTAGTTAAGTCAGTCATGAGTCATTTATGAGTCAGTTTTCAGTCATGTTGGTTTCATAATTGTGTCGAAGTTAGTTCGATTTTCAGTCAATTGTCAAAGACAATAAAGTTGTCCAAATTTGGGTCACATGTGTAAATATTGACTCCATTACCCAATAATGATAAAGCACTGGTCTGCTCTCCCAGAGGTCTAAGGTTCTTGGTACCTCCAAGGAGCTACCATCCCCATTGGAGCCAATGTTAGAGTCGGTCTAGTAGCCCTCCATCAGCGATCAAAGCTCTTTGCATTTGCATAAATAGGTGCCTCATCAGTGTCATTCTTTGCATTCCATTAGGCATGCCATAACCCTGATGGAGGAGCTGGTGCCTTTTTCCCCCTCTTGGCATTGCTAGATCAAGGTTGTTTCAGTCCTTAAACTCTTTCAAGCTTACTTGTCTTGCCTTGAAGTCAAATTCTAGGTCTAGGGTTTTGGTCAAGATTGTCTTCAAGGTCATGTCTCTGAAGGTCAATAAGTTCCCAGCAAGCCAGAGGGATGATTTTCAAAGTGTTTCTTCGAAAATTTCTATCTTGTACAGTTAATTTTCACCTTGGATTTAAAAACCGTGTTTTTAAAGCCAAGGTCATTTTTCACAATTTTGTAAAAAATGGTAAAAATTCACAAGGCTTCAAAGGACAGCATGTAACCCTGGCTCCCTTGCCAAGATCCCTCAAATGCTATCCCTGCAAAAATTATCAAAGAAAAGCATCAAATCAATCAGTTTCAGGACAAAAGGAAACCAAAAACTCAAGTTTATAAAGTGTCAAAGAAAAACATTATAAAGTGGGTTATGATATGAAATTAATTCAAATAAAGTTATAAAAACCCCAATCTCCCTCCATCGAGCCTCATTGTGCATCCAAGTCATTGAGCAAGTGATTGCAAGTGAGTTCGAGCCGAAGTTGTGAGTTGCAGAGGCGCGCGACCCGTCAGACCAGGCGCGCGACCCGTTGAGCGCCCTCCGACAGTGCAAAATTGTAACGGGCGTGACCCGTCAGAGGCGCGCGACCCGTTGGGTGAGGCGCACGACCCGTCAGCGCCTTCATTGTAAAAACTGCCTGTAAATTCACCAAGGAGCCACAAAATCGCCGAATTGTGTGAGGTAGGCCCTCCAACTCAAAAATTTGTTGCTTGTTATGGTTAAAGGAAATCATGAGTGCATTTTCAAAGGTCTCCATTTGCAAATGAAAAGCTCCACTTTGCTTTGGTTTAAAATTGTAAAAATGGCTAGGGTTTATATGTTGTTTTAAGGTATCCCCTTGTTATCATTTTTGTATCCCCTTGTTATCAATTTTCCCCATTTCCCATTTCTTTTTCCTTGTCTTTCTATGTAAATTTCCCTGGCAAAATTGGTGAAAAGCCCTAAACCCTACCCCTCTTCCCTAAGAAATAAAAATCAAACCCTAACTCTACCTCTCATAATATCCATGTAAATAAATTTATATAATGATGCATATGCAATGATTTTGCTATGATTTTTCCCTAGAATCCCTGTTTTATATATTATTATTCCCATTTTCCCTTTAAAGTATCCCTCCCCTAACATTCCCCTCGTGCTCCTTGTCCCCTTGAAACAGCATTTTAATCAGCATTTTACAAAGCAAAAACAGCAGTATATTTCAGCCACTTTGCTCTTAAAACAATGTCAGAAACCAAAACCAATTATGAGCAAAGTGATGACCAGGCATCAACTTCAGAGATTGAGGTACAGAGGAGGCCTCATAAGGGTGGAAAGGGTGGACATCATAGAAGAGAGGAGCCCACCTCTTTGGCAGATTTACAGGCTTGTCTTATGGCAGTCTCATGTTTCTGTTATATGTCTTGCTATGAGTTTTGCGAGAGGATCTCTCGGATTCAGCATCACAGGGAGTTGGCTCGCCTATTTGTTTTACATTTGCGTGATGGACATGTCAACCTTGCCGGGGTGGATTTTACATTGACACCCGAGGTGATTGCACAGGCCACAGGGATACCTAATGTCGGAGAGGTATGGAATAAGCGCAAGGTGTTGGACAGTGTTCAGTTTGAGCCTTTCATTAGACCTGCATTCATGAGACATTTGACGGGTGTATTTCCCTTCAGATTTTTGAGGAGTGAGTATGCTCCCATGATGAGGCTTATCATGCTCTTTTTCACCTGTGAGGGCAGATTTTCACAGATATATTCGTACCATATTCGCCTGATGATGCATTTCACACGGGTACAGATGATGAACATCCATGTTTTCATGTGCCAGAACATTGAGAGGATGGTGCCCTTGATGCAGAGGAAGAGCCCAGCACAGCAGTATAGGAGCCTCTATCATTACGGTTTGATTCAGCTTGTGGTCAGACATCAGTTGGCTCAGCAGGGTATCACATGGGAGGAGTTCATCTCTCGTGAGTTCTTTACAGCACCACCACCACATCCGGAGATTGTTCATGAGGAGGGAGGACCATCACAGCAGCATGATATCCCCGGGACTAGCCATGTCAGCTCTTCTCCATTGGTCACTTATCAGAGAGGCCACAACGCCTTATTTGCATCAGCTAGGCGAGTATTTTCTCCACACCAGGTGGAAGGGGTCTCGCCTTCTTCATCAGCACCACGAGTGTTATCTCCACACCAGGTGGAAGGGGCCTCATCTCCGACAGCAGCACAGGTATCAGAGAGGGGCAAACAACCCCAAGATTGATGAGGGCCCATCAGGTGTTCCAGATATAGAGCTTGTTGATCTTGATGTCAGTTCTCCTAGCCTAGAGTCAAAGGAGATCATTCAGCACCTTAGAGCTGAAAATGATGCATTGCAGAAGAGATTAGAAGGGGCACAATGGACAATCTCATATCTAGAAAAGTGCAACAAGCATTTGGAGGACGAGCAAACTCTTGATGAGTTGTGGAGGATTCGTAGTGACCGCAACTTGAATCGAAGAAGACCCGGTGATTTAGTGCCAGTTGAGCGAGAGGCTATGCTTATCCGACTCAATGCTCATTTATAGAGGCTGTTGGCTAAGGCCAACCAAGATAAGAAATTTCTGAGAAACATGAAGAATCATTATTGGGCACAGATGCACGTGTGCAAGGCAAAGATGAAGGTGCTCCAAAGGCGGTTGGTCAAAGCACAAAAACGGAGAAAAAGACCCGATCCCCTCCACATCTTGGCAGAGGCTTCCTTGAAGGAGCATGGCACTAAATAGCTCAGCCCCAGAACAAATTCCAAGAAATTTTGAGCATTTTGGGTCATTTTTGGTTTTTTCAGGCAAAAAACAGGTTTTGTCCCCTCAACGGGTCTCACCCCCCGCGCGACCCTTTCATTTGGCTACTCCGTTCCGGGAAAACTCAGCATTTCTGGATTTTTCATGAAAAGTTACACATGCTCACCCATTGCCAAGAGATTTTATGAAGTTTTGGGCCTCCTGAAAGTCAAAAAACAAGCAAAAAATGACTTTCTGCCACATTTTTGACACACAGAAAGCAGTCTTGGGAGATTGCAATTTTGGAAGGGCAAATGACAACCAAATTTATAAATTCCAGTTGGGTTGGAAAGTAGACTCACAGACCTTTCCAAAAAGCCTACTCTTTCCTCATTTGGACACCTGGAAGTACCCCAAAAGTGCCCTCAAAGGTGCGCGACCCGTCAGGAAATGGCGCGCGACCCATCAGGCAAATTTCTCAAAATTTCAGTGTACAGCTCAGCAAAACGCAGTTTTGACCATGTTTGACTTTTTGGAGTGGATTGTCATCATCCTTGATGTAAATAATGTAATTTTATGACACTTTTACACTTATGTATCTCTTCTAGAAGATTCATTCATGAAATAGGTGAAAATTAAATGAATGAATTGGTTTCCTAGCTTATAGAGGCAAGTTGTTTTGACTGCCTAGTTTTTAGTGCTTAGTTTAGAAGTGGTTGAAACAGCTCCTAGGATAGTGAGCTCGACCCCTAGAGGCAGGGAAAGATGTTAGATGATCTATATTATGTACTCTCTTGCTCATTTTCATGGTTGGACTCTTGAGAGAGAAGCTCTTATTGTATTACTCACTGTATCTCTGCAATTTTTGGCAAAGGAAGACCAGGGTTTTGCAGTCCTTTTTGGGATTCTTGTGGTCACATGTATTGATGGTGTGTTTCTCTTTGTACTTGTAAGTGTGTTATGTGAATCATTTCCTTACTTTTCCTTCTGCAAATTAGGCAAATGAAGTGTTAAAGTAGAATTCATGACTGTCATGCTCTGCTTTTAAGTTTGCTTAATATCAATGTTTTCAACTGTTTAAGGGGAATTCAAGGTTATTGCTTGCTCTCCTTAACTCCTCACCAGTTATTCTCATCCATCCACCTCTATCAAAGGCATCAATACTGTTTCCTACCTCGCCCCAAAGAAACCCCTGCAGAAACTATGTCCAATCCCCGCACCCAAAATTGCCATTCCCCAATTTTCCACCAAAAAACCCTAAAAATCCCAAATCAACCCTTTTGATCAGTTTACGAGCCTAAAATCAGTGTTACCCTATTGGTTATCTCACCCATTGAAGATCTTTATCGAGATAGACCGGAGAGAGCCCTCTCCTGCCCCGTAGGGCTAGCTACGAGGCTAAGTGGTTTGATGTTGCCTTGAGGTTTACCTTTCTCAGCCTGAGGTGAAATTTCAAGTGCTAACATACTGGCGACCATACTGGGGAGAACAAACTTGTCTGTGGATTGATGTGTTTGTTTCATAAGTCTTAGACGGAGCCTGAAGTTATGCCAGGTAGCCTTCGAAAAGCTTTTGCTTTGCATAAGTGGAAGTAGATAAACGCTGCTTCAGTCAATCTCCGTGAGCTTGTGAATACGACCACTTCATTTGCATTTTACCCCAGTACATGTATCAAGTTCAGATCTGATTGTTGATAGTGGACAACGATCAGACACTGACAAGGCTGAAATCATTCACTAGCGACTCCTTCACTGAAAACTCCAAAGATCGGTGCTTCATGGTGACTTCACTGCAGAGAGATCAGTAGCTGTGAGATTTTCAAGATGGATTGGATCGCAAGAAGATATGCTCCCTTGAGCCGAGAACACATCCCTGGTTTTCCAAATAAAATTCCAAAGGTAGATTGGTCAAGGAATATGCCTATATTTAATGATGATGGTAAGAAGGATGCTGCTCTACATCTAGTTAGATTTCATATGCATATTCGCAAGTTGAAGGTGGATTTTCCTGAAGATTGCTTGATGAAGATATTCTTGGCCACTCTGGAAGGTAAAGCCCAATCATGGTATGAAAGTTTGCCGCCTACTTGTATTTACTGTTTAAAGGATTTTCATGCTATGTTCATTGAACGATATAAGGACTCTTATCCATCATTAAATTTGGTTCATGACTGTTGTAAGCACGCTTATAGTTTTATTGAAAGCCTTGAGAAGTTTTATGAAGATGATAATTTTATGGACGTTGAGATTATGGAGGCTCTGTATGAGAAGCCATTTCAGCAGCACACAGAAATCTTAGAGGATATTTGTCAAGATCAGCAAGTTGAAGATTTCCATATGGTTGAAAATGAGGAAAGAGCAAATGTTGTTTCAGATCTGTCCATAGAAGAAGACAGCATGCACGTAACGCAGGAAAGTAATGTTCCAATCTCATAAAGTGATGATGATAAATCAGATCGGGAGATAAATTGTGATGAGGCAAAACATGTTGTTCCAGATCTCATAAAAGAGAGTTGTATTCTCGCGGCTGCCTCAAATGAAGAAAATGAAGTAGCATACCTAAATGCTCTCATTTCACCAACACTAGATCTTCATGAGGAGGTAGTTCATTGCCTCTGTGAAAAACAAGACGAGATCTTCGTTCAAGTAAGTGAAAAGGTTTCTCTGGATGCATTTATGATAGCAGATATAAATGTTGGTGTTGGGTTTCACGAAACATCTGAAATTTCTTTTCTCATGATTGATGAATGTAATGAGAATCTGGCTGTCATATCATATGAGGATGACCCACCATATTGTCAAACTACAGAAGATCAGAGCATACAAGATTACCTTTCAGATTCTTCATATGTTTCATGTGTTGAAATGTTTTTCCAAGAAGAGATCTGCTCATCCATTTGTTCGGAGTTTTTTGAAGCTTATGAGCATACTTTTACTGAAGCACATGATGAAGGCAAATCAGAATTTGAAACAAAGGATACCTTGTTCTTTCAGCAGGAGGTGGCAATGTCAAGTCTTCATGTTTTCCAGGATCCAATGGAAAATTTGTTATCGTCAGTAGTGAAGGTGATTATTGCAGTATTCAGTGATGAAGGAGAATATGGTCAACTATGTTTTTGGATGCCCAGTGATAGTTTTGTACTGTTGACCAGAAGTTCTGATAGGAAGAATCAATCAAGAAGCCATCTTCTTGATTGGTTGCATTGGCATTTTGATATAGTTTGATGTATATTGTCTTGTAAGAAACACAGGTGGTTGTCATCATGATTTCAAATCTTGATGTACTGCTGCCCTTCAATAAGCTTTGTAAGTTTTTGTTTTAGTTAAGTCAGTCATGAGTCATTTATGAGTCAGTTTTCAGTCATGTTGGTTTCATAATTGTGTCGAAGTTAGTTCGATTTTCAATCAATTGTCAAAGACAATAAAGTTGTCCAAATTTGGGTCACATGTGTAAATATTGACTCCATTACCCAATAATGATAAAGCACTGGTCTGCTCTCCCAGAGGTCTAAGGTTCTTGGTACCTCCAAGGAGCTACCATCCCCATTGGAGCCAATGTTAGAGTCGGTCTAGTAGCCCTCCATCAGCGATCAAAGCTCTTTGCATTTGCATAAATAGGTGTCTCATCAGTGTCATTCTTTGCATTCCATTAGGCATGCCATAACCCTGATGGAGGAGCTGGTGCCTTTGTCCCCCTCTTGGCATTGCTGGATCAAGGTTGTTTCAGTCCTTAAACTCTTTCAAGCTTACTTGTCTTGCCTTGAAGTCAAATTCTAGGTCTAGGGTTTTGGTCAAGATTGTCTTCAAGGTCATGTCTCTGAAGGTCAATAAGTGCCCAGCAAGCCAGAGGGATGATTTTCAAAGTGTTTCTTCGAAAATTTCTATCTTGTACAGTTAATTTTCACCTTGGATTTAAAAACCCTGTTTTTAAAGCCAAGGTCATTTTTCAAAATTTTGTAAAAAATGGTAAAAATTCACAAGGCTTCAAAGGACAGCATGTAACCCTGACTCCCTTGCCAAGATCCCTAAGATGCTATCCCTGCAAAAATTATCAAAGAAAAGCATCAAATCAATCAGTTTCAGGACAAAAGGAAACCAAAAAGTCAAGTTTATAAAGTGTCAAAGAAAAACATTATAAATTGGGTTATGATATGAAATTAATTCAAATAAAGTTATAAAAACCCCAATCTCCCTCCATCGAGCCTCATTGTGCATCCAAGTCATTGAGCAAGTGATTGCAAGTGAGTTCGAGCCAAAGTTGTGAGTTGCAGAGGCGCGCGACCCGTCAGACCAGGCGCACGACTCGTCAGAGGCGCGCGACCCGTTGAGCGCCCTCCGACAGTGCAAAATTGTAACGGGCGCGACCCGTTGGGTGAGGCGCGCGACCCGTCAGCGCCTTCATTGTAAAAACTGCCTGTAAATTCACCAAGGAGCCACAAAATCGCCGAATTGTGTGAGGTAGGCCCTCCAACTCAAAAATTTGTTGCTTGTTATGGTTAAAGGAAATCAGGAGTGCATTTTCAAAGGTCTCCATTTGCAAATGAAAAGCTCCACTTTGCTTTGGTTTAAAATTGTAAAAATGGCTAGGGTTTATATGTTGTTTTAAGGTATCCCCTTGTTATCATTTTTGTATCCCCTTGTTATCATTTTTCCCCATTTCCCATTTCTTTTTCCTTGTCTTTCTATGTAAATTTCGCTGGCAAAATTGGTGAAAAGCCCTAAACACTACCCCTCTTCCCTAAGAAATAAAAATCAAACCCTAACTCTACCTCTCATAATATCCATGTAAATAAATTTATATAATGATGCATATGCAATGGTTTTGCTATGATTTTTCCCTAAAATCCCTGTTTTATATATTATTATTCCCATTTTCCATTTAAAGTATCCCTCCCCTAACATTCCCCTCGTGCTCCTTGTCCCCTTGAAACAGCATTTTAATCAGCATTTTACAAAGCAGAAACAGCAGTATATTTCAGCCACTTTGCTCTTAAAACAATGTCAGAAACCGAAACCAATTATGAGCAAAGTGATGACCAGGCATCAGCTTCAGAGATTGAGGTACAGAGGAGGCCTCATAAGGGTGGAAAGGGTGGACATCATAGACGAGAGGAGCCCACCTCTTTGGCAGATTTATAGGCTTGTCCTATGGCAGTCTCATGTTTCTGTTATATGTCTTGCTATGAGTTTTGCGAGAGGATCTCTTGGATTCAGCATCACAGGGAGTTGGCTCGCCTATTTGTTTTACATTTGCGTGATGGACATGTCAACCTTGCCGGGGTGGATTTTACATTGACACCCGAGGTGATTTCACAGGCCACAGGGATACCTAATGTCGGAGAGGTATGGAATAAGCGCAAGGTGTTGGACAGTGTTCAGTTTGAGCCTTTCATTAGACCTGCATTCATGAGACATTTGACGGGTGTATTTCCCTTCATATTTTTGAGGAGTGAGTATGCTCCCATGATGAGGCTTATCATGCTCTTTTTCACCTGTGAGGGCAGATTTTCACAGATATATTCATACCATATTCGCCTGATGATGCATTTCACACGGGTACGGATGATGAACATCCCTATTTTCATGTGCCAGAACATTGATAGGATGGTGCCCTTGATGCAGAGGAAGAGCCCAGCACAGCAGTATAGGAGCCTCTATCATTACGATTTGATTCAGCTTGTGGTCAGACATCAGTTGGCTCAGCAAGGCATCACATGGGAGGAGTTCATCTCTCGTGAGTTCTTTACAGCACCACCACCACATCCGGAGATTGTTCATGAGGAGGGAGGACCATCACAGCAGCATGATATCCCCGGGACTAGCCATGTCAGCTCTTCTCCATTGGTCACTTATCAGAGAGGCCACAGGGCCTTATTTGCAGCAGCTAGGCGAGTATTTTCTCCACACCAGGTGGAAGGGGTCTCGCCTTCTTCATCAGCACCACGAGTGTTATCTCCACACCAGGTGGAAGGGGCCTCGTCTCCGACAGCAGCACAGGTATCAGAGAGGGGAAAACAGCCCAAGATTGATGAGGGGCCATCAGGTGTTCCAGATATAGAGCTTGTTGATCTTGATGTCAGTTCTCCTAGCCTAGAGTCAAAGGAGATCATTCAGCACCTTATAGCTGAAAATGATGCATTGCAGAAGAGATTAGAAGGGGCACAATGGACAATCTCATATCTAGAAAAGCGCAACAAGAAGTTGGAGGACGAGCAAACTCTTGATGAGTTGTGGAGGATTCGTAGTGACCGCAACTTGAATCGAAGAAGACCCGGTGATTTAGTGCCAGTTGAGCGAGAGGCTATGCTTATCCGGCTCAATGCTCATTTAGAGAGGTTGTTGGCTAAGGCCAACCAAGATAAGAAATTGCTGAGAAACATGAAGAATCATTATTGGGCACAGATGCACGTGTGCAAGGCAAAGATGAAGGTGCTCCAAAGGCGGTTGGTCAAAGCACAAAAACGGAGAAAAAGGCCTGATCCCCTCCACATCTTGGTAGACGCTTCCTTGAAGGAGCATGGCACTAAATAGCTCAGCCCCAGCACAAATTCCAAGAAATTTTGAGCATTTTGGGTCATTTTTGGTTTTTTCAGGCAAAAAACAGGTTTTGTCCCCTCAACGGGTCTCACCCCCCGCGCGACCCTTTCATTTGGCTACTCCGTTCCGGGAAAACTCAGCATTTCTGGATTTGTCATGAAAAGTTACACATGCTCACCCATTGCCAAGAGATTTTATGAAGTTTTGGGCCTCCTGAAAGTCAAAAAACAAGCAAAAAATGACTTTCTGCCACATTTTTGACACACAGAAAGCAGTCTTGGGAGATTGCAATTTTGGAGGGGCAAATGACAACCAAATTCATAAATTCCAGTTGAGTTGGAAAGTAGACTCATAGACCTTTCCAACAAGCCTACTCTTGCCTCATTTGGACACCTAGAAGTGCCCCAAAAGTGCCCTCAAAGGCGCGCGATCCATCAGGAAAATTTCTCAAAATTTCAGTGTACAGCTCAGCAAAACGCAGCTTTGACCATGTTTGACTTTTTGGAGTGGATTGTCATCCTCCTTGATGTAAATAATGTAATTTTATGACACTTTTACACTGATGTATCTCTTCTAGAAGATTCATTCATGAAATAGGTGAAAATTAAATGAATGAATTGGTTTCCTAGCTTATAGAGGCAAGTTGTTTTGACTGCCTAGTTTTTAGTGCTTAGTTTAGAAGTGGTTGAAACAGCTCCTAGGATAGTGAGCTCGACCCCTAGAGGCAGGGAAAGATGTTAGATGATCTATATTATGTACTCTCTTGCTCATTTTCATGGTTGGACTCTTGAGAGAGAAGCTCTTATTGTATTACTCATTGTATCTCTGCAATTTTTGGCAAAGGAAGACCAGGGTTTTGCAGTCCTTTTTGGGATTCTTGTGGTCACATGTATTGATGGTGTGTTTCTCTTTGTACTTGTAAGTGTGTTATGTGAATCATTTCCTTACTTTTCCTTCTGCAAATTAGGCAAATGAAGTGTTAAAGTAGAATTCATGATTGTCATGCTCTGCTTTTAAGTTTGCTTAATATCAATGTTTTCAACTGTTTAAGGGGAATTCAAGGTTATTGATTGCTCTCCTTAACTCCTCACCAGTCATTCTCATCCATCCACCTCTATCAAAGGCATCAATAATGTTTCCTACCTCGCCCCAAATAACCCCCTGCAGAAACTGTGTCCAATCCCCGCACCCAAAATTGCCATTCCCCAATTTTCCACCAAAAAACCCTAAAAATCCAAAATCAACCCTTTTGATCAGTTTACTAGCCTAAAATTAGTGTTACCCTATTGGTTATCTCGCCCATTGAAGATCTTTATCAAGATAGACTGGAGAGAGCCCTCTCCTGCCCCGTAGGGCTAGCTACGAGGCTAAGTGGTTTGATGTTGCCTTGAGGTTTACCTTTCTCAGCCTGAGGTGAAATTTCAAGCGCTAACACAATCAAGGGAAAATATTTACACAAAGCTATTTATGAGAAGGAAATGTTGGCAATACTACATGCACTTAAGAAATGGTGACCCTACCTAATGGGAAGACACTTCAAGGTAAAAACGGATCATGATAGCCTTAAATACTTTTTAGAATAAAGATTATCCTCTAAAGAACAACAAAAATGGGTCACAAAGATGTTGGGTTATGACTTTGAAATCATGTACAAAAAAGGGAAACAAAATGTTGTGGCAGATGCACTCTCAAGAAAGGATGAGGATGTGGAAGCATTGTTGTGCGCCATTTCTATTATCCAACCAGATTGGATAAACGAAGCAAGGAGGAATGGAAGAATGACGAAGAAGTGTGGGAACTTATTCAAAAGTTACAACAAGATTCCAGTACATTTGATACATTTAGCTGGAAAAATGATTCGTTATGGTACAAAGATCGCTTATACCTCTGGAAGAATTCCCAACTCAAACAAAATATTCTTCTAGAATTGCACGCTTATCCTTTAGGAGGGCACTCAGGATTTTTAAAAACTTACCACGGGGTTAAGAAGGAATTCTTTTGGGATGGCCTTAAATCGGATATTCAAAAGTGTGTGGCGGAATGTTTGGTATGCCAACAAAATAAACCTGAAACAATTAAGACACTAGGTCTATTACAACCTTTATCCATTCCAAGCCAACGTTGGGAGGAGGTTTCAATGGATTTTATCACAGGTTTACCCAAGTCTGAGGGAAAGAGTGTCATCATGGTGGTAGTTGATAGACTTACCAAGTATGCACACTTTTGTGCATTATCACATCCATTTAAAGCCAGTACATTTTATACGGCATTTATGAAAACAATTCAAAAGCTACATGGAAACCCAAAGATTATTGTAAGTGACAGAGATCCCATTTTTACAGGAAATTTTTGGACAGAATTATTTTCTTGTCTTGGTACTCAGTTAGCTCATAGCTCATCTTATCATCCGCAATCTGATGGGCGAATGGAGATAGTAAATAAATGTTTGGAAGGATATCTTCATTGCTTTGTATCTGATAAGCAGACACAATCGGTCAAATGGTTGCCTCTAGCTAAATGGTGGTATAACACTTCCTTCCATACTGCAACAAAAATGACCCCATTTATGGTGCTTTATGGATATCAGCCACCATCCATCACATCATATTTAAGAGAAAATTCTAAGGTTCAAGCAGTGGAAAATCACATCGAGCATCAACAACAAGTTCTCCAACTCTTAAAGGATAACTTCGTGTTGGCGCAGAATAGAATGAAACAACAGGCAGATCAACATCGCAGTGAAAGAAGTTTTGATGTAGGTGATTGGGTATTCCTACGGCTACAACCATATAAACAAATGCCCCTCAAGAAAGCTAAGAAGGATAACAAATTGTCACCAAAGTATTATGGTCCGTACAAGGTGTTGCAAAAGATTGGTACTATGGCATACAACTTGGAGCTTCCTGCAGCTTCTCAACTACACCCAATTTTCCATGTTTCATGTTTAAATAAGGTTATAGGTGACAAGATCCCAGTTCAAACAATATTGCCAGAACTTGACGAGGAAGGGAAAATTATATTGGAACCGGAAGCAGTAATAGAAACAAGAACTCGACAACTACGAAATCGATCCATTTCAGAGTATCTCATCAAGTGGAAGAACTTATATGTTAGACCCCTATACTACTAGTGTAACCCCTTATTTGTTATTAGTACAACCCACTTATTATATTGAAGTACCCATGTAGTGCCCATATTGTTACTACTGTGTCCCATAGAAGCCCACTATTGTTATTATTGTGCCCTTACATTATTATTGTTATGTCGGCTCTGATTATGTTATGACCCCTTAGACTCCTATATATAGAAGGGAGGTCTTTTCATTTGTATCATCCAAGAATTGTTCATTTATGCAACGTAAAGGAGGTTTCCCCCTCGAAGAGGCTGAATTCTAAGGCGTTGATCTATCTTTTCTATCTTTTTCTCGAGCTGGTTTCATAACATTTGGTATCAGAGCTTTGGATTCTAGGGTTTCGCTGCTCCAAACAAGTCATCGTGGCATTTTCGCTATAACTTTTTTTCTTCGACGTTTTAGAAGTTGCAAAAAAAACCATTTGAGAAGAAATCACGCTGAACCTCGAGTCCTAATTTCAGAGCTTTTCGCGCTATATTTGTGGAGATATGATTTGAGGAAGTTGGTCTTTTTGCAGACTCCTGAATTACATTCCAAACAGGTGACCTGGGGAAAATCGTCATAACTTTCTCTCTGGGGATCAGATTTAAATTTCGTAAGAAGGTACAGAAAGAAGACGGACTGTAGTTTCTTGTATGCATTTTTAAAATCCAAAGGTTGAAACAGTCACTCGTGGCACGTCGTACAAGTTCGCTCTACTGAACTAGTCTATAATCAGGTCATCTTGGGAGATTATGCATAACTTTTCTTGGAGAATCCAATTTGGATTAGACTAGAGGCATTGGAAAGAGGACACATAGGGCTACTACAAGACGCAATTTCAGAACTTAAAGATCCGAAAGTACAGAGTTACAGTCGTTTCAAGATCGAGCTCCTAAAATCAAGAAAAAGCAAGATGAGGAAGTTTGATGGCAAGGATCCGGTAAATTGGATACTTCAGATGGAGCAATATTTTGATCTACATGGTGTACCACTGTTACAAAAGGTATGTATTG
Source organism: Pinus tabuliformis (assembly GCA_031772625.1). Classification (NCBI taxonomy): domain Eukaryota; kingdom Viridiplantae; phylum Streptophyta; class Pinopsida; order Pinales; family Pinaceae; genus Pinus; species Pinus tabuliformis. Next base: position 597,260,081 of record CM062820.1, read on the forward strand.
CATCTTCATATTTAGAACCGGATCAATTTTTATGGTATGAAGGGCTTTGTTCTCGTAAACAACTTGTTATGTGGTCAATCTTCACAGAGGAAATTATAGCACATTATGAGGATACAAAGAGCAACACCTTCTTTAGAGCAACACCACAACAATTGGAAAGAGTAAAAGGGCTTTGTGACATAGTGGAAAGCAAAATTATGGAAACCAGGAAGCATACCCCTCACAACTATAAAGATGGAAGTGTTGTTTCTCCTAGCTTTCCACAACCTACAAGGGTTACACCACAACAATTGGAAGAAAAAAGAGAAAAAGGGCTTTGTTACAATTGTGATAGCAAATGCACTAAAGGTCATAAGTGTGCTGAAAAGAAGTTATTTTACATAGAATATGAAGAGGAGGAAGAAAAGGATCAAGAAACATCAAAAGAAGAAGATATACGCCAGGACCCCACCCCAGAGAAAGAAGAAATGAATCAGACCATATCTTGTAAAGCATTGGCAAGAATTACCACTCCTCAAACTCTAAAGATAGAAGGACATATCAAGAAGAAAAAGGTGCAAGAAGTGAAAGATCACATCAAGAAAGAAGAAATGAATCCAACCATATCTTGTAATTCATTGGTCGAAATTACCACTCCTCAAACTATCAAGATAGAAGGACATATCAAGAAGAAAAAATTTCAATAAGTGAAAGATCACATCGAGCATCAAGAAATGAATCCGACCATATCTTGTAAAGGATTGGAAGAAATTACCACTCCTCAAACTCTAAAGATAGAAGGACATATCAAGGAGAAAAAGGTTCAAGCAGTGAAATATCACATCGAGCATCAACAACAAGTTCTCCAAATTTTAAAAGATAACACCAGTAGATCAACATCGTAGTGAAAAATGTTTTGATGTAGGTGATTGGGTATTTTTATTGCTACATCTCAACCAAGCTATTTATGAGAAGGAAATGTTGGCAATACTACATGCACTTAAAAAATGGCGACCTTACCGAATGGGAAGACTCTTCAAGGATGAGGATGTTGAAGCATTGTTTTGTGCTATCTCTATTATCCAACCAGATTGGATAAACGAAGCAAGGGATGAATGGAAGAAGGATGAAGAAGTATGGCCACTTATTCAAAAGTTGCAAAAGATCCCAATTCAAACAATATTGCCAGAAATTGAAGAGCAAGGAAAAATCATATTGGAACCTGGAGCAGTCACAGAAAAAAGAACCTGATAGCTACGAAATCGATCAATTTCAGAGTATCTCATCAAGTGGAAGAACTTACCCGCTGAAGATTCCACATGGGAGGACAAAAATTTTATACAGAAGCATTGAGGACAACGCTTTTTGAAGGAGAGGGGCATGTTAGGCCCCTATACTACTAGTGTAACCCCTTATTGTTATTAGTACAACCCACTTATTATATTGATGTACCCATGTAGTGCCCATATTGTTACTATTGTGGCCCATAGAAGCCCATTATTGTTATTATTGTGCCCTTATATTATTATTGTTATGTCGGCTCTGATTATGTTATGACCCCTTAGACTCCTATATATAGAAAGAAGGTCTTTTCATTTGTATCATCCAAGAATTGTTCATTTATGTAATGTAAAGGAGGTTGCCCCCTCGAAGAGGCTGAATTCTAAGGCGTTGATCTATCTTTTCTATCTTTTTCTTGAGCTGGTTTCATAACATTATCAGCTGAAGATTCCACATGGGAGGATGAGAATTTTATACAAAAGCATCTAGAACTACTCAAGCATTGAGGACAACACTTTTTTGAAGGAGAGGGGCATGTTAGGTCCCTATAATACTAGTGATGCCCCCATTAATATTGTAGTTGTATCCATTTAATATTGTTGTGCCCCTATTGTCCCCATATTGTTATTACTATGCCCCATAGAATCTCTCTATTGTTATTTTTGTGCCTTTATCTTATTATTGTTAGGTTGGCTTGGTTATATTGTGACCCCTTAGACCCCCATATATAGAAAGGAGGTTTTGTCATTTGAATCATCGAAGAATTATTCATTTGTGTAATGTAAAGGAGGTTGCCCCCTCGAAGAGGCTGAATTCTAAGGTGTTCAACTATCTTTTCTATCTTTTTGTGAGCTGGTTTCATAACAGGTATGATGTGAATTTATTTTAATTTATTTTAAATCTAATGGAAATTATGTTCTTTGTATAGGAATGCATGAACATGCCTGGTTGGGTGGTTTAAATTGACTACAAGAATTTGAAACAACAAAAGAAATTGGAAAATGCAGCAGTATGTTGGTAAAGTATTCAAGAGAAAGGTCAATGTGGGACATTGGTACCCAATAGTTTCCATTGATTTCCATGAGCATGCTATGACCGGTATGATGGCTTTAAGGTGGGGATATGCCTTGGTTTTTGGACCTTCCGATGCGAGGAAACCTTGCCGAGGAATGGACTGCCGGGGATGGGGGTGCCAGTAGAACTTGGAAGGTGAGTGAATGCACAAAACAAGGTGACTGGACTGCCCGAGGGACTATGTAGCAGAGAAGGGAAGGCTGGGGATGTATTTGTTTTGGTCATTAGCATTTCCATATGGAATCATATGCACATTGGGAGTGTTCCCTGGAACAATGAGTCGGTACTTGTTCACTGAGAGGGCAAGTGGCGTAGGATTATAGTGTTGGACATTGGATGCAGATTTGACCTTGCAGTGGATTCTAGACTTCCTAGGAAGGAGGTGAATCCTCTTATTACTTTGAGGTTGGAGGTGTGAGCCGTTGGATTCCCTTGTTGTGGATGCAGGTATCATATCCTTTTATTTGTTGGTTGAGAAAAGGTGCCTATGTGCATATGTGTGTATCATTGTAGATATTGTATCAAGATGGATTTATAAAGCTCCATAGTCATTACGGTTATTTGATGGTTGAAGCAAAATGTGTATGTGTGTATATGTGGTTGTTATTGTAAATATCGTAATGAGTTGCGTTATAAAGCTCTAGTAAATGGTATGTTTGTCATGTTTAGCAGATGGTCATTGTAAATATTGCAATGAGATATGTTATAAAGCTCCATGGGCAATATGTTTTGTTTTCAGCAGTCTTGCTAGTTATAGGTGTCATTGAACACCGAGGACAGTGTTCCCACAAGGGGGAGGGTTCTGTAAAAACCCTGGTTAAAAATTTATGTAAAAAAATATAAGACCATAGTCATGGGACACTTATTCCAAGTTGAATGGTGGGAAAAACATCCTAGTGGGTGTTCATTTCAGTTATTATGGCTAAGGAAATTGTCAAAGGAAATGGAAAAGGCTTTGGAAAGGAAAAATGGCATTTTGGCACATTTATTTATGAAAATAAATGAAATTAGGAGAAAAGGAAGGTGAAAGGTCACAGGTTGCATGTGAGGAGGAAAATGAAGGAAAATAATGGAAATTGAAGAAAATAGAGGCCTCATTAATAAAAAGGCTTTTGAGGATCATTGGGTAGGTTTGGTATGTTCAGTTTTGGAGCTCTCTCATTATTCTCTCTCTCTCTCTCACTCTTGGACACTTAGAGTTTTCTTGGAGCACTTAGCATTGGAGAAAGAAAGGCAAAGGAAGGCAAGAAGAAGGAAGGAGCAAGCAAGGAAGAGCAGGATCAAGCAGTTACAACAAGATTCTTTGCACATATTGATTTGCATGTGCAGTTTCCTTGCCAGATTTGGCATGCATGGTATTGCATGTGGTTCTTTTTCGTGGCATGGGTTTTGCAAGGTGTGATAGTGTTTTTAGCCTAGCCTTACCATTTCTAGATATCCTTGATGAGATGGGTTCTCATACTTTGGTTGAGTTGGATTTTTGGATGGATTTGAAGCTGAGTGAAGTGGATATTTGAAATGAAAAACACATGGCCTAGTGATCCCTGAACCAGAATGTGAATCACAGAAAAGCCACTGGCATAGTAACCCCTAAGGCAAAATGTTAGTTGTGGTAAAGCCAGGATTGTGTGCCTCGATGGGCCTAGTAATCCTTGCCGGTGAATGGTGAGATATACGGTAAAGCCAAGAGATAGATTTCTCTCCGTTGGGCCTAGTAGTCCCAGGATGGGATGAATGGTAAACCCTGGAGAGTGGGTCTTGGTGTAGGTCCTAGTGATACCTATATTAGGTTGTGGATTACAGTAAACCTTGAGAGACTAGGAGGCATTAAAATTCCTCACGGTGTAGGCGGAGAAATCTAGTAGCATCCATGCTTGTTTGGTTCTTTTTGGTTGGTTACGAGTCCCACATCATGCTTGGAATATGGCACAGGGGTGATTGGCTAAATAGATATTTGGTTCAACCAATCTATGGTAAGGTGGAACGTGATAGTCCCATCCCTAGTTGGTTTTTACATTCATTAATGAGAAATTCATTCCCTTGGTTTTTCATGTGTAAATGTACTGGTTTATATGTGGATTCTATGGCTAATGTATTCATGGTATTTATGTTATTATGTTGTTGGTTATGAGCATGTATTCTGACAGTGATGATGTATGGATCTCCTCATGTTTCTATTTGTAAACGAATAAACAATGTATCTATGACCTAATAGATGATAATGCAACAAATTATATAAGGAAACAATTCTTCTTAATGATTCTCAGATAAGTATGAGACTACTACGCTTAAATATGTTGTTTACACTGGTAGATTACATTGATGCCAAGTGTTTGAAAGAATTTCAGTCCCACTTGAGGATGGTCAGACCTAGTCCTGGAGTTAGTTTTTGGTTTATTAGTCTTATCATTATGTGTTTGATGGATTCCGGAAGTTACAGCAAGTTCTGGGCAGTGGTCAGAATTCTCGGCTTGAAAAGTGCCTTAAATCCCGCAGACTCTGGCACAGGTCTGCTGGAAATAGTCCCTGGATGTAGGCATGTAGGCCTGTGGAAGTGTCCAAGGCTCTCTGGAAGTTGGCATTCCCATAGCATGGGAGTGTCCAAAGGTTTAATAGCCTAAAAACTCAGTGGGACCCAGGGGCATGAGAACTTAGTGCTTGGGATGGTTCCCACGAGTGTTGTTGCTAATGTGGACCATATGTTTGATGTTATTCAACTAATTCCACTTCCCTAAGGTCACCTAGGAGGTTGAATCATATCATAGTAGCCTCTCGTCGCATGTTTACCCTGGTTGGTCGGTGACTTGTGTAGATGTGGGAGGAGGGTGTTACATTTAGACATGCTAAATGTGCTTCAATAGATTTATGCACTCTTCTAGTGCTCCAAATTTGCTCTACAAATATATATTACTTGTTATGTTGGCTTCACATATGATCATTGTTTACAGGTTGGTATTTCATTCTTTTTTTAATAACAATTGCAGATCCATTGTGATATATTGGTGGGTCCTCATTGTTGTGATGTTCAGCATTTGCGTTTCTTTTGTTCACGTCTTCATACATAATGTCTTTAGATTAAAATGTTAAATATTTTCTTTTAGTATCCATACATGGATACCATTACAAAACTCAAAAGCATACTTTAGAAAAAATGCATTTAACATAAAGATTTCAATTGGTAACTTAATAAGGGAAGGAAAAAACGATGGCGGCGCATCTTGGTTAGGGTTTCTGTGCACTGTTACAGACACAGAGCTGGAAGCGAACAGATCGAGGCTAGTGGTTTTACTCAGAAGGGGACAAGAACTGACCCTCCAGATGGTCAACGAGGGGTCCATTGGGACCCCTTCTTTTAAACAAATAGTCATGCAGAAGCAGAAGCAAACAGCGCAGGAAGGAGTCAGAATTTCAGGATACGAAAGGCTCAAGCAGAACAGCGGGAAAAATAAGGAGAAAAAACAAGAAGAAGTCAGAGAGCCCAGTAGCAACCCACAAGTCAAAGGAAAAGGAAATGAGGGTTTGGAGAACAATGGAAAAAATGACACTACAGGACAAAAACTTACAGTTAATAATGAGAAACAGTCAAAGGAGAAGGGGGAACATAAGGAAGGCTCCCAGGGGAAAGAAGAAACGGAATGTGAAACCAGCTCGAACCCCAGCAACAACCCAACAGCAAACGGAACCTGCAAACCTAAAAAAGCAGAGACCCTCAGAGTTGTCATAATAGATCCGGAGATTCAAGCTTATCGAGAGCACATGGCAGAGCATGCAGTCATTTGCAAGTTTATGGGCTTATGGCCAACTGAAAGAGCACTATGTCAATGGATACGACAACAATGGAAACCCAAGGGCGATGTGAAACTACACTTAGGAGCAAAAGGCTTCTTCACTGTAGTGTTCACCAACCTAGAAGACAAGGACAGAATTTTTGATGGAGGCCCGTATTTCTTAGCTTCAGCAGGTCTCTACATGCGACCATGGAAACCAAATTTTGTTCCAGAAAGAGAAACTTTCACTCAGGTACCAGTATGGATCCGTCTGTTTTCTCTTCCCATAGACTATTGGGGTCTATCAGCTCTGAAACAAATTGGGGATCAGCTGGGTACTTTTATCAAAGCCTCAGAAGCGACAATACAAAGAAAATACACCTCGTGTGCAAGAATCTGCGTGGAAATGGACGTATCTGGTGCTCTACATGAGGGTTTATGGCTAGAGTACAGGGATGAGGATTACTTCCAAGCAATAGACTATGAAAAAATTCCTTTTCGCTGTCGAAGATGTCATGAGCATGGATATCTAATGAGGGAATGCCCTCTGAATAAACAAGAAGAAGTTACTAAAACAGACCAAGCAGACAGAGGCAGAGATAACTTTGTAAAACCAAAGATAAGACAAAGAGCCAACCGAAGAAGAACAAACATAATAGAAACAGAACGAGGTCACCACAGGAATACTTTTGAAATCCTAGAATTAGACACAGACTCAGAGGATTTGAACAAAGCTCTAACCTCCAATGGAGGGCTAACAGATAAAGCTGGGCAAGCCACAAAAGAAACAGAAGAAACCATTATTAGCACAGAAGTCCAAATGAAGGAACAAACAGAAGAGCCAGAGGAGGATGCAGACATGCTCACCAGTGATGGAGGAAGCGATGACTTAGAGTTGGAGGAGGTTCTAGAAAAGGAAGGGATGAACCTACCAGTCATGGCCGAGAACTGGAAAGCTCGAGGCATAGAAAACGTGCCGGATGAAGAAATCAGGAAGGTCAATGAGCTATTTATAGCTAGGCAGAAAGCAGAGTTAGAAAGGCAAAGTAGAAAGTTAGGTATAGCAAGGGGAGCTGGGAACCACCCAAAGAGTCTTCTCTGCAACTCAACAAGTTCAAAGCAAAGGAAGAAGAGAGGCCGGAGAACAAGTGGTGAAGTTCTGCAGGAGCTTGGGATAATAATGATAAACTCAGGGAAGATGAAGGCTCTAAATGCCTTCCCATCTTACCAATAATTCTTCTAGTTAATCATGAAAATCATATCATGGAATGCAAGAGGGCTAAACAGCCAAGCAAAGCAGAGAGTTCTAAAAAGAAAATTTCAGAAAGATAAACCGGATATCATTTTCATTCAGGAAACTAAATGCAGCAATACAAGCATGGCTAACATCAGTAAGAAGCTCGGCAATCACATAAAGTATATGGAAGTAGAGAGTCAGGGACGAGAAGGAGGTTTAGTCACTATGTGGGACTCGAGGATGTTTCAAGTCCTCTCAGCAGAAGCAACCAAAGCATTTATAGCCGTGGAAGCCCAACCCACAGGTAACTCTGAATCCTTCTTATGCATAAATGTTTATGGACCGCAGAAGATAGAGGATAAAATAACCTTTTTAAGCTCTCTGTTAAGTTTGATTTCTAGGCATCCATATTCCAAATGCATTATGGGGGGTGACTTTAACATGATAACTACCCTTCTGGAGAAGAAAGGGGGAATAAGAAAACTCAGTAAGGATGCGGAATTATTCACAAATTTCATTGACAATGCTAAACTGGTGGATATCCCACCTAAGAGTGGCACTTTTACGTGGAATAACAGACGAGGTGGCGATAGGCTGATTGCCTCTCGTTTGGATAGATTCATCATCTCTGAGAGCATCATTATGGATGGTATTCTAGTTGAGTCAGACATCCTTCCAAGTGGAGGATCTGACCACTGGCCAATATCTTTAATAGCAGCTATCCATGGCACTCCAAGGAATAAACCCTTCAGATTCGAAAAATTTTGGCTGGAACACCCCAACTTCCTCAATAGGGTGGAGAAATGGTGGTCTAAACCTATGATTGGAAGGGGATCCAAAATGTTTAATCTTCAGAAGAAACTAAGGTACACTAAAGCCAAAATTAAAGAATGGAACATTACAAAGTTTGGAGATATTTTTAAGGAGAAAACCTTGATAGAAGATAAACTGGAACAGATTCACAAAGCTTGGGCTTCAGGGCACAACAGTGAGGAGTCTGTAGAGCAGGAAAAAGCTTTAACTCATCAATGGCATACACGCTGTCAGCAAGAAGAAACTCTTTGGAAGCAGAAATCCAAAATTCGGTGGCTAAAAGAGGGTGAGCAGAATACCAAATTCTTTCACATATCTGCTCTAGATTACAGGAGTGCGAATAGAATACTAGAACTCAAGGATGAGAATGGTGAAACTTTAAAGAATCACCAAGACATAGCCGCTTTACTCACTAGGCATTTCAGCATTATTGCCCAGGAACCACAAGCAAATAGAGAGGATGCCATAAAGGAGCTCATTACGGCCATCCCCAAAACTATCACCAACGAACAGAACTCAGCTCTAAGCATAGAAATCACCCTAGAGGAAGTGGAAGAAGCAGTCAGAAGTATGCCTAGTGATAAGACCCCTGGACCGGATGGTTTCACCATTAATTTTTACAAAGCTTGCTGGCACCTAGTAAAACATGAAATATGGGAAGTTGTTGAGGACTCTAGGCGATCTGGTTCCATCCTCAAATCTCTTAACTCCACCTTCATAGCGCTTATCCCAAAGATGGAAGAAGCAAACACTCCTGAGAAGTTTAGACCAATTGCTCTGTGTAATGTCATTTATAAAATCATATCGAAAGTTATAGCTAATAGACTGAAGCCAATTCTTCCTGGCCTCATTCCAAAAGAGCAAGCGGGGTATGTCGAAGGGAGATAGATCTTAGACAATATTCTTCTAGCTCAAGAAATGATTCACACCCTTCAAACTAGAAAATTAGCAGGGATGTTAATGCAGCTTGATCTATCGAAAGCCTATGATAAAGTTAGTTGGCAGTATCTAGAAGCCATTCTAAAAGCCTTCGGTCTGCAAGCAATGGATCAATTGGATTCTAGCCCTTATTAAGTCCTACAGATTCTCGATCCTTGTCAATGGATCCCCTTCTGAACCCTTTTCACCCACTCGTGGAATCAGACAAGGAGACCCTCTCTCCCCCTTCCTGTTCGTAATTCTCATGGAAGGACTCAGCAGACTCATAGCCAAAGCAAAAAGAGAAGGGAAGATCAAGGGACTTCAGCCTCTCCAATCTATTCCAGCAACAACACACCAACAATTTGTGGATGATACGATGTTACATGGAACCCCCACATTGAAAGAGGCTCTAGCTTTCAAGAAAATCCTTGATCTTTTTAGCAAGGCATCGGGAATGGAAATTAACCTTTCCAAGTCCACGATTTTTTTCTTTCACACCCATCCAGCTATTCAGAAGCATCTCTCTAATTTACTTGGATTCAGAAAAGGATGTCTACCTTCAAGATATTTGGGAGCACCTCTAACACTCAAACCCTGGCAAAAAGGGCACTGGGAGAAAATCTTGGCTAACCTGGAGAAAAGGTGTAAGCACTGGACGCACAGGGCACTTAATTTTGCTAGGAGATTAGTTCTCACCAAGGCAGTTCTGCAGGCTATCCCACATTACTTACTCTCCATGCTGCCGTCCCCCAAGGGCATCCTTCAACAAATTAGAACAATCCAAAGATCCTTTTTATGGAATGGTAATGGGGAAAAGAAAAAATGGGCGCTTGTGGCATGGCACAAACTCTGCAAACCAAAAATTTTGGGAGGCCTAAATCTGGTGGATCCTTCAATCATCAACATGACTTGTGGTGCAAAACTCTGGTGGCGATGGATAAAAGAGCCCCATCTCCCCTGGGCAAGACATTGGAAAGAGAAATATACCCCTGAATGCAATAATCAGGATCTTATTAGACTTCAGGAGGTTCCTGAGGGATCCCCCATATGGAATCTTGCCAGGAAAAATCGCAACTTGGTGCAGGAAAACAGTTTTTGGGAAATTCGGAATGGGCATTCAGCTCTTTTTTGGGAAGATGCGTGGCAGCAACTCCCAAAACTGGAAAAGCCCGAACTCGATCTTCTCAAGCAGAAATGCCAACACGAGGGCCGATACAAAGTCCATCAATACTGGAACTGGAACAGCAGGGATCCCATCTGGAGAGAATGGTTAAACTTCAACTTCGACAACAGCAATGGGGAAAATGACAGCACAAAGCATCTAATTGACCAACTACTCAAAAGGAAGATAAGGAATACGGAAGAAAAGGACCAGCTTAGATGGGGAATGAAAGGCAGCGGAAATTTCTCACTCAAGGAAGCCAGGGAACTGATAGAGAATGCAGAGCAGCGGGAGGTCATGCCCTGGAGTCATAACGTGTGGAACAGCCTGTTTTGGCCAAAAATCAAAACGTTCCTCTGGCTTTTAATGAGGAAGAAAACCATGACATGGGAAAATCTACGCAATAAAGGCTTTTATGGGCCGTCCAGATGCCCAATGTGCCTGGTAGAGGAAGAAACAATAAATCATTTATTTAATTCCTGTGACTGGGCTTGTCATTTATGGAATTGGGCAAAGGGTATTTTGCTAAACTCTAACAGAAATAGGGAGTCCATCCAAGATACTATACAAAATTGGCAAAAAAATTACTCAAAGAATTCCAGAGTCAACAGCATTTGGATAGTTATGCCAGGTTTCTTAACATGGACCATATGGAAGGAGCGTAAACGGAGAATATTCCAAGATGAATACAGAAATACGGAGCATGCCATCGATACTCTTATGACAAATATTAGACAGTTAATTCAAGTAAAAGTCAAAACGGAAACTAATGAGAAGCCTTCGTCTGGTGACTTACGGATTTTAAAACTCTTCCAGATGGACATCAACCAGAGCATGGCTACGTCGAGAGGCCAGCAGAACCCGCAGTCTGAGTCCAACAGTTGGAAATATCCGCCGGTTGGTTGGCTGAAGCTGAATTTTGATGGCACGTCCAGAGGAAACCCTGGGTTGGCGGGTATAGGAGGCATCATAAGAAACCATGAAGGATACATTCTTCATATTTACTGCAAAGCTCTGGGAGAAGGGACAAACAATGAAATGGAGTTTGCAGCTCTAGAACAGGGACTACGGATTCTAAAAGACATGCAGAATTGCACAGCGGTGGTGGAAGGGGACTCGGCCCTGGTAATCTCTGTGGCAAAAAAAATCTATGATGGAACCAAAGCGAGCAAAGCAACGAAGCATTAGAGATTAGCAAAAGTGACGGAAAACATAACCGAGTTAATCAGAGGCATGAGAGGGTTAGTCTTCCAGGCGGTGAGATGCAAGGCGAATGCGATAGCGAACCACCTCGCAAATCATGGCATCGACAACCAAAATAGGGAATGGGAAAGCTGTTGGCAACAGGTGAACTGCCCAGACCTAAAGAAGAAATGCATCCAGCTGGCCAAACAAGACATGGATAATTCCAACCGGGCTTAACCGGAAGGCGTTCGGTCTCCACGTTTTTCTATGATAAAGCACATAGGAGTGGATACGGATATTAAAAGTTGGCAGAAGGCAAAAGGACAGGTAATTCCGGTGCGTTTATGGCAACAGAAGGGGAATAAAGGAAACAAATCTAAAATGATGTGCCGCAACGATCACCACCGCCACCACAGCAAGTTGGAGGACACTTGGCAATTTTTGATTAGAAAGGGAAGAGGCAACATTGATGTCAAGGTTTGGATACATCACTTGGAAAACACAGTTCACTACAGTAACAATTATGTTACTACATCCACGTCGTTTCGGGAGGATCGGTTGGTCATGAGTAATATCCTCCAGAACAACTATTTAACAGCGAGTAGAGGCATAGGCATGAACAAAACTTTTCAGTGCATCACTCCGGTTCATCTTCTTTCGGCTCTCAGCACCTGTTCTCACGCTGCAAGCGTTAAGCTAAGAATGGAAGGTGACGGCTGCCGCAACACCACTGCGAATACGGAGCTCAAGACAACGAGGGAAATGTATGAAACCAGAACCGCGTCGAAGAACAAATGCAAATTGTCTGAACTGGAGGCTTCTGTGAAGGAAGAAGAGCGAAAGCGGTTGGAGGAAGATACAGCGCAGGAGGTTGATTGGCTTCAAGATCCTGGAACAGTAACCAAACGCGCAACTCAGTTTGTGCGCACTCAGGCGGAAAGCTGGCGAGTAAAAACCCTGCTGGCGCGTGCTCTGGAATCAAAGGAAGATAGTAAGAGGCTGGCTCAAAGTGACCAGGTCATCCCGGAGGCCCAGATAAAAAGTTTATATGACATTTATGAAGCTCTGGATTTCAAAGTCACTGCAGTGCATGAGGTAGTAGATTCTCTGTCCAAGAAGGTGACGGTGCTTATTAAGCTTCTCCGGTAGACACTCAGTCCAGAAGCACGGAAAACTGGTGGATGCAGCAAGAAAAGCAGGCGGAATGCCGCAGCTATCAATCACTGCAAGCGAGAGCGGACAGCCATGTTCTGGAGCAGGCCTTGGACACAGCGAGCAGGTTCGGGAAGTCCCCTTAGTAATTGGGTTCTGATGTTAATTCTCATCCGTCTTGAATGGATGTACATATGTCTTGACCGGTGTTTTCTTGGTCTCCCTAAGATCTGGGGTTTTGTTATTACTATAGTGTCTGCGTGTTAGATAGAAGGATCAGCCACCCTGTGTGGTGTGCAGTTGAAAATTTTTGGTCATTTTGAATGGAAATCATGGTGTCTGGCTTGTTATCTTCAGGCCTCGATCTGCTATGGCAGATTTTTTGTACTATATTTTTACTCTTTTAATATAATCCTCTGAATTACACAAAAAAAAACTTAATGAGGCCTTTAAGTCTACTTCCTTGAGTTCAATCTTTGTTCCCTTTCTCATATATTCCTTAGTTGAAATGATGCGTTGGCAAGCTTCGAGGCATTTGACAGTGTGTTAGTATTCAATTCTTCAAATATGGAACAAATGGTAAGGAATTTCCTAAAACATATATGAGAGAATTTGTAGAGCCCAATGAGACCTTTTTGGTAATACAAGGAGCATGCAAAATGAAGTTCCAAACCAAAATTTATGGTAAAAGTATCAAAAATATATATGTTTAGCTTTATGTCCTATGTTGCACCTAATTTATATTTTGGTGCAATATGCCCTATGTCGCACTTGCCTAATCTTCTTGGAGGTGTGGCATGTCACAATTGATTTTTCTTTTGGTCTGGCACATGTTATTAGATTATATTTAACTTTAGGCTTAACATTGTATGGCATGACAAAAATAGTTTAGATATAATACATGTATGGACCATAGAGAGTGTGTTACATAATTTTAAGTTAGGGACATGTTACACAAGGCACATACCTTTTGGGTGCACATATTATAAAGCATGTTTTGCATGATATGTAGCTTTTTTTAACAAAAATGAGAAGGTTTTACTATTGGAATATGTGCCCATATGCAACTATTCCTCGGGAAATAGTTACATTAATTCATCTAACTGTTGGTCCTCTAAAGAGGAGATTTATGTGATTCCATAAATACTATACTGGAAACCAACTATTGCTAATAGACTACATGCAAAAAATTTACAAATTGGCCGAGGAGAAAAACACATTTGTTGAGGGAACACATAATATATTTGAAGGAGGATTATCTTTTGGAAGTTGGTTAAAATCTGACAGAATTCTACTCATAAACCGATTGGAGGCATTATTGTTAGTGGATTGACTGTCACTAGTTGGTTGATGCATCTTCAATTATTCTACTTGTTGTCTAAGAACGTTGATTTAGTCTTCACGTTGGGCTAATTTTCGTTTCAAGGTTTGAAGTTCTTCAAACAAGGTTATGGACATTGTCATTTGTTGGTGCAACTTCCAATTAATTTCTATTATTTCCAATTGCAAAGCTTCAATTTGATAGGAAAAATTTCTACACTACAATGTACACACTGTTTGAGAAGTTTTGTCTCGTTTAACCCACATGCTCAAGTTGTTGGCTTGGGAGACCTTATTTCCTTCTTGCATGATGAGCAGGTGGCATTGCAGGACAAGAGGAGAGTGACAGGAGAGAGGAGTTGAAATTAAGGACACTCGAGGAGTGGCTAACACAACTCTGAAGTAGACAACATGGCCTTGACAGGTAGAGAATCGACCCAGTTTAGCATAGGAGATAAGCCCCCCCAAGAGTAAACAAGAGATAGTGACACCCATCCTTGAATAACAACAAGGCAAGCTGAATTCATAGACAAAAATAGGAAGGTGACCAGTGCACCAAGACATAGAGGTTCCACAACATTCAGAGGCATAAAATATTATCCCAACAAGATAAGTATCAGATAGAAGAGAGAAATTATCTAAAGTTGTGGAATTTTCACATAACTAAGTAACCTAAAAGGGGGGAAACAACCTATGAATTCAATTTGACCATGGCATACCAAATTGAGCATGAAGACCTTATGATACCAAAGCAAAGCACAACCTCAAGAGGATGCTTGACAGTAGAAGAAACAACCATTGTAGAATGAGCACACTATTATAGAGAACCTTGAAGAATACAACCTTGCTCAGATGTAATGATGTGTAACATCCCCAATATCACCAAGGCTCAAATTGGAAACGAATTAATTAGTAGAGTGCAAGAGGATGCTCTGAGACTAGAGATATATTATTCCAAGTGATAGTCCCACATGCAACTCTATTAAACTTCATAATTGCCATAACCTTTGAAACAATCAATCTCTAGTGTGTGAGATATGAGCTTGGATTAGAATGCCAACGCTCCCTTGTACTCTGAGAATGTGAGGAGATTGTTATTAAATGACTTGCATGTAGTACATCATTTATGGGAGTCACATTACCCTTATGTGTGCTCCCCCCAAAATTTACCCATTTTTCTAATGTGTATATGGGGGCTAAAGGTGATGGGGACTTGCTTCATAACCTTAGACATGAGACTGGAGAAGGGGAGAGGGTCATGGTATATTTTTCCATCCATGGATACCATTGATTTCAATTTGTATAGCATTAATAAGGTAAGCTAAATTGGCTCGTTTGTCAACATTGGTGTTTTGGTGCTTGAGGATGTGATAAAATGATTTGGAAGGAAAGAATTCAAGGCTTCTGGAGATTCTTTGGAGTAGGAGTTTGAGGTGGTTTTCTTTGGGCCAAGTGTCTTTGCACAAATTCTAGATAGTTGGAAGAGCGTCCCCCAAGATTACCAAATTTTGGATGTGAAAATATTTTTGCCAAGATGATCCCTAGCAAAAGATCATACATCTTAGGTTGATTATTGCTTCTTTGGTCTAACTCCTAGGAATAATTGGTAACTAATTTTCCTTTGGGGTTGTGGATAACTCCTCACCCTCTTGCCACCCCTGATGATATGTAACTTTATCTCATTATCCCCACCTTAAAATTTGTTTTACGTGCCACTAAGCTTAAGCCCTTATTTAAGATTTTGTTTCATGTATAATTCAATAGGTTTTGTGTTATGTACAATTCATAAGATTTGTTTTTTATTATTATATACAATCCCCTTAAACCTTAGGATTATGTGAATCCATAGCTTACCCCATCTCCACCCATTTACATGTTTCATGTATGATTTATGTTTGGATGCAATAAATGGTTTTATTTTGGATGCAACACATATTGGAGCATATTTATTTTATGATGCAATATGTGGTACATATTACTTTATGTCCCTCCTTTCTCTTGCATACATCTAATGTAACTTAACATATTTTCATGAACCTCCTCTTATACTTTGTCTTATGTGCTCCACCTCATGTGAACTTATTTCTCTTTATGTGTGTACTAACCACCTCATGTAAACTTCATTGTCCTTATGTGTGCACCAACTACCACGTTTGTCTTAAAAGTGAACTTTATACCTTGCTACATTCATACCATCTAACATCGTGTTTCACAGTGAATTTTTTCATGGTTGTATCACATTTAATTTTTTAATGGTGTGATACATTGTCATGTGGAAAATTTTTATAATGTGATACACCATATCTTGCATGGGATTCTTTTGCAATGCAAAAGTTGGAATGGGTTTTGTTTTTAGGGAAATCTTAACACAAGCCTTTGTGAAGCCCTTTGAGCCATAAATAATATGTGCTATAGAAACTTTGGCTTCATGTGCCTTGGTGTAGCCTGATTATTTTAGCATTAGAAATCATATAACTTGCCCACACAAAGTTTGATCAAGATTCCATTCTTTGCAATGCAAAAAGGATATGCAAAGATTTTCAATGAATGATCATACAAATCCATTCAAGATTTTTTATGCAACTTTCATTAGTGATAAGACTCATTGATGGGAAATCTTCAATGCAAATTTTTTTACTTCTAAGACTCTCATATGTTTTTTTTTAGTTGTATTGTATTTGTAATTGCTTAAAACCTTTGGTAGGCTTACTCCAATGGTAAAAAAAAATCACTTTGAATAGTAACCATAATTATGCTCAAAAACATATTTTTAAAAGAATCTCAAGCCCTATTCTTGTCATTTCTTTAATAAATCCTTCAACATCTTATATAAGCTTTCAATATGTTCATTGCAATTAAGGTTATCATGTAGCAGCCAAGAGTCTTTATTTTTTGAAAAAAACAAACTATCTCTTGAAGCACTTAGTACTAATTATTGATTCTTTCTTAAAAGTAATTTAGAGCTAGGCTACGCTTTACAGATGTTGGAACCAACCTAGCTAATGTCATATGGTGTGTTCACGAGAAAGGGTTCATCAAAGAACAAATATGCACGAAAATACATGCAAATGTGACATCTATTATAAGAACCACTTGTGATGTAAAAAAACTTAACAAGACTATTTCCATAATCAATCATGAATACAACATGAGGCAGACCAAAACAATGAGAATTTGGATAAGAATCACCCATTCAAATAGTAAATGGTGAATGATTAAAACCCAAGAGAACATGGTCAATGAGAAAAGTTATCAAAAGATTTCATTTTAAAAAAAATGGAGGGGCCGCTAGTTAGTAAACATAGGAGGTTATTGAGGCCTCAACAGATGGTGTACGAGACACACTTTGTATGGATTCCATGCCCCTTTACCCCCATCTTCCACCTTTAGAAAATTTACTAGTGTTGGAATATCTTAAAGTCCCCCTTCATCTAAAACATTATCAAAATAAGGCCTCATACCTTCAAATAGGGGGGCATGATGTGTTTGAAGGAGCTTCTAAAGTGGAATTAGGTTTGTAAGAGAAAAATCCCAATATAGGACAAAGAGCGATAAATTCTTTCCTCTCCATAGCTTAGAAGCAAGCGAATTCTAAAGTAAAATGTGGTATAAATAACTAATCAAGGTCCTTAGATCAAACTCCCCTCAAATAATTTCAAAATGACATCTTTAACTTTGAATTGTAGAGGGATGGAAAATCCTTCCAAGAAATTAGCCTTAAAAGGGTTGAGTAAAAGACACAATCATTACATCATGTACCTATAAGAACTGGTGATAGAAATGGAAAAAGTGATACAAGCTCTCTTTGAGATTTTAAAGAGTTGGGCCTTTAGTTATGTTGATGTCATGGGATGATTTGAGCAGCCAGTTACAGGTTGGAATATTGGTATCATTACACTTAGTACTCATGGGACTTTTCTCCAAGGTTGGAAATCCTCATTTTTTCTTTTGAAATGGGGAAAGAGCTCACCTACTTGAACCTCTGCAAACCATACTTGGATAAAATGGAAATTTGTTATGATTCCATGGCTTCAAGGAGGGATGGTGATACTAAGAAGCGACTTGAATTTCCTAAATTTTTCTCTTGGTCCATCCAAGATCTGTGGGCTTCCATCCCAAGTAAATTTCTCCTTTTATTTTTCCATTAGGAATTTGGAACAAGTTGGGATTTTGGATATCGAGCTAGCAAAGCCACTCCAACTTGGATAAACCAAAGAAGTGGTGAGGCTAGAATTACTAAATGCTTGGATGAATTTTTGGAGTTGAAGGACTTCAATTCAAGAATGGGTATAAATCAAAGGAGAGTTGTTGGGTGAATTTATTAACAACAAATTCACAATGTAAATATGTCAATTCAGGAGAGTGGGAGAGTGGGCTTAGAGGCATTACATAGTATGTGCAAAGATATGGACATGGGTAACCTTTCCTACTTAATTACTGAAATAAGGCTTTATTTGGGTACGGGGCTCTCTAATCTAATGTTTCGATAAGAAACACTAAACTATGGGGACCATTAGTTTCGAGTCATAGAGTCATTCCCTTAAGGGATGTAGTCTTTCAGACTCAAGGAAAATGTGTTCTTACAACCAGGAAAGGTTGCAATGCTTCAGAGGATCCTTCAGTGATCACCCTTGCAAATCTAAAGCAATATAAAAGAAAAGAATCAAGGCATCAAAAAGACTTAAAACCACCAGCTATGTGCAACACTGCTAAAACCAATATCATATGCATTAAAAGAATGTTGTATACATTAAATCTTATTGTGTGTTTATTAGTTAGTCAAGGTGTGAGACAATATAAAAGTCATATATTAAATCCACTAACTTATTAAGTACCCTTGTGTCATTGATAAGATTATAGTTCCAAATAGTAAATCTATGTATTGCAAATTAAATCCATGTGAGCAAGGTGCAATCAGTTATACATGCAATCTACTAGAGGACAGAGCATTACTCTGTATCATATGAAAAACTTAAATATTGCAAACCAAACATGTATTTTATAAACCAAATGAAATCATTGATATACCTAATCTATATGCTTGTTATACAAAATTTCATTTGTTATCCCAAATTTGATTACAACAAAGAATACCCCTATCTCAAAACACAAACAATAAGGATAAGATATATGGGGTGTAGATCAAATGTTCACATGGTACAAACTTTCATATATTTGTTTTATCAAGACAGAGTATTTCTTTGTACTATTCTTGAACACCAATATTATCAATCAGACTTGCATCTTACAAATTGATTGCAAATACCACACATTATATAGATATGATGTATAACGAAACACGACATAAGTTTATATATCAAACATAGTCGCAACAAACCAAATATGTGCACTACATATATATGGAAATCGATAAATACACCTCAGACCTGGATACTAGAGGTTGAATGAAACCAATATTGCTTCAATCCACACAACTACTATAATGCAAAGCTACCACAAAATTGAGACTCATGCATAAAGTGTTATGCAATAAATTTATTTATAAAAACAAAGTGATTTAAGGAATGAACCATGGTATAATTACAACCTGTGATAAACTCACCATGCTATATACTTAAAGAACACTAGCAATTGAGGCAACGCGCTGGGTCGGTGGGCCTTTGTCAACCATCAACATTTCCTTGAAAGAAACTTAACTCAGATCAAGATGTAATACACAACATCTAACTAGAACATCAACAAAAATAATCCATTAGAGATATCTACTATGTAGGGGCACTTGCAAAGCTCACCATGCAGGGTTGTATTATAGACTTAAAATATGATAGATTCTCCCCCTCGCGTCCCCAGCTTGTTCTCTGGAAATATATTGATAGAAGAAAAGAGTAGGGGATGAATCTGAACCAATTACCCCAAATAGGTACTATCAAACTATGATCAATTTACAAAAGATTGTATTTTATGTATTCTTGATTGAAGATATGATTACATAGGATTGATTTAGCATGGAATCATCTGAGAATAATTTGACTTGATTTGTTTTGCTAGCTGGTTGCTCAATGTGGGGCATAGTTGGTCAATGGTTGCAACCAAAAATACACCCTTGAAATAACTACACGTATCTCCCAATCCACACATTTTTTGGAGGAAATTCTAGTGATTAACCTACTTGGGGAACCCATGTTTTAGATTTTCCTTATTTTTCTCTATTTCTCGAAAATTGTACCCAAATTTAGTCAATCCATTCTACCTGGCACAAGTTGTCCAAACTATTGATCTTGAGTTGGAGGTGCATGGAATCGACTTGGGTGCAATCTAGATAACATGAAACCATGTCATTGTCCTTACGAATAAAACTCGCATATCAAAATTTCCCTTGGAGTTATGTAGGTATCCCAACTTCTTAGGTTGGCTACCAGAACTGCATAAGAGCTATAAGAAATAGAAATAATCGTCATTAGTAAAATCAAGCATTATCCACTCTAATTCATTAAAAGTAAAGGAAAATGAAAATAATTAACTACTTTAGCAATCTTATACTCATTGTAGCATATTCACGAGAAAACCAAGTAAGAAGAACAATGATGGTTGACAATATGCGATAGAATGATCAAGAAAATATGTTTTAAATGACAAGAAAAATGACAAAATGACGACCCAACATGACTCTGATCACAATATGGTGCTTTTGGAAGTAGCCCCTACATTAGGATACCACCAAGCCCCTTCAAGTTGAATCCCAAATGGATTAAAGAAGAAGATTTCATTCAAAAATTAAAGAACACTCAAATACCCTTTGATAATTATCTCAGTGAATAAGTGACCATCCAATTTCAAAAAAAAATTGAAAAATTAGAAGCAATTAGTAATCCAATGGAAAAAAAAAAGAAAAAAAGGGAAAATGATGATAACTCTTTTGTGAAATAGAAGAAGCACTCGCCTCCAAGTTATCTTAAGAATGATTTGGTTTTCTAACAAACTCTCAAAAGGATAAAATTATCCAACTTGAAAACAAATGAAGTTGCTCCTCGATAAAGAAAAAGAGCAGCTTCTCAATAGTAAGGTGATCAAACTTGAGGCTAGTGATTATAATACCAAATTCTTTCATCAATATGCCAATTGGAGGAAAAACTTAAATTCATGTGGAAAATAGCTAGATAAGATGATACAAATGAGAAGTTCTTTGACATTATTGTTAAGGGAGTTAGATATTTTCAAAATCTCTTTAAATCATCACCCATGCCACCATAGATGTCATCATTTGGCTATCTAATTTCTTTCCTATATTCATGGAACTTGAGGACAATTAAAATATCATGGTAAATATATGAAAAGAGGAGCTACTTAGAACCTTCCAAGGATTTTTGAAGGTCAAGAGTCCTTGTCTAGATGGAATTCCCATTGATTTTTTTTCTTATTTGTTGTGACTCCACTGAAAATGATCTCCAATATGTAGTGGAGGCATAAATAAAATTTGGGAGTGAATTGTTGGAAATATGTTGTCATTCATGGCAAAGACAAAGGTAAAGGCAATGGAAAATATTGTCAAAGGAAAGAAACGGAAATTGAAAATGCATTGGTAAATATGTTGTCATTGATAGTAAAGGCAAAGGTAAAGGCAATGGAAAAGATTGGCAAAGGAAAGCATGGAAATCATTGGTGGAAAATGCAAAAGTAACAAAGGTGGCAAAGGCAAGCATGGAAATTGAAAAGCATTATAAATGGTGTTGTCATTATTGGTAAAGGAAAAGGAAAAGGTAATGGCAAAGGTGGAAAAGGCAAAGGATCAGTCACAAGAAGATCAACACGGTAGAAATAATGATGCAAATACTTTAGAGATAGTCCTTGTGTAGCAGATCATCTCAGATGCAAGTGAAACCCACTCAGATTGGAAGAGTTCTAAAATAGCTTTCCAACAATATGTAGAAGTTTGAAAGTGGCTTCATGGTTCAAACAATAGAGCCATTCAAAGTTGCTTGACTTAAAGTCAAAGTTAGCAGAGTTAAAGAGGTGGTTGGGGACATTTTTGGTGCATAGCCTAAGTTGGCACAAGTTACAAACCCAGCAGAAAACCCTAGAAAAGTGGCCAAAAGGAGTTTTTGGAAGACATGGAAGACAACAGAACATCGGAGCGACTTTCCATTGGTCATAGGTGGAGTCGACACTACAACCTGGCCTAACGGAGGCAACCCAGTGGGTGCACCTTGGAGGATTGCAAAGGGTGCACAAAGTGAAAGCGTCAAGGAGTGGACGTCAGGATGCGACAGCAAAAAGCTAACCAATGAGTATTCGAGCGGGAGGTCCCCACTCTGACACCTCATCCTGGTAGGGTCAGACCGAAAGATTGTTTAGGGAACACAAGAGCTAAGTGGTGAGAGATAAGTGTCGGGCCATGCGGCGAGATTCTGACAACACTATGGGTGTTAGTCTTTTCAAGCCTCGAGGAATCGAGAGGTTGTTTCCCATACCACTGATCACGTAGATCAACTGCGGAGAATCACTTTGGGACCACTCCCCATAATACCATAAAACACAATGGAGTGGTGTTAAGGTCAATTTCTTGAACCTGAAGGTATAACAAAGCAGCATACAATGGGGCTTCAACCCAATGGAAAAAGCAAAAGAAATGGTTATGGGACCATTAAAGTTTTAACAAAGGAAATTAGTGCAAAACTAAGGGCCACAAGACCCCTTCTCTCTCCTCCAGTAGGACAGGTGGCAGCATGAAATTGGCTTGGACGAAGCAAGTGATGATGTCATCATTGCCCAATCAACGATGGACACGTGGCAATCATATTTGGCACTTTCGAGTACCCAAAGGGTCCATACTTGAGTGACACATGTCACCTATCATAGGTCGACACGTAGCACAGATGACATCAGAATGACGTCATCCTACTAAATGAAGCCTAACGATTTGCTAATAATGCATAGAGAGGTAGCGTCGAGCAGAGGGTGTCAGGACGCGTTGGCATTGATAGGTTGGCAGAGCATAAACAAATGAGAATAAGACCAGGTGGTCCCCACAGGACAACTCATTCCGTAGGAATGACCTCAAAAGTTTATAAAGGGTGCAACAAAGAAATGCATCGGGACACAAAGGACAACAACAACCAATCACAGAGCAGGCAGGCGGTCCCCACAAGACAAATCATCCCGTAAGACAGACCCCAACGGTTTATAATAAGAAGTACAAAGGTAATGTGTCGGGATAGAATGGCTATAGGAAAAACCCTGACCCTTGGTCATTTCGTGTAGAAAGCTAGCAGGGGCACAGTGTTTAAAGAAGCAGAAATAAAAAGCGTTAGGATAGGGAACTTCGGCCTTAGTGCTAGCACGTGGTCATTTCACATAGCAATAAAACCAACGAATGTTATAATAAGTCACAAAGACTCTCAAGGCATCTAAGTGCTTTTTCATGGTCATTTCACATAGAAATGAGACTAATGGTGCGAAGCCATTAACAAAGGAGTTTGGCCTGTGAATGGCTTAAAATGGCCTAGCACCCAAAATCCTTGGCCAATGGTCACGGAGACCTGATCCTATGACAAAAGAACAAGTAAGAAGTGAGATCAAAAGGGGCTTAAGCTCAAAAAGGAGGAACTATCAATTTTGGCATTTAATTTAGAAGTTAAATGAGAGTTAACTATGGATAAAAACAGAAGAAGCACTACTAAAACTTGTAAAAGGCCAGAATGCTAAAATAAGGCAAATAAACTCAATTCAACTTACAGAAAAAGTTGTTGAAGGTTGATAACTTAGTGAACATAGTCAAAGGACTGAAATGAATAGGACAAAGGAAAAACTAATAAAACCATGCAATAGATCAAATAACATCTTAACAAAAGATTGAAGCCAAAAAATACTAGTCCAAAAATCTTTATAAGAAGAATTCAAGTATCAAAATTATGAGAGCAGAGAGGAGTGTGTGGATGAGAGTTGTTGGTGAAACATGATGCATAATAGTCTAGGTATGCATCAAAGGTGAATCAAAGAGAAACCTTGGTGTCTCAAAGGTGTTTGAGAAGGAAAAGAATGGATTAGTGATTGATGTTGTAGGTATGTATGGTTGGTGATTTGATCAATTAGGTGTGTTCAGTAATGAGAAATTGTTGAAGGTGATTTTATCAGTAATCAAATATTGTTGAAGGTGTTTGTAAGGTGGATTTGGTGAGTAGTAGCAGTGAGAAAGATTTATTTGATTGTGACATAAGTGACCTATTGGTTCTAGTTTGAAAATGGATGAAAGATGGATCAACAAGGTTGGAAAGTGGTAGCTTGTAGATCAGGGGTAGTAGCTCCTTCTAGTGGGTGCTAGTAAATGAGCAGGGGCAAGAGTCCCTCTCAGTAGAGACTGGTAAACGAGCAGGGGTAAGAGTCCCTTTCATCTTATACTAATAAATGAGCAGGGGCAAGAGTCCCTTTCAGTGGTAGCTAATAAATGATTAGCGATAGAAGTTCCTTTCAGTAGCAGCTGATAAACCTACAAGTAGTATATTGTGGGGCAATGATGTAATCAAGTTGAAGCTTGTAATAAAAGGAAGATTGGTGTCTTGTGTATATGTTTCTCATGTGCTTGATGTTTATAATGGTATGTTCTACATGATTGAGTTGTGTTGTTGATCCATAAATAATTGTTAAAGTGGTTGAAAAGTATAATTTGTGAAAAATGTATAATTTGGCCACACTACTGATTCACCCCCCTCTCAGTAGTGTCTTGGTTTCCATTGTTTCTAACAAAAATTTGTAGCTTTCAATACCAACTTCGTAGCACTTATATCAAAGATAAAAAAACCCAATGTGATATGAATTTTTTTACCCATCTCATTTTGCAAAGCATTTGCAAAACCAATTTAGAGATCATCTCTTGATGGCTAACCAAACTTCCTTTTAGGTGGGTCTCACCTAAATAGTTTGGCTTCCTCAAAGGTAGTAAAATAAATGAGGTCATAGATAGCCTTGGAATGCCTCCACCAGTGGAAACCAAAAACCTAAGTAACACAATAGTAAAATTGGAAGTGTCTAAGGAATTTGACAGTGTAAGCTAGTTTTTTCTTCATCTCATTCATATTCACTTGAGCTTTATTCCACATTTCATGGTATGGGTAATGTTCTACATAAGTTTGGTTTATTTCATAGTGTTAATCAATGGGGTAGCCTCACCCTTCTTTAATCCTAAAAGAATAATTTGGTAAGGATGCCCACTATCCCCACTCCTCTTCCTCCACATTGCTAAATGACTTGGCAAAGATAAGACGACCTTAGCAAATGGTTCTTTCAAAGGTATACTAATTAAAAATTTTGTATTGTTTCACATTTACTATTTGTTGATGACATACTTATCCTCTAAAATGGATAAAAAAGAATGGTGGATAAGCTCAAAGACATTATGGAGCTCTTATGTGTAGCCATTATCACAATGATAAACTCATTCAACTATCATAACTTGTTGGGTTCTTTTCGAGGCTGAGAAGCTTTACATAACTCGCTTCTTCCTTATTTTTGTAATGACTTTTGAACATGCGTTAAATACCTCAGACTCCACTTTAAGGTTAATATTTCCCTCAAATGAGATTGCCAGTTGCTCATAGCCAAGATAGGAAAAATATTAAACACCTAATGTAATAGATGGCTCACTATCAAAGATGTTTGGTCCTAATCAAATCCATCTATGAGGTTATTCATGTATATTGGAGTTCTCTTGCTTGGATCCTAAAAGTATCCTTTAAAAAATTAAAAGGATTTTATGTCATTTCATATGGTCATGGGCTCGGGAAAGAAAGGTATCGATTTGGTTTCCTAGAAAAAACTTGCTATCTCAAAATGCTATGTAAGTTGGTGGCTAAAAAACTAGTTTCTATTTTCCAAAGCCCTCGTAGAAAAAATGTTTGGAGACTCTTGCAAGAACATGGTCTTTGGTTTATAGAGAATAAATAGAATTATCTCACCCCTATCAATTGATGAATGGATTTTATCTCCCATAAAATACTTAGATATCTTTGATAATATGGAAAGTCACAATAATAAACTTTTCCCTAGTAAAGAATTAGCTAATATGGAGAGCAGGAAAAGGAGATGATGTTGAAGTGGGAATTGATCTTTGGATCAGGAACAAGAACTTACATAGGTTGCTTGTACATTTCATTCAACATCTTAGATCAAAAGGATACTACAATATTCATCACATTGCCAGTGGCCAAGAGATGAATAATAGACAATAATAATGGCTATCATGGAGAGATAAGGAACCCGACAAGAATTATGTTAAGGTTTGGAAAGCCTATACAAATTTTCTTAGGAAATGTGGTGTCATTTTAATTAGAAAAGATGATGAATCCTCTTGTCACTAAGCCTTGTAAGAGGATATGAGACAAAAATTAGATGCAAGGCCCTAGCCTTGGAAGGCATAAATCAACCATTGACCTAGTGGTGGAAATCTATATGGAAATTCAAATGCATGGAAAACAGAAAACATTTTATATGACTTATCTTCAAGAATAAAGCTCTGGCCTGGGATATTCTCCAAAATATAAAATTTGAAATCCTAGGTAGATGTTATTTCTATGAAGCAAACCTTGAAAGCAACAATTATATTATTCTTTCTTACCCTTTCTCAAAGTAGGTTTGGAAATAAATTGAAAGCCTATTTGAACTTTCCAACATTTGACAAGGAGAATATATAGAATAAGGTTTAAGAAAATTGCATCAAGATGAGGACACAAAAGCTTTCAAAGCTCCCCCCCACCTTGGCCTAGGAATTTGGTTGATAAAAAATGTAAAGATTTTTTAGAATAAGGACACCCCACTTTTCAATTGTGCTACTCAAAGTCTAAATATAGTTAGTGTATATCCTTAATTCTCTTATGTCCCTCCTTGTGATCAAGTTTTAGCATCCAATACTAATGAAGCTTTCCCTTGGGATTTCTTTGATGAAGCCTCATAATGTGACCCACTTAAGAGTCGAGCTAGGGAAATCGTTTTCCTATCTCAAAATCATTTCATTTCATTCAAAGTTGGGATTGTCCATGACACAAACAACTATAGTGAACTCACAACACTCAAACTAGTTCTCATTCTTTCCCTTGAAAAAAGGATCTTACAAATTCAAATTCTGGGTGACTCCCTCTCAGTCATGTAGTGAATGAAAGGGGGTTCCATTCTAGGAAAATACTTGGTTTAATCATTATCTTGAGACATCAATTAATTAAAATCTACCTTTTCTAACATTACATTTTCACATGTATACAAGGACATAAATACTAACGCTGAAAGGTTGTCCAAGGATGCCCAAAGTTGCAAGAAGGAACTTGGGAGATCAATGAGTCCCATAATGAACACCTTACTTCTTACCTTCATGAAATCTAGTTTTAATTTCTACATTATCTCATAGCTTACGGTTGAATAACCTGAATGTAATTAAACTGATCACTAACACCTTTTTGGGCCCTTTGGAGATTATATACTTTTTAGGTATTCTATATAGAGAACAAATGATATCATTATGGGAGTTGGGTAGCCGATATATTTGATTTAAGAAAAGACAATTTTATTTTTGTTTATTCTTTTATTCTTTTATGTTGAATATTTCCACATATAAAAGTTATTTTTTTAGAAGACCTCATGGTCGTTGTGTATAAGACCCTTTAAAGGTAGTTTGAAATACCTCATGGTATTATACTCTTGTAATTTTGTTATCTTTAATAAAATTACTATATTTTTTTCTTTGGAAAATGTGTATGTGTGTAACACTAATCTACTTTTAAGGTCACAACCAATCTAGACACCAAATTGGTTTATAAGCTCATGTGGTTAAGAAGGAGAAATGTTACTCTCCCCACCTTAGCTCAAATCCTACTCTTGACATATTTTTCTTTTGTGAGCTAATTGGTCTTGAGACCATGAGCCATCAAGAATATCTTATCCTTATAGGATGCTTCGTCACACACACACATAGTCATTTGGCTCTAGCTTGGGTAGTTAAGCGGAGAAGTTATTATCCTCCCCACCTACATTCTGGTTTTTCTTGTGACATGTTTACACTTCATGGCCTAATTAGGGTTGGGAATGTACCAACAATCTCACTCTTACTTTTGTACTTGTAGGTGGGGTGAGATGTTTCAAACGTTTCTAAGCCCATGGGGTAGCCACTATATTTGCTTTAAGAAAAGACAATTTTTATTTATTCTTTGAAGTTTAATATTTCCACATATAGAATCTATTTTTTTTAGAAGACCTTATCGTCACTATGTTTAAGACCCTTTAAAAGTAGTTTGAAATACCTCGTGGTATTATAATCTTGTAATTTTGTTATATTTAATAAAATTACTATATTTGTGGGACAAGGGACATATACTATCTCTCTCTACATACATACACACACATCTCTCTCTCTCTCTCTCTCTCTCTCTCTCTCTCTCTCTCTCTCTCTCTCTCTCTGAGAAGAAGTTGTTACCCTACTCATCTAGATTCTGATTAGGGTTGAGAATGTACTGACAATATCACTCTTACTTTAGTGCTTTTAGGTGGGGTCAGATGGCCCAAACATTTTTAAGCTCGAGGGTTTAGCTCAACTCTCTCTCTCTCTCTCTCTCTCTCTCTCTCTCTCTCTCTCTCTCTCTCTCTCATCTAGATTCTAATTAGGGTTGAGAATGTACTGACAATATCACTCTTACTTTAGTGCTTGTAGGTGGGGTCATATGGCCCAAACATTTTTAAGCTCGAGGGTTTAGCTCAACTGAGCATCATTGATGTTGTTCAATATTTTCCTAGTCATGTGTTATCAAGGGCCTTGTTTGAATGGCCATAGGTGAGGTACACTTGTTTATGCCAATAGTTTTAATAGAGATGTTATTCATCATTATGGCGAAGCATCCCTACAAGAAAACCTAATGGTTTCTTCTCCACAATTATGCATGATATCTTTTTTAAGATCATCAACATAGACTAGTACACCTAACCTAGGTTTTTTCCAATCATGCACTTGCCACCACAAAACTAGCTTAATGCTCGACAACATTATTAAAAACTAATTAAGGTAACCCCTTAGTCTATTTATTGTTTTGTAATATAATATTAATTTAATATAAGTTGATTTTTTTATAAGGAAAGTCTTAGTCATTTGCTCACATTCGTGGATGTTACCTAGTGCAAACTACTAAATGTTGATTATGATGCATAACTTGGTAAAATCGAGTGATGAATGCAACAAAAGGAGATAGCATAAGGAATCAACCCTGCGACCTCTTGCATGAAGCTCAAATTAAAATCCAAACACTCAAGTTATCCCACCAAGCTTAATATATTTTAACATATTAAACATCATATATAATATTTCCTTTTTGAAGGAAAAACTTGTAGGAAAACCCAAGGGATGCTTCCCCACATTCATGGATGATAAGCCTAGTAAACCCATTGGTATAGACCAATGTTCCTCACCCATGCAGATTTTTGAATCCAACACTTGCTAGCATAGAAGTAGACCAATGCCCAATAATGTTGGTGACGAAAAATAGTGCTAACCCTTGGTCTAAAAATGATTGGAACATCTCATCCCACCCTTAAATGGCTTATCAAGAATGACAATGCTTGTACCATGCTAGTCCTAACGATTCCATGAGGTACAATCATGTCATAAGCAAGATTGGACCTTGGGTGAGTAGGATAACAACTTATCCTCTCCTTTTTTTAACACATACTAGAGAATATTTTATTAATAAAAGGGGATGAAGCCAATGCTTACAATAGAGTGTACAAAGGATCGGTGACCCTCTTGATGAGATCATTTTAAGTTTCGCAACTTGTTCTTAGAAATAATCAGTAAAAGAAACTTGTATATCGAGATAGAAAATACATCCCTATACAATAGTGTGTGTGTTCCATACTGCATATATTAAACCAAAAGTAACATGTCCATCAAGAGATCAAAGTCTAAGAAGAGTGTCAAGATTTGTGGTTTATATAATAGTATAATTCCTTTTTCCATGGACTTGAGGAGGATTTTGTTGCTTTTCTTCATCTAAAACATTTAGTCATAGTGCCAATTAAATTCAATGTGGGCTTGGTGAGGAATCATCACACTGCTCAACAAAAATATCTCCTTTATGGTGATAGAACCCCTAGACTAGTGATTCCATAGCATCCAATTGAATTTTCTACTAGAGAAACATCCCCATGTTATTTTCTATCTTGAGGTCAATGCTTCACTCTTGCTTGCCCACACTTCTTCGTCATTCTTCCATTCCTCCCTTGCTTCATTTATCCAATCTGGTTGGATGATAGAAATAGCACACAACAATGCTTCCACATCCTCATCCTTTCTTGAGAGTGCATCTGCCACCACATTTTGCTTCCCTTTTTTGTAGATGATTTCAAAGTCATTACCCAACATCTTTGTGACCCACTTTTGTTGCTCTTCAGAGGATAATCTTTGTTCTAAAAAGTATTTAAGGCTATCATGATCCGTTTTTACCTTGAAGTGTCTTCCCATTAGGTAGGGTCGCCATTTCTTAAGTGCATGGAGTATTGCCAACATTTCCTTCTCATAAATAGCTTTGCTTAAAAACTTTCCCTTGATTGGATGACTTTCAAAAGCAATGGGTCTTTCATCTTGCATTAGAACAGCACCAATTCCATTTCCTGAAGCATCACATTCCACAATAAAGGTTTTTGTGAAGTCCGGTGTAGCTAAGACCGGTGCTTGGCACATTGCCTCTTTAAGATGTTCAAAGGCCTTTGTTGCTTCCGGAGTCCATGAAAATGCATCTTTCTTCAATAATGTCATTAGAGGTGCTGCTATTCTCCCATAATTCTTAACAAACTTGCAATAATACCCTGTCAACCCAAGAAATCAGCGCAGATGCTTTATGGATGTGGGGATTTTCCATTCCTTAATGGCTTTAATTTTGCTAGGGTCTACCTTAACTCCTTCATGAGATACAATATGACCCAAATATTCCACCTCCTGGACTCCAAAGAAACATTTGGATCTTTTTGCATATAATTGTTTCTCCTCCAATAGTTGTAGCACCCTGTCAACATGTTCAACATGATCCTTCCAAGGCTTGTTGTAGATAAGTATATCATCAAAAAATACTAACACAAATTTTCTAAGGAATGGTTTGAAAATTGAATTCATCAAACCTTGAAATGTTGAAGGTGCATTGGTAGGGCCAAAAGGCATGACCAAAAATTCATAATGACCCTCATGAGTTCTAAATGCCGTTTTCGGAATGTCTTCAATCTTCATTCTGATTTGATGATATCCTGAACGAAGATCCAACTTGGTGAAGTAAATTGATCCATGCAATTCATCCAGTAATTCATCAATGGCGGGAATGGGGAACTTATCTTTAATAGTGAGCTTGTTGAGCTCCCTATAATCCGGACACATGCGCCATGATCCATCCTTCTTGTGCACCAATACTACTGGAGCATAGAAAGAACTTTGACTCGGTTGAATTATACCAGCCTCTATCATTTCTGCAACCATATGTTCAATTTCACTTTTTTGGACATAGGGATATCTATACGGCCTGATGTTTGGAGGAACACTTCCTGGAATCAGATGAATAGCATGATCATGATCACGCATAGGTGGGAGACCTTTGGGAGTCTCAAATACCTTGGAATGATTGTCTAGGACTTTTTGGAGATCTGGAGAAATAGATGATTCTAATGTGGAAACATCTAGCGAACATAATTGTGCAATTACACCCCTTTGCTCCTTTTTTAGAAGCTTTGTCATACCATTAGAGCTGATTATCTTTCCTGGTTTCCCTGCAATACCCCTTAATTCAACTTCCTTTCCTTCCGTAGAAAATTTGATGAAAATTTCTTGAAAATTAAAAGCTATTGTACCCAAGGATTGTAGCCATTGGACT
The DNA here is from genome assembly GCA_031772625.1 of Pinus tabuliformis. Taxonomy (NCBI): domain Eukaryota; kingdom Viridiplantae; phylum Streptophyta; class Pinopsida; order Pinales; family Pinaceae; genus Pinus; species Pinus tabuliformis. The sequence goes on from CM062820.1 coordinate 597,291,812, forward strand.
CCTAGTACAACATCAGCACCTCCCATTGGAATGGAAAGCATTGGGCTAGTCAATACATATTCTCCCATGGATAGCTTGATATTATGGCACTTTCCAGAGCAATCTATTGTTCCTCCATTTGCAATCATCACTTGACACTCTGGTGCTGGATATAGGAAGCAATTCAATTCTTTTGCTACCCTACAGTGAATAAAATTGTGGATGCTTCCTGAATCAATCAACACTATTACCTTTTTCTTCTTGATTTGTCCCTCTATCTTGATGGTTTGAGGAGTGGTAATTCCCGCCAATGCATTACAAGATATGGTCGGATTTATTTGTTCTTCATCTAGGCTTTGTTCCTGGAGCATATCCTCTTCTTTTGACCTTTCTTTCTCCTTTTCTTCTTCCTCTTCACAATCTATGTAGAATAATTTCTTCTTAGCACACTTATGACCTTTAGTGTATTTGCTATCACAACTATAACAAAGCCCTTTTTCTCTTTTTTCTTCCAATTGTTGTGGTGTCAACCTTATAGGTTGTGGAAGACTAGGGGCAACTGCACTTCCGTCTTTATAGTTGTGAGTGGTATGCTTCCTGGTTGCCATAATTTTGCTTTCCATTTTTCTTGCTAACCTAAATGCCTTCTCTAATGAATCAGGTTCCCAAAGGCGAACATCATGTTGGATATTATCCTTTAAAGACCCTATGAACACATCAATCCTATGCTCCTCTGGAATATATTTTACCCTTATGTTCAAGTTTTGGAACTCCTCAATGTGCTCCATTATTGAACCCTTTTGTTTGAGACTTATCAATTGGTTAAAAAAAGTGTTGCTTTTTGTATCCTCATAATGTGCTATAAATTCTTCCGTAAAAATTGCCCAAGTGATAAATTGTTTACGAGAGCAAAGCCATTGATACCATACAAACTGATTTGGTTCCAAATATAAAGTTGCCATACGTACCTTTTGTGTGTTTTGCACATTATTGAGATCGAAGAACTACTCCATCTGTAATATCCATGTGGCGGGATCCTTGCCATCAAACTTCCTCATATCGATTTTTGGAATATGGTGGGTCTTAGATCCAACATTAGAGTCTATGGAATCATGATTAACATTTCTTTTTTTCACATCATGAGTTTCATTTACAGCCTTTTCACCATTAGTAAGTATTTCTTGTAGAAAATTTGTCAAATCTATCTTCAAATCTGCCATGTCTGTCTTCAAATCTATCTTCAAATCATCCATCTTAGCTTCCATGCCCTTTATCTTAGATTCCATTCCATTTATCTTAGCTTCTGTTAGCTTTTGTGAGCGTGACATTTGTTGCACTTGTTCTTGTAATTTTGATATATCATGTAGCATTTCTTCCTATTCTTCATGAGTCATGCTAGAGCTTTCAGGTTCCTTACTAGGTGTTTGCATTTTCTTTCCTCGGGCATCAGTTACCGATAATAATGCTTTACTATGCCCTTTGAATTCCGTCAAACCAAGCTTATGCAAAAATTAAAAAAAAATTAAAAAAAACTACACACCTTTTTTCACTTTGTAGAAGCCTGATATTGAATCTGATGTATCTCTGTAATTTCGGATCATCCAGTTCTGAAATTTTGACCTGTAGTAGCCTTCTGAGTCCTCTTTCCAATGCCACAAGTCTGACCCAAATTGTTTTCTCCAAGGAAGAGTTATACGAAATCTCCCACAGTGACTTGCTTATAGACTAGTTCAGTAGGGAAAACTTGTACGACATGCCACAAGTCATTGTTTCGACCTATGGATCTGAACAATGCATACAAGAAACTACAATCCGTCCTCTTTCTGTACCTTCTTACGAAATTTCAATCTGATCCTCAGAGAGAAAGTTATGACGATTTTCCCCAGGTCACCTGTTTCGAATGTAATTCAGGAGTCTGCAAAAATACCAACTTCCTCAGATCATATCTCCGAAAATATCGCGCAAAAAGCTCTAAAATTTGGACCCAAGGTTCAGCGCTATTTATTCTCAAATGGGTTTTCTTTGCGACTTCTGAAACGTCACAGAAAAAAAAGTTATAGCGAAAATGCCACGATGACCTGTTTGGAGCAGCGAAACCCTAGAATCCAAAGCTCTGATACCAAATGTTATGAAACCAGCTCAAGAAAAGATAAATCAACGCCTTAGAATTCAGCCTCTTCGAGGGGGCAACCTCCTTTACATTACATAAATGAACAATTCTTCGATGATTCAAATGACAAAACCTCCTTTCTATATATAGGAGTCTAAGGAGTCACAATATAATCCAGCCGACCTAACAATAATAATATAAAGCCACAAAAATAACAATAGAGGGATTCTATGGGCACATTATTAACAATATGGGGGCAATGGGGGCACAAAAATATAAATAAGGGGTATAACTACAATAGTAATGGGGTAATCACTACTATTATAGGGACCCAACACATATTCTTCCACTTAATTAGGTACTCTATAATGGTTCTATTTTGAATAGATAGAGAATTGTGATCCATAACATTTTCGGGTTCGAGAATCAACTTCTACTCTTCATCTAATTTTGTAAGTTTTGGTTTCATTGGCATAGTTTGCCCCACAACATTTTTTAGGTAAGATACATGAAAAACATTATGAATGCGAGAAGAGTTCATCCCTTCCTTTATACAACGTATTTTTTGTCTAGTATTATTGTCATTTTCCCATTCACAGTGATCTTCTTCTAGCCATACTCAAAGATAAGATGTAATATATAAACTTGAGCCTTCTTCTATTCTAGAAAGAGCATCCACTACCACATTTGCCTTCCCCTTCTTGTATATTATTTCAAAATCAAACCCATGCAATTTTGTTGCACTTATGGTGACAATATTTTCTCCAAAAAATAATTTAGGCTATCATGGTATTTCTTGACTTTAAAGTGTCTCCTCAATGATATATTGTTGCTTTTTTGTATGTTGATTTCACCAAATATTTTCCCTTGAATTGTCTTCTTTCAAAAGAAAATGGTCTTCCTTCTTGTGTCAACATTGCTTCAATTCCTTGTCCTAATGCATCACATTCTACTATGAATAGTTTTTGAAAATTAGGTGTTGCCAATACTAGTGTAGAATACATGACATCCTTTAAGAGAGAGAACACCAAAGTAGCCTCAGCATCCCATACAAATGATTTTTTCTTGAAGATATGTGATTGTGCCTACAATGCATGGATGATTCTTAACAAATTTCAAATAATATCTTGTAAGTCGCAAAAATCCTCTAAGACTCTTGATGTTTTTTGAAATAGGCCATTTTGTAATATATTGGATTTTTTATGGGTCCACCTTAACTCCTTCCTTTAAAAAATACGACCCAAATACTCTATTTCTTGTTTCCCAAAAGCAAATTTGGTTCTTTTTACATATCATTGATTCTTGTTAAGAATTTGTAGAATTTTATCTAACTGTTTATTATGCTTTTCTCATGATTTGTTGTAAGTAAGAAAATCATCAAAGAAAACCAACATTATTTTTCTAATATGTGGTCAAAAAATGTAGTTCATAAGGCTTTCAAAAGTAGGAGAATTAGTTAACCCAAAAGGCATGACCAAGAACTCATAGTGCCCTTCATGTGTCCTAAACACAATGTATTATTTTCTTCATATGATCTGGTGGTATCGTGATTTAATATCAAGCTTTGTACTACAAACCACTCCATAAACTTCATCTAATAGCTCATCAATTTTTGGGACAAGGAATTTATCCTTAAAAGTGATTTTTTTTATATCTTTATAATCATGACACATCCTCCAAGAATTATCTTTTTTTTTTCTCACCATCACTATTGGACCTAAAAATGAACTCCTACTGTGTTGAATAATACTTGAATTGAGCATGTCTCGTACCATTTTCTCAATCTCCCCTTTTTGATGATGATATTATTGCATGGCCTCATATGAAGAAGGAAAGGGATAAAGAAGAACTATCATAAAGTGGAGTCCAAGTCAAAGGTTATATATGATAGTGAAGGTGTCAATTTCCCTTTCAAGGAAACAAGTATAGATTGAAATCATCTTGAGAAAGAGGGAGGGAATTTTTAGCTAAAAAGGAAGTAACTTGCATACTTAGGAGTAGAGGTATTTGACTTGATAAAGTAGATGATAATTCAAAAACAATTCATTTGTACGCAAATCACAAAAAAATACAAATACTGTTTGGAAGGAAAATACAAATGATGAGATGTTGCCCGAAATTTTGAGGATATTGCTAGGGTTGGTGTAGAGCATTTTCAAGAGGTATACAAAGTAAAAGGTCGGGAATTTATTGCAAAAGTGATCAAAATGACCTCTTTCTTTCACGATTTGTAGGAGACAAGGACAAGATTGATTTAGTGGAGGAATTTTTCAAGGAAGAGCTATAGATTGTCCTTCATAATTTTCAAAAGGATAAAAGCCTAGGTCTTAATGGCTAGACTAACTAAATTTTTTTAGGGTTGTTTGATTATAGAGGATTAGTATTGAAGTTTTTGAGGAATTAAGATCCTTGGGGAGGATGCTTGTAGCATACAATGCCACATTCATTGCATTAATTATAAAAATCAAACAATCCTATGTCGTTTGGTGAATATCAACCTATTTCTCTTTGTAATTGCATCCACAAGATAATTGTGAAGTCATTGCTAGGAGGTTCAAAAGATTACTTTCAAGGAAAATTTTAGGTAAGAACTTTTTTTGGGAAGGTAGACAAATCCACAAGGCCATTGGGGTGGCTTGAGAGGGCATTCATACCATGAAAACTAGAAATCTCAAAGGAATGATGGTAAAAAATGATTTATCCAAGGCTTGTGACAAGGCAAGTTTGTTATATCTAAGGCTAATATTTTTTTTAAACACTAATGGTTCAATATTGTATTAAATCAATGCTCAGTCGCAGCAAAATGCACAAGGAAATCATTACATTTGCACCAGTTTCAGAGGGTCCTTCATTCAGGAATTGATTATCAAAACAAACAAACTATAAAGGAATGAGAATACAATAACAGACCTATATACATATATTCGACAAAATTGTGGCAACAAAAGTGTAAATTTGCAGAATGAGCCCATTAAAGAAGAAAGTAGACAAATTCCTTTGTGAGGCTATTTAGGTCAAGATGCAGGTTGTCAAATACATGGTTTGGAGTAGAGCTAGCAGAGTCCTAGTTTCCTGGGGCATTGCCACTTAGCTTGAGTATATTTAGCTATTATCGAATAGCAACGATTTCTTCCTCTAGGCAAGAGACATTAAATTTGAGATATTGAAGCTCTTCAGTGATAAAAATAAGAAAGTTATCCCACTGATAAATTTTCCATTTCAAGTCCATATTTTCCACCTTCAAGGCCTCCAGGTGCCTATTGCATGTGTTACAAGTGGAGCTTCCAAAAGTGGTTGAGCAATTAATACTGGATGGCATCATTGGCACAAAGGTGGGGGGGAGTCTCAAAGAGGTAGAAGATGTAGATTTTTACTTTTAGATTCAACAACTTATGTGATATGCTAAAACGTAAGACAAGAATCTACTCTACTCATCAGCGGAAATAGAAATTGATCGATGAAAACACTAAGCATAAAAGGAATAATTTCAATCGCACATAACATAATATTTTTCTAGGGAAAGCAATTGCTTAAAACCCTCACTATCTATATTGCATTAACCAGAAGACCTGAGAAGAAAATACAATGCTTGTTCAACCTGAACAATTCTTGCACAAGTACAATCTATCTCTCTGCTCCACAAACCAGCTCAAGTCAACACTTAGCCAATTATGTTGCCTGTCAAGCCCCTACTTCCTTGTGTTGTTCCCTTGGGAATTAGCCCATATTTAATTGGGAAAATCCCTCACCACAACTGCGCAATCCATCATAGGCCTTCTATTGATTGCATGCAACATCTGTACAACTCGGAAAATTATACAACTGATAGTACATTATCCCTGAACTCTAATATCAACTGGGTCTTCCTTTGAACTGACATGCATGAGTTATTTTTGAGTGAATTATCAGTTATCTGATTGATCACTACATGTTAATTAAATCCAATTTAATTCACTTTACCACTCACTAGTTCCTCCAACATTTAGAACTAGTTTCACTAAATTTAACTGAGTTAAACTGAATTAAATAATTACAACTCAATAAGAACTCAACGCGGGCCCCTAAAATTTAGGGATCACTCTACATGACTCTAGATAGACTTCCAACTCGATTTTACTGAGCTAACTAAGTCACAACTTAACTTAGTTAACTGCTACAAGCTGCTATGAGAATAGAATTACAATTTAATTCCTAATTTAATTCAAGGACAAATTAAATTAAGATTTTCTTGATGTTTTTCTTAACATTTCTTGTTGTTATTTTCAACATAATAAACAATGCACAAAGAGTGTATGTAGAAGGATTCACAAGGGATCCTTGATACAAAAGAGGGTTGAAGGGTACCTAGAGACAGGAGTATAGTACCAAGGAATTAAATTAAGTTAAATTTATTGGCAAAGGTCTGAGAAGCCAAGCCCAAGGAGATGGGGGTAAGGAGGGAGATGACAGAGAAGTCTAAAATTGAGAAGCAATTATCGTCTTCAACCACAAAGAGGATGAAAAATAAGAGGGTGGTCCAAGACTGAGTAATTGGTTAGAGATAATTCAAAAAATACTCAAAATTACAGTGGATATCCAAAATGGAACACATCCCAACAAGAGGAAGGAGAGGGTGAATAAGAACAGAGCACAGACACTAAATACAAACCTGGATACGCTCAACACAATCAAACCCAAGCTATTGCTGATAATTATGTTGTTGGTGACGTTAGATCTGTTGACAAACTTCTTAGGGAGGGTCCCCAATAGTGAGTTCCTCCAATTAACCAAGGTGCAGGGGTGGGGTAGCCAAGGCCTCATCCCACGTATGTTAAGAAAGCTATAAGTCACCTAGGGCTCATTATAAAGCCTCTTAATGCTCAAGTTTATAGATTCGATGACAAACTCAAGGGGGAAGAGACCAATTTTTTGAGAGAAGCAAGAAGGAGAGAGACTTTGTTGAGAAACTATACCAATGAAGATGAGAGGAGGTCCGAACCAAACCTGAGATTTAATATTGGAGAGATAACCCTCCCACGCGAAACCCATCTTAAGACTATGCATGATCGAGCTTGCCAATTCATCACAGTGTAGGGTGGTGGAGAAAAACAAGGAGAATTCCTTTGTATTGGGATGAGAAAAGCATGGGGATTTATATAACCTCCCACACATGTAAAAAAAATTCATCATGCACCACGATGCAAAAATGCATGGCTCTTAAACTATGATTTTAGTTTAACCAGTGTTCCTTGGCTTGTTCACATGGGGACAGTCCGAGTAGGGTAACATGTGATAAAGAGATGACATAGGGGAACTAAGGAATAATGTGCCAATCCTTGAGACTATTGATTTCCTTTTGACCCACTTTTAGGAGGCAAACTAGATTGGCTTAGCAGTTAGCCTCTAAGTTTTGGCTTCTAAGGATATGACAGAGGGGTTTTGCGGAAAAGAGGGTCAAAGCACGATTTATCATTCTGAGGAGAAGATTAAGGAGATTTTATTTTGGGTAGGAGCCATTGATTAGGCGTTGAATAGTAATCAAAGAATTGTCCAAGTTGTTAGATCTGAAATTCCCATTTTACGGGCCAAATATAGACTCAATAGAAGACCATACATTTATGCTTGATTGTTGGTTTTCTTACCAAGCCCCCAAGAGTATTTGGCAATAATTTTTCCTTCGGGATTAGAAATAATCCCTTCCCCTCCTCCCACCCCTAGATTACACTTAGAGGCTCCATCAAAATGAAGGATCCATCGATTATTCCTTTTTTCTAGTATTCCAAGATTTTTTTCGAGAGTTGAAGCTTCCAAGTCTTTTCCAATGGACGAGATGTGGTGATATAGGCGGGGAAATTTTGCAAGGGATAAGGAAGAGAGTTCAACCATAATTTTTCATGATGGTCTAAAGAGGGATCAAGGGTAGAGAGAGAGGGACTAATAGGATCCATGCAAAAGGAAATGGCTTTCATAATAATGGATCTCAGGGGATAGAAATATTTTTCAATATAACATTATTTCTAGACAAACAAACTTGCCAACAGAGGTATTTAGGGAGAGGAAATCCAAAGTTTTTTGAGGTTAGATTTTCTAGCAAAGGATCTAATGTAGTGTTTATTCCAAGAGGAAAATAATGCTAGTAGGTTAGATTCCCATCTTATGCGGGGATACAAAGGGCCCAGGGTACTGCTCTAGACAAGCTTGGAGTATGGACATGGGAGAAAGATGTGAATGAGTGACTCTCCTTATTTCTCACATAAGGGGAAATGTAAAGGAACTTCTATACCCATTTTCATGAGAGTTTCAACAGTCATATTTTTTTTATGGGAGAGAAGCCAACAAAAGGTATTCACTTTCAGAATGGCATTGGATTGCTAAATATTTTTCCAAAGTGAGGAATTTGGGGGGATTTGCAAAGAGAAAAAAAGTTCCTTGTAACCTCCCTTTACTATATAGACAAAAGATTTCGATCCTAGTTTTTCTTTAGCATGTTTTCACCAGGGAGCACATCCCATTAATTTCCCTTTCAAATATTCCATAAGGGGTTGTATATTGTTGGGGAGATCATCCAGATTCCACCTGATCCAGCCGCTAGAGTTATCCCATCTAGAAATGTGAGTAAGTGTGTTTATCCCAGAGTGACAAATGAAATTTTATAAGGGTCAGAGTTCTTCATATTTGTGGAGGGGCAGTTCATACATTATAGAGTCTAACCACAAGTGAGTTTTCCTTCCATACCCAAAAATCCAACGGAGGTGATCATTGATGAGCATAGTTGTGGCAGACATGAGCTTTTGAATCGTGGAGTCGTTATAAGGTGATTGGATTGGATCGATATCCATTTGGTTGCCATGTTGCAAATACTTTTCCTTGAGGACTTGGACCCACCAAGGCTCTTGACCAATTTTAATATTCTAGGGTGACTTGGCTCTTATGGCCTGATTCATTAAAATGGGATCTCGCATACCAAGTCCTCCATGAATTTTATGTTAAATTTTGTTACTGTGGTCGGTCTTCATAATGTATATTTGGCCACTTGACGTAATTTTATTGATTATTGTAAAGCATGTTTTAAATGTTAGAGTCAAAAGAAAATTATATTTTGAGTCAAGTCCCATTTGGACTTTCGAAAGAAGAAAAATTGAATTTTTGAAATTGAAATTTTTGGCCCTAAGTTTTTCAAATCAACCTCCCTCCAAGTCAAGTCAGCCTAGACAAAGGACACACTCATTCAACCATACAGATTACTATATAAAGGCATATTGACCTCACTCTCTCACCACCAATTCACACTCTCTGAAGAAGACAGCTTTTGGGCATCCTAGCATAGATCAAGAAGGATAAGAAGGATGAAAAGAATGATGATTTGGATCTCTCTCTCTCTCTCTCTCAAGCTCACATGTGTGGAGATACTCTCTATCTACTCTCTCTCTCTCTCTCTACAATTCACATATTTCTGGGTACTTTCTATTGCAGGGGCCAAAATTTCTAGGTAGTTGTTGGGGGCCAAAATTTTGGGATTTTAGCAGTTGCATGAGAGTTCAAATTCTGGGTCAGATTAGGCAAAGCGAAATGTTGGATCAGTTTGGGAGGCTTAACTTGGAGGGTTTGACTAAGTGTGACCTATTTAACGAGTATACGGTTTAGGTGTGTCTCTTGTTGAATAAAATAATTTCTCTATTGAAAAGGATGTAGGTTTTTACCCTTAGTGGGTTTTCCCACAGTAAATCTTGTCTTCTCTTTGTGCATTGTGATCTCTATTGTTCTACTGCTTTTGTATGGTTGAATTTCTGAAGTATAATTATTGAATGATATATTGGAATAATTTAAAATAATATCAACATCAAAATAATTATCAGTTTTCAGAAATATTGTGCTAATCTCTATTGCACTTCGAAAGGAACATTGAGAACACCTTTTAAATAAACCCTATATTAAGATCACTAATGTTGAATTCCTTATTGTTGATTTGCATCCATGGCTTCTTCTATGAAATCATAGAACATGTTGGAAGGAGCCTCACACTTCAAAGCTTGGAAATTTAGAATTTATATTATTCTTACAAAGAACAAAGTTTTGGATATTGTGACACGAAAGGTTATAAAACCAACAAATATTGTAGGAAAGGAAAAGTTTAAGGAGGATGAAATCACTTCCATGAGTCTTATTGTGGACTCCATTAGAGATAATCTAATTCCCTACATTTCATAACTTAATACTTCCAAGAAGATGTATGATGCCCTAACTAATCTATTTACTATCAAGAATGTCGGTCAAGCCATGAGCTTAAAGAATGAGCTTCGTGGTATAAGGATGACAATTGATTTGATTGTGGGTTCATATTTCATGAGTATATCACAAATACAAGACCAAATTCAAGCAATTAGAGAAAGTATTTTTGAGAACGAACTTGTGAATACAACTCTCAATGGTCTACGTAGATCATGGGATGCATTTGCAATAGGTATAAGTAGTCGGAAAGAAGCTCCTTTGTTTAAACAACTATGGACCTCTTATGCTCAATAAGAATCAAGGTTTATGTCAAGAGATAAAAAGGAAGAAGCTTCACGAGCATTTGCATCCCTTTTCAAGAATAAAGGAAAAAATAATTTTGGCTTTCAACATAAGAAGTCAGGAATAAAATCACCTCCTTCCCAAAGGAAGAAAGATACGTCAAATATTCAATATTATGGTTGTTAGAAATTTGGATATTATAAAAGGGGTTGTCCTGAGATGGTTGATAACAAAGAGAGAAAGGTAAAACAAAATGCTTTTGCAACCGATGTTGAAGATGAGTATTCAAAGAAGCCTAAAGGTGGGAAATATTTATTTTAATTTTCTGCTCTAACAGGTCCTATTGCAGATGATGATAATATGTGGTTGGTAGATAGTGGTGCATCAATGCATATGATCGAATATCATGGAAATCATACTAACATGGTGGAAAAGAAGTTATCCCCAAGGGTAGATCTTGGAGACAACTACAACTATGTAGTCAAAGGAATTGGAAAGGCATCCATTGAGTTGGAATCCGGTAACAATGTTCTATATGTACCAGGTTTGAAAAAGAATCAACTCTCTATTTTATGTTTAGAAGATAAAGGAGATAGAGTAGCTTTTGTGGAAGGCTAAGTACTTGTATGGTCCAATGTCTCTAGTATAGATGATGTTAGGGTTATTGGGATTCATGAAGGAAGATTGTATAGGTTGGTGAGTCAACCAACTCAAGCCCTAGCACTTGATGAAATCAATCCAAGTGAACTATTGCATAGAAGATATGGTCAGCTTCATTATAGAGCATTACTTGCATTGAATCAAGTAGTTTCAGGCATCCCTGAATTGCAGATAAATAATGAAGGTGTATGTAACGATTGTTCTCTTAGAAATAACATTAAGAAACCATTTCCAAGAAGTGACAATAGATCTATAGAAGTTTTAGATTTGATTCATTCTGAAGTTTGTGGTCTAATGTCTGTGAGATCACTTGGAGATTCATTATAATATGTAACATTTATTGATGACTTTTCTCGAATGACATAGATCTATCTCTTGAAGACCAAGGATGAAGTCTTCACTAAGTTTCAATAATTAAAATATGAAGTGGAAAACTTGATAGGTAAGAAGATCAAGATTCTGAGATCTTACAATGGAGGAGAGTACACCTTGAAAGAACTTGTTGCTTTCTGTAAGAAATCTGGGATTAAGAGGGAGTTGATTGTTCCCTATTATCCACAATAGAATGGCATGGAAGAACGAAATAATATGTCCATTGAAGAATATGTCAAGGCTATGATGCATGATCAAGATTTGTTGATATTTTTATGGGGAGAAGCATCATTGATAATTGTATATATTCAAAACAGGCGTCCTCACTGAATTCTGGAAGATATGACTGATGAAAAAGCATTCTATAAATGAAAGCCAAAGGTTGTACACATGAGAATGTTTGGTTTCCCTATCTATATTCATGTTACTAAGGATAAAAGGAACAAGTTATAACCTTTAGGAAATAAACGCATATTTGTTGGTTACAATGAATCATCAAAGGCCTATGGAATCTACATTCCAAAGTAGTGACAAATTGAGGTTAGTCAGGATGTCACCTTCGATGAGAAAGTTCCATATTGGAAGTATAAGGAAGTCTCCATGGATTCCTATCATGAAGTAAAGCAAGAGGCTTCATAGGAAAATCCTTTGAGTACTACAGAATGTCTTGAAGAACCAGAAGGGCCCCGTGAACTAGAAAAACTAGTAATTGTTCCTAAAATTAGAAAGAGTCAAGCATGGCTTAGATATACATTGGAAGAAGTAGAAGGACATGCACCTCCTAATGGCATATCAAGAGAAATTAAGAAACCTAAAAGATTTTCTAGCCATGCAACTCTTATGACCAATCTTATTGATGCATAAGCTTCCAATTATGAAGAAGCACCTAGCCAATGTTATGAAACCAGCTCAAGAAAATATAGAAAAGATATATCAACGCCTTAGAATTCAGCCTCTTCGAGGGGGCAACCTCCTTTACATTACATAAATGAACAATTCTTAGATGATACAAATGACAAAACCTCCTTTCTATATATGGGAGTCTAAGGAGTCACAATATAATCCAGCCGACCTAACAATAATAATATAAAGCCACAAAAATAACAATAGAGGGATTCTATGGGGCATAGAAATACCAATATGGGGGTAATAGGGGCACAACAATATAAATAAGGGGTGTAACTACAATAGTAATGGGCTAATCACTAGTATTATAGGGACCCAACATGCCCCTCTCCTTCAAAAAAGTGTTGTCCTCAACGCTTGAGTAGTTCTGGATACTTCTGCATAAAATTCTCATCCTCCCATGTGGAATCTTCAACGGATAAGTTCTTCCACTTGACAAGATACTATGAAATTGATCGATTTCGTAGCTATCGTGTTCTTGTTTCTGTGACTGCTTCCGGTTCCAATATAATTTTTCCTTCCTCGTCAAGTTCTGGCAATATTGTTTGAATTGGGAGCTTGTCGCCTATAACCTTCTTTAAACATGAAACATGGAAAACTGGGTGCAATCGAGAAGCTGCAGGAAGCTCCAATTTGTATGCCATAGTACCAATCTTTTGCAACACCTTGTACGGACCATAATACTTTTGTGATAATTTATTATCCTTCTTAGCTTGCTTTAGGGACATTTGCTTATATGGTTGTAGCCGTAGGAATACCCAATCACCTACATCAAAACTTCTTTCACTGCGATGTTGATCTGCCTGTTGTTTCATTCTATTTTGTGCCAACACGAGGTTATCCTTTAAGAGTTGGAGGACTTGTTGTTGATGTTCGATGTGATGTTCCACTGCCTGAACCTTAGAATTTTCTCTTAAATATGATGTGATGGATGGTGGTTGATACCCATAAAGTGCCATAAATGGGGTCATTTTTGTTGCTGTATGGAAGGAAGTGTTATACCACCATTCAGCCAGAGGCAACCATTTGACCCATTGTGTCTGTTTATCAGATACAAAGCAACGAAGATATCCTTCCAAACATTTGTTTACTATCTCAGTTTGCCCATCAGATTGAGGATGATAAGATGAGCTATGAGCTAACTGAGTACCAAGACAAGAAAATAATTCCGTCCAAAAATTTCCAGTGAAAATGGGATCTCTGTCACTTACAATAATCTTTGGGTTTCCATGTAGCTTTTGAACTGTTTCCATAAATGCAGTAGAAACTGTACTGGCTTTAAATGGATGTGATAATGCACAAAAGTGTGCATACTTGGTAAGTTTGTCAACTACCACCATGATGACACTCTTTCCCTCAGACTTGGGTAAACCTGTGATAAAATCCATTGAAACCTCCTCCCAACGTTGGCTTGGAATGGATAAAGGTTGTAATAGACCCGATGTCTTAATTGTTTCAACTTTATTTTGTTGGCAAACCAAACATTCCGCCACAAACTTTTGAATATCCGATTTAAGGCCATCCCAAAAAAATTCCTTCTTAACCCTGTGGTAAGTTTTTAAAAATCCTGAGTGCCCTCCTAAGGGAGAAGTGTGCAATTCCATAAGAATCTTTTGTTTTAGTTGGGAATTCTTACAGAGGTATAAGCGATCTTTGTACCATAACGAATCATTTTGCCAGCTAAATGTATCAAAAGTACTGGAATCTTGTTGTAGCTTTCGAATAAGTGCCCACACTTCTTCGTCATTCTTCCATTCCTCCCTTGCTTCGTTTATCCAATCTGGTTGGATAATAGAAATGGCACACAACAATGCTTCCACATCCTCATCCTTTCTTGAGAGTGCATCTGCCACCACATTTTGCTTCCCTTTTTTGTAGATGATTTCAAAGTCATAACCCAACATCTTTGTGACCCACTTTTGTTGCTCTTCAGAGGATAATCTTTGTTCTAAAAAGTATTTAAGGCTATCATGATCCGTTTTTACCTTGAAGTGTCTTCCCATTAGGTAGGGTCGCCATTTCTTAAGTGCATGGAGTATTGCCAACATTTCCTTCTCATAAATAGCTTTGCTTAAAAACTTTCCCTTGATTGGACGACTTTCAAAAGCAATGGGTCTTTCATCTTGCATTAGAACAACACCAATTCCATTTCCTGAAGCATCACATTCCACAATAAAGGTTTTTGTGAAGTCCGGTGTAGCTAAGACCGGTGCTTGGCACATTGCCTCTTTAAGATGTTCAAAGGCCTTTGTTGCTTCCGGAGTCCATGAAAATGAATCTTTCTTCAATAATGTTGTTAGAGGTGCTGCTATTCTCCCATAATTCTTAACAAACTTGCGATAATACCCTGTCAACCCAAGAAATCCTCACAGATGCTTTATGGATGTGGGGATTTTCCATTCCTTAATGGCTTTAATTTTGCTAGGGTCTACCTTAACTCCTTCATGAGATACAATATGACCCAAATATTCCACCTCCTGGACTCCAAAGAAACATTTGGATCTTTTTGCATATAATTGTTTCTCCTCCAATAGTTGTAGCACCCTGTCAACATGTTCAACATGATCCTTCCAAGACTTGCTGTAGATTAGTATATCATCAAAAAATACTAACACAAATTTTCTAAGGAATGGTTTGAAAATTGAATTCATCAAACCTTGAAATGTTGAAGGTGCATTGGTAAGGCCAAAAGGCATGACCAAAAATTCATAATGACCCTCATGAGTTCTAAATGCCGTTTTTGGAATGTCTTCAATCTTCATTCTGATTTGATGATATCCTGAACGAAGATCCAACTTGGTGAAGTAAATTGATCCATGCAATTCATCCAGTAATTCATCAATGACAGGAATGGGAAACTTATCTTTAATAGTGAGCTTGTTGAGCTCCCTATAATCCGGACACATGCGCCATGATCCATCCTTCTTGTGCACCAATACTACTGGAGCTGAGAAAGAACTTTGACTCGGTTGAATTATACCAGCCTCTAGCATTTCTGCAACCATACGTTCAATTTCACTTTTTTGGACATAGGGATATCTGTACGGCCTGATGTTTGGAGGAACACTTCCTGGAATCAGATGAATAGCATGATCATGATCACGCATAGGTGGGAGACCTTTGGGAGTCTCAAATACCTTGGAATGATTGTCCAGGACTTTTTGGAGATCTGGAGAAATAGATGATTCCAATGTGGAAACATCTAGCGAACATAATTGTGCAATTACACCTCTTTGCTCCTTTTTTAGAAGCTTTGTCATGCCATTAGAGCTGATTATCTTTCCTGGTTTCCCTGCAATACCCCTTAATTCAACTTCCTTTCCTTCTGTAGAAAATTTGATGAAAAGTTCTTGAAAATTAAAAGCTATTGTACCCAAGGATTGTAGCCATTGGACTCCTAGTACAACATCAGCACCTCCCATTGGAATGGAAAGCATTGGGCTAGTCAATACATATTCTCCCATGGATAGCTTGATATTATGGCACTTTCCAGAGCAATTTATTGTTCCTCCATTTGCAATCATCACTTGACACTCTGGTGCTGGATATAGGAAGCAATTCAATTCTTTTGCTACCCTACAATGAATAAAATTGTGGGTGCTTCCTGAATCAATCAACACTATTACCTTTTTCTTCTTGATTTGTCCTTCTATCTTGATGGTTTGAGGAGTGGTAATTCCCGCCAATGCATTACAAGATATGGTCGGATTTATTTTTTCTTCATCTAGGCTTTGTTCCTGGAGTATATCCTCTTCTTTTGACCTTTCTTGCTCCTTTTCTTCTTCCTCTTCACAATCTATGTAGAATAATTTCTTCTCAGCACACTTATGACCTTTTGTGTATTTGCTATCACAATTTTAACAAAGCCCTTTTTCTCTTTTTTCTTCCAATTGTTGTGGTGTCAACCTTGTAGGTTGTGGAAGACTATGGGCAACAACACTTCCGTCTTTATAGTTGTGAATGGTATGCTTCCTAGTTGCCATAATTTTGCTTTCCATTTTTCTTGCTAACCTGAATGCCTTCTCTAATGAATCAGGTTCCCAAAGGAGAACATCATGTTGGATATTATCCTTTAAAGACCCTATGAACACATCAATCCTATGCTCCTCTAGAATATCTTTTACCCTTATGTTCAATTTTTGGAACTCCTCAATGTGCTCCATTATTGAACCCTTTTGTTTGAGACTTATCAATTGGCTAAAAAAATTGTTGCTTTTTGTATCCTCATAATGTGCTATCAATTCTTCCGTAAAAATTGCCCAAGTGATAAATTGTTTACGAGAACAAAGCCATTGATACCATACAAACTGATTTGGTTCCAAATATACAGTTGTCATACGTACCTTTTGTGCGTTTTGCACATTATTGAGATCGAAAAATTGCTCCATCTGTAATATCCATGTTGCAGGGTCCTTGCCATCAAACTTTCTCATATCGATATTTGGAATATGGTGGGTCTTCGATCCAAAATTAGATTCTATGATATCATGATTAACATTTCTTTTGTTCGCATCATGAGATTACTACCTTTTCACCATTAGTAAGTATTCCTTGTAGAAAATTTGTCAAATCTGTCATGCCTGTCTTCAAGTTTGTGTTTAAATCTATCTTCAATTCTTCCATTTCTGTCTTCAAATCTGTCTTCCAATCATCCATTTTAGCTTCCACGCCATTTATCTTAGATTCCATGCCATTTATCTTAGCTTCTGTTAGCTTTTGTGAGCGTGACATTTGTTGCACTTGTTCTTGTAATTTTGATATATCATGTAGCATTTCTTCCTCTTCTTCATGAGTCATGCTAGAGATTTCAGGTTCCTTACTAGGTGTTTGCATTTTCTTTCCTCGGGGCATCAGTTACCGATAATAATTCTTTACTATGCCCTTTGAATTCCTTCAAACCCAGCTTACACAAAAATTTAAAAAAAACTACACACCTTTTTTCACTTTGTAGAAGCCTGATATTGAATCTGATGTATCTCTGTAATTCCAGATCCTCCAATTCTGAAATTGTGACTTGTAGTAGCCTTTTGTGTCCTCTTTCCAATGCCACAAGTCTGACCCAAATTGGATTCTCCAAGGAAGAGTTATGCGAAATCTCCCACAGTGACTTGATTATAGACTAGTTCAGTAGAGCAAACTTGTACGACGTGCCACGAGTCACTGTTTCGACCTATGGATCTGAAAAATGTATACAAGAAACTACAGTCCGTCCTCTTTTTGTACCTTCTTACAAAATTTCAATCCGATCCCCAGAGAGAAAGTTATGACGATTTTCCTCAGGTCACCTGTTTTGAATGTAATTCAGGAGTCTCCAAAAAGACCAACTTCCTCGGATCATATCTCCGCAAATATCACGTGAAAGGCTCTGAAATTCGGAGCCAAGGTTCAGCGCGATTTCTTCTCAAATGGGTTTTTTTTGCGACTTCTGAAACATCACAGAAAAAAAGTTATAGCGAAAATACCATGATGACCTATTTGGAGCAGCAAAACCCTAGAATCCAAAGCTCTAATACCAAATGTTATGAAACCAGCTCAAGAAAATATAGAAAAGATAGATCAACGCCTTAGAATTCAGCCTCTTCGAGGGGGAAACCTCCTTTACATTACATAAATGAACAATTCTTGGATGATACAAATGACAAAACCTCCTTTCTATATATAGGAGTCTAAGGAGTCACAATATAATCCAGCCGACCTAACAATAATAATTTAAAGCCACAAAAATAACAATAGAGGGATTCTATGGGGCACAGAAATAACAATATGGGGGTAATAGGGGCACAACAATATAAATAAGGGGTATAACTACAATAGTAATGGGGTAATCACTAGTATTATAGGGACCCAACAGCCAACAAATGTGGAAGGAGACTATGAATGAAGAGTACCAATCCATTATGAAGAATGATGTCTTGGAGATAGTGTCAAGGCCATAAGGGATGCCAGTGGTGACTTCCAAGTGGATATACAAGATCAAGAATGCTATAGATGGATGTATTAACAAATACAAGGCATAATTCATGGTTGGAGGGTTCTCCTAGAATGAGGGAGATGGTTATGATGAGACCTTTGCTCTAGTTGCCAGGTATGCCTCCATTATGTCTATTATTTCTCTTGTTGCTTCTTTGGGATGGAATTTAAATTAAATGGATGTGAAGACTGCTTTCCTCAATGGTGTGATTGAAAAAGAGGTGTACATAGAGTATCCTCAAGGTTTTGAGGTGCATGGAAAGGAATATCATGTTTGTAGGTTAAAAAAGGCCTTGTATGGACTCAAGCAAGCTCCAAGCACTTGGTATGTTTGAATTAATAGCTATCTGACAAGACTGGGATTTACCAAGAGTGATGTTGATCCAAAAGTTTATTTTAAGGTTGTGAAGAATGCAATTGTGATCGTATTGTTATATGTCGATGATTTTTTTCTAACACGTGTTGAGCCTCTCATCATCCAGTGTAAAAAGTAGTTGGATTCTAAATTTGATATGAAGGATCTTGGTTTGATGTATTATTACTTGGGATTGGAAGTATGGTAGAAAATTAGCGAAGTCTTCCTTAGTCAAGGAAAGTATGTTATTAATATCCTTTAGAAGTTTGGTATGATGGATTGTAAATCTATGGCTACTCCCATGATGGCTAACTTAAATCAGCTAAGAGGCTTCAAATCAAGTTTGGTAGATCCATCTCTGTATCGGTGATTGATTGGTTCGTTGATGTATTTTGTTAACACTATGATGGAAATTTGCTTGGTAGTGGACACATTGAGCCAATTCCAGGTGGAACCAAGATATGAAGATTGGATTGCAGGGAATCACATTTTGAGATATCTAAGTGGTATTGTGAACTATATCTTGAACTAGATCACAAAAAAGGATGTACAACCTCATGGATATACAAATGTTGACTGGGTAGGAAGTGTAGATGATAGGAAGAACACTTTGGGGGTATGATTCACCATGGGCTCTGCTACGATATCTTGTATGAGCAGGATGAAGAGATATGTCACACTCAGCACTACATAAGAAGAATATATTGCAGCCAATGAAGCATGTACAAAAGTAATTTGGATTTCAAAGTTTTTTGTAGGATTGTTCGACCAAGAGATGGAATAGGCTATGATACACTGAGATAATAAAAGTTGTGTGAATCTTTCAGATAACCATGTGTTCCATGATAGCTTGAAGTATATTGAGATCAAGTACGACTACATTCGTGACATGGTATAGAGGTTTATAATAAGGCTCGAGTACATCTCCACTGATGAGCAAATAACTTATGTTCAAATGAAGTCCTTGCCCATAGAGAAGTTCATGTACTTTAGAGATAAGTTGGGGCTTGTGGAGATTACTCCTCTTTGAGGGGGAGTTTGATTTGATACCAGCATGGATGGACATTCTCCCGTTGGGGAGAATGGTCCGAGAGGCCTAGAATGCTCACTAGATAGAGTTGAATGAGTGACTCCCAATGAGGAGACTTGATTACTCACTATGAAGGGTTGAGTAATATCTAGACCGATCACACACTAGGAAAGGGTAGAGTGAGGTCTTTCAGTATTTGGTCCTGATCACTCACCAAGGGTGGAGTGAGGTCTTTCAGTATTTGGATCCAATCACTCGCCAAAGAAGGGTGAAGAGAGGTCTTTTGACATTTAGACCTAATCGCTCACTAGGGAAGGGTTGAGTGAGGTATTTCAGTATTTGGACCCAATCATACACCAAGGAATGGTGGAGTGAGATCTTTCAGCATCTAACCCAATCACTAACTAGGGAAGGGTTGAGTGAAGTATTGGCTTAGAGTGCTCACCAGGAAGGGTGAGTGCGTGCTTGTTATCTAAGTTAGTATCTCAACGTTTTGACCTAGTGAAAGGCCTTGACGTTTAAGGATCGATCTCTCCTGAGGAGTGAGTCCTGATATGTTGATGATAAGCCATGGGTTAGGTACCAACCTGAATATGGTCCCTAGCGGATGTTCATAGTAGATGATGATTTGATATGACCGTTTCTTTGAGAAATTTGTCAATTTGAGAACATAGATGAAAATCATTATGAATACCTCCCTTGTTAAGAGGGAGTGTTGAATTTTGTGACTATGGTCATTCTTCATAATGTATATTTGGCCACTTGACGTATTTAGATTGATTATTGTAAATCATATTTTAAATGCTATAGTCAAAAGAAAATTATATTTTGAGTCAAATACCATTTGAACTTTTGAAAGAAGGAAATTTGAATTTGAAAATTTTGGCTCCAAGGTTGTCATGTCTGCCTCCCTCCAAGTCAAGTCAGCCCAGGTAAAGGACACGCCCATTTGACCCAACAGATCATTATATTAAGGCAACCTGACCTCATTCCCTCACCACCAATTCACACTCTTTCAAGAAGACAATTTTTGGGCATCCTAGTGAAGATCAAGAAGGACAAGAAGAAGGACGAATTGGATCTCTTTCTCTCTCTCTCAACCCTTCACAAGTGGATAGAATCTCTCTCTACAGTTCACATATTTCTGGGCAATTTCTGTTTCAGGGGCCAAAATTCTTGGGTAGTTACAAGGGGCTGAAATTTTGGGATTCTGGCAGTTGTAGGAGGGTCGAAATTCTAGGTCATATCAAGTAGAATAAAGTGTTGGATTAGGTTGGGAGGCTTGATGTGGAGGGTTTTACCAGGTGTGAACTAGTTAATCACTAGAAGGTCTACGTGTGTCTCTTTTCGAGCAAAAGAATTTTTCTATTGAAAAGGTTTTTGGGTTTTTCCCCTTAGTGGGTTTTCTTAGGGTAATTCTTGTCTTCTCTTTGTGCATTGTGATCTCTACTATTCTACTATTCTTGTATGGTTGAATTTCTGAAGTATAATTGTTAAATGATATATTGGAATAATTGAAAAGAAGATCAACATTAAAAGTAATTATCATTTTTTCATAAATATTGTGCTAATTTCTATTACACTTAGAAAATCAACATTTTAGGAGCTCACATAATTTATCAAGTGGAACTTTTTAGTGGAATATTTGCAACCTTTCCACAAGAATTTTCTAATGTATATGTCGACACGCTGGAGAACATATTACGGTGCCAAAAGTATTGAGAATTGAAACAAGGGGATAGATGATAAGACTACTTTTATGAGAATGTTATGACCTGCTAAGTTAAACCATCTGGCTCCCCAAGCTTTCAAATTTCCTTTTATTTTCACAAGAGTGTTCTGCCATGCTTGAGGAGGGTAGCGTTAAGGAAAATGGGGATCACTAGATACTTGAATTCTTTCCAGCTTTCAACAGGCTTAAATCCAAGAATATCTCTAATTTGATTTTTTTAGCTCTAGATATGTTCCAAGAAAATATTTTGAATTTGGATGCATTGGCTAATCCTCCTAAAGATGAATCCCTTGGAAATGGACGAAGAAGACTCAGCCAAGAGGATGGTGTCATCAGGAAATTGTGAGTGATTGGCACTTTTAACATTTGGTGCATATCTTAAACTTAGGAGGTGATAATTACTATGTTCAAAGTATATCTGACAACTTAAAGCATTTGTCGTGATGATGTATAAAAAGGGGGATAGAGGGCAGCCTTGTCGCAGGCCTCGAGAGGCTTTGAAATTTTTTGCAACTCAACCATTCACTAGGGGGGCTATCCAAGGGGAGTTGATGTAGAGGGTGATCCATTGGATTAATTTGTCTTGGAATCCCATCTTATTCATGACCTTAAGAAGGAATTTGTGCCTTACTCTATAAAAGGCATTGGCCAAGTCTAGTTTAATAAGCATTCATTGATATCCCCTTGTCCAACTGGAATCAACTGCCTCTTGGGCATGAATGATATTGTCTATGATCTGTTGTCTGAGAATGAAGCCTCCTTGGTTTTCAAATATAATATGAGGAAGGATTTTTTTTAGATGATCTACTAAAAGATTAAACATGATATTATATGAAACATTCAAAAGGGAGATGGGGCAAAATGTATCAAAAGAAGAGGGGTTAGATTCTTTACGAATAATGGCCAAAAAGGAAGAATTTATGCCTCCACTAATGCATAGTTGTTTTAAGGAATATTCGACCATTCTACACATAACTCTCTTGATAAAATTCCAAAAATGTTGGTAGAAGTGAGCAGGGAATCCATCTGGACTAAGGATTTATCAGGATGAAATGAGAAGACCGCCTTACTTATTTCTTCCTCAGTGGGATGAGTTGCTAGTTGGTGATTCATGCCTTCAGTTACCAGTGTTAGGATATGATCAAGCATGTAGGATTCATCTTATTTTGAGGGTGGATCACTATGACTATACAAATTATTGAAATAAGTAATAACTTCCTCTTTAATGTTTTGAAATTTATCTATTTTGATTCCCTGCACCTGTATTTCAGAGATGTTATTTTTCCTTTCCTGGTTTTTTTCTTGCTTGTGGAAAAAATCGGTATTCCTTGCACCTGCTTGAAGCCATATACTACATGATTTGAGCCTCCAATACTCTTATTCTCCTTTTAGAAGTGAATGGTATTTTGTGAAGGACTCTTTTTCCTGAAGTAAAATTTCCTCCGTCACTGACTTATTTTCCATGGAAGTTTTGATTTTCTCTATTTTTTGTTCAATCTCCTGTATTGTTTTCTTCTGGTTAGACTTGGATTCCATTATCCAAAGTTTAATTTTGATTTTGAGTCTTTTGATTTTGGATTCCCAAATACGTATTAGGCTTCCATCAACCTAAGGGAGCCATGAGGAGGTGATTAAATCATGAAAGTTCGAGGGGTAAGGTCTAGAGTGGAGAGTACCTAAACCGCATTGGTCCATAATTGAGCATGTAGGAGAGAGCCAACTTGATATGGCAATGGTCAGACCCATTCCAGGGGATAATGGAGGAGTGAAGGGAAAGCTTGAGGGCTAGGAAATCATTAGAGGATAGGAACCAATCCAACCTTAAAGCGATATGGCCTGGGTCAGGTCTTTTATTATTCCAAGTATAACAGAAGTGAGAAGGTTTAATATCCATCAAATGAAGGTGGCTTATAAATTCTTCCATGATCTCTTGGAAAGGTTCATGGGTAATGGATCCACCTTTTTTTTTCTCTTTGATGGAGATTGGAATTGAAGTCCCCTCCAAATCTATAATTGGTGCCAAATTCAGTGTCTTTAAGCCCCATAAGAGAGTTCCAACAATCTTTCTTTTCTTTGAAATGAACAAGCATATACACATTGATGACAACAAATACCTAGTTTGATGTGGAAATCTAAAAGGATGTGGCAATCCAATGTTTTATCTTGAGGGAGTTTAGAAGATGGAGTTGATTGGGATCCCACAAGGTGCATAATCCTCGAGGTTCCCCTCAAGCTGATAGAGGAGATATCACTATTGTTCCAAATCTTGTTATGCCTGATTAATATCTCGTACTCCTCCAATTCCATCTCCTAGAGTAGGGCTGCTAAGGGTCTTACATTTTTTATGAGTGATTTTTCTTCAATAATTCTTTCTTCTTCTTCTTCTTTTTAATTTGAGGTGTCTACAATTTTAGGAGACGATGATCATTACTTACTCTTAGATTGGGTTTCTCCTTTAGGAGGGGATACTCCAAATACTTTCTTATTACCTTTATTGTCATGTTCTGCTAGTTGATGGGGGATAGTATGTTGGTGGCCTAACTCCTTTTCTTTTTCAATCTTTTTGATACAGACTTCTCTGTTGGTTTTTCTTCATAATATGTGTGAGCGATGCTCAAACTTTTTATTTTTATCTACTTCATATTTTTCTTCCACCGAGCTTGTGAATACAGAAGTGACTGCAATTTCTCTTGGGGATAGGAAAGCCTCTTCTTCTTCTTAATAGTCCTCTGGATTACTATTTGGATTTGCATTAGATTTGGGCTCATCCATGGGTTTTGACTTTGGACTTGGGTGGGAGGGTTGCTCAAGTTGTTTTTATGGATCCTGTATTTCTTGATGAGGGATTTCCCCTTCCTCCTCTTCCATGGCTAGGGATTAAAACCTATTGTTTTTGCCTCCTTTAGTCCCTAGTTTTCTCATCCCTTCTCCATTTTCAAAGGCTTTATTTGTGGGGGAAGTGGGTCCTTTGCCTTTTTGGCTTTCCTTTTTCTATTGGGGCTTAATGGGAGGTTGTTGCTTATTAGGTACACATCTCTTCATTACTTGATTCAATTTCTCCCCTTGACTCCATGTTTCTCTTGATCCTCTTGCATTTTAGGGAAATTTATGGCAAAGTGTCCATATTCATGGCAAACTTTGCATTTTAAGGGGAGTTCATTGCAATCAACTTCTTGAATGTGGGACCAATTTTTGAGACAGAGATTGATTACAATAGGGAGACCTTTGTCAATATTAACCTCAACATGAATGCGACCACAAGAGAAAATCCCTTCACATGGGTCCGCACAATCAATTTATTTGTCTAGAGCATTGTTGATGTGTCTGAAGGTAACATCATTCCAACAAAGAAGGGGAAGAAATGGAAGTTTGTCCCAAACAGGGACAAAGGTAGGGACATCATAGTTGGGGTTGAAATTAGGGCTCCAACGGTCAATATAGAGGACCTGGGAACCCATGAAATATGGTCCACTCTTGAAGATCAAGTCCATGTATGACTTATTTTCAAAGTAGAATGTGAAAACCCCTTTTCCACAGAAGGAGTAAGTGACCTCACCTATGATAAGAGGTTTCCAATTTTTCTCGATCCACATGCGAATAGTTTACGGAGAGGGCCATAGACCCATAAATTGACCTACAAGCCCCCTTTCAACAAGTTGGAGGGCGTGTAATCTGACTTGGGAGGCGAAGACTTCAACCTTCAAAATCTCATCAAGTTTCTTACCAAATATAAAGGGAGGAGCTTTCTGAAACTTGGGCCCATCGGTCACTAGGGCACTTAAGGCAATTATTTCTTAGGCCAAGGGGGGATAAAGGGCGAGGATTGACCATCAGGATAAAATGTCACGATGAAAATGATAGAGATGATCAACACAATCAGACAAAATCATAACAATGAATTTATAAGTGCTAGGAAAAAACAAACGCGAGAAGGTGGTCCTAAGGAAGGAAAGAGGGATCTTCAACATGCAAAGAAACACAAGGTAATGAGTCATTGATATGTCAGGGCTTACCATAGGTAGAAAAGCTTAGGAATGGAGGGCAATTAAACAGAGAAATAAAGGAGATTATATGTATGATTGTAAGGCTAATGTTAATCCATTCATACTTTTGCATTTCTTTTATGAATTGGATTATGAATTATATATCTACTATTACTTTTTCAATTTTGATAAATGATTTAGAATAAGATTTATTTAGGCTTGAATGATGTGTAAGAAAAAATTTTCCTCTCTCTCCTCTTCTTTTCATAATCGTGGCATAAGGTCTTAGTCAAATTTTGAAGGAAGCAAAGAGATGTGGGTATTTTAAAGGCATTAAAGTTGGTCATTTTTTTCTCTTTCAAATTTATTATTCGTTGATAACATCTTGGTAAGTTTGTGTGATGGAACTCATAGAGACATTATGAATCTCAAGGAAATAATTGATCTCTATCTTATAACTGTTACACAGTATTTTGTCACACCTCCTGTTCACTTCCTATTCCATATCCTGAAGTGCCAAAATATTGACAACTTTGCAACATATCCATCATGATATACGAACCAAAACCTCCCTGAAGAACCAAAGGAAAACTGCCTTGAGTCAATCCTGAAGAAGGTTAGCTAAAACCCTAATTTTTAGGGCCAACGCGTTTTGCTCCATTGCCTGCCCGTGTCGATGGCAAGTTTCCCTGCTTTACCCTAGCGCTGCCAATGCAGGTTTTGATATGAAAACATGCGTTGAACCTATTCTAGCAAGTTTTCCCAAACTCAAGGAGAAGCTTCGTGCACTAGAAACTTCGAGAACAACGACTTAGATATTGGTTGTTGTTGATATGGTCGAGCTCTCCCATTTGGACCTCTTGGTCTTATAATTATGGGCCTTCCCATTGATATGTGGACCTTCCTCCCTCTTTTGTGGATCCCTAACTCCCTCTCCCTTCCATCCCCAAATGGTTGGTCATTGATTGCTTGCATTCCTAAACTGAGATTATGCCCAAATGCTTCTCATTCTAACTTGGAGAAGGAGTGCTTGAAGAGTCTTTGCTTGGACTTGGACATCCACCAAAAGGAGGTCTCCAACATCAATACATAGGTTGTATGCTTCCCTTTTGAGCTTATTAATATATAAATCTAATGTTCAATTTCCATAATTGTGTAAATGTTTATGCTTTTAGCTTAATAATCCTTGATCTATTAAGTAGTTTATGTTTGATGTATGCCATATACGCTCTCTTACCTTGCATTTCTCTTTGATCTTTCTTGTAGGTACTCGAACGTGAAGAACAACTAAGGAGTGAGCCTGGAAGCAATGGAATCAAATTCATATCCAAAGGATTGATTGATTAGCATTAGAGCAAGGTAGGTAACTCTCTCTCTCTGCATTTCTTAAACATAAGCTAGGAAAGTGTATATTAGTTATTTTAGTTTGTTGCTAGACCCACTCATTGGGCTAGAGAGATCGCCTTTGTCTGCAAAGGGGATTTTCCTTCACAACAAAATGTCGACCCCATTGGGGAATCTATAGCCTCTTCATCCTTTTTTTATATCTGATCTCCTGATCAGTTTGATTGACCATCGAGTTCTCAGTTAGTTTGAGTCTATATAGGTCTGCAAAATCACTTATTGATACCTTAGAGTGCTACGTCTAGAGTGTTTGTGAAAATATTTTTTATTTTTTGCCTTTTTCCTCACCCAACATGTTTTTTTCTCTGACGGTCGCACTACTAGCGCGCTTTCCTTTAAAACAATCGCGTTGATTCCTTGTTCAGCGGAAATTTGGCCATTATAGCCTCACTAATCTTAGAGATTGGCAAAAATTTAGGGTTTCTTTGTCAAAATACAGTGTGTTTGAGCCCCTGAGATCTTTTATTTGTCCTGTGTGATTGGATTTATTGATGTTTGTCTGATTATCTAATTTGAATAGCGAATTAATGTCTTTTTGAGATTTCAAGTGTTTGAGTGAAATTAGATTGATTTTAGGGTTTATAGGTCATTTGATTGTCACTTGCCACTTGTAAGTGTCACTGAGTTTGTGGTTTGTTGATTAGTTAGATCTGGTTATCTGTTAAAATCATTCAAAACATTGGTTTGCATTAGTTTCAGTTTGTCTTTTACAAATTTTCTTTTCAATTGTGTTAGGTCATCTTGCATTTGAGATTCATCTTTGTTATTCATCAATCATAGATTACATTGATTGGTTTACAAACTGAAAAGAGTGCATTTGTTTATCTATTCAAAAGAGAAAAGTGAAAGACATTTTCATTAAGTGCTTTTGGATTTGATTTGGTGTTTCTTTGATTGGTGCATCATTTGCATTAGGAGCATTTGAATCAAAAATCTCATTTTTTGCTTTAGTTGAAGCTTAATTGCATTAGAGCATCTGAAATCAAAGAGAACATCATTTACATAAAGTGCATCTTAGTGAAGTAAAAGTCATTTTTGCTTTCGATAGATTGCATATTGGATAGTGAAAGTGAAGTTTAGTTTTTGCTTTTGCATATTGCATTGGAAAGAAAAGTTAGTGGAGGCATGTTCTTTGATGCATTCTCTCGTTTGATGCATTGATTGATTGAATTATCTTCCCTTGTTAGTATAGCATTCAACGAAGTGAAAAGTTTCCTTTTCTCATTTATTTGCATTTTAGGATTCAGGTGACATCATTTGAGCCAAAAAATTGAAACATAATACAATATCAACATTAAAATTTACTGAATTAACCTAAGGAGCATTTGGAACTTAATGCAAACATTTAGAGGTCTAGGCTAGAGACGTATTCCGACATCTATAAACCTAGTAGTGGTCGTTATCTGCCAGCCTTGTCTCCCAAGGGTGAAATCTTGTTCCACGTACAGAAGTATATAGGAGGTTCTCCAGTACTCTTAGGTATATCGGAGGCACTCTAGTATGGCAAGTATATGGGAACATTCTCATCGAACGGTTATGCATTAGATAGTGCTAACACAGAGTTGTGCTCCTTGTACCATCATGTATATTTTGGGAGAACCCACTATGTTTCTATATTTTAGCCACAGGTAATCGAGTTAGCCACCTTGTAGACATGATACACCGAACACAACATTCAGGGAGATTCACCGTCATACGTTAAGTCCTTGGTTTCAGCGAAGGTGTATATATCGGTTCATGAATACTTGGTAAACCCTCTTGCCTAGTACACCCTTTTTATTTATTTCTTGTTTTTAAGTTCTAAAATTTAACTGCCCACGATAACATGACTTAACTATTTTAATTGTAAGCTCAAATCAACAAGCTCCTTTAGTTTTTTAGAGAAGGTCATCGTGGCTGAACCATCGGGTTCGCCTTACATATCCCCTTCATCATCTGACATTGAAAGTTCATCACAAGGAGTCCATTTTGAGATTTCACAGTCACTTGAAGGCCAAGTCTTTGAACTTGGAATTATCTTGAGTATTCAACCCCTTGCTTCTCATCCTCCACTTCGAGACTCATTATCTCAGGAATCTGATATAGAAACTCCCAAGGTTCCGCAGAGGTATTTATTATTCCCTTCAAATCCACTTTTGATCTATTGATCATATCTCCTCAATGACCATATAGTCCGATTGATAATCCCGACGTACCTTTGGAGCCTTCTCTCGCGGATTCCCCCTTGCCAATTGTTTCCACCCATGGCATCAGAAGGTGAGATTCCAACCTCTCCTTGAGATCCTACTCTAGAAGTCTCAACCACTCACACTCCTGGTGTTGGTGATGATTTTAAATATAACTTTCCACCTGAAGGCTTTCCACATGTGGGAAGTAAGCCACTTCCCCCACCGCTTGAAAGCAATGAACCTCTGTTTCCACCTGGTTACACCTCTTTGGCTCAATTGGCTTCAGGTACTCCAAGTGTGTCTTCACTTTATCATAATCCCATTTGGTCGTTAGGCACCATTGCTACTTATGGTCTGTTTATTTCAAGCGTGGCCTTTCAAATTCCTATAGAAACTACAGTTTCTTTAGTTCCTATACAACCGACAGTTATGGTTGGGATGGCTAATGTCCCTATAGGTTCCTCAGGTCCTCCATTAAGTGGACAATATGTGCCACCACCTATCCCACTGCATGGGGGGAAACAACCACCTCCTCCATATGTACCTCCTATTTCGGGTGGAACTTATGTGAGTGGATCTCAAACTCATGCTATTGGAGTTAATAAAAATGTTGGAAGTGTACCTTATCCTAGTGGATCATCTATTCTATATGGATCCGTCCAAATCCCGTATCAACAACCTCTTTCGACCCAGATACCCTACCAACAACTGTACCCTCTGTATGGCTCACAACAACCTCAAAATCCACTTTTTAATCAACAAGCAGGACCCCAAATGCAGTCTGGTCCGAATCCCTCAATTGGGACATCGGGTCAATTTCAAATTGGAACCTATCAGTACCAACATGGAACTCAACAAATTCCACGAGGAACTTTCCAACAACAATAACCTTATGTACAACAAAGACCTTATGCACAATAAGGGCCTTATCAACAACCATTGTAGCAGCAAAACCAACCCTTGTACCAAAAAGGCCAACCCTTACAGTAACAAGGTCAACCCCTCCAGCAACAGAGTCAGCAATTTATCACTAGGGTCAACAATTGCAACAACAACCTTATACTCCCTAGTCTTCGCAAGTTTTTTATCCAACTTATGGTTCTCAACGACCTATGACGGGTTAGTATCAACCTTACCATGGTCAAAACCCACATTTGTGGGGACAAAATCCACCTTTGTATGGTAGAATACCTCTCAGTGGGGGAAATATCAAAATCCTTATGGTCAAAATCCGCCACTTTGGGGGCATAACCCATACCAACAAGGTTGGAATCCACAAATTAGGTCTTATCCAAACCCCCCCATGCCTTTCAATCCACAATTTCCATTTATAACAACATTGGAACTACAATATGTGTCAAGGCTCACAAATGACCCAATACTCCATTCATCATATTAGCCTCAGGTTCCTACTAAGATTCCTGGCGATTATCTGAAATTCAAATGAAAGTCTGGAGAAGAGCCCCAGGCCCATGTTATGACTTACCATTTATGGTGTTCATCCAATTCTTGGGTCGACAATTCCATTCGTCTACGTCTTTTCCATCGAACCTTGACAGGTACTGCCACGAAATGGTACATCGAGTTACCTCGAGGTGCCTACCAAGATTTCAACACTTTAGCAATGGCCTTCCTTACTCATTTCCAGCTACCAGTTTGATATGAAATTGGTACCCATCTCCTTACGTCCTTGAAATAGAATACTGCTACCCACATCACCGATCATATTCATGAATGGAGACATCAACATCGCCTTATCAAGTTCGATATACTTGATGAGATTTTAGCTGAATGGTTTGCTAAGTCATTCATTACTAAAATTTCCAAGGACATAGTTATGGGTGGTTGTGTGGCTGAAGATCAAGCCATTGCCCATGCCCAATACTTATATTTGGTATATTCCCAATCTAGCACATTGTATGATCTCTTACCTGATGCTACACGATCGTCTACTAATCCTGCATCTTCCAAACCTCCAGAGGCACTGCTCGTCAATGGTATTAATGGGTCAGTGACTCAAACTTCTAGTAAAGCTTTTGCTACTTCCTCGAAGCAGAAACCCGTTTCAACCACTGTATACAATTCTCCTTCAAATCCCTCTCAAAATCCTGGTAAAAGATCGGAGGTTAATGCCGTTTAATCTACCACAACAAATAAAACCTCGAAAGGTAAAATGAAG
This sequence comes from Pinus tabuliformis, assembly GCA_031772625.1. Taxonomy (NCBI): domain Eukaryota; kingdom Viridiplantae; phylum Streptophyta; class Pinopsida; order Pinales; family Pinaceae; genus Pinus; species Pinus tabuliformis. The sequence continues at coordinate 597,323,150 of CM062820.1, forward strand.
GGTAAAGTAAAAGCCAAATCTTATACCCCGAAACAGGATCCTACGAAATCATTTGTTGATGACGCATTTAAATGTAAGCCCAACTATCCTTGCCTCATTTGTGAGGAAGATCACTATACCAAGGATTGTCCTTGTCGTGCTAAAGTCAGTTGTTTGTTAAAAGGCACCCAAGGGACATCGACTGTATTAAAAGAGCCTTTTCCATCACAACAAACCCAATTGGTAGAATAACCGCAATCTTCTACATCTTCGAGCTCTCAGGGTTATATGAGTGGAACAACACCTATTTCTATTGCTACTCGATCAAAATACTATCTGACTCCTCCCAAATAGCTTGTGGAGAAAGAGGTTATTGATACACCTTCCACTTCTACTCCACCCAATTTTGGTCCTCTTCATATTGAGAGACCTAGTAATGACTCTGTTCCAACCACCTCCTAAGGGTGTTCTTCAGATATCATCATACAATCCGAATGCACGAGCTACTCAGCATTACAATATTATCGAAGATTTAGCTCAAGCGCCTTCGACAACGTTTGTCTTGGAAGTTCTCCATGTTGGGTTGTGTTATATTCTTTCCATGACTAACCCACGTGGTTAACCGGGGGGTTAGAAGGGGGGCAGAGCCCCCCCTTCGTTGCGCCTATTGCGTAGCGGGGGGGAGTCACAGGGGGTTTGAGGGGTGAAGGTAACCCCACTCTATGGGGTCCGGGGCAGCACCCCAGAAAATTTTGGTTTTGGCCCCTATGTTAGGTTGGGCGGACCTACCTATGGTTTTGTGCATGATTTTCGCACATGGTTTTGAACGCGATGGTTTTTGGTCCATGGTTTGGACGTGATGGTTTTCTGTCCATGGTATTGGATGCTTCGGCATGTATAACTATGTATTGTAACATTGAAAGGAACATAATGAAAAATCAAGCTGGTAGTCCCAGTTTTGGGATCCAAGGGAAAATCTCTATGTATATGTGTTTTATGTGTTATGCTCTCGCATTGTTTATTTTTTGTGTTTTAGAATTCGTATGTAGGTAATTTCTGTACGGGGTTAAAACCTACACTCTAGAGTTGTCCATCGTAGTAGAAAGAATTACTATCCTCTATAGGAGGAATTGACCCTATTGATTCGAGTCTGATTACCTTTGACCTGGAAAATCATGTTCCACGTCTTCCACATCAACTTTCCTTTTTGATCCAAGTCATTATCAAAGGGAAGATGATTCATTGGACTATTGTTGATGAGGGTGCTTCCATCTGCATCATGTTTGTCTCATGCTGGAAAGCTATTGGCTCTCCACCTCTAAACTAGTCTCCTAACACCTTAGAAGCTTTTGATGGTAGAGGATATCGTCCATACAGTATTCTCACAAAATTTCCCATAACATTAGAAGGGAAAACCATTAACTTAAAAGTAGAATTTGTTGATGCCAACTTGAATTATAACCTTCTACTTGGTCGGAGTTGGACCCATTCTATGTTTTGTGTGGTTTCTACGTTGTTTCGTGTGCTCTATTTTCCTCATGAGGGGAAAATAGTCACCATTGATCAGTTAGCCTTTTTCTCTTCTAGCTCTTCAAATGGCAATGTGCCATATGTGGGAAACATTGACATCCCTTATGAGAGTGTTGGGGCGGGTCTTTTTAAAGAATCTTCTCTTATGGGAACATTTTCCCTCCCACCTCCAAATGTCGCTTCTATCAACATGATCTCCACTTCACACGACCCTTAGATCGTTCCTCATCTCGATGAGGTTGATTCTTTTGGCGATGTTATGCTGCTCAGCCCAACAGAACAAGCCTATCAAGCTGTTGTTTTGGCTTCAACAGTCACTTCTAAAAGTCATGCTAATCTTAGTATGCATCTAGATGTATTCACAATCCCCTTGGCTTGGTTCTTGGGATTCTCCGAATCCCTTGAATGAGACATTTCCAACTGACGAGAGTATCACCAAGGTTATGTCTCTTGAATAAAGTCCCTGGAATGATGCCCATCATTGTTCCTCGTTTCTCTTGAGTCTTGAAGACATTACATTGTGTTTAGATACCTTTGTTTCTCGTAGACTGACTCATCCAATTCAAACACCTATTTTGGTGCATGAATTTTTGTCTGAAGGAAACATGGGGAACACTATTGTTACCTCACCCATCGATATTTTAGTCCAACCTGAGATTGTCAAAATCTTTCAACTAAAAGTATCTATTCCTCGCAATGATATTAAGATTTTCCTACCTTCTTTCATGAGATTTTCTCGCTGAGTTTCTCACTCGCTCGAGGGGCGTGGGGGCATTGTCATTTATGTGTGTCATTCCACTATTTGGCCGAGTCGATGTTTACATGTCATGCCAACGGTGAAACTATGATTTTACTCTCTGTTGATCGATTACTCGAGTCCACAAATGGGCTCCATCTGAAAATTTTACATGTTTTTCGTGTAAATAATTTTGTACAATATTGTGTTTTCATTAGTGTGCAGTGTGGTTTTGGTGTGTTAGTTTTCTTTTGCAAATGGGTTTTATGCTTTACTTGGTTTGCAGATGTCATCCAACCGTTATGTCGGTTTTATTGATGGTGCTTGTCATAGTACACAGAATCTAGCTTTCATTGCATGGGCAATCTATGACCCTAATGGTGAGTTAGTGAATTTATAGGGTATATGTTTAGGTCATACGACTAATAACATTATTGAATATAGTGCGATCATTGAACTTTTGTCAGAAGCTATTTCTCTTGGCATTAGAGAGTTAATCATAAAACTTGATTCATAGTGCATTGTACTACAACTTAATGGACAATATTCAGTTAGAAACCCTCAAATTTTGAGAATGTATTTTCGAGTTCATCTCTTGGAATGAAACTTTAATTTTATTACTTATCATCACATTCTGAGACGCATGAACACATGAACAGATGCATTGGCCAACTATGTGTTAGATAGACATTTGTGAAACATGTAAACCATAAAACATCATATAATAGACATGGTAAAAATTATATATATATATATATAGAGAGAGAGAGAGAGAGTGTGTGTGTGTTTGGAAAAGATTTGTCTACATCAAAATGACAAAATTTGTGTTTTGAGACACATGGCTTCATAAGCCTACATCAGTGCAGAAAGTAAACTAGAGTTGGCTATTCGCCCACATGGTGCTCATGATAGCATGAAATAGCCCTAATGACTCGGCCTAATAGCTAACGCAGTCTGGAGGAAACCCCTACAATGTGTCTTTGGTACCGTAATGGCACCTCATGTATCGAGGCATACTCTGGAATGCCCCTGGTTAAAGCTTCTAGGTTATGCTCTACCTCGATAATCTAATTTGCTCCCTCCTCATAAGGAGCCTCCTCAATCTGGCATGCCACTCGTCTGGCTATCGTAGAAACTCCTGGAGGTCTCTCTGGTCCTACATCTACAAATCATCATAAGTTAAATCTCAGTACACATATAAAAAATTAAATAAAAAATCAAACTTTCAAAAACTTTAAAAATAATTTTTACCTTCATCAGTCCACTGTGCGCCTAGTGGAAGTGGAAGATCTGGATCTCCTCGAAAATTCGTGCCTACATACGCCCATTCGTAAACAATGATTAGTTGTTGACGCAGCCATCCGAAAAATGTTGGAGGGAATGACATTTATTGTCCACCTCCATGACGAGGCATCAACTCACCCCATCTGAGTAATCATGGATCTTTGGGCGTTGGTGCATCCACTTCTAACCACTGATAACGGAACATTGGAACACATTCCAGGAAGAACGTCACCAAAATGGATCTGAATCCGAATTGTTTTAGACTTCCTGACTTGTACTTGGTAAGTTGGCGCTTCATGCAAACCAACAAACCCTCACTCCAATTGAAAACTATGGGATTTAGACACTCGATTGCATACTAGAAATGAGATTTTGTTGCTTCATGCAACGCCTGAGCCCCAATTATTCGCGCCATAGTATGCAGGGTTGTTCGTAGTGGGAGATTTGTGATGTATTTATATCTATCTTCCCGCTTTGGGTCTTTTTATTCCCTGGGCAACGCCTTGCAATCAGCATATTCGTGCTCTCTCCTCCAATGCGAGAACTAGAGAACTGAACCTGTTGTCCCTTTCTAGACAAGCCAGTAATGAAATAAATGTCCACGACATCTATTTCAAGTCTGTGGTCCCCGATCATGAATAGTTAATGATCTAAATCCCACCAACTGATCAAATTTTGTAATAACTCAAGCTAGGATCTAATCCCAGGAATCCTGAAGAACTTGAGCAACCTGCATGCTTGTAGTGCATCAACACAATTTCGATCCTGAGCTACTTGTTGAAAAGTGTGCAACAAGAAATGCTTGTTGAGAGTGCAACAAGATGATGGAGCTTAGTGAAAAGAGTCGCCTTCACTAAGTGGGCCCGCAGGCTATTTTTGGCGCAAGTCTATTTTTAGACTATGTCTATTTTTAGACATATGGATCATGTCTATGGATGATTGATCAAGTTGGGAAAAATAGATGGACTTCTATTTTTGATGAAAGTGTGAGTGATCACAGTGTGAGTGATTACAGTGTGAGTGATCACAGTGTGAGTGATCAAAGTCAAAAATAGAAAAGTCAAATATTATTATCTCACAATAATATTTGGACTATAAACTTAATCTTATTCTCTTGGAGCACTTCAGTTTGAGCTACGAAAGTGGCACATGCAGCTGTCAGAAGGAAATTCGTTTTTCTTATGAGTCAGTTGAGTTGTTGCATGCATGACTTCAGTTAGAACTCAAGTGAGTTGAGTTTAGTGGACTGGAGGTACAGTTGATGGAGTTGTGTTCAGTTTAGCTTTGTTAAACTGGTTGTATTTAGTCTAACTGATCAATAGACTAAAGATGAGTTGGGTGAATTAGTTATTAATTAATTCACAAGCTATTAACTCATAATGCAACTATAGAATACATCAGTTAACTCAGTTGCATGTCAGTGCATGTTCAGTTCAGCAGGGACAGGTGTTAGAGGATCAGATTGCTATCAGTTGTGACTATAGTTGTGCATGATGATTTGCACAATCAAAGGATTGAGTATGCCAATGAGTTTGCTCACGTATCTTCATGATATTATAGCTGTTGCTCACGTCCAACATAGTGTGGGTGACTATTTTGCAGTGTAAAATCGAGTTTGGGAAGCTATTCTCATCAGTTCTCGAGCAGGTTTGAGCAGTGGAGGCAGGCAAGCAGCGGGAGAGATTTGGAGATCAAATCTGAGCTGTATTGTGTGTAAAAGGTGGAGATACTTGTGAGAAGTATTATGCTTTGTATTGTTACATGATTCAATCAATATAATATACAGATAGTGTGGGGTTTTTAGCGAGATGCTTTCCCCGGGATACATACTGTGTTTATGAGTTTGATTGATGCTTCTATGTGTGCCTGTGGATGTTTCTGCTTCTGTAATTTGATGATCAACGTAGAGGAGATTATGTATTATACATGTTCCGCTTAAATTGTATGATCAGGATAATCTCTGTTGAATATGTGTTAAATTATTCAAAATTTCTACATGGTATCAGAGCTAGATAATTGTAGAAAAAGTTTCTACATGGTATCGGAGCAGCTTGATTTGTAGAAGAGATTTTTACAGGATATCAAGCGAGGATTGATCATTAGATCTACTATTTAGTCACGAATTCTAGATCGGAAGCAGTTGAGTTTTGTGTTGGTGGAATTCGAATTTAATTCCAAAGCAAGAGATAAAACTCAGAAACATTCAGTTCGAGAATGGAGATAGTATGCCCCAGTATCTCACGAGGTTCACTCAGTGTCGAGATGAGCTGGGAAGTGTGGGGGTTACTGTTGATGATGAGGATGGTGAGTCTAGGACTCCTTGACCTTCCTAAGAGTTGGCATAGCTACCAGGACTCGGTGAATGGAAGGGAGAAACTGCCAAATTGGGAACGACTATGGTCGGATTTGATGCAGGAGGAGATTAGACGGTGCACCAGAGACAGTTCTTCATCCATGCAGGATGAGGAGAACTGTGCCTTAGCGAGTAAGGTGAAGAAGGGGAAGGAGAAGGTTTCTCTTTTCGAATCTTGTTCTTCCAGTGATGGGAAGAAGGTTGACAAGTCGAAGGTGCGATGCTTTCGTTGTCATGAGATTGGTTCACGGGTCAGGAACCTGTATGCTCTTGAGGTTCAAGATGCATGCGAAGCCTTGAGCAGTGAGGCAACTGATGGAGACTTGGTGGTTAAGAGGGAGCGTATATTACCTCTCAACATGCAGAGCCAGAAGAAGTCTCAGACGATTGTGGAGGAGCCACGATTGGTGCAGCAGCTTCAGGAGGTTGTGGAGGAGCCACAACAAGGGAAGCTGAGAGGAGATAGAGTAGAGACATCTACTCATCTAGAGACCTCCAGTAGGGGGAAACTTCGAGCCAAGTGGGCTGAGGGATCGCATGCAGCCATACCTCCAGGTAGGAGGTGGGGTGATGTGGATTGATTGTCCCAAGGAGGAGGGGCAAGATCCTTGAGGTACCCAACCTCTTGGATGAGACCTTGCTACAGGAGCCCCGATGCGTAGTAGCAGGAACTGACTGATTGGGTAGAGACAGATGCGGATGGAGCGGCAGAGAGAGCGACAGTGCAGGGAATCCCAGGACAGCGCATAGCTAGCAGGCTGTAGCAATGCGAGAGGCACAAGTGTTTTGCACAGTGTTAGGTGGCACAGAGAGGTGTGCAATGGTGCGAGATGCATGGAGATGTTGCAGTAGCGCAGATGTCAGAGAGGGAGCACTTGTCAGCAGCAGGTAGAGCTTCAGCATCAGAGGATGTTTCTATCCCAACAGGGAGGTCAGTTGGGAGGTGCAGTGCGGATGCAATGCTGGGAGATAGAACCAGCAACAGCACGGATGCAGTCAGAGATCAAAGTGACAGAGGCTAGAGCAGTCAGATACTGAAGAGCACAGAGATGCAGAGTTTCAGTTGACAGAGGCAATAGCAGTCAGAGACTTTGATGACAGAGCAAGTGGACCAGCCAGATGTGTTGCATGGAGAACATTCCAGAGTTACAGGATCGGGTTTGAGAGGAAGCATTTCTTGTTGAGAGGGAGTGTTGAAAAGTGTGCAACAAGAAATGCTTGTTGAGAGTGCAACAAGATGATGGAGCTTAGTGAAAAGAGTCGCCTTCACTAAGTGGGCCCGCAGGCTATTTTTGGCGCAAGTCTATTTTTAGACTATGTCTATTTTTAGACTATGTCTATTTTTAGACATATGGATCATGTCTATGGATGATTGATCAAGTTGGGAAAAATAGATGGACTTATATTTTTGATGAAAGTGTGAGTGATCACAGTGTGAGTGATTACAGTGTGAGTGATCACAGTGTGAGTGATCAAAGTCAAAAATAGAAAAGTCAAATATTATTATCTCACAATAATATTTGGACTATAAACTTAATCTTATTCTCTTGGAGCACTTCAGTTTGAGCTACGAAAGTGGCACATGCAGCTGTCAGAAGGAAATTCGTTTTTCTTATGAGTCAGTTGAGTTGTTGCATGCATGACTTCAGTTAGAACTCAAGTGAGTTGAGTTTAGTGGACTGGAGGTACAGTTGATGGAGTTGTGTTCAGTTTAGCTTTGTTAAACTGGTTGTATTTAGTCTAACTGATCAATAGACTAAAGATGAGTTGGGTGAATTAGTTATTAATTAATTCACAAGCTATTAACTCATAATGCAACTATAGAATACATCAGTTAACTCAGTTGCATGTCAGTGCATGTTCAGTTCAGCAGGGACAGGTGTTAGAGGATCAGATTGCTATCAGTTGTGACTATAGTTGTGCATGATGATTTGCACAATCAAAGGATTGAGTATGCCAATGAGTTTGCTCACGTATCTTCATGATATTATAGCTGTTGCTCACGTCCAACATAGTGTGGGTGACTATTTTGCAGTGTAAAATCGAGTTTGGGAAGCTATTCTCATCAGTTCTCGAGCAGGTTTGAGCAGTGGAGGCAGGCAAGCAGCGGGAGAGATTTGGAGATCAAATCTGAGCTGTATTGTGTGTAACAGGTGGAGATACTTGTGAGAAGTATTATGCTTTGTATTGTTACATGATTCAATCAATATAATATACAGATAGTGTGGGGTTTTTAGCGAGATGCTTTCCCCGGGATACATACTGTGTTTATGAGTTTGATTGATGCTTCTATGTGTGCCTGTGGATGTTTCTGCTTCTGTAATTTGATGATCAACGTAGAGGAGATTATGTATTATACATGTTCCGCTTAAATTGTATGATCAGGATAATCTCTGTTGAATATGTGTTAAATTATTCAAAATTTCTACAGAACTAGAGAACTGAACCTGTTGTCCCTTTCTAGACAAGCCAGTAATGAAATAAATGTCCACGACATCTATTTCAAGTCTGTGGTCCCCGATCATGAATAGTTAATGATCTAAATCCCACCAACTGATCAAATTTTGTAATAACTCAAGCTAGGATCTAATCCCAGGAATCCTGAAGAACTTGAGCAACCTGCATGCTTGTAGTGCATCAACACAATTTCGATCCTGAGCTACTTGATGGTATTCAACTTTGTGTCCTCTTTCTTTCCATTCAACCACCATTTTGGACAGATTATCCTATGGAAAATCCATAAAACAACATTTCATCAGCTTCCATGGAGACAAAATTGAAGAAAAACCATTGAACATGGAGGATTTCACAAAAAAAAATTATATCCGCGCTAGCGCGACAGTGTGTGAATTTTCACACGCTGCCAGTGCGATGGCCTAGTTGATCATAGGGTGACAAACGTAGGTCCGATGCATAAAATCCGCATTTATCACCCTCGACATAATTTTTTTACAAATCCTCTTTGCAACCTAATCTATGGATGAAAATGCATGAAATGAGTACCAAAATGAAGGGAAGGGATAGATCCCTTACCTGCAGCAAACGGCTCGATGAATGGTGTCTGGGATTGATCATATTCCTTGCCTGAAAATCGACGTAAAATGCTCTCATATTTGCAAATTGATGAAATGGTAAAAGTGATTTACTTTTTGGGCTTCTTATAAGTTTTAAATGATAGTTTTTACCAAATTAGGGCATATTTCACTCATTTTTTAATATTTTTTTTCTCGAAATCGATAATGTGCCTTTCCTTGTGTAGTGGCAGGTCATGCAAACTTGGTGACAGTGATTTATTTTGATTGATTCAACGAGTTTCATTTTATCACTTTTACGGACTCATTAAAAATAAACGAAAAAACAACTCCCTAGAGTCATCTTTAAGCTCTTTTCTGACTCTCGAAAAATGAAAAGATTGTCGAGTACTTGTCATTTCGAACTCATTAAAGTAAATGAAATTACATCTACTCAGTATAAGTTTAACCCTTTTCCTGATTAAGTTAGACTATTGTACGAAAAAGGAATACCTTGGTCGAACATGGCTAAGAGGTTCTCTTGGATATTGTTTTCTACCTTTTTGGATTCAATAGACGATTTACGAAAAGGGACCTTTGGAGTTTTCTTTCCAACTTCTTTTTCAAATTCTCTAAACATGAAAAAGATGTCGAGTGTCCCCTTCATCGGACTCGTAAAACTTAAACGACGTAGGACTTGTCACCATGATGAGATGGAGTTTCTCCTTCCTAGGGATCGTAAAACTTACTAGGATGGATTCATTGAAAGGATGAACTTATACGGCAAGCATATGCTATCCCCTTCAAGCTTACAATAAAAAATAATGGGGTACTCACTAGAAATGGTGGGGGAAAAGTGAAAGAGATCATCTCTTGTATTTTGTAAAGACAACATGTCTCTCTTGAACATGACACTCATCTATTGCTTGTGTTGGCTTTAGGACATCCTAACTTAGTCACTTGCCTTCCTGGGTTCGGGAAATCCATTTTGCCTCTCATTTGATTATACCGCTTCCTCATCATGACCTTTGATCCTATGTTGAGTCAAATGTTTCCAAACTCCAGAGTCATGTCATCGATATATTCAAGAGAAGTCCTATATACAGTTCTTTACCGCTTATACACTGTCCAACTTTCTGCCACAGTCCTGGATCACACTTATCTACTCTACTACATCCTTTGTTTCATGTCAATGACGTGGGATTCATCATGGCCCTCCTTCGATGACTCACTTCATATCGACTTCAACTTATTATCCGGGAAGATGATCTAGAAACTCCCTTCCAGTACCTTAGAGCTTGCATGCCTCAATGGAAAGTTCTTCGCATTCAACAACAGGTTTACATCATTAACCTTTGATTGGATGATTCCATGGGTGTTCAAATTCAGCTTCATTATTCACATTCGTGGATTGTGTTAATTGTACCTTGAGATCCGTTGTCATTATTGGTGGTTTCTCTTGTGTCTGCTAACGATTTACATCATTAACCGGTAGTCAGGTGGTTTCCTATCATGTTCGAATTCAACACATCTATTCACATGTTAGAATTCATACATTGATAATGTTGAGATTGAGCGCAAGACCCTGGATTCTGTCTGATAAAATCCAGGTTGCATGGAGTTATGAGTTATTCATGATTGTACACATGTTTCCTTTGTACGAATGGCTGCGACAATACGATCCATATATATGATCCTCTTTATTCAAATGGCTGCGACCATACTATGGATCCATACACATGATCCCTTCTATTCTGATGGATGTGTCCATACTATGAATTCATGTATCACTAGGCATGTTTATCAAAGATGTCAGATATGTATATGTATATGCTTGATTTGCAAGTCTCCTGACGATGTTGTTCTAGTCCTTGCTTTGGCTTGTAAAGCATCTCAGCAATCACTCCCTATTCTGCCTTCATGCTTTAGGGGGCATCTGTTACACAGTATTTTGTCACACCTCCTATTCAGTTCCTCTTCCATATCCCAAAGTGCCAAAACATTGACAACTGTGCAGCATATCCATCATGATATACAGACCAAAACCTCCTTGAAGAACCAAAAGAAAACTACCCTGAGTCAATTCTAAAGAAGGTTAGCTAAAACCCTAATTTTTATGGCCAACATGTTTTGCTCCATTACCTGCCCGTGTTGATGGCAAGTTTCCCTGCTTTACCCTAGCGCTTCTAGCACAGGTTTTGATACGAAAACCCCTGTTGAACCTCTTCTGGCAGGTTTTCCCAAACTGGAGGAGAAGCTTCGTGCACTAGAAACTTCGAGAACAACGAGATGGATATTGGTTGTTGTTCATATGGTAGATCTCTCCCATTCAGACCTCTTGATCTTATCATTACGGACTTTCCCCTTGATATGTGGACCTTCCTCCCTCTTTTATGGATCCCTAACTCCCTCTCCCTTCCTATAAATCAACTCCCTTCCATTCCCAAAAGGTTGGTCATTGATTGCCTACATTCCTATACTGAGATTATGCCCAAATTTTTCCCCTTGATCTATTTAGTAGTTTATGTTTGATGTATGTCGTATATGCTCTCGTACCTTGCATTTCTCTCTGATCTTGCTTGCAGGGACTTGGATGTGAAGAACAACTAAGGAGCGAGCCTAGAAACAAAGGAATCAAAGTAATCTCCAAAGGATTGAGCGATTAGCATCAGAGAAAGGTAGGTCGCTCTCTCTCTCTCTCTGCATTTGTTAAACATAAGCTAGGAAAATGTATGCTAGTTTGTTTAGTTTGTTGCTAGACCCACTCATTGGGCTATAGAGATCACCTCTGTCCGCGAAGGGGACTTGCCTTCACAACAATAACTATTGGTATGATGATAAATCCACAATGTGTTTTCTGGGGATTCTTGTAGAGGTAAGGTTTTCTTTACTACTTTATGTTGAAAATAGGAACAAGAAATGTTAAAAATAGAATCCACAAATTCCAATTTAATTTGTCCTTGAATTAAATTGTAATTCTTTTCTCATAGCAACTTGTAAATAGTTAATTAAGTTTAATTAACTTAATTAACTTAGGAATTTTGAGTTGGAAGTCTTTTTGAAGCCATGTATATGTTCTCTCTATACTATAGGGGTCCAAGATGAGTTAAGTATGAGTTCTAATTAGTTAACTCAATTTATTGAGTTAAGTCTAGTTAAATTAGTTCCAAATTGTTTGAGGAACTAATAGTGAGTTAACAGTCAGTTGATGCATTAGTGCACCCAACTAGTGCTACTCCAGTTAACTGAATATTCCCTCATCAGAAACTCATGTGTGTCGATTCTGAGAAAGAACAAGTTGAGACTAGAGTGCAGGGGCAGTGTACTATTTGTTGTATAATTTTTTGAGTTGTACAGATGGTGCATGCAATCAGGAACTGAACCTAGAAGGGATTGGGCAGTTATGGGTGAGGAATTTCTCTTTAAATATGAGCTAATTCTCTCAGGAATTGTGCAAAGAATTGGAAGCTTGGAGGCTTGGAAATTTGGCTAAGTATTGGCCAAAGGAAGTCATCAGGCGAAGGATAGGAAATACTTGTGCAGGTTAAGCTCAAGGTTGAGCAGAGCATATTGTATTTATCCAAATTCTTTAACTAAGGGCGCAAGGAAATAGGAGGCTTGGAGAGTAGAGAAGAGGTCTGGATTTGGCTTGAGCTTGCTTGTGAGTTGGAGATTGATTTTATTGAGTGTTGGGATTGTTCTTGTGAGAACAAGCATTGTATTATCATCTTGGATTTCTGATTAATGCAATACAGATAGTGGGGTTTTGAGTTGGGATTTCCCAGGATATTTATTGTGTTATGTGCCATTGATGTTCTTCCTCTTGTCGATTATTGTTTTGCTCGATATTTATGGGCTTCCACTGTAAAGAGTAGAAGTATATTATTGTCTCTTGTTTTAGTATATTACATGAGCTTGTGAATCTACAGGATTTTCTACATGGTATCGGAGCTGAGAACAATATACTAGAGGAGATTTCGAAGTTTTGAGTTTTGGGCCACGAGTTTGCAGAGAATATATGAATTTTTTTGTGCAAAATTTTCAGAAACAAATAACTTATTTGGATTCTTTGCAAAAAAATACCCAAATTCAAAAAAAAACCAGCTGAAGCAAAGTTCAAATGAGGGAGATATCGTTGATTTAAAATCAACTTTTTTTCTAGAAAATTCCATGACGGTGGGACAGAGGAAGATATGGTGAGCCTTTCTCTTCTTGGACTCCCAAAGAGTTGGGATAGTTATCAGGACTCTGTCAATGGTCGGTACAAGCTGCTAGATTGGCAATGACGGTGGTTGGATTTGATGCAAGATGAGATCAAGAGGAACACCAGAGATGGGACCTCTTCCAAGGAAGTGGAAAAGCATTTGCCTTAGAGAGTAAGGCAAAGTGGCCCAAGGGAAAGTAGTCCCAAGGTGAGGAGGGTGGAAAGAATTGTAAAAATTTCTGTTTTCCCACCCCGGTTTTCAGTTTCTCCTTATTTCTCCCATGTAGTTAAATGCCCATTCCCATAACCATACATTTAACAGACTGAAAAAATAAATATTGCTGAAAACACAAATTCTGGAAATTTTTCAGAATGCTGGAAATTGCAGAATTAAAAATCAGCAATTAAAAACAGCCATTAAAACACATTAAAACACTGATATTTTTGGTCAACTTGACCCTGGAAAAACCCCCTACAACTCTTGGGGAAAACCAGTTTGAGAGCTCTTCTTTATTTATGAAAATTGTCTTTTTACAGTGAGAATTATTCAGCAAAAAATCAGCAAGCAAATTTACAACTTATCTCCTTTCCCGTGCCTCACAGCAATCTGGAAATTACAGCAAACAGGACAGCAATAAATGTTGTACGACCTCCGTTTTGTGTGCAGAAAAATCAGCAAACTGCTCCTCGATTTTTGTGAAAAAATCTGCCTTTCACTATGTGCTGAATCAGCTGTACAAATCTGCTCAACTGCTGCCTTGGAATGTGTGCCAAGCTGCTGTCTCATTCTCCTTCCTGCTCAGAAATCTCTCTTGCTCTCTTGCTCTCCTTCTCCCAATCTGCTCATGAAAGAATGAATGACCTTTTCCTCCTTTTCCTCCTTTAATATAACTCCAAGTGACTTTTGGGTGATCTCTAAATCCAATGGCTGAAATAGATTTAGATCAATGGTTGAGATTAAATGCTCATTTAAATCTCACTTTCTATTTTTTAATTCACCCCACTTTAATAAAGACCCACTTAGTCATTTATTTCCAAAGTCACTTTTCCTTTCTAATTTTTCATTGACTTTATAAAAGTCACTTTAAAATTAGACTTAATAACTTTATCACTTAAAGTCACTTTTAAATTAGATTTAACTTTATAAAATTATAAAGTCACTTTAGAAGAAAAATTAAATTATTTTGGACACTTTTCCCTAGGCCAAAGATCAAAGCCTAAGGGAACCACCTGTCCTCTGGTACCAAATTTCAACACTCCCTCTTACCGAGGAAGGTGTTCCTCACCACACCCATCTTGTCTCTGAAGTAGACATGCTTGCCCCGTGGTAAGGCTTTGGTAAGGATATCTGCAACCTGCTCATCAGTGGAAATATACTCAAGCTTCACAGCTCCCTTCTGAACATAGTCTCTGATGAAATGATATCTGATCCCGATATGCTTTGACCTGTCATGAAATACTGGATTCTCCGTGAGTTTAATGCAACTCTGATTATCACAGTAAATCACTGAAGGTCTCAACGGCTGACCAAATAAGCCAAACAACATCTTGCGAAGCCAGATGGCCTCACAACTAGCTAGACTGGCTGCCATATACTCTGCTTCCGCTGAACTCAGTGCTACTGACTGCTGCTTCCGGCTGAACCATGACACTACTGCTGAACCCAACCTAAAACAACACCCTGAAGTGCTCTTCCTATCAGAAGCACAACCTGCCCAATCAGAATCAGTGTATCCTGCCAATCTCACTCCATCTCCCTGCCTGTAGTCCAGACCATAATCCACTGTCCCCTGCAAGTACCGCAAAATGTGTTTTGCAGCCACCCAGTGAACCTTCCTAGGCTCACACATAAACTGACTCATCATGTTGACTGCAAAACAGATATCTGGTCTAGTGTTGACCAAATACATCAAGGAACCAATCAGCTGCCTGTACAATGTGGGATCCACCAACTCGGAATCCGAAGCATGAAGCTTCTTCCAGTTGGTGATCATCGGTGTCGACATGGGTCTACAATCCTCCATGTGGAATCTGCTAAGGATGTCCACAATATACTTCCCCTGCCCCAGGAAGAAATGCCCCTCCTCCTGCCACACCTCCAAACCCAAAAAGTAATGCATCAAGCCGATGTCCTTCATCTCAAACTCCGCCGCAAGATCTCTCTTGCAGTGCTCTATGAGTCTCTCTGCACCTGTAATGATCAAGTCATCCACATACAACACCAGAATGAGAGGCTCCTCACCAATCACAATAAAGTAAAGGTTCGTATCTGCCTCACTCTTTGTGAAACCCATCCCCTGCAAGTATGCATCTATCCTGGAGTACCAAGCTCTGGGAGCTTACTTCAGGCCATAAAGGGCCTTCTTCAATCTGCACACATGGGACTCCTTCCCATGCACCTCAAATCCCTGTGGCTGCTCAATGTACACCTCCTCCTGTATGAAGCCATTGAGAAATGTGGTCTTCACATCCATCTGGTGGATCTTCCAACCCATCTCTGCTGCTATCGATATAATGGAGCGGATCGAAGTATATCGAGCCACGGGAGCGAAGGTCTCCTCATAATCAACTCCCTCTACCTGGGAGAACCCTCTAGCCACAAACCTCGCTTTGAATTTCTCAATGCTGCCATCTGCAGCATGCTTTACCTTGTAAAGCCATCTGGAAGTAACCACGGATTTTCCCTCAGGCCTCGGCACCACCTCCCAAACATCATTCTTCATGATAGAAGAATACTCCTCCTGCATGGCCTCTCTCCAGACCTGCTGGCTAGCTGCCTCCTCATAGCTAGAAGGCTCAGAGTCAAGGATGCTGGTAACCATCGCCATATAACTACAAAACCTCTCAGGTGGTCTACTCTCTCTGACCGGCCTCTTCGGCTCAGCAACAGATGTGGCATCTCTCAAGGTGTCCTGAAGCCACTTGGGCTTCCTCTTCCCTGAGCGCACTTCTTCCACCGGAGAATGAAACTCCTCCTCCTCATCATCATCAGTAGCCTGAACTCCTGACTGTCTGTCTGTTGTCCTCCTGCCTGCACCTGAACCTGTAGAAGCTGAGGTACCGTGTGAACTGTCCATCAGTGGACTCCCTAGTGAACTGCTCTGTGAACTGCTCTGCATGCTGCCCGGAGCACCACCCCTCTGGCTCGATGAGCCACTGCTCACTGACGGACCTGACATCCTCATAGATGTACCTCCGGATCCTCCTGATCCCTGCCCACTGGATCCCTGCGACTGACTCAACTGCTGCTGAGGGTCTGGCTGATCCAGATACTCTAACTCCCGTGACCTCCTAAAGGCCCTGTCCTCCTCGAACTTCACATCCCGTCTGACAACAACTCTCCTCTGTGCAAGAATGTAAATCCGAAAGGCCTTTGAGGTCTCACTGTAGCCCACAAAGATACCCTTCTCTGCGGTGGGATCTAGTTTGGTCCTCTTCTCCTTGGGTATATAGGAGTATGTAATGCATCCAAAGATATGAAGATGACCAAGATCAGGCTTCTTCCAAGAGAAAGCCTCCTCCGGAGTCATGTGCCCCAAGGCACGATGCGGACTCTTGTTCTGCAAGTAAACAGCTGTGTTGCAGGCCTCTGCCCACAAGAACAATGGCAACCCCTGATCATGTAACATAGCTTTGGCAGCCTCTATGATGGATCTGTTCTTCCTCTCCGCAACCCCGTTCTGCTGGGGGTTGTAAGGAACAGTGAACTCCCTCCTAATGCCTGCCTCCGCACAATAGTCAACAAACTCTCCAAGGGTGTACTCTCCTCCATTGTCCGACCTCAAGGACTTGATCTTTCGGCCTGTCTGTGTCTCCACAAGAGCTCTGAACTCCTGAAACCGCTTGAAGACCTCACTCTTGGTCTTCAAGAAATAAATCCAGGTCCTCCTGGAGTGATCATCAATGAATAAAACATAGTACTCATACCCACTCAAGGAAACATGAGACATCCGACCGCTCACATCGGAATGAATCAAATCAAGTATCCCCGTCGCTCTGCTGTCACTGCTGGGAAAAGGGGATTTGGCAAATTTGCCCATCGCACAACCTCTGCAAGTATCAAAGTGATCAGTACTGAAATCTGGCACACCTGTAGTGATCTCCCGCAATGTCCTCAAGGCTCCATGATACATATGTCCCATCCTGCGGTGCCAAATCTCACACAGCTCAGAACTGCTAGCTCTGCTGTCGGTACTACTGCTCAATGCCAAAAGGGGTTGAAATGCAAACTTGTACACCTTTGCATGGCGTACACCTATCACTCTAGCTGAATCAGCTGGAGTGTCCCTGGGATACATCAACACCTGTCCTCCCCTGAACAGTACGTCATATCCTCTGTCCTCCAAAGCTGAGACAGATATGAGGTTCTTCCTCATCCCTGGCACATAAAGAACCTCTGACACCTTCAAGGGAGGTTTGGACTCCCTCTGAAATGTCACTGCCCCCACCCCGACTGCTCTAACAACTCTGTCATCACCGAGTACTACCTCAATATCAGTGCCACTCTCTGAAAGCTCTGAGAAGTACTCACGGACTCCTGTCATGTGACGTGAAGCCCCACTGTCCACATACCAAATACCTGTAGATGCTCCGCTAATCGAGGGAAAAGCATGCTCCCTCTGAACCTGTGTGGCAGGTGATCCTGCACTAGAGGACTCACATGTAGTGAACGCAAACTCCCGGTCAAAACGACCTGCAAAGTCCTCAATCTCAGCTGAAGCTGCCACGTCCTGGTTCTTTCCCTTCTTCTTCTTCTTCTCCGGACACACAACTGCATAGTGTCCCATCTTTTGACAATTCCAACACTTCACCTTGGAATAGTCCTTCTGTGTGTTCCCCGGTTTACCTTTACCTTTGCCTTTGCCCCTACCACTGCTTGTGGAAGCCTGCTTCTTCCCTTTGCCTTTCTTGCCTCCTGCCACCAGTGCTACATCCTCATCCTGCTCAACTGGCTTGGTTGCCCCAAGCTGTCCTTTCCTGATCTCTGTCTGAATGCAATCATCCCAAAACCTCTCCCATGTGGGAAGGGTCTCACGTGCACAAACCCCATCAGCAAAGTTCAACCATGAACGGGGGAGGCCATTCACTGCAATACGCACCAACTCAGTGGATGGAATGGCCTCTCCAATCGCTGCCAACTCATCTCTCACATTGGTAATCTTTGTGAGATATCCAGCTGCACTATCATTACCCATCTTAATGTTCTTCAGCTTCTCCTTCAGGACCATCTTCCGGTTCTCATTGGTACTCTGGTAGAGATTGGACAATGCTGTCCACATCTCATGGGCATTGCTCTTTCCTCTCACACGAGGAATGCAATGGTCTTTGATTCCGTCTAGAATCAGCCTCTTACCCTTATTGTTCTTCTTTTTATACTCAGCCAACTGAGTAACATCAGTGGGCACAACAACAGGGTTCTGTGCGGTATGCACCATGATATCCCAGACTTCTGCCTCCTCAAAGATACTCTGCATTCTCTCCTTCCAAACGCTGTAATTTATATGCCCATCCAGCCTATCCTCCACCCTCAATCCCAATGACATCCTACTGTCCTAAAACTGAAAAATAGCACTGCTGTAGTAAAGATAAAACTGC
Source organism: Pinus tabuliformis (assembly GCA_031772625.1). Taxonomy (NCBI): domain Eukaryota; kingdom Viridiplantae; phylum Streptophyta; class Pinopsida; order Pinales; family Pinaceae; genus Pinus; species Pinus tabuliformis. The sequence goes on from CM062820.1 coordinate 597,341,842, forward strand.
TGTTTATGAAAAAATCAGCTTGCTGGAATTTTCTGAGTGAAAAATCAGCAACTGTAATTTTTCCTTTTGCTGTCCCAAACTGCCCTTCAGCACTCAAGCTCTGATACCATGTAAAAATTTCTGTTTTCCCACCCCGGTTTTCAGTTTCTCCTTATTTCTCCCATGTAGTTAAATGCCCATTCCCATAACCATACATTTAACAGACTGAAAAAATAAATATTGCTGAAAACACAAATTCTGGAAATTTTTCAGAATGCTGGAAATTGCAGAATTAAAAATCAGCAATTAAAAACAGCCATTAAAACACATTAAAACACTGATATTTTTGGTCAACTTGACCCTGGAAAAACCCCCTACAACTCTTGGGGAAAACCAGTTTGAGAGCTCTTCTTTATTTCTGAAAATTGTCTTTTTACAGTGAGAATTATTCAGCAAAAAATCAGCAAGCAAATTTACAACTTATCTCCTTTCCCGTGCCTCACAGCAATCTGGAAATTACAGCAAACAGGACAGCAATAAATGCTGTACGACCTCCGTTTTGTGTGCAGAAAAATCAGCAAACTGCTCCTCGATTTTTGTGCAAAAATCTGCCTTTCACTATGTGCTGAATCAGCTGTACAAATCTGCTCAACTGCTGTCTTGGAATGTGTGCCAAGCTGCTGTCTCCTTCTCCTTCCTGCTCAGAAATCTCTCTTGCTCTCTTGCTCTCCTTCTCCCAATCTGCTCATGAAAGAATGAATGACCTTTTCCTCCTTTAATATAACTCCAAGTGACTTTTGGGTGATCCAAGTGACTTTTGGGTGATCTCTAAATCCAATGGCTGAAATAGATTTAGATCAATGGTTGAGATTAAATGCTCATTTAAATCTCACTTTCTATTTTTTAATTCACCCCACTTTAATAAAGACCCACTTAGTCATTTATTTCCAAAGTCACTTTTCCTTTCTAATTTTTCATTGACTTTATAAAAGTCACTTTAAAATTAGACTTAATAACTTTATCACTTAAAGTCACTTTTAAATTAGATTTAACTTTATAAAATTATAAAGTCACTTTAGAAGAAAAATTAAATTCTTTTGGACACTTTTCCCTAGGCCAAAGATCAAAGCCTAAGGGAACCACCTGTCCTCCGGTACCAAATTTCAACAAGAATATGGACTTGACGAAAGTAAAAAAAAATCACTATCACAAGCATGGGCACTATGCCAAGAACTGCCCACAAAAGAAAGAAAGCAAGAAGGAGCCGACAATAGCGGCAACAGGTGAGGCTCTAGCTTGACAACTCGAACTTGATTTCACTCTAATTGCATGCATGGACGACACTGCCATGGGAGGTGTGTAGTATCTTGACAATGGTGGCTCATTCCATATGACGGGGAATAGAGATATATTTAGTGATTTTGAGGAGAAAGACCTCAAGAAGAGCATAAATTTTGGAGATGACGATAGGTATAGAGCTATCAGGATCAATACGGTTACCTTTCTGAGGGAGTTTGGCTCCCCTCTCAGGATCGCAAATGTGATGTATGTTCCAAGTCTAAAGAAGAATCTTGTTTTAGTCGTGGTATTGGAAGATCGTGGTTATGATGTGGTTTTTGTTAAGGGAAAGGTTTTCCTTAGACACATCACCACGGGACAGGTGAAACAGATCGGTGCACGGGTCAAGAACCTGTATGCTCTTGAGGTTCAAGATGCATGCAAAGCCTTGAGGAGCAAGGAAAAGGTTAGAGACTTAGTGGTTGAGAGGGAGAGTAAATTACCTCTCAACATGCAACCCCAAAAGAAGCCTTAGAAGCAGCTTCAGGAAGTTGTGGAGCAGCCACAACTAGAGAAGTTGAGAGGAGACCAAGTGGAGAGATCCACTCAAGCAGAGAAGAAGCAGTCTCAGACAATTCTGGAGAAGCCACAATTAGAGAAGCCAAGAGGAGACCGAGTTAAGGCATCCAGTCATGCAGAGACCTCCAGTTGGGGGAAATTTCGAGCCAAGTGGCCAGAGGGATCACATGTAGCCATACCTCCAAGTGTGAGGTGGGGCGATTTGAAGTGATAGTCCCAAGAGGGATGAAATTGGGTAGGGTCCATTGAGTGGTTTTATCTCATGGATCGTACCTTGCTATGAGAGCCCAGAGTACATAGTAGCGAGAAGAATCAATGGGATTGATGCAGTTAGAGATCAAAGTGACAAGGCTAGAGCAGTCAGATACTAAAGAGCGTAGAGAGGGTTGACAACAAGTGCTGAAAGGAAGAGTCGACATAAGCGCAAAGTTTTCAGTCAACAAAGGCAATAGTAGTTAGAGACTTTGATGACAAAGGCATCATTCTAATTCAGGTTGGATGTCTTTTGTTTCTGGAGTTGCTGGAGCTACAACACTCGAGAGAAGTGTTGCATGCAGAACATTCCAAAGGTTCAGGATCGGGATCTAGTTGAATTCCTTTCTTGTTGAGAGGGAGTGTTTTTTTTTTTTGCTAAGTAAGTCTAAACTATTATTTACAGTAAAAGAGTAAAATTACAACAAGCTGAGCATGGCGAACCAACTAGCCTGAGAGGAAGGTCGTTTGAGCCAAACATTGTCCAAAACTGAGAAATTGGACGAGATTTCCCACGCAGGGGATCCAGAAGAACACAAACAACAGGCGAACACAACAGAAACTAGAAATTGATCTCGACACAGTAACAGAGACATAATTTGACACATTGAGCCAAAAAACCTTTTCAACTGGGCCGCAAAACCTGTTAAGCAACTGCAAAGCTTGATTACTCATCTGGTAACTCCTCCACGATCCTGCACCAACCCCCTTCATTCAGGTCCTGAGCTTGGGCCGCTGCATTATCTCGCATGTCTGGAGGAGCAGGCGCCATTATATTAACATTGACTGCGCTGCCCGGCGGAACCATCTCGCGCTGCAAATCTGTAGTTGGAATCGGAGAATTGAGATCACCCACATCCTGTTCATCCTCTGTGACTGGAATTGGAGCACTGGGATAGCCCTCATCTTGGGCTTCCTCTAGAAAGAGGACAGAGACATGAGCAGTGATCCGAGGGTGATTAAGGGAGCAATTGAATGTAAAGATAGCAGAGCCAAAGGAGGGCGAAGTCGAAGAGCCTGGAGAGCTGGGGTCGAGGAATTGACTGGGCCTCAGAGTGCCCTCACTTCCACTACGAGGTCGAGGATCCTGACTCGTGGCGACAGTCCCAGAGGACGGGCGTGAAGGGGCGCCCCGCCCTGAGCCTCTGCGGCTGAGCATCCTCTGGCGGGGTCTTGGCATTACAGTAGCGTAAAAGTAATCACCACAAACAATAGGGGGAATACCACGCGAATAGAGCATGCAAACAACAGGGGGAATACCACGCGAATTGAGCACGCAGGTTTGTGTTCGTGAGCCCACAACCTTAGGAGAGGAGCGCTGATAAAAACCAGAGCCCGACCCCCACGAAGCCCTTGCACCTGCAGAACCCGCAACCATCCAAAACAACATGAAAAACAACAGCGTATAGCCATGGCTGAAGCTGGCTAATAAACAGTTCCCTCCACCTCGATACTCTCCCGCCATAACTATGGCATTCATGGGAGCCGAGGACTGATAACCATCATCACATGCGAATAGGGACGGCATATTAATGTTGGTCTCAGACATTCCTTTACACTCAATGACACCCACCTGCAGGCGATCCTCCTCCCACATGGCTTTTAGTCCTTTGTTCATGGCTGGCAGGTGGCGTCGCGGCTTCGCCCACCCCAGTCCCATCACACTGAATGCATTTCTAATCACCCGCATCCGGGGTGTTGAGAGGGAGTGTTGAAAATAGCAACAAGAAATGTTAAAAATAGAATCCAAAAATTCCAATTTAATTTGTCCTTGATTTAAATTGCAATTCTTTTCTCATAGCAACTTGTAAATACTTAATTAAGATTAATTAACTTAATTAACTTAGGAATTTCGAGTTGGAAGTCTTTCTGAAGCCATGTATATGTTCTCCCTATATTATAGGGGTCCAGGATGAGTTAAGTATGAGTTGTAATTAGTTAAATCAGTTTATTGAGTTAAGTCTGGTTAAATTAGTTCCAAACTGTTTGGGGAACTAATAGCAAGTTAACAGTCAGTTGATGCATTAGTGCACTCAACTAGTGCTACTCCAGTTAACTGAATATTCCCTCATTAGAAACTAATTCACGTCGATTCTGAGAAAGACCTAGTTGAGACTAGAGTGCAGGGACAATGTAATATTTGTTGTATAATTTTTTGAGTTGTACATATGGTGCATGCAATCAAGAACTGAACCTAGAAGGGATTGCGTAGTTATGGATGAGGAATTTCCCTTTAGATATGGGCTAATCCTCTCACGAATTGTGCAAAGATTTAGAAGCTTGGAGGCTTGCAAATTTGGCTAAGTATTGGCCAAAGGAAGTCATCAGGTGGAGGACAGGAAATACTTATGTAGGTTAAGCTCAAGGTTGAGCACCGCATATTGTATTTATCCAAACTCTTTGACCAAGGGCACAAGGAAATAAGAGGCTTGGAGAGCAGAGAAGAGGCATGAATTTGGATTGAACTTGCTCGTGAGCTGGAGATTGATTTTACTGAGTGTTGGGATTGTTCTTGTGAGAACAAGCATTGTATTATCATCTTGGATTTCTGATTAATGCAATTCAGATAGTGGGGTTTTGAGTTATGGCTTTCCGGGGATATTTATTGTGTTATGTGCCATTGATGTTCTTCCTCTTGTCGATTATTGTTTTGCTCGATCTTTATGGGCTTCCACTGTAAAGAGTAGAAGTAGATTCTTGTCTCTTGTTTTAGTATATTACATGAGCTTGTGAATCTACAGGATTTTCTACACTTTATTTCCTTTTAACCTTTTAATCAAATCAATTTAGAAGACGGTTTGAAATATTTAAGTTTTGTCTTAAAATGTAATGTTATAAAAAAAGAGATTGGAGGTGGCTAAGGGCCAAGGTAAAAAATAAGAAGAAAAGTTATGGTGTCACAAGTGGTTTTCAAGAGGAGGTAAACTTGTTTTTATTACATTACGTTTTAGAGGTAATTCATGTTTGCTAGATGTCTTTGTCTTGAATCCCAAAAGGTATGTTAAAAGAAATTATAAGAATATACTTTAGGTTTCTTTAGTTAGGTTCCAATAGGAAAGGGATACCTTTGGTAAAGTCGCAAAGGTTAGTGATTCCAAAGGATCTAGGGGGTTGGGGATTGAAAATTATTTTTCTCTCCTCAAAAGATTTATTAGCTGAGGGTGTTTGGAAATTCATTCATGGAAATGGTCTTTGGTGTAACATTGTAGTTCATAAGTACATTTTGCCTGATCTTATTGAGGATTGGATCACAAGTCTTATAAAAAAATATTTATAAAGTTTCTAATATGTGGAATGTATTTGTGTTATTCTTTTTGGATATTGGCTTGTTTGAAAAATTCAATTGGGAATAAGGTAAGAGCAGGGAGGATCCCTAGATTAGATGTGGTGCACATTTTAGATCACTAGATCACATATATTTAACAATGGGGAGAGAGTGGCATTTCTTTTTGAGTCAAGTAGTAGACCTTGAATTGAATACATTTTGGAGTCAAGAATGGAAGTTTGATAGGGATATTGGTTTTAGAGGAGAGTATGTTAGAATTTTGGATAATTTTGTTGGGAATTTGAAATATATCCATCTTAGGATTAGAGAAAAAATGGTATTTGGTTTAAGAATAATTTTGGATATTTTACTCTTGAGGTTGGGTAAGATTCTAAGTTTTAGAGAAGACACGGGAGAACAAAAAATAGTGGTGGAAGGTCAAGTCCCCATCAAATTCATGTGTATTAATGTGGCATTTGCTCAACATTCAAGCCCTTACTTAGGGTAACCTTTAAAACATGAATAAGCATGGTCCCAAGATATGCTCTTTGTGTAATGTAAGGGAAGAATCAATTTCCATATTGTTATATCTTGTGAAAATCATATTTAGGTATGAAAGGTTTTGTGGGATTTAACTAGTTTAAGAAATGTATAGTCTAGAGAAACAATTGATAGTTGCTTGGGGCATTTGGATATCAAGGAACTCCAACCTCTTTGAAGATAAATACATTCCTCCTTTATAAGGCATTACATAGGCTTACAATATTTGAGCATGTTATAATCTGCTAAAGTAGGTAAAGATTATGAGACATACTAAATAAGAGCATATTGATAATAAAAAAAAGGAGCATGGGCCTCCTTTGATGGTGCCTTACAAGGTGACCCTAAGATATGTGATGTCAAGGGATATTATGCTTGGAGGATTCCCATTTTTTTTTCGCTTCAACGTAGATTTGGGATATAGTTGAAATAACCAAACATAATTGATTGCTTTTAGACTAACTTTTTTGTTGGGTTTAGAAAATGGTGTAAGGAGGATTCAAGTTTTTTGAGACTCCCTTTTTGTGATTAATTGGATGAAGAATAAATATTCCTCGAGGAACTTATGTTACAACCACTATTTGATGAGGTAGTTTTCTTATTTCAGTGTTTTGACAATATCTCTTTTTGTCATATATAGGGAAATAAATAATGTTGCAGATGGCCTATCAAAGGAAGGTGTTATCTTGGCTCATGGTGTATTGAATATTATAGAAAGTACTATTGGACATGTCTTTAAATTCCTATATCCTCCTTTTGAGTAACTTTGTAATACATCTACTTTTTGTGGGATTTATAGTTGGTATGCATGATGGGTTTCTAGATGTTTTGTTCTTTTATAGCTAGTGTTATGTATGTATATGATGTCTAATCATAGTTGAACTAAAATTGGTGGTCTTTTTTGGGGGGTTATAGCCTTAGGGTATATGCTCCATGATGAGATCTATGGAGGGGTTTATTTGTTGAAATATGTTCTTGTCATAGAACTTATATGTCCTTCAAGGTTTTTGGGATAATTCCAACATCCATGAAATGCAATTTTATTTTGATATATATATATATTGGGGTGGGGGGGGGGGGGGTGGTGTGGGAGAGATAAAGTAGACAATAGGAACCCTAGATTACATTTATCTCATTGCGCATCTAAAGGGATCATAAGTGCTTCAAACATCTAAATTAATAATTTTAATTGAGAAGATATTTTAAAATGATTCTTATTGTCCAAATCTTATAAACCCATTGTAAGAAAATAAATTCATAAAACAATTATTTTTTAAAATCAGAATTTGCATGAGTTGATTTTTGCCCAAAGCTTTCCACCTATAGATTATACACCCTTTGCTCCCTATATTTTTTCCATGTGGAAAATTGGAATGATAATAGATATTTTTGAAGTTAAAACAATCCCTCATTGACCTAGGTCCCAAATATTTTAAGTTTTAATTTATTCTTCTTCTAACCCATAAAGTATTTTGTAAATGATTTAAATTTTAATATTAGACATTTTAAAATAGTATATATGTTAATATGATATTCAATAAGAATTTGTTTATAAGGAGAAAACCATAAAAGGAGGCATGCTTATAACACAACAAATTATTAATGCTAATTATAATGCTTAACCTCAAGATAATTGAGAGGGTTAAATTTGTGGCTTCTCAACTTTAAGAAGTTCCAAGGAAGCCTTACATGGATAAAATGATGATTAGATTGTCATTTAACTTGTAAAATTTGCAAGTTAGACAATTTTGGTGCATGTTGTTATCGTTGTTTTTGTTTTTTAAGGAAACAAATATTTTATATTAATTCAACTGGTTTACAAGCCAACACCTTTACATTCAAAGTAAGTTCTACATATTCATTGTTCCAAACCTGTACAAAAATAGTCTTGTTTCTACTTGGCCATTTAATAACTAAACTCCTACCAACATTTATTTTATAGAGTCTCCAGAAGACTCCTTGATACACTATATACTTGCAGATCGTAAGAAAAATACTAAAAGACTAACAACTACTAGCTTTCCTAGTTTCGAAGCTTCCAACTTGTCCCAACTGAACATTATCCATTTATTGAGGAAGGTCCTCATCAGGGTTTGCTCTAGCAGTTCCTCCTGTTCCTACTCTACTAGCCCTCCTTGTGTTGGGTTATATGAAATCTTGAGAACCTTCTTGAGAATTCCCCGTGTTGGAGTTTCCATAGTCAATTCTATGTTATCCATTTTGAAATCCAATCTATCCACTGTCACTTGTAGACGACCAACGTCATCCTACAATGTCTCTAAATGTTGGCTAACTAAGGCGAAGTGGGAGCATGCTTCCATGGCAACTTTTTCACCCTACTCAGATATAAGAGTTGCCAAGTATGATAGGCTCGTCGCTAGTTGTGTCATCAAATATTCACCGCGTTCCATCCTGGCTGGGCGCTCGATCTTACATAAGGCTCTAATACTTCACCGCCTCATCAAAATGTCCATGAGCATCAACCGCCATTTATAATCAAACTCTCCTAAGCCACTTCTACATCTAGTTTCCTACACGCATTCAATTCCATCATCCTATTTCTGCAATTCCTTGACAAGATTTGTCATTACTAAGTCTCCCCTGCTGCTCTTAGTCTTAATCAAATATAACACTTTTAATACAGGTTGTGTGTGAGCTTGCTTGACCATAGCACTGCATATTAATAAGCTCAAGGAAATCCTCTACCTGGCAGGAAGCATGAAGTCTCCCTCCTCGAAGACACATCTGGAGAGACCTCTAATGTCATACATTGAGGATGTGGGCCACCAAATTTGAGCTTACAAGAGATTATATCTCATGTAGACAATTAATGTCTCGGCAAGCCCTACTTCGATTTTAATCAAACTCCAAAGGTGAAAATATTGATAAACTAGATCTGAATACAATTTGAGTTTTTTAATCATGGTATATTTACTATGGTTGGGACAACATGATCTAGTATAAACACTCCTTGTTCTAAGGTTGTGTCTTGATTAGCCAACGAATCTACTGCTTGACTATGTTTCCTTCTAATGTGGAAGAACTAAACACTTTCAAATTTATGAATTTGCATCCGAATTCTAAGAATCATTGGAGGAACATCATTTTCTAATATCTCTCTAGCTTTGTAGATTTTTTGTATTATGATCATGGAGTCCCTATAGACTGCTAAAAGGGAAAATTTCCTTGCGATTTATATCTCCAGGCCTTGCCACAGTGCAAGGAACTCTGCTTGAGTATTAGTTTCTCTTCTTAGTCCCCAAGCAAATTATGTCTATTTCTTCCTTGGGGCAAAATATTACCGCTCTCGCTCCTGCCTCCCCTAGATTGCCTTTCGAGGCTTCGTCAAAGAAGAGAGAATGACTAACCTTATTGAGCCTCCATTCCTTAAATTGATCCTTATCTAGTTTTATAATAAATGAAAGTTAGGAGTGTGAATCTTGAAGTTTCCAACATGATTGTGAGGTTTCCCCAATCAAAGCCATTCTTTTTCTTTTGATGGCAATTTTTCCAATTCTGATGGGTCGAAGCCCCTAACATAAATGGCTTTAAAAAGCAGTTGAAATGCTTTAATTATTGTCGAAACCGGATCGATATTTTCTTACTGGAATATAACTTGATTATGGGTTAGCCAAATGGACCAACACAAGTATTTTGGAAGAGTAGTCCAACATCTTAATACTACTAAGTTAGCCTTACGCTGAAAAGAATAGGGATATTTCCACTTTACAAACATTTCAACCCAATCCAGAGGAATACCTTGGATAATACTAATTGGAACTAAGGCTAGTTTCCATACCTCAGTAGAGAAGGGATAGTGCTGGAAAACATGATTTATATATTCTTCAACTGATCCACATAGAGGACAATGCAAAGGGCCTTGGATTTTCCTCTTTCTCAGGTTTTCAGTGGTAGAACTTTCTCATGAACAAGCTCCCAATAGAATATTGACTTTAGGGAGACCATCCTTACTCCAAAATTTTCTCCATGTGCTATAATCTAGAGGGTGAGGTAGATGTTGCAATAAAGAGTTATAGCTCTCTTTTACAGCAAAGAAACTCTTCTTTCCACCTAACCAAATCCCGCAATCAAGGCGATTTGTTGCAATTGGACCATAGCCTTTGAGAGCTCTAGTAAGAGAAAGCCAGTGCTGACGGAGTTCAGAAGGGAAATCCTAACAATGCCACCCAATCCATTAACCACTTTCAGTCCACCTTGAAATCTCTACTAGCTTACAGTACCTGTGTTCCTCTATCCAATGTGCTAGAGCTTGAACTCCTTGAAATTTGTTTACCAAAACTATAGATGGGACTTGATCTTTCCAGAGATGTATGCGAGCACCATTCTCTATTTTCCAACCAAGTTATCAAGGACATCAGGGGCATCTGTTCTCCACAAATTCCATATCTTGGAGCTCTGGTCTATCCATGATGCCTCTTCAGGTCTAATTAATTAGTTTTTATGAAAATATTTTTGAAGGAAGGTCGTCTTCCACCATTCCTGAGAGTCTCAGAGAAGGCGTCATACTAGATTAGCTCCCATAGCTAAATTCATAAACTTTGGGTCCTTTATTGCCAATCCTACCAATTTTTTTGGTAGTCAAACAATGTTCCAATCCATTAGATGAAAGAATTTTTCATTCCCCCCACCACCCCCCCCCCCCCCCAAACATAGAAAATTTCTCAACATGCTACTAATTTGATGAATTACATTTTTTGGGGCTAACATCCCTGAACCCATGGACAATAGGAGAGATGAGAGCACAAACATGATCAGAACAGTCTTCCCTGCCACATTTAACCACTGAGCACCCCAAGAGAGAATTCTCTTCCTGAATTTTTGCAAAATTGATTCCCAGTATTCCCCATTGGATGGACAGAGAGAGATAGGGATGCCGAGATATGTGAATGACCTCCATTCATGGGCCACTGAGAATCCCAATATGCAAGAGATCTCTGACATGGTAGCTTTTGAACAATTCCATCCATATAGATGGATTTTATTTTTATTGATCAACCTGCCTCACAAGTTCACATAAGATTCTATTTGTTTTTTAAATGAATTTTTATTACTCTGGAAGCAACCCCAAGAAGAAGAGTGTTTTCAACAAATTGAGAATGGTTAACTCCTTTGATGTTCATGGCTATGCTTAATCCCATTAATTTTCCTTCTCTCGTGGCTGCTTCCAAATTTTGACTAAGACTCTCTACCATTATAATATAAGAAAGGGGGGCATGGGACACCCTTGTCTCATACCTCTTGTCGCAACAAAGAATGTAGTTGGCCACCCATTGACCAATGGAGCAATCCATGGTGCTCTAATACAAGCCTTAACCCACTTGATGAAATCTTCACAAAACCCATTTTTTCAAGAATAAGAGAAAGGAAGGAGTGATTTACCTAATCAAAGCATTGGCCATGTCCAGCTTGATCACCATCCTTGCTTCTCCTGCCTCCTTGCTGGAATGTATCTATTCTTGAACCAGAACAATATTATCAAGAATATTCCTTTGTTGCATGGAGCCCCCTTGGTTTTCTAAGATGAATAAGGGTAATGAATTTTTCAATCTATTGGCTTTGATTTTTGTCAAAATTTTATTGGCTGCGTTGCACAGAGAAATAGGGTGAAAGCGAGAAAAGTTCACTCAATTCGATTCCTTGGGGATGAGAGCCAGGAAAGATGACTTTGTGCCCCCTCCCAATTTTTTTTTCACATGGCTACTACTCAACATTCTAATCAGGTCCTTCTTGATTAGTAGCCAAAAGGCGCAATAGAAACTAATAGTGAAACAATCGGGCCCTAGAATTTTGTCAGTGTCTAGCTCCCATATTACTTCTTGAACTTCATATTCTTCAATTTCCCTTACAAGTGATTGATTAGAGGATTGTGAGACCACCATGAGAATCTCTCTCAAAAACTCTTGAGCCTGATCCAAAGGGATTTCTTTCTCAACATGATAAAGTGATTAAAAGCTTCCTGCTTAATATACTCAAAGGAGGTTAATCTCGGTCAACCTTCCGGGGCGATTTTTTTGACCCTATTCCTTAAATCCCTAGCCTTGGCTTACTTGTGGAAGATGAAGTTTTCTGATCCCCCGCTTGCAGCCATAAGCTTCTTGATTTGAGGCGCTAAAGTTCTTCTTCTTTCCTACTCACTAAATATATTTTCCCAGTTAGCTCCCTTTCTTTATTCAAATACCAATTTTCAACGAGGGCCTCATCCATTAAGTGATGATGCTCTTCTAATTGTTTGACCAACTCCTTCCACTTCAGTCTAGGGGATTGACATGCTTCTTTTAGTCAAATCTTTAGTGTTTTTTTTACTTTTCTTAATTTTGATTCCCAAACTAATGCCAAAGATCCTAACATTTGGATTCTCCAGGCTTGAGTTATTAGATCCACAACCCCTTCCTCTTGGATCCAGGCATGATTGAAGTGAAAGAGAATGGGACCAAGATATTCTAGTTGTTCCAAATTTAGGGAGATCAGGCAATGGTTAGACTCAAATTGAGCTTGAATTGTAGAAAAAGAGTTTATCCCCTTCAAGATCCAGTTGCTATGAATTAGAAACTTATCCAAACGAGCTACAATATGATTGTCTCCCGTTTTGTGTTTAGTCCATGTGAACTTCCCTGATTTTGGGAGGACATCAATCAAGTCCCAATTTTCTATCAAGTCTTCCATGTGGTCTCTAAATGGATCTCTAGTTATACGTCCCCCTCTTTTTTCAAAGGATCAGAATATTGTGTTAAAATGTCCCCCCATAATACAGTTATTATGTAGATCCCTGTTGTTGATTTCATTTAGGGAGTCCTAGAACTCCACTTTCTCTCCATACAACACTGGGGCATATACATTAATGATTGGTATATGCTCACCTATGTCTTTGGATTCCAAAAGTGCCAAAAGTCAAAACTGATTATTCAAGCTGTTTATCAATCTAAAATACATACTTGACTAGAAAATACCAACACCGTCTAATGCACCTCTAGAAATTTGTACCAATTTGTCACAACTATGCCAAAATACACCTGCTACTTTTAATACCTCCTGCTCTTTAGGCTTGGTTTCTTGAAAAAAGAGAATCCAAGTTTTTTCTTGCTTTACTATATCCGTAACTCGTAGGGATTTTGAGGGACTCCTTAAGCCCTGTATTTTCCATGATAACACTTTCATTTGGAAGGAGGTTTTAAGAGAGACCTATCCCATCTATTCCTTCATGTCCTTTACCTCCTTTGACTTTTAGGGCTTCAATGATCACAATTTGATTCCCCAACTTCTTATTCTACTTTGCTTCTTTTTCTCTCACAGTTTTTTTCAGGGGCTAACCTTTATTCTTAGAGCTCTTTGATTCGTGGCTGCTACCCTCGTCTGCTCAAACTAAATTCCAAGCTATGTTGAATGTCATGACCCTAGCAATAACAAATCCATCCCCTGCTGCGCCTACCATCAGAGATTTTGGATGAGGCTCTTGAGACGACTCCTAACGTGACTGTTGGGGGACAATTCGAGGAGGATCAACTTCATTAACTTCTCCCTCCTCAACTTCCACATTCTCTTTTTCATCATAGGATGTCTTCTTATTTTGGAGTGGGTTTGGGCCCTCTTGCCCAACTTCCTCATGATTTTGGAGATCTCTAAAATGATTGGTTGAAGTAGATGACCCATTATTTTGGTGAGTGCTCTAGGGATTTCATACGGTTGATTTTCCCTTATTTCCACCTCTTTGTTGTTTTTGCCATTGTTCTGGTGGTGGTGCAGATGGATCAGGGTCTTTGTTGATTAGAACCTTGGTACAGTCCCTGGAAAAATGGCTATATTCATGGCAGTGCCAAAATTTGAAGGGGATCTTCTTATAGTCTATGGATTGCTTGTGAACCCAATCTCATAGGGTTAAATTGATCTCAGAGGGCAGACCTTCCTCCAAATCAACCTCCACACAAATATTTTCATAGGAAAATAAGGATCCTTTGGGTTCAACTGTATCTAAGTATTTCCCAATTCCATTCTTAGTAGCTCTTAAGCAGTCATCACTCAAACATGACATGGGAAGACACGCCAACTTAACACACACTAGGATCGTTGTTGGAATGTCCTCATCGGGATTGAAGTCTAAATTCCATTAATTCAGGTACATCCTCCTAGATCCAAAGAAATATGTTCCATTTATGAAGATTATGTCTCTACCTTCTTTGAATTCAAACATAAATGCGAAGAATCCATTGTCGATGACATATAATGCAATGTTTCCCTTCATCTTTGGTCTCCACGTTTTATCTATCCAGGATTCCATGTATCTTGAATATGGCCAATCCCCATGAATTTCTTGATCAAGGCTCTCTTAGAGAAAGCAAGCAAGGTTCTACGACCCCCTATGGAAAGAGCTACATTGCGAATCTCCTCATTTCTCTCGATGAACTTGGACTAGAAATCTGAGGTCTAAGCTTGTTTTGGGAGGGAGGCTACCAAAGCTTGGAAAGCGCCCGCCTCTTCATCGTGCGAGGGAGTTGGAGAAGGGGAAGGAACCTTCCTCTAGGGATGCCATCACGAAGGACTCAATATAGGGTTTTTGCAGTCAGCAAAAGCACCACACTGCAGAGCTACAAATTTAGGGCATGTTAATATGAGTGATTTTCTTTTTAAAACTACTCGTAAAAAATTCAAAATAAATAAAAACATTGATTTTTTTTTATTTTTTATTTTTTTTGGTAAATAAGATAATATATTACTTGGTAAACTGACAGATTACAAAAAGGGTTGTGTGGGAAAGAACCCTACACAAGACCCAGCCGAAAAGCTAGTGCTGGTCATAGCATAGGTTGTATTTATAGTACTACCCAGACAAAAGAGGGAACATAGTACAAAAGTGGAGCAGAGAGGTACTCTCATTACAACAATTTCAAAATTTGAGAAATTAGAAGCCGAGAAAGGAGAAGAATGCCTTATGGCGACCGACCATCCAGATATTGTTATCCTCCTTGACAAACATACTTTTGAGGAGGCAAAAGAACATACACATGGGAGGAAAAATAGTGAAGGAAGTCGACTACATCACTCCTAGTTGGTGGTGGCCCGATCCTCATCTAGACGAACGGGAGTCTCCTGAGAGCTTCCCTCCTGCTGCGCGGTGATGCCTTGAAGAATCGTGGAGGCCCCAAGGTCCTCTTTCTTGATACTCGGGACTCCTTCAGCAGTTGGATGGGCCTTCGTTGTCGACTTCTTCCTGATGAAAGTATAAGTTGGAGAGTCCCGAGTGATAAATTTGCAATGGTGGATGGCTTCTACCTACACTACAAACTTTTCAGTGAGCTGGTCAATCTTAGTTTCCAGAGTCTTGAAGCACTCCTCTTGATCCTGCATAGCAAGCCCCATGATGGTCTTCATTTCCCACCATGTTTCAATTGTACGCACATAGAGGTTTTCACGTGCCTGGGTGAGAGCATGGTCTGGAATCTAAGTGAATTTTGCGTCGACCTCCTCCGTGGTGACCTCTATTCAGAGAATATTGGCATGGGTCTCTAAGTAAGAAATCCGTTGTTGAGTTTCTATATTAACTACTGCCGAGTAGCCCAGAGTTGCACGCCTTACAACAGTCTTCACGCGAGTGGTAGGGGCTAGGCCCAAGGACTGCCAATGGGAGGCAGCGCGACTGCGTGCACCTCCCCTACTTGGACCAAGGGTGGAGCCATGCCTCGGAGCCATGAGAGAAACCGAGGGACAGGAATGCAGGGGGAACCAGAGAGTGAGGGGAAAATTGAGGAGGGAAAAGGCAATGAGAAGAATGAGAGGGAGAAGGGGGAGGGGTGAATTTATAGAGGCCAGGAGGAGGAGGGAGACCAGAATGAGGGAGAGGGGGCGGGAAGGGGAAGCATGCAGAGATCTGAGGAGGGGCGGAGGAGTAATGGTAGAGCAGAGAGGATGAGATTGAGAGACGACAGTCACACAAGGGAGAGGGGAGATGGCATCGTAGCCTCTAAAGATAGGCAAGCCAAGGATGAGTCCATACTCAGACGTCCTCCACCTATCCTTCTCATTGAGCAGAAAATCCATCTTGTAATGATGAAAAGTACATGAACAATTATTGTTCGGTAGAGTAGTTATCTTCTTCATTGATTGATGTGCATTGTTGATAGAGTTCCCTTCCTCTAATTCCTGCCACACTTGGGACTTGAGGTGCAGGGTAGCAGCCGTACCCTCATTTTCCAGTTTGTCCACTAATTTATTTCCTTTCCTTCTGATTGCTTGAAAGTGGAGGCCTGCCATGTTGTCAATTCCTTGCTTGATCCGTTGTATTATTTTGTTTAGGTGCCAATTTTCCGAGATCTTGTCCACCTCGATACCTTGCTGAAGTTTTTTGCCAATTTGGGTTGCCAGCGTGGAATCTCCTTCAACTATTAGAGGACTGAGGTTTAGGTTGTGCGCTATGACACTGCCATGTTCCAGGGCATGAAGTTCAACAACATTGTTGGTGGTTGAACCTATATTGCCCTCATAAATCTAGATTATCTCACCTTTAGAGTTTCATAAGACCCATCCAAAACCTGTTGGGCCTGGATTCCCTTTAGCTGCGCCATCGTAGTTGAGCTTTAAAGTCCCCTTCTCTGGCGGTTGCCACGTGTTATTTTTATTATCATGGCTGGGGAGGGAAGTGACTTCGCAGACCTTGATATGAAGGAGATCTAGCATTGAGAGAATTCTCACTTCACGGAGGGTGGGAGGGGCTTTGACAGTCTGAGTGGGTAGAGAGGTCACTATTTCGTGGAGCATGCTTTTGATCTTCGTGATAATGAATTCCTCCTGGATGGAGAGGCCACAAAAGATTCTCGCATTGCGTTCCTTCCACAGAGACCAACAAATCAAACCAGGTAATAAATTCCAAGCGCGGTTAACCAGAGGATGGGGGGAATAGACCATTCTCCAATTCGCGATGGTACTTTAAATGGAAGAGGGGTCCCGATCAAAGTTGTTAAAGACCAAAGAAATCCAATTCCAAACATTGGACGCGAAAGGGCAGACATTTAACATATGTTTGGGAGTTTCTTCTTCTTGCTGGCAGAGGGGGCATCTCGAGGGGCCAATAAAGCCTATTATTCTTAGATTGTCCCACGTTAAAACTTTTCTGTGCATGACTAACCAAAGGAAGATAGAAATTTTCAGCCAATGATTCCTATCCCAAATTGCATTCCATTTAAGATCTGGTTGGAGTTGGTTGTGCTTTGCTATGTATCTATAGGCTTCGCTTAAGACGAAGTGTTCTGTTGAGTTTTCCCCCCATCTAAGTTTATCCTTAGTAGAGTCATGGAGGATTTGTCTTTTTTTGTAACTCTAATGAGAGGTCCGACCAGGTTTGGGGTTTCATATGGGGAGTCCATTCCTCGTGATTGATCCACTTTCTCCATCTGTCATTTTCTTCACTTTTTCCCCAGTACTAGTTGACTTTGATCTTCCCTCTGTTTTGCATTTCAGCCTTGATATTTTGATTGTGACCTTGATCAAGTTCCAACCTTTGTTGCCAGGAATCCTCCCAGAAAAGAGCCTTGTTCCACTTCCTATTTCCCAGAAACTGTGTCGTTGATGATGTCCCTATTCTCCCAAGCTTGATTCCAGATGACAGAACCTTTGATGTTTCCATTGATCCTGATGATTTTATCTTGCGTTAAGAAGGGAGTGTACTTTACTTTCCAGAGGGTAACCCAAGGGGAGTTGGGGTTAGCAATCCATATCCATAGGTTTTTGGCTCCGAGGGCCTTTCCCAGGAGGTCTATATCTCTAAGACCAAGGCCACCATTTTTTTGGGTTTGCAGATTTTTTCCCAAGCTACAAGAGCCCATTTATGTTTGACCTTGCTCCTCTCCATAAGAAGTTCCTTTGAAGGTTCCTGATTTTGATTGAAATCAGTTTTGGGGCTGCCAGAGCTAAGTACATATAAAGCAGGATGGCCTGAAAGACAAATTTAACCAAGATAAGACAACCATCCAAATTTAGAGATCTGAAGGCCCAATTGGCCAATCTTTTCTCAAGTTTGTTTACCAGGTTCTCCCAAGTGGCTCGAGAGAGAGGCCTATCTGTAAGGGGAACCCAAAGGTAAGTGGAGGGGAGAGAGCTAATAGGAATGACCAGGAGTCTGGCGATGTTCCTGCAAATGGGCAACAGAGTATTAAAGAAAAACAACTTGGATTTAAGGGGATTGATGGAGGTGCCAGAAGCAGCAGAGAAGTCCGTCAGGATGGACATGAAAGAGGAAGCCTCTTTGATGGAGGGGAGGCCCATGAGAAGAGTATCATCCACAAATTGATGGTGAGTTATGGGGGGGGGGGGGGCGCAGAGGCATGGGGTTGGAGACCAGAGAGCTTATTTTCATGTAAGGCAGCAGTGATAGAATGACTTAGCCCTTCCACCATTATAACAAAGAGGAAGGGAGAGATTGGATCCCCTTGCCTGATACCCCTTGTAGGATTGAAGGGTTGCGAAGGTGATCCATTCACGAGGATGGAGAAGAAAGCTCCTGACACCATAGCCATGATCCACTTGATGTTTTCTTTGTGGAAGCCAAACACATCCAAGATCTGTCTCATATAGTTCCAACTAATTTTGTCAAAGGCTTTTGACATATCTAGTTGTATCATCATACTAGGAGTTTTTTGGGATTTGAGAGAATGAATAAGCTCATGAGAGAGGATGATGCTATCCATGATTTGTCTTCCTTCCACATAGCTAGACTGTTGGTGGGAGATGAGGAGAGGGAGGATGACTTTGATTCTATTGGCTAGAACTTTGGAGATTATTTTGTATATGACATTGTAGAGGGCTATGGGCCTGAATTTGTCCGGGGAATCCATAGAGATTCCTTTGGGTATCAGAGTCAGAAAGGTGGAGTTGAGGGCTTTAAGGAAAAACTTTTGAATTCTAGATTCCTCCACTAGGGTATGGACATCCAACTTTATGATAAGCCAACAAGCTTTGTAAAAATCAATAGTGAAACCATCCGACCCAAGAGCTTTTCCATTGGGCATTCCCATGACCACATATTCCACTTACTGGAGGGAGACTTTCCTTAGGAGCATTTTGTTATGGTCCTCCGTGAGGATTTTGGGAATATTCTTGGTGATCTTTTTGATATCCTGATCCTGATAATTCCTCGGCTCTTTGAGAAGAGAGCTGAAATAGTTGGTGAGCTCTGTTTCCAACTCCTCTTAAGAGTGAATGAGATGACCCTCTTGGTTCTTCAGATCCAGAATTATGTTGTTCCTCCTGTGCTGTATCATTGTTTTGTGGAAAAAGGTCGTGTTCCTTTTCGCACATTTCAACGAATTTATTCTAGATTTTTGTTGCCACAACTTTTCTTCCTAAATGGCTCTTTCATCCCAACTTTGTTGTGGTAGTTGTTCCTCTTGCTTACTAGTCTCCATTAGCCCTTATTCAATTATAGTTTGTTGAAGAAGTTCCAGTTGTTGTTCCAAGCTTTTTTTATTCGTAATGATATTGCCAAATGTTCCTTTGTTCCATTGTTTAATTTCCTCTTTGATATGTTTTAACTTTTGTTGGAAAGTATACATTTTGTTTCCAGGTCTGATGGGAGAGTAAGTCCACCATTGTTTCATTTTTTCCATGAAATCCAGGTGATTCAACCAGAATGCCTCAAATCTAAAAGGCTTGTTCTTTGGAGTCATGGAAATTTGGATCCTGAGAGAGATAGGCTAACAATCAGAGCCTGCTTGTGGAAGGATTCTTGCCGCCGTTTCCCAGGAGGTAAGATAGGTTGCCTAAGATAGGAGGAAATGGTCTAAACGAGAGGCTATTTGACGGTCTCCTCCTCTTCTATTATTCTAGGTGAATAAGCCATTGCTAGTGGGAATGCCAATGAGGTTGAGGTTTTCAATGGTGGCGAGGAAAGCCTCAGAGTCCTTATCTAACTTCCGGATTCCTCCTTTTTTTTCAGATAGGTTAGTTATCATATTGAAATCACTTGCAATGATTTTGATGGGGTGGTGCAGAGGGTCAAGGAGATTGGATAAGATTTGGAGCATTTTGATATGGTCTATCACCTTGTGCGGGGCATAAACATTGGTTATACTAATGGTCTCATTGGTGCCTATGATTCTCAGGATCACTGTTAAGGAATGGTGAGTGGCCAGAGAAGATATTAGGTCGAGTTTGGAATTTTTCCAAAAAGTCATTATGCCCCCCGCCATGCCGGTAGCCGTATTAGCCAAGGAGCTGTAAGGCTTGAAGCACGAGTTGAGAAGGAGGGGAGGGTGAGTCGAGTCCAATTTTGTTTCTTGAATGAGGAGGATGTTGGGATGATCAGACAGGACTCTGCTTTTTAAGATGCGTTTTTTCCCAGGACTGTTAAGTCCCCTTATATTCCAAGAGATGCAATTCATTGACATGGAGATGGGTATAGAGCTAGAGCCTTTACCTTTCCTTCATTGATTAGCTTGGCTCCCAGTTCTTGAAGGAGCTGACTGGTGGTCTTTCATCCTCACTTTCTGCTTGATCCTTTGAGGTTGAGTCCTTCCACTGGGATGTTGGCTAATATGCCTTTTGAAGCTATATTTTCTTGTGCTGGTTGGTGGGATTTGAGTTTTAATTCTTCCTGGAGAAGATAAGCTCCTTCGAGTTTTTGTAACTGATGTTTTGATATGGCATTTATTCCTTTCTGTTTCCATTCCTCTGCAATTGTTGCAAGGTCTACTCCCTGTAGAGCTTCCTCTATTGCGTTTTCCTCTAGTGTTTCCTCTGTTTCTACTTGCTGCATTTCTGTATCCTCTAGCGCCTGCTCTTTACCTCTGTTGGTATTGCCTGTATCCCTTTCATCTTGGTCATTGTCTACTAGGTGCATTTCTTCCTCTCCTGCTTCATCTACTATCATTTCGTTAGGGTTCCTTTGCTCTTGGTTACTGTTCAGTACCTTGAACTGATTCTGGCTTGCTTCTTTGTATAGGTTCTTCTTGGGGATAGATTTCTTCTTATTATTCTTGTTCCTGGAGATTACTTTGGTGAACCCTTCGCTGTCTTTTTGTTTATTTACTTTCTCTTGCATTTGAGGGGTTTTATTCATGGGGCAATCTTGGAAAATATGCCCATGCTCGTGACACTTTCTGCATCAGAAGGGATTTTTTCATAGTCTATACTTTGTAGCCAGACTACATCCCTGAAGATTAATTTGATTGCTTCTGGCAGGGCACTAGAGACGTCTATGTATACGCAAATTCGAGCATAGGAAACATAGTGACCAGTTTTGGTGCCCTAAGACATTTTGATGTACTCCCCCAACTAGTCTCCTATACCTTTTAAGACTGAAGGAGTCCAATAATCAGTAGGTAAGGAGTAGAGGCGTACCCAGACTGGAACCCTAGTGAAATCCTCTTTTTCTGGTGTGAAGTTCTCCCTCCAGAATCTCATGTATAAACTGGCTGAATTGTAGAAATAGGGTCCTCCTTCAAAAATTCTGTCTCTGTCTTCTAGGAGGTCAAAGATGACTGTAAAAAATCCTTTGGAGCCTAGTTGAAGTATGATCTCCCCTTTGGGTGTCCATTTGCTCTGAATCCACTAGTTCAAGGCTCTTTCAGTTGGCCATATTCCCATGAACTTGCATATAACTGTGTGTTCCTGCATGTATTCTCTATATTCAGCTACCCCGGGGTCCTGGATTTCCAGTTTTGGGATTTTCTTGGCTTTGGGATTACAATTATTCTTGGTCTTTTTCCCCTGATCTTGCGGTTTCTCTTAAGATTGTGAAGGATTGACGTTGGCAGGGAAGGGCTTATTTGCGATCTTGCCCATGTCTGCCTGAGTATCCTTGGTTGATCTTTTCACCGTGTCTTCTTTCCTTTTTCGCATCTCATTTTGCTGTGGATGCGTAGTTTCTTCTTTGTTAGAGCTTCCTCCTGGCGGCGTATAGGAGGCAGAGCTGGAGGCAAACTTTGTGAAGAATGAAGCTTGGTCTAACAGTCGTCCAAAGACCATATCCTTGAAGGAGCGGGCGCCAGGTTGCTGAAGCGGATCCGCCATGGCGGGCAGGGCCCTGAAGGCCAGAACCAAAGGCACTTGGGGGAGATTGCGGAGCTCGCACAAACCCTAATGCGTAGATTTCCTTATCTCTCTTCTTATTCCTTAATAAAAACATTGAAATTGAACTAATAGTTTTAACACAGAAAACTATACAACTTAAAAAACATGTTGAAAATGGAAACATCAATGACATTAATTATAATGTGAAAATTATAAATCAAATGTATATATTTATTATTATTATATTAAAGTAATATTTTGATCCACATATTTTATATAAATATTACAAATGAACTTGGCATACATATGTTGTATTAGATTTATAACGATGATGGTGATGGTGATGGTGATAGTTTGCATCCACTAAGATCAAAATTAGTCTATTGGGCCTAAAAATTGGTAAGGTATTACTTGGATTTCTTTAAAGTTTTATTTTTGTGCTTGAAAAGCATTGAGAAGTGTTCTAGATCACCATAGTTTCAATGAATTAGAAGGTTAGAAATGTTGGTCTTGTGACAATTTTTTTGATTCGAGATCTAATTTGGCGTACATAAAAAATTATAAAAGAAAGTGTTTTTCATTTTCAACCCTCTTACTATCATATAAAGATGAGAACTTCTTTCATCCCACGAAGTTATGAGAATTTCCTAATTCCTAATTTCATTGTGAAGCTCATGCAAACTCGTTCTTATTTTAGCAATGCCGATTTTCTTCTTTATACTAGTCAAAATAAAGAGACACTTTTGATCTTGAAGATCAGGGTTGATCACCTCCTTGTAACATGTTAATTTTCTTTTATCATCTAATTCTTTATTACACCACATTTTCTCCTTAAATTTAGATGTAACAATATTTTTGATATTATCATTATTCTACAAAATGTTCTCTTTCTCTATTCCCCAATGGTTTAGCCAAGCCTTGACATCTTAATGCTTCCCTCACTTTAGTCGTAGGTGGTTTTGGTTGAACTTTGAAGCAATTTTGAAAAACCTCTTGCCTTCCATGTTGTTTAAATTATTCTTATACATTAGGTACCTAGTGATAGCCACACTCTTAATGGGGGGTATACTTGCTTCTATGAGGAGGATACGATAGGGTTATTGCTTATATTTTTGGGATTACAAAATTCTCTTGGATCTGCTCTATCTTTCTCCATGATTCTTCAGAGATAGTGCATCTCCAAACTTCACGTCCATATAAAGTAATAGGAATGACAAGAGTCTCAAAAAAGAGTTTTTTCTTCCCCACATTTCCAAAGGTCCACTAATTTACAATTATTTTAACCCCATAATAAGCTTTCTACCTTCCAATTATTTTTTTCACAATGATATAGCTTTAGTTGAAATTGTAATGAATACCAATACTATAATATTTATAGGCACTCGACACTTCATATTATACCATGTATAAAACTTAACTTTAATTAAAAATAAAATTTGATGATGATAATGATGATATTATTCAATGTTGCAAAAAAATTGTTTTTATTGAATAATTAGAACTCTTTGTGTTATTAAGAAAAGAAAAGTTTTTAATAATGAAAACTATTTCCTAACATAAGAAAGTAAGGGGCGTAAGACAATGAGTTTATTATGATTATTATGGAATAATTAAGACTCTCCATAATATTAAGAAAATATTAAGAAAAGAGGAGTTTTAAATAGTGAAAACTATTTCTAAACACCAAAAAATGGGGTTGTGAGGCCATGAGCCTACCATGATGTATTATTGGATAATTAAGACTCTCCATGTTATTAGGAAAGTAAGAGTCTTAAATAGTGAAAACTATTTCCAAACACCAGGAATCGTGATACCATGAACCTACCATGATATTACTTTAATATCGAATAATTAAGATTCACTATGTTATTAAGAAAGAAATTTTTTAAATAATGAAAACTATTTCTAAAAAGTGAAAGCCATAAATCCACCCTAATATATTAATGAACTATCTAATAATTAAGACTCACCATTTTGTTAGGAAAAAATCTTGAATAGTGAAAACTATTTCCAAACAAAATATTAAATTTCCAAATGCCAGAAAGTGGGGCCATGAGGCCATGAAACCATGAGCCTACTATGATGTATTTGAGATCACTATGGTACCATATAGGTAATGAAAAAGCTTATTGTCTCTAACCCGAGTGAAATGTTCACCGGAAAAATCTGATACCTCAACAATCTTACACTCTCATCATCATATTGCTAAGTCTAAAATTAACACCTATTAGCCTAGCAAATTCTATACACAAGAATGTTTTGCAAAAGGGTTTAGGGTTTTGCGTACCCACTAGCGAGGGATATTTCATACCAGAGGGAGGCTATTAGTGACGGTCTTTTTAACTGGAAGGAGGCTTTAGCTACTTTGGTCCTTTTTTTTTCTTATCTCGAAGAGGTACGTCCCTATAGTCGTCATACTTCACATTAAACATTCTTCTAAATTACGCGAGTCACAAAGAGACGGCGTATTTCAGAATTTTATCATGCACGAATGTTTTCTCCAGACCTATTAGCAAAACTATCGGAAATTGGCCCTATAAAACAGTGACAGCTGACAGACAGACATTACTTACCTCTTACTGCGGAGGACAGGGAGGGTATTGAGAGTGTTGTCCAAGTTCAGCCAAGTATATAATAACCTGTAAGTCACCATTCCAGTCACTGACACTGCAAACGACTTCTAATATAGATGGGATTGTCGGAATGCAAGTTTAGTTTCATGTTATTATTGTATTGTTTTTGGTACCATGTTTTAGATTAAATCAGTTGAAGATAAATTTGCCTGTTCTCTTATCGCCTTTCCTTTATAGAAGAGAACATGGATGGTTCAAGGGCAATGCATCTGCTGGAACTAAAAGTAACATTGTAATAAAAAATAAGTTAGAGCCTCAACTGTAATAACATCAACATCATTTCTGAGATTGTACTCAAAAGGCACATAAATAAGTAAATTTTGTTCTTCAACAACTGTAGTGAAGAAACAAGTACATGGTTTACCAAAGGCATCACACAGAGAGCTGTTGATCACAGCCATCAGATTTTCACTTAAAAAGAAGCTCATGATATTGATAATTGAAGGCTTATAAGAGCATACACGATACATGATATGATTCAAAAGGCCACTGATTAGATCCTTTATGTTATATCAGATATATTAATTTTGTGTTATATTTCTCACAGAGTAACTCATTACTAATTCTAATCTCTCTCCTCTGCACACATAATAATAATAATAAGGTAACAGCCATTGCTATGATGAATAAGGGTATACTTGTCGCTGTTAATCGGAAGATAATAATAATGCTTCAGATTTACAGCGGCGAGTGTGTACTCCATTGTCCTCCATTTTTTACACACATATGTATAGAGTGATATTACAGTGGCCAAGATTTCCCTTCTCCATTATGACAATGGCTGTAGCCCCATCCATATATATATGCTTCCAATTTACAGCCGCAAGTGTGGCCTTAAACTTGCCCTTACCCATTATGGCAATATTGAAATGACCATAGCTGGCTTACCCCGCACACATATATGCTTCCAATTTACAGCCGCAGGTGTGCCCTTACCCCTTATGGCAATATTGCAATGATTATAGCTGGTTTACCATAGGAATATCAAATGTTGTCGATGCTTCAAAACACTTTCGTTGTGATGCTGCAACTGGGGGATATCTATAAATTTTCCCAGGACTTGCACCTTGCCCCATCCTCAAGGAGTAACCTTCTTACGTAGGAGAGGCAGTCAACTTACATGGGTGAGGTGGTTCACAAGGGGCAATGCGTCTTTAGGGGATTTGAACATTGGTGGGGTATGAAACAGTTGCTCTTTACCATCGAACTAAGATCTTGTTGACTTCTTCTTAGCATATTTGACTAGGGCATTGTGTATTTTCTAGAAAAGAGATCAACTTTCTTGTCAAATTTAAATAAATATAGAGTTTTTGAGAGAGCTTCCATCACTCAATTGAGTCTAGCCTGAGTGTTTGTAGGATGGACTATTATACTCACTCAGGGTCTATTCTCGTGTCTGACATATTGAACTCGTGATGAATATATTATTCGGGTGGCAGGTGCGTGGCTGTGGGGGACAAGAGGGTGTTTCATTTTTGATCCTCAAGGAAATCAGAAGTTAGTTTTGAATGGAGTTTGGGTGGAACTACCAATAATCAGGCTAAGGCACTCTCTCTATATGAAGGGCTAAAGATTCTTGACCCAAGGTGAACAATATAATTAATTGCCATTGGATATTTAGCAATAATTATTACTTCATTCGATGGCAATTGGGCAAGGCTCATTCAATGAATCCATAAATAGGTTAGTAGCTTTGAATATATGGAATTTCTTCATGTCCCTAAGAGAAAGGAATCAATAGGCTGATTATTTCGCCAGGGAACCCTCATGCTTGGAATGTGGATACCGTGAGGTTAAAAGGGGGTTCCTTCTCCCTAATTCCTTAATTATTATTTATGATTACTTTGCATGCCATCATCTTTCGAAGCCAAGTGGAATTTCGAATTTAAGAAGGGAGGATGGAAACCGAGGATTATTACAATCTTTGTACCATTGAACACTTCGAACTTTATGGGGGAGCAACTCTATCAATTTAGTTTAATTATGACCTCGGGCAAATTTGGGATAATGGAACTTGTTTTGGGTCTGGGTGGATGGTTTCTGAGAGGCTTTCTCCAGCTCGATGGTAATCCTCTATTTACTCTTAGTGTATCCTTGGAGGTGTATATCTTGGAGGCGTCCCTTTGCAGCTCCTTCGACAATTTCTTGGAGGAGTTCCTTAACCCCATTAGTAGTCGAGGTGAGTAGCTTTGTTAATTGCCCCTCCCCGTTCCCCTCCTCGGTCTGTATTTGGCGAATTTATGGAACCTTGCTAGTAATTGAAGTGAGTAGCTTTGTTAATTACCTAATCTCATTTTGTTCCTCCACATTCTCTGGTTTTAAATTTGTGGTGAAAGTGTGGTTCTCAGTACTGGTAGAGGATTTTACAGAAAGGGTCTGGAATTGGTGGATTCTGGATATCTTTCTTTAGAGATTGGAATGTATGGCAAGTCATAAACATCTTGAGTGATGCCCTCTTTGTGAAATTATTGCCAATCATCGTGCTGTTTGTAGATGAGAGGCTCTTATTGCTGATAATAGGACCTCCATCTTTATTGCTACAAGAAGAATTGATGCTTAGGAGGAAAATCATAGCAATGGGTTAGGCATAATAATGGAAACTTTGTTGCAGCAGAAGAGATAGCCTGTAACATCACATAGATAACAACTATAAGACAAAGATAGCCCACATGCATGGCACTAAAACCACTGGTGATGTTAGTACAAGAGTGAGGTAGGATGCTATCATATCAACCCAGGGACTTGCATTCCAAACCCAACATTTGCACTAGCAAAGCTTTTGGTGTGGGTAATGCCTTATAAATCATCTTTGTCTCATAGCTATGCATGCGGGATTGTTCATGGGACACACATCTAATGATTGTTAACCCACACACAATTCAGGAAAGGAGTATTAATGTGGAACAAAATCCCAACATAGGAATATGCCACTATATAGATGGCCTATAACATCATATAGATAACCACCACAAACCTAAGATGACCCATGATGCATGGCATTGAAATTGTTGATGATATTAGTACCAGAGTGAGGGAGGATCCTATCATATCAACTTGGGGACTTTCACCTGAAGCCAACCCTTGGATTGGCAAAGCTTTTGGTACAAATAATGCCTTATAACCCATCTTCGTCTCACAATTGTGACGCATGCTGGATTATTCATAACACACACATACTTAGTGACAATGTTAAGACACACATACAATTGAGAAGAGAAGTATTAATGTGGAATAAAATCCCAACATAGGGACATGTCATTGTAGAGATAACACATAACATCACATAGGTAACAACCATAAGACAAATATGACCCACAATGCATAACACCAAATCAACCATTGATGTTAGTATCAGAGCAAGGAAGGATGCTATTATATTAACCTAGGGACTTGCATCCCAAAGTTAGCTTCCAAATTGTAAACACTTTTGGTGTGGATACTCCCATATAAATCGTCTCCATCTTACAATTGCTATGCATGATTATTCACAACACAAGCACCCCATGGGAATGTTAACACACATGCAACTGACAAAGGAGTGTCAATGTGGGATCAAATTCTGACATAGGGATATGCCACTATAGAGATAACTTATAACATCACATAAATAACAACCACAAGCCAAAGATGACTCCCAATGCATGACATGAAAACTGCCTGTAATGTTAGTACCATAATGAGGTAGGATACTATCTTTTCAACCTGGAGATTCACGCCCTAGAGCCAACGTCCTGATTGCCAAAGATTTCAGTGTGGGTAAATGCCTTACAAACCATCTGTTTCTCACAATTGTTATGCATGCCGGAGATACTTTATATTCTGGGTCTTCTTATTATAAAATGATGTACTCAACATTTCTATCAAGCACTTATCATAATTTATTGATCTTAATAGAATATCTTTATTTCATCGAACTTTGAAAACTTCTCTGCCTTAACTATAAACAAAATAAAATCCAAACAAAATATTGAATCCTAATAAGGTGGTAAGTACATCGATGCAGTAGTTTTAGAAGCTTAGGTTTTCAACATTTGAATTTAAAGCACTTCAATTTGTATTGCAAATAGATAGTATGCAAAGCGTGCCATTGCTTTGAGAACTTATATTTTTGGCTTGATTTCAAGGTGGCAGGAAGTTCTCCTTGTCCATGGCTCATCGAGCAAAACCAGCCCAAGTAAGAAAACACACTTTATTATTATTGTTATTATTATTTTTAATAATTTCAGCATTGTTTTTTGAATTATACAAAGTTTGTTAATTTAAGATTTAAGTTAATATGGTTAGCTTGTTTTCTGGACTGATGCCAATTTTGATGTCCGCACTTCTATTCTATATTACATGGTTGGGACCTGCCTTTCTCTTAAAGCATATAGCTGAGTCGGAGAAAAAGAATGAAGAGCAGGAACAAGAGGAAGAAGAATATGTATTACTTGATTTTGGCAGTGATTTTTCACAATCCACTTTCCCTCCCAACATACCTTACACCCTCTCTGTAAGTGAAAGGCCACAACCTGGCACCTAATTTTATGTCTAAGACGGCATCACTATAGCGCTACACTGCTACTCTTGAATATGTTTTTAAAATGTTTACTTATTTATTATCGTGCATGAAAGAAATTGAACAAAATTTAGCTTCACATTTTTAGATTTGATTTTAGATTTTGTAGCTATGTTAACAACAAGAATGACTTCCTATGCTTGTTGGACAAATAATTAACATAGCTTTTCTGCCAGATAAATTTATTCCACTTGAAAGTTGAAATTTTCACTTGTCAAATGCTCTCTCATAGTTTCTCAAAGGAGTTTTTCAGTTTCATCATCTCTAAGAAAAGATAACAATAAACGTAGATATACACTAGAAATTGGATACATCTTCAATCATCTCAGGCAAACTTTAAATGCGTTGAGAATGTGAATGACAAAACGTAGACAACCTTTAAGTCAAACGATGATTCTTTTGATCTATACCTTGTCCAATTTCAAGGTCAGAAAGATCTTTTTCTATTTTCATGCTACATTTCTCATAAAAAGAACTTCAAAGGTAAGATTGGTGTGAGGAATCATGGTGGCTTTCAAAATTTTCTAAATGTTGTACGATTGCTGTTAGGAAACCAGCTCACAAAAAGATAGAAAAGATAGATCAACGCCTTAGAATTCAGCCTCTTCGAGGGGGCAACCTCCTTTACATTACACAAATGAACAATTCTTGGATGATACAAATGACTAAACCTCCTTTCTATATATAGGAGTCTAAGGGGTCACAATGTAATCAAACCGACATAAGGGCACAAAAATAACAATAGTGGGTTTCTATGGGGCATACTAATAACAATATGGGGACAATAGGGGCACAATAATAACAATAAGAGATACAATGACAATAGTAATGGGGGAATCACTAGAGGCCTAACAATTGCTTTCCCATTATAATATTATATTCTACTAACATTTTTGTTTTTCTAAGTTTATTGCCTGTGTTAATTTGAGTTCATCTACAAAATAAACAGAGGGCCAATATCAGTTCAGTTCCAAAATAAACAGATGCTCAATTTGTATGTTGTTTTTGGTTCTTGTTTAATCATGTCATCGACAAGTTATATCGATTTCAATTAATCCTATGCTAGAAGCCTAAATGAGAAATATTTTTGATCATTGCCTTACTTTGAATGCAGGGTTTAGACACTTTGAATCCAATCTTAACTATCGGTGACGGCTTGAAGCTGGTAAATTGTGAATCTGTGGCACATTTAGAGGGACGCCAATTTTTTTTGCTTTGATTGTATTTGTGTTTGCTCTTACTTTTATCCTTATCATATATTTTTTCTCACGGAATTAGCACAAATAAGACCAGGGATGTGTTTCGTCTATTTTGTGAAATTGCTATCTTCTTCTATTGGTGCTTTTTAGCAAAGTTTATTTGTTAAGATATTATCAATTTTCATTAATGCTATGTTTCTAAAGAAGTGCTGCTGATTAACATTGATACCTTTTACATGGTTCCAAGATTTGCAGATTTTTTCTTCAACATCCTACATACCTAGTCATATACGTTGGAAGGTTGGATAGGATATTTTTTCTACTAAAATATCATCACCCACCTGATGCCCAAGAACTACAATGAGGTGTCCAGACTCCAATGGCCTTGCGTGAGCATGCAATTGTTGCTTTCTAATGCGGTCAAACTATAACGAATGAAAGCCCTTGGGAACATAGTTGATGGAAAGCATGCACATCTGTATCTCCGTGTTCTATAACTGAGCTTTTAAGATTGACCCTAGTGGTGAATGTCTCACCAAATAACTCATCAAAGTGTAAGCAGTAAGATTGGTACAAGCATGATCATAAACACCTCCTTCAATAATCTGATGTGGTAGAAGTACCTCCTAATATCATTGGGACCAAGTTACTTGGAATTTGGAGATGGAAAAGGTTTATAAAATAGGTATAGTGTTGAAAATGAGAATTCCTAAAATTTGAAAACAGGGAAACAATTACACACACACATACACACAACATTTTGAACCCCAAGGGTTAGTTCAAATCGTAGAACCATCTGCACAAGGCACAACTCAAGTAGATCGGGACATCGGAATCCTACATTTCAGAATTCCAGCAGCTGGCAGTCATGGTGACAGACATATCGGAGCAGAGGTTGGTCATACTCTTCGTAGAATATTTCACCGAATCATTGCATGGGTGGGTCAAGGCTTTCAAACTTGCCACATTGCAAGATGCCATCACCAAGACACAAGATATTGGAGATGCAACACCAAAAGTGAAGTTTCCATCCAAACCACTAATCCCTCCGAAGGACAAGGACAAGAAGCCACTTCAAAGAGATAGGACGAGGAAGGATTGGCTAAATGAGGAGACTCGGAACGAGTTGAGGAGAAAGAAACTTTGTTTCGCTTGCAAAGAACCATGGGAACCTGGTCATAGATGTTTGGGAAAGGGGAAGATTCACTACATTGAAGTGGTGTCCGATAGTGACAATGAAGATGATACAATCATACAACACCGGCACCAAGCAAGGAACCTAGCGGTTCCGGAGAAGAATTATCCATTGAGGAGGCTAAAGGAGACGAGAAACCACGTACAAGAGTCAAAGGAGGTACTATCATCTCTCTCTTTGGAGTTCCTAAAATATTACACCTTCAGGATCAATGGTATCATACCAGGGCAATGAATCATAGCATTGGTTGATGGTGGAGCTATGTATAATTTCATTGATGCAACTATTGTGGTAAGGAGGGGCATTCCCACAGAAGAATTTGAAGGCTTCAAAGTGATGGCAGTTGATGGGTATAACATGAAATGCATGTAGGTGGTTTCACGTTTGAATGTGACATTGGGTAATTACACGTTCACTGATGATTTTTATGTAATAGAACTCGCAGATACCAATGTTGTGTTAGGAGTACAATGGTTATATTTGGTAGGAAGATTTGCAATGAACTACTAGGTGATGGAAATGGAGTTCCGAGACTCAAATGGCAGCAAGCTAGTGTTGAGAGGTACGTCCAATGGCAGCCCTCAAACTATATCAGCTAAGCAAATGGAGGCAGTATGTAG
The DNA here is from genome assembly GCA_031772625.1 of Pinus tabuliformis. NCBI lineage: Eukaryota > Viridiplantae > Streptophyta > Pinopsida > Pinales > Pinaceae > Pinus > Pinus tabuliformis. Next base: position 597,373,954 of record CM062820.1, read on the forward strand.
GCATGGAGATTGTGTGGCAGAATATTTAATTATGAATCAGGAACCACCAAGCAACAGCTAACAATATTTTGGTATCAAGTACAAGAAGAACGTGGAGAGTAGTGCACTTTCCAGGAGACCAGTTGTATGTTCACTCAGGCATATCACCAAGGATTGGAAAGCCCACCTCCTAGTAGAATATTCCAAAAATATTTTTTCTTGCGAATTGATGGACGATCTCATCTAAGATTATAGATACAGGATAGAGGATGAAGTCATTTCCTATAAGGACAGGGTATATCTGTCTCTTGATTCTACACTAAAGAGGGAAATTTTGAACACTTTCCATGATCCACAGTTAGAAAGACACTAAGGACTCTTTGAGACATATAGAATATTCCAAAAATATTTTTTCTTTCGAATTGATGGACGATCTCATCTAAGATGATAGATACAGGATAGAGGATGAAGTCATTTTCTATAAGGACAGGGTATATCTGTCTCTTGATTCTACACTAAAGAGGGAAATTTTGAACACTGTACATGATCCACAGTTAGCAAGACACCAAGGACTCTTTGAGACATATAGGCAGATCAGAAAAAGGTTTTCTTGGGAGGGCCTCAAGGGTGATGTGTTGAGGCACGCGAAGGGATGCATAACATGTCAGCGGAACAAGCCTAGGCGTACCCCTATAGGACTGCTACAGTGCAATGAGAACGTGAGAAGTAAGTCTGCAAATGCTGGAAGATCCTGATTCAAAGGAAGTCAAGGATTGTGTTGAGAGACAAGTGGCCTTAACTGAATCCTTGCTGAAGACTGGTGAACTGAGTAAGCACATCACAACCCTATATGACCACCCTAGATATGACTGTCCATTCAAATTTAGTAATAATTACTTTTATTTTTCCAACACTGGGCTTCAAGATCAGTGTATTCTTTATAATCAGGATACGTTGGAAGCAGAAGCACAGGTCTTGTGTGACCCTAATATGCTGAGGGAAGATGGAACAGTAGCATTAAGTATCTCCGAAGTCAGTGAAAATGTGGAATTCTTGGCTGTTGGCTTAAGCACCAGTGGCAGTGACTGGGTGAACAACAAGGTTATCAGGATGGCAGATAAGAGTATGGAACCTGATGTCCTTTCATGGGTGAAATTTTCTTCAATTACTTGGACTAATGACAACAAAGGGTTTTCTTACAGCTGTTATCCAACCCCCAAAGAAGGAGATGGGACAGACGCAGGAACAGAAACAGATATCAATCTTGATCATCAACTATTTTACCATTTCTTGGGCACCAATCAATCTAAAAATATTCGCTGCTGGAAAGATTCAGAACATCCCAAGTGGACAGTTGACTCTGAAAAAATAGATGACAGAGAGTATGTTCTTTTATCTATGATAGAAGGCTGTGACCCTGTGAACGGACTCTTTAATTGTGAACTCACTGCTCTTCCTCAAGGTTTCAAAGGCAAGAAGGAAGTGCTTCCTTTCCAAAAACTTATTGATAATTTTAAAGCACAGTATGAACTGATTGCAAATGGTGGTTTTGTGTTTTGTATTCTCTAGGATTGTCCTCTGCCGAGTACTGTGGAAGCCATTGGAGGAGTGCATGGAATGTTGAGCATGCCTGAGTATGGAATTATAGCAATTCCAGGGGATTCAGTTTTGTACATACCAGATGCGGGAGGCAGCAATAAATTTGGAGTTTCAATTGAGACCCCATTTGGACATAGGATGGCAAAACCTGTACAATATATGGAAAGTATATGTGCTGTAAAGTCAAAATTGTGGTCTAGCCTACTTGACGAAGTGCTTTCTTGGGTATCTGACAAGAGGAACAGAATTTTGGTGGACAGAACGACATGCTGGCATGATGATTGTTTTGCTACGTAGCCTGTAATTTGCATACCTAACTTTCTAGCAGGCATCGATTTACAAATGCTTAAAATTTCAAAGTATTGTTTTTGTTGGACACCTAATCCGCTAAGGGTTATGGTGTGAAAGGTGAAACATCACGAAGAGTCCAAGAGATCTTGGAAGATGAATCCAACGGTCACATAATGTATTTATATGCAATATTTTTGTGAATAATAATGGAATTTCACGCTTATCACTCAATCTGGTTGCTCATTCCAACAGTGGTATCAGAGCAAGCCAGACCTGGGTGTTTTCAGAGCTTGTCAGCTCTGCCTCTTTCCCAGAACCTGTCAGTTCTGTATCTGCCATCTCTTCTGCTGCTCAGACCTGTTCCTGCAAATGTAGAAGGCTGTACATTACCAGAGTAACGCTACATTGTGAGTTCTGTGCCTGCTGCTATGGACCATGACACTGTCATTACGCAGACCCTCCTTGTTCGAGCAGTGAGTGTGTTAAAGTTTTAAACAGTTTGAGCAGTGACCACAAAACATTGAGCAAGTCGCTAGTTTATTTCTGGTGCCTTGTCGAATAGTTTAATCTCTGCAGTAATTTATATGCAGCTGTATGCCATAAGTTATATGTGTTGCACTGTCTCTCTATTTTCTGTGCATATGCTGGTCAAGCAATACAAAGGGTTCATTTCCGGTCTCCATTCAAGTCTTGAGTTGAAACTCCTGTATGCGTTGGCATTGATTCTCTTCTCTGTGCGTTGAATTGTAATTGTGGTACATTGATTCAAGCGCTGGGTTCCTACATTGGTCGTGTTGAGAATTCAGTAGGGCAGTGAATATGTTAATTCCCTTTAACTTGATAACTGTTTGTGATACCTTTTTCCTTATTAGCTTTGTTCCTTATTATTATAGAGTGAGATACATCAAACAGATACCAAAACAATAAGAGCAGTGACATAGTATATAGGCTACAAGCCAGGGCCAAAACCCCTCCTCTTGAGGGGAGAACCCTTAAATCTCTTCTCTTCTTATAGATCCTTCAATTGATGAATACCATGACCTAATGACTCAGACAAATACCCTCCAAGATCAAGATCAACTCTGCCTCCTACTGCAAGAACTTCAACCTCCTACTGCAGATCTGAAATTCTGTCTTCCGGCAACTGCTGTTGCTTCTATTGAAGACTTTGATCTTCTTCGTATGGCCTTCTCTTCCCTTTGCTTGCCTTTCCTTGAGACTTAGGGCTAGAGAGACACCTACACTTGACTTCCTTTCTCTCTTTCCTCCAAGATCGAACCAAAGATAACCCCAGTGCAGAAACCCTAGCTTCGACTTCCACGTGGGAGAGAGACAACTAGCCCAAGCACTTCGACTTCTTCTTCGTCCTTCTTCGACCTTTCTTAGTCCTCTTCTTCGCATAGAATGAGATGAGTGAGTGTGTGAAATGGAGGACAAGTTCCTCTCTATATATAGGCTTCTTCAAGGGTAGACGTGGCTCTTCATGCAGGCCGACTTGAAAACTTCTAGGTTGACTTGATCTTGGAGGTATTTCGACACTTTAAAGACAACAAATTTTTCTTTACAAGATAGAATGTGCCCATAGGGTCTTCAATATATGATAATGACTCTTAAACCTAGGACAAACTCTAGAAGCACTTAATGGGTGCTTGACCTATAAAATAAAAGAACTTGAGCATGAAACCCATGCTCCAATAATAATAATTTCTTTTCATTTTATAATTTACAAGAATACATTTCATACTTATGAAGATCAAACCTAGTTACACATTTTTCAACACTCCCTCTTAACTAGGGAGGTATTCATAAGAGATACATGGTCATTCTCAATCTGAAGAGATCTCATAAAAAGAGTCAGATTGGTAACCTATCTATCTAGCATCATATTTAACCAGCATTGTCACATAGCAAGGCCTTGACTAACAATTCTATCTCTCCTCAAGATCAGAGCACAATGCTGGTGAGACCAATGATTTATAGACACCATCATCATTGTCTCTCAAGGTACATACTCCACCCGGGTGTTCACTGAATATGACCTTCCTTTGGACTATTCTTATCTTGGATAGCTAGTCCTCAAAAGAATATCGGTCCACGACTACTCTTGTCTTGAATGCCCTATCACTTTATCAAAGAGTATCGAATGCCATATGGTTACCCGATCCTCCATTCTTTCTTCCCATGTGAAGACAAGAATGTAGTGTCTATCTCTCCCTCTCAATTAGGGAGGTACATCAACCAAACCAAGCTTGTCTCTGAAGTACACAAGCTTCTTGTTTGGAAGTGACTTTGTCAATATGTCAGCGACCTGTTCATCGGTGGAGATATCCTGTAGCTGTAGCACAACATTTTGCACTAGCACTGGAATATAGTGATACTTGTTGTTTATATGCTTTGTCTTTCCATGAAACACTGGATCTTCAGACAAACGTATGCAATTGGTGTTATCACAAAGTATCACTGTAGGGTTCACCGGCCCTTCAAACAGGTCGGATAGCAGTCTCCTCAACCATACTGCTTCTCTGCTTACTTCACAGGATGCAACATATTCAGCCTTAGCATTACTCAAAGCAACTGTGTCTTGCTTTCTTCTCATCCATGAGACCATGGAGGATCCCAAACTGAAACATCCTCCCATAGTTTTCCTTCCATTTTGCTCACTGCCTCCCCAGTCGGAATATGTATATCCAATCAGTTGGACATCATTCCTTCTATCATACTTCAGACATTAGTGGATGGTTCCTTACAGATATCTTAGAATATGTTTCGCTGCTAGCCTGCTACCTAATGATCATGCTTCAGCTCCACTTGGAATTGACTGAGAACATTTACTGCAAAGCATATGTTTGGTCGAGTATTCACCAAGTACATCAATGAGCCAATAAGTTTCCTATACTTGGAAGGATCCACAGGGCTAGATTTGGAACTCCTTAGTCTCTTCAAGTTTGTGATCATCGGAGTGGTCATAGGTTTGCAATCCATCATGTCAAACCTTTTCAACATCTTGATCACGTACTTTCCTTGACCCAAATAAACTTCATCAGGTCCTTGCCAAACTTCTAGTCCCAAATAGTAATGCATCAGCCCAAGATCCTTCATGTCAAATTCTGCTGCTAGTTGCTTCTTACATTCTTCAATTCGACCTTCTACACCTGTCAAGAGAAGATCATCTACATACAGAAGAATGATTACAAGTTCACCATCTACAACCTTAATATAAAGGTTCAAATCAACAGAACTTTTTGTGAAGCCTATTCTTTGTAGTTATGCATCCATTCTAGCATACCATGCCCTTGGTGCTTGCTTGAGGCCATATAATGCTTTCTTCAATCTGCAAACATATGCCTTCATATCTTTAACTTCGAATCCCAAGGGTTGCTCTATATAGATTTCTTCATCTATTTTTCCATTCAGAAACGCAGTCTTGACATCCATTTGGTGGATGTTCCATCCCATCGATGCTGCCAGAGAGACTAATGATCGAATCGTTATATATCTTGCCGTTGGAGCAAATGTCTCTTCATAGTCGATGCCTTCAAGTTGAGAGAAGCCCCTAGCCACAAATCTTGCTTTATACTTATCTATACTTCCATCAGCTGCATGTTTGATCTTATAGATCCACTTGGAAGTAACCACAAATTTGTCTTCAGGCCTAGGTACGATCTCCCAGACTCCATTCTTCATTATAGATTGATACTCTTCATTCATGGCATCTTTCCATTCCTGATTATTTACAGCCTCTTCAAAAGTGGATGGTTATGCTTCTATTAGTTTTGTCATGTATGCAGCATACCCAAAATATCTCTTGGTTTCTTGCTTTCTCTAAAAGATCCTTTCGCTGCCTTATTACCCTCTGCATCAAGTAGAGTAGATTTCAACCAATTAGGCCTTTTTCTTGTTTCAGGGATGACCACATGCTGAACAGGCTCACTGGGACCTTCTTCTTCATTCTGTGATTCTTCTTCCCCCTGTCAACTTCCTCCTCAAATATCGGAAGTTCTTCATCACCAAAATCTATGGAAAGTTCCTTTGATTTCTTAAATTCTATGCTTTCATCAAATATGACATCACAACTAACTTCTATGTGATTTCCATCTTTCATGTGGATCCTGTAAGCTTTTGATGAGTTGCTATACTTAACAAATGTTCCCTTCATGCTGGAATGATCCAACTTCTTTCTTTTGTCCTTTGGTATATGGATATATACAGGACACCCAAAGATTCTGAGATGATCTACGGATGGCTTCTTTCCAGTGAACACTTCTTCTAGAGTTTTGTTGTCCAGAGATTTGTGGGGACTTCGATTCTGAATGTAGACAACTGTCTTCTTGGCTTCCCTCCACATAAACTTAGGTAGATCTTGATTGTGTAACATTGCTTTTACACTTTCTTCAATGGATCTATTCTTCTGTTCTGCAACTCCATTTTGTTCGGTATTATATGGGACTATCAGCTTCCTCTTAATCCCAAACTCCTTACAGAATGCTATAATCCCTTTGGATATATATTCTCCTCCATTATCAGATCACACGAGCGAGCTTTCGTTGATCCTCATATAGCCCTCTATGTACGACATCATCATTATAACAGGGTTCACCATCACTCTCCATATCATCAGTCTACATCTGCTGCATCTTCATGAACCAATCATCATAGAGCTTGAACATGGTTCCCTTTGAACATTCAAAAAGTGATCCACTAGGACATGATCATCAAACCATCTGTGACCTACTATCACATCTGACATTGTGGTGTACATCAGTTCCTTAGACCAAGTACCAAGGTAGCAACCCAATGGAGTCATTATATCCTTCCTAAAGTGAAACTTCTTCATATAGCAGAATCATGCAAAACCTAATAGTATATATATCATGTCTTCCTTCAATCTTCATTAGAGGCATCAACAAGTCTCAGCCAATCATCTAGCCCTGTTCCTTATTTTCCAAAATGAGGTCCATCGAGCTGCAATTGAATTAGCAAAATTTTAAGAAGCCTGCTCTAAAACAGAGAGAGTAGTGATACCATCATGGTCATTCTTCCTAAGATGAAGAAATCACTCCATGACATCACAAAGGAGGATCCATAAATTGACTCACAACAAGATCTTGTTCTATCGGATAGCTGATTGTTGTCTCAGGTTTCATGAATCCTTTCTTATGCTGCTATTAATTCTTATCTTTCAGGCATCCATAGTCCTGCGATTATGCCATGAATCTATCTTTATGCTTCAGAGTGCCCAAGGATCCAAGGGTCCTTATAGTTCCCTCCTTCCATCATGCTTACCAAAACAGAGGATCTGCTCATCCTTCTTCTTTTACTTTCTCTACTTGCAACATTCATTGACAAGTATACCCAAGCAAAATATATAATAATAAAAGCATGATGTCAATCTGTCAATCTAGGATTACCATGAGATTCAAAGGGTGTATTCCTAGGGTTTTCACTTGCCAACCGTAGACCAAGGGTTCCATATATAACTTATCAACCTTATCCATGCCTACTCGACATGAGCCCTAGATTGTACACAAACCCTAAAAATCAAGGGTGAGGGTTTCTTTGAGGGAACAGAGTTAGGATTTCCATATGACTAGTGTTTTACTTATGTCGTTGAAGGTCTTCAGATATCAATACCTATATCAATAGTTTTAACAATAAACCCTAGAACCACTAATGCCACAATAGTTCATGAAGGACCCTTAGTAAAATATACCATACATACCTCAAGGTTACGTACCTTTATCGAAGAGGTCTGCAATTCCAGATGCCATGGTTCCTTCATCGTATTTCCTCAAGGCGAGCACCTTTACTATATTTATTTGCTCATCTTTTCCTGCTTCGGGAACAATATACTATTTCTCTTCTTCTTGTTTATCAATGATGCACATATCTAGAGGACTGTCTTCCTTCAAAGAGATGTCTGTCATAACATTGTGACCCTACTTACTGCCTCTGGATTGCTATCTCTCTTCAATATCAACAAATTGCTCTTCTTTTGAATCCTCTTTGAAAGGTACAAGTCACTGTAAGTGTAATAATACTTCTTATACCCAAGAATTTTCTTCAAGGTGTTGACTAATAATGACTGATAACAAACACAAAATTGTCTTGTGCTGATTTACTGTCACAATGATCTTCCCACTACCTGTAGCTATCTTTCCTTCTCAACGTGACCAAATCAATATGCAACTTATTCACTGATGTCTATACCCTAGGATTAGGGTTCCCAAAAATAGAGATCCTTGACACCTTTATAGATCAATACTTTCAACAATAATACCACTATCAATCAAATGAACCTTTACAACTGTAGGTCGGCCTCACTGACATGCCCAGGTTTAACTTATATATATGCCACTCTTGTCACTATAGAATGCACAAATTCTTCACTCTTTCGTGGATCTCATACAAAGTCTTATACAGGCCAGCGAATGCTATCATAAACAATGGTGACTGATGCCAGATGAATATACTCTCTAGATAGGCCTAGAGTGCCTATACCCAAATTGATCTAGGTCTCTTCTTGCAAATTTTGAGAGATAGATACATAGGTCTAATGAACATGATATTATGCTTGTAACCAAGCCTACAGGAGGTCTCAACTCCTTTCCACAAGATGACTGAAGCCTTCACTATGCAAGATGACATTCAAAGTGTGCTCAGGACTTGCACCTTGAATACACAGAGGCAGGGAATGGATTTTTCGATTTGCAATGACACTTTCCTTCAGAATTTCGACACCTTTGACAATGATTTACAAATATGACTTGTACTCAAAATAGTCCTCCAATGAGTTCGTTCTAGGATCAAAGGTATGCGCAGGTGAGAGATAATCTCAGCTTCTTTTGGAGTCTTCTTTTGTAGCACTTATGCTCAGAATAATATCACAAACTTTTCGGATCTCTAATAGCAGTAGAGACTCCTTTCTAGGGCTATTGGTATGAAATAGAATGATGCTACAAAAATTCGGACTATGCACAAATGATTTCTCTCCTTTCTAGAGATATTGTAGATGCCAAAAGATAGTCCTTGGATACCTTGCAATGCTCAGAAATAAATTTGCATACATACCAGAGATACAAAGATGCTTCAAAAATTTGGATCATTGGATGAGCATTGTAGACCTTGAGATCACTTTTAGACCTTTGCTCCTACATCAAGAAATGCGGCCTCCTTTGATCAGATTGTCTAGCCTTTTGTTCCACAGGAATAAACCTCTTTATGTCCTTGTTCTTCTGTAGATGGGTCTGCAGCCTATAATTAGGGCTAATGGGGATGCCCAAAAAGGTTCGATCTTCTTGCCAATGAGAGCGGTCTTGAGTGGGCTTCTTCTTTACCTAATCAGTTCCTTGAAACATTGTTTAAGTGCCCTTCAAATGATCTCAGTCTTACACTGTAGACTGTGGTCTTATCTCTGCAATTTAGGGCTAGAAGAAGTGCCCAGAAAATTGATCTAGATGCCTCCACAAATCCGGTCTAGGGTAATTGACTTCCTTGAGTAGGTATAATGCCAAATTGATCTTCTTTCCACCCTCTGTTCAAAGCCCTCGCTTTGATACCATGTTGAGAAATTTGGGGCAGACAGTTATGGTATTTATTTAATTTGATTTCTCTTCAATCCATGACATTTTCTTGTGACATTATTATTATTATTTAGTTTTATTCATCATCAAGACAAATGCCAATGAGAAGATCACAATGCAAACACAAGAACACCAGATGTAGGCTGCTAGCCAGGGCCAAAACCTCTCCTAGAGAGGAAAACCCACAAAAATCTCTTCTTATAGAATTTCAATGAATACTTCCAAGACCTTGACCTTGACCCAAGACCAAACCTTCCAAGAGATGAGCTAGCCAAACCCCAAACTTGTCTCTGCAAAATCTGAACTGAGGAAACCCTAGATCCTCCAAAGAACTTGCACATGTGGGTAGGAAGAGACAAAAATTCACTCCTACTTCCTCGCTAGCTTCCTCAAAACTTCGTTCCTCTTTCTGCTGGATCAAACCTCTTCTATTTCGTTACTTGGATCAGAGATCTATCTTCGTGGATGTTTTTTTTTTTTAAATGAGAGGAGGCTCCTCTTTATATAGGCTTCCTTGGGTGCGGATTAGGCTTGTTTAGGCCGACTTGAGGAAGGCTGGCTGACCCATCTCTTGGAGGCTTCTAGACACAACGAATTACAAAAAAATCCTTCTTGTTATATGGGCCCTAAAGGGCTAGTACATCATGACCTTGACTCTTGACTTGACAACAAGACCCCTAGAGCACCCAATGGGTGCTTTGACCTAGGACCACAACATGATGGGCAAAAAACCCATTTCAATAAAATAGATTTTCTTTTTACAAATAGTTTTTTCTTTTCTTTTCTTTTTACAAATTTTTTTTTCTTTTGACAAGTACATAAATAATTACATCAAGTCATGACTCAAGTACAATTATGAAGACTGACACTAGTTACATTTCAACATATCTCTTGCTGTCCGCACCATTTGCAACTCTCTTTCTGTTGAAATATCTCTTGTTGTCCCCTCCACTTGCAGCTTTCTTTTTGCTGAAATATCTTTTGTTGTCCGCTCCATTTGCAACTCTCTTTTTGCTGGAATATCTCTTGTTGTTCGCTCCATTTGCAACTCTCTTTTTGTTGAAATATCTCTTGTTGTTCCTTATACTTGTTGCTCATTTTCTTTTGAAATATCTCCTCTTTTGTAGCTGAAATTTTACAGCTAAATTTTTTAGCTGAAATTTTACTACTGAATTTTACTGTTGAAATTTTGCTGCTACCGTTCTTCCAAGATTTCAAAGTGTTGATTTGGGGTAGCATTGGATGTGCTCTAGCCACGAAATTTGGTGGAGAGTTTGGGGCTCATAAGATCTCCAATACCCAGAAAGGGTTTGGGCAGATTCTAAACAGTACAGGAGATATTAAAATAATTAATATTTTTAATGGAGTCCCTAAGTCTAAACTTAGGGAAAATAAAATATTAATGTGTATTAATATGAAACTGTGTTAGAATGGTCCAAAAGACATGGATCAAGCCAGATCTAATCTTAGCCGTTGATTAGGGACTTAATCTCGGCGTTGATATGTCAAAGAGAAAAGTATAAGAGGAGGCTTGAGGGTCACTTGGAGAACACACCAGAGTGATTAGTCATTCTATTCTCTATAGCGGGGTTTTCTAAGAGAGATAGAATTAGTGATCGGGAGATGCAGCTGAGGGGCATTTGAGTACAGAGAGACAAAGAGGCAGAGATAGTGCCGGGAGAGTAGCGTAGTAGCCGGGGAGAGTGATGTGGAGCCAGCTAAGGCTCACGCAGGGCAATGCAGAGGCAGCTGGGAGTTGCGTAGAGCCTTAGAGAGGCTAGTGTTGCTGACGCAGTGGGCTAGAGCGCTAACGCAGGGCCTCTTAAGGCTGACGGAGACCCATCCAAGGTGACGCAGGGCCAATGCTGAGCAGAGAGGGGCTGACGTAGTCCAGAGAGAGGCTGACGCTGGGGTTTCTGGGGCAGATTGGTGCTGAGTAGCTGCCGGAAGGATTATCCGGGGTTTCAGCCAAGAGATTTGTCAGAAACTGAGAGGTATTACTACCAAGGAAATTCTCTGTTGGGTAGGCCAGTTTCGGCACCCAGATTGTACTCTGATATTGCTTAATAAGAAAACCAACCTGCACCGGTTTTCCCACATTGGGTTTTTTTGGGGACATTGGTCCAAAAATAATGGTGTCATATGGTGTGATTGTCTCTGTTTTCTTTAGTTGCTGATCTGTAATATGTTGAGCGTGCACTAGTGTTTATTTTTAGTATTTACATTGTAAATAACTTGTTAAGTAAAATAACAAGTAGGTAGGAATAAATCAGATAAAGTGCATGGAGGGTTTCTAACTAAGTAAACTTATAAACTTCAACATGGTATTAGAGCGTGATTGCAGATCACAGGAGACTAAAGGACATTAGCTGAGCGGAGCAATAGCAGTAGAAAACAACTGTCCCGAGGTGTAAGAAGTTGTTTCTAGTAGAGCAACAACAAGGGAAGGGTGATGTAGTGCCTATGTCATCAAGGGTGAGCCGAGAAGAGGCAGCGTAGAGGCTAAGTAAGGCAAAGGGAGCCTCACACAGAGCCATGCAGTAGCTGGGAGGGCTGACGCAGTTGGCTGAGGAGGCTGGGTTGTTGGTGCCGGGATTGCGCAGAGCCTAGGAGCTCTCACCTTCAGGTTGCTGGGGTTAGAAGACTGTGGGAATATTGCAGAGTGGAGTTGGTGAGGTACTGTAGTCAGAACAGTACTTGACAGAGCAAGGCCAAGAGGAGCTACTACCGAGGGTTTCTAGCCAAGGAACCCAGATCAGTGGTGCAGTTGCACAAGACGATTAGAGTAGGGGGCATCTCGACAGCGGCAGAAGGATTTCCAGGAGGGAAATTAGGACTAAGAGGGAGTCCAGAATAGAACTTCCAGACGGGAAGTAGAGACTCAGAGGAGTTGAACAAAGAACTTCCAGGAGGGAAGTAGACGAGCATTATGGCACTACACGGAGTAAGAGACCAGGATAGACTGGATGGAGCATCGAACTTCGCAGTTTGGAAGGCCAGAATCTTATCCGTACTTTACAAAAATCATGTTAAGAACTTCGCTTTGGAGGTAATATCTATCCCAGTCGACCCCAATGATAACGACAAGTACGAGGAGGCAATGGCGAGGGCCAAGAGCATCATCCTTAACGGGGTCAAGGATCATGTAGTACCACATATTGCTGAGAAGGAAACGACATATGAGATATGGGAGGCTCTCAAGAAATTGTACCAGCATACTTCTGTGCAGAGAATAATGCTACTTGAGAATCAGTTGAGGTCGTATCAGAAGAAGAAGGGAGAATCGATTGACAGCTTCCTTGGAGGACTGAATGAGATCCGAGATCAGTTGACTGCTATAGAAGCCACGCCGAATCAGGAATTGATGGTGAGGACGACCCTAAATGCAGTCTTAGAAGACTAGGAGGTATTTGTCTAGAGTATACTGGGCAGAGGGACATTTCCACCTTAGGATGAGATGTGGGCTGCTCTTCGCCAAGAAGAGATCAGATGGTAGTCGAAGACAGGTAGCAACAGCAAGGGGATCAAAGTCAAGCAGGAGAAGGAAGATGTTGCCCTAGCATCTGAGGGAAAGCAGAAAAAGTGGAAGAAGAAAGATCTCTCCAAGATCAAGTGCTTCCACTGTGGGGAGTTGGGTCATTATGCGACCCAGTGTCCAAGGAAGAAGAGTAAGGGAGAGTCTTCCAAGACTAAGGCAGCGCCAGCATGGGTAGAGAAGGAAGTTTTGACAGACGATGACTGTGCCATGAGTGCACACGCGCCACTTGAGAAGAAGTGGGGAGACATCGAGCTGTAGTCAAGCGGACTACAGGCGATGAGGGGCAGGATCCTTGAGGTATCTAGCCTCTTGGATTGGACCTTGCTACGGGAGCCCCAAAGAGGAGTAGCAGGATTGGCTGAGTCGGGTAGAGACAGATGCGGATGGAGCGACAGAGAAAGCTACAGTGCAGGAGTCCCGAGACAATGCGAGCCTAGCAGGTTGCAACAGTGCGAGAGGCACGGGAGTGTTGCACTAGTGCAGGATGGCACAGAGAGGTGTGCAACGATGCGAGATGCAGGGAGTTTTTGCAACAACACAGAGGTTAGAGAGGGAGCACTTTTCAACGATAGAGGGAGCTTTAGCATTAGGAGGGTCTCTAGCCCAACAGAGAGGTCAGTTGGGAGATCGGTTACTCTCAGTAACTGAGTTGCAGTGCAACAGTGGGTAGCACGATGCAGCATGATGAGAGGAGTTGCAGTGTGGATGCAGTGCTGGGAGAAAGGACCGACAACAACACAGATGTAGAGGGAGCTGTTGTATAGATGCAACAGTGGTAGTGGTAGAAACATGGGCAACAATACATGATATAACAGTGCAAAGGATGGTGGGTAGTAGGCCTAGCATCAGCACAGGGACCGATGCTGGATGATAAGAGTAATACTCAGTGAGGTGTATTGCTAGAGCACAGTCCTCGCTAAGAGGGATTGTTGATTTGGGGAAGCATTGGGTGTGCTCTAGCCACGAAATTTGGTGGAGAGGTTGGGGCACATAAGATTTCCAATACCCAGAAAGGGTTTGGGCGGATTCTAAACAATTCAGGAGATATTAAAATAATTAATATTTTTAATGGAGTCCCTAAGTCTAAACTTAAATAAAATATTAATGTGTATTAATATGACACTGTGTTAGAATGGTCCAAAAGACATGGATCAAGCCATATCTAATCTTAGCCGTTGATTAAGGACTTAATCTCGGCTGTTGATATGTCAACGAGAAAAGTATAAGAGGAGGTTTGAGGGTCACTTGGAGAACACACCAGAGTGATCAGTGATTCTATTCTCTAGAGCGGGGTTTGCTAAGAGAGATAGAATTAGTGATCGGGAGATGCAACTGAGGGGCATTTGAGTACAGAGAGACAGAGAGGCAGAGATAGTGCCGAGAGAGCACCGTAGTAGCAGGGGAAAGTGATGCAGAGCCAGCTAAGGCTCACGCAGGGCCACGTAGAGGCAGCCGGGAGCTGCGCAGAGCCTTAGAGAGGCTAGTGTTGTTGACGCAGAGGGCCAGAGCGTTGACGCAAGGCCTCCTAAGGCTGTCGTAGATCCATCCAAGGTGACGCAGGGTCAGTGCTGAGCAGAGAGGGGCTGACGTAATCCAGAGAGAGGCTGACATTGGGGTTTCTGGGGCAGATTGGTGCTGAGTAGCTGCTGGAAGGATTATCCGGGGTTTCAGCCAGAAGATTTGTCAGAAACTGAGAGGTATTACTGCCAAGGAAATTCTCTGTTGGGTAGGCCAGTTTCGGCACTCAGATTGTACTCTGATATTGCTTAATAAGAAAACCCTCAGAGATAGTTGCACCGATTTTCCCACATTGGGTTTTTCCAGGGAGATTGGTCCAAAAATAATGGTGTCATATGGTGTGATTGTTTCTGTTTTCTTTAGTTGTTGATCTGTAATATGTTGAGCATGCACTAGTGTTTACATTGTAAATATCTTGTTAAGTAAAATAACAAGTAGGTAGGAATAAATCAGATAAAGTGCATGGAGGGTTTCTAACTAATTAAACTTAACTTCAACACAAGGAACCCAAGATATTATAGTAATTTTGAAGATAGTAATTAAGGTGTTACACATGTTTAATAGTTGTGGTTTTGGTACTTGTTGATGCATGCAAAAGTAAAGAGTAGTTTTACTTCTGTTTATGCATGTGCAAGAAAGTGTTCTCTTGAAAAGAAGTTTAATTCATAGAAGATCATGAAAGAATAACTGATAGAAATTGAACGCTGAAGATGGGGGGATTTTGACTCTCTCAAAGTACATGACAAAGGTCATAATCTTATGGTTTTTGGTAATTTTGATATTAGTTTACTAACAATAGTGGTTGTAAGTAAGAATCATGACTTTTGCAAAAGATGGAATGATAGTTTTTTAAACTAAGCTCTTTTGCAGCGAACAAAGATGGATTATAACTAATATCATTGCATGCAATGAAGTCAATATATATGATTATTATTACATGCCTTCACTCCGGAATCAAGATTTGAAGATCTTTATAAAATCATTGGAAGACTTATCCATGTATTGATTCATTATATGTAATCATCAATATAAACTATGGCACCAAAAGTTCACTCATCTTCACTATTAAGCATTACCTCATGTGAGAAAGATGGTTTCCCAAATAACTGAGATTAAAGTGAACCATAATGGAGTTTGCCAAGTGGTGTTGTAGAAGATGCATATGACCGATGGATAATGGTAAATTATGGAGGCTAGATCAAGAGGGAGCTAACAACTTCCTTCAATCCCCATTAAAAAAAAGGTATTTTCAAGTCTTATGTTGTCACTGCTTTGGTTTAGATTTATCTTTATAGATCATGAGTATGTGAATGATTCTTCCTGCATGCATATGTGAATGATTCTTTCACTAACTTCTTGATGAGAATGCGATCAAGAAAAATAGACCCTGAAGATCATCAAGATGCATAATAGTGCAAGAACAATAAACTCAAAGAGGACGCTGGTGCAAGTTAATGAAGGAGGCACTCTCACATCTAGAAAAGAAAGAAAGACATGCCTCATCATCAACTGTCGAGCCATCCCATGACTTGAGTGGAAATGAAGTGGATAAGAGCTGAAGAATTTTGCAAATAAGTTGGATTCAAGAAAGAGACCACCATATCATATAACCCAGAACAAAATGGGCACTTAATGATCTTTGAAAACCCTATCTACTTTGATGTGCGAAAGGAAAAGAGTACCAAACTGGAAGCTTCAGGTAAGAAAGTTATGATTGTTGGTTATTGTGAAAATTCTAAAGCTTACAGAATATATGTCCTTGATAAAAGAACTATAGAGCTTAGCAGAGATATAACACTTGATAAAGATGCAGTTCTTTGAAAATACATAGACACTCATTGTCCTATTAATGTTGAAAGACAAGATGATGCCTTGGATGCACAAGAAGATCTCGAGGCTGAGCTTGATCTTGCCGATGAACCCACGGATTCCATGGACTCCTTAGATCCTTCTCCATGTGCTAAAAGGAGACCTTTATGGCTTCATGACACCCTTCAAGATGTTGATAAACATGCTACACCTAGAGGAACCTTCAGAGAAAGAAAGAAACCATGCCGATTCCAAGGATATGTTGTAGCCATGAGCAACATTATTCAAGCTTAACAATGCATTTTTGAAGAAGCTGTGAAGCCTCAAGTGTGGAAAGATGCAATGGTTGAAGAATATGAGTCCATCATTCATAATGATGTATGGGAAGTGGTTCCAAGACCACAAGGTAAATCTGTTGTGTTTTCTAAATGGTTATATAAAATTAAACATGGTGCTGATGGCAGTATTGAAAAAAAATATAAAGCTAGATTTGTGACCAGAGGGTTCTCTTAGAAAGAGGGAATAGACTATGATGAAATCTTTGCACCTTTTTCCTGTTATACAACCATCCAATCTATTGTGGCTCTCGTTGCTAGCCAAGCATGGTCCCTTCACCAAATGGATGTGAAGTCTTCTTTTCTGCATGGCTTCCTCAAGGAAGAAGTATTTGTGGATCAACCACAAGACTTTGAAGTACATGACCGAAAAAATCATGTGTGTAGACTGAAGAAAGCCCTCTATGGATTGAAGCATTCTTGAAGAGCCTATTATACCTGCATTGATAGCTTCTTGATGAAGCTTGGTTTACTAGAAGTAATGTTGATCCAAATCTGTACTTCAAGACAGCCCAAGGTATGCCTTTTGATTTTGGTATTATATGTTGATGATTTATTTATGACCGGTGGTGAACCTCTTATCCTCCAGTGTAAGAGGAAGTTAACTTCTAAATTTGAAATGAAATATCTTCATTTGATGCACTACTTTCTGGGTCTTGAAGTATGGCAGAAACTTGATGAGATTTTCCTTAAGGAAAATATGTTGTCAAGTTGCAAGAAAGATTTGGTCTAACAGAATGTAAATCCATGAATACCCCAATGGAGATGAACTTCAAGAAGTTGTGTGGTAAAGTTGCAGGTCTTGATTTGGCAAATCCTTTTGAATATCAACAACTAATTGGGGCGTTGATGTTCTTAGTGAACATTAGATTGGACATATGTTTTGCGGTCAATACTCTGAGCCAATATATGATTTAGCCATCACATGCACACTGGATTGCTGCAAAGCATGTGTTGAGATACCTGCATGGGACCATCAATTTTGGATTGAGATATATTGCTGGAGATGTAAGACTACATGGGTACTCTAATGCTGATTAGGTTGGTAACTTTGCTGACAGAAAAAACACATTTGGATGCTTCTTTAGCTTGGGATTTGCCATGATATCTTAGATGAACAGGAAGCAAAAGTCTGTAGCCCTCAACATGTTTGAAGCTGAGTACATTATTGCTAGCATGGCTAGCTGTGATGTAGTTGGCTGAGGAAGCTCTTTGGATAGCTGTTTGAGCATGTGCTAGATACAACAATAATTTACTGCAACAATAAGAGGGGGATTTGATTTGCAGAATACTCGTGTTCCATGACAAGTCCAAGCATATTGAGATCAAATATCACTATATCCGGGATATGGTGCGGAGAGGAGCAGTAAGACTCCATCATATAGTGACTGATGACCAGATTGCCAACATTCTTACCAAGCCTTTGCCGAAAGGAAAGTTCTTGGCTTTCAGAGACAACTTGGATTGACGGATGTGACCCTTCCCAAAGAGGGTGGTCATGGGTGATGAGTCTTGGACATGCGAGGTCCTTGCCATGTGTTGACAAGTGGATACCCCCAAGCAATGACGAGTCTTGGATGTGCGAGATCCTTGTCATGTGTTGGCAAGTGGATCTCCCCAAGCAGTGATGAGCCTTGGATGTGCGAGATCCTTGTCATGTGTTGGCAAGTGGATCCCCCCAAGCAGTGATGAGCCTTGGATGTGCGAGGTCCTTGTCTTGTGTTGACAAGTGGATCCCCCAAGCAAAGATGAGACTTGATTGTGCAAGATCCTTGTCATGTGTTGGCAAGTGGATCTCCCCAAGCAGTGATGAGCCTTGGATGTGCGAGATCCTTGTCATGTGTTGGCGAAGTGGATCCCCCAACCAGTGATGAGCCTTGGATGTGCGAGATCCTTGTCATGTGTTGGCAAGTGGATCCCACCAAGCAAAGACGAGACTGGGTTGTGCGAGATCCTTGTCATATGTCGGCAAGTGGCAATCCCCCCAAGTGAATATAGGGTGATGGATGAATCTCCCCTACGATGATTCTTCTTCATTGGAGTGAGACATCATTGTTCAAGATGATACAGAGCAGAGATGAATAAAGATGAGTATCTTTTGTTGCAGAAAGAAATTCCTCCCTAGCTGAGAGGGAGTGTTGAAAATTTGGCAGCTCATGGATGAATTTCTAAAAATAAAAAGTCTAAAAATAGAAAGTTTAAAAATAGAATTTCTAAAAATAGAAAGTCTAATAGAAAGTCTAAAAGTATGACTTTACAAAATTAGTAAATCACCTTGCATCAATTGGTAATCAAGTATTGTTGATTGAAAATCCCTTCTGATCATCAATCAATCCTAATAGTTCAATTTCAACTTAATCATCAATATTATTATTATTATTCTTATGATACTATTATATTATTATTAAAAAGAAATTCAAGTCACTCAATCGTAGCTCTCATTAATGTTCTCTTACACTCTCATTATTGGTATGACATATTCCTCTCACACTCTCATTAATGCTCTTACACTCTCTTACACTTAATTAAAGATCATCATAAAATATTTCTCTTACACTCTCTCACGCTCTCATTAAAGCATGTTGTAAAAGATTCCTCTTATGCACTCTTTAATGCATATGTTTCATTCTCTCCTTTATGGCATAAGTTACTAAGGCATGCATTTCTCTCCTTAATGGCATGAGTTACACTCCCTAATTGGCATATGTAACTCTCCCTCAAGGCATGTTAGTTACTCTTCCTTTATGATTCAAACTCCTTACTCCTCCTATATATATGTGACTCTCATCCTCTCTTCTTACTACATGTGCATTGTGAAAGGAGAATTCGAACTTGAGAGAGTTGGAGAGAGTTGAAGAAGATTGTGAGAGAGAGACTTGGAGAGTAAGAGCAAAACTTGGTGAGCCAAGGTTGATTCAATGCTTTAGTGTTTCAGTGTTGATTCGGTTGAAGGGAAGGTTGATTCAGTGTTTGCATCTGCTGCTGCCATGCTGCTACCAATGATCTTCTTACTACAACTTCTTTAGATTTAGGTGAACTTACTCATTCTCTTGATCTCTCATTATACTTTGTATCTCTGCCGAACAATTAATTTCTAATAGAAAGAAGAATCTGGTTGGGTTTTCCCCTTGTGGGTTTTGCCTTGGTCATTGGACCTAAATTCTCTATGTCTACTTCTGTTCTTGGCTGTCTTCTATTTTGCATATGGTTTATATGGTGTATGTTCTATCTACAATTGTTTAATAAATGTTGCAGAAGAAAGAAGTTTTGGATAAGTAATTGTTGTAGCATAGAACATCGAAATTTCAACAATTGGCTACAACTCAAGGCCTTTTCTAGCACGACGATAAAGGTCGTGATTAGAAGTTATGTGGCTGAAGAGATGCTTAAGACCGTAGAGGGCTCAATGTCGTTTTTCCAGATTTCAAATGTTACCCAGATTTGAAATGTTGGCTTTGGGCATTCTTCCTTTAGTTTTAGAAGCACTGTATATCTTGGGAATTCAACTTAAAACAATGGTAACTTGCAAATTGTGTGTTTTTTTTTTGTAAGTTTACCAGTGAAATTGTATTGTAAATGGGTGTATTTTCGGTTGAAACTGACACACTTCTTGAGTTCCATGCATGGAGAATCATTGTTTTTTGATCTTCATCCATGTGAACATTTTATAAACATATTCATCCTCTCACTTTGTATGAGATAAGAGGGGATTGACAGTGAGACTTCTAGTTTTGAAGCCATATCAATCTAGTGTCTACAAGCGGGCCTGAGCAACAGTGATATCATCTTCTCACCTTGTATATGATAGGGGGAATTGATGATCAACTACAAGTTTTGAAGAGCCTAAGACACAACCTGAGCAACAGTGAAAATCAGAGCCTCAAGCCTGGACTAGAGTCAAAGTTATGAGTGTGATTTAGTTTATGATCATCTTCAAACCGGTATTGGGAGTGTTGACCACTGGAGTTGCACCCGAGGATTATCTGAAGAATCCATGCCCAAGGATGTACCAAAGGCTGCTTGTACCATCAAAGATCACCATACTATCAGATTTTTTAAACTCTACTTCTTATCATTTTTTGTTGTACTCAAATTCCACCATCCCTGCGAGGACAATGTAAAAGTGATACTAGTATGAGGAGTCGATTCATGTAACAGGCCTGGGTAGCCTGAGACCTTATCATCAAGTGAGTATTACTCTGGGAGGTTTTTTTTACTTGGTTAATTATCATCTCCATACTAGGACTTAATAATTAATTGAGTTTTTTCCTCCAAATATACCCCAAAGCCGGAGGACGACTTGATGGTGAGGCCTTGGGTGAGTCCTAGTGTCTTGGGTCAATGTATATTACCATACTAGATCACACGAAAAATTTCGTGGAATTTAGTTAGGTCTAGGGGGTCATTTTTTAATTTTTAATTTCCCGCAGGGCGGGAGTTGCAATAAAATTTGTATATGAAATGTAAAAAGTGTTGTCTAGAGAAGTTGTATGGGGTATGAGTAATACAAATTACACCTCTCACCCTCAACTTTCTACGAAGACACAATTTGAGGGGTTAAAAATGTGTTCTAGACCCCTAAAACCCAATTTTCTTAAGTTTAGTGGAAAAAGTGGCAATAAATTAAGCCAATAATTAAATAAATGGAGAAAAATAAATATCCATACATGCTAAATGATGTTGAAATGAAGTGGAAAATCATGGAAGAGTTAAAGTGAAGTCCGAAGGTGATGTGGACTCCTAAAATCAAGGAAAGGACATGTGCTCAAGGAAATCAAATTTCTCGACATAAATGCAACAACGTTTGACTGGGAAATTCGAATTTATGGAATTAATGCACATTTGGGAGGATTTGGAAGAATATTTGGTGGATATTTTTGTGGGAAATTGTCCCCACATTGGTTCTCACCCATATACACTTGTCATTTCATCATGGAATTTGATTGTGCTTGAGGGATTTTTGATGCCACTTGGGAAATTCGAATTTGCATGAAGGTGCTTTGGGATTGTCACCCATTTGCTTTGGGATTGTCACCATTTGCCTTGGGATTGGCTCCCAAGCTTCTATATAACAAGAGTTTTGTTCTCTCACTATGTAACCTAGAATACGACCTATTGTGCTTAAGGTACTCTGCTGGCTTGTACACTCTTTGCAAATTAATACAAAAGACTTTGGGGTTACATTTGAGGTGTTCTTCTCCTTGTGTATGGCAACTTCTTGGTATTCTTGCTCTTATATTTCTATTTGCTTCATTATGTTATTATTTCCATAATGCTTAATCAAGTTATGTTGATATGCAAGTATCTCATATTAGCATAAGGATATTTACTTGCTCTAGATTGAGAAATGTGTTAGTAGATGTCAAATATATCTCTAGAATTTTCTCTTCATTGCATTTGATTAAAGCCCATGTGGATCTAATCTGTGCATGTGAAGTTGTGTAGAAAATATTTTTTTGATCAAGTTTCAAGCATGAGGGCAAGTTCTAGGGCGAACCAACCCACTTTTGGAAGTACTCAAGGAGAACCCACATTTGTCAATTGCCAAAGCCTTATCATTGGGATTTGTCTTGCAGGGATTTATCTTGATTTTTGGGCTCATATCCCTTGCATCATCATTCAATATTTATTTCTCAAATATTGTGCTTCATTTGCTTATATCTTGCTATTTTAAGAGCTAAATCATGGCTAGGAAAAGAGGAGAGTTTACTCATACGCTTGGGCTTGGCCTTTTGTAGATTATATTGTATACATACTTTGTAATTTTATTGAGCTAATACTTGGTTTGTTTTGCAGCCCTTTCTAATTTGTTTCTTGTGACAAATTGCAGGATTTGTCTTTGAAAACTATTAACAAGTGTGTGCAAGATCTTGGGCTCTCAAATCAAGATCAATTTTATCTCTCTTGGCCATGGTCATTGGGAGCTTTTCTTTTGCCCTTTTGGAGCTGCATTTTCTTTCTCTAGGCCGTGGGCTCAAAGAGGCTTAGCCTCTCTTCTCTTTTTGTAAAAATCTGAATTTTCTTGTGCCCTTCTTTGGCCTCAATCGCAAAAATAACTTGTCAAGGAAAAGTCTATAGCTTAAAGGCTTCATTGTAAAAGACTTTTCTTGAGTTTGGAGGAGACTTCATGGTCTCTTGCCTCTTGTAAATTAATAAAATTTCTGATTTTTGGGAGCATGGGTTCTACCCATTGGCATCCCCATCTCTCCACTTTGAGAGAGGACATGTGGTTGACTTGTTGATTCTTGTATTTCATTTCTCTTACATGCACACTCTAATTTGCTAATTAACAACCATACATTCTCATTTACTTTGCTAAAATCACTACTATTTTGCTTCCACTATTTGCATCAATTGCTACAAGTTACAATCTACAATTTTTATTTCATAGCAATTTATTTTCATACAAACATTCTCTTTAACTTGATATATTTAGCTGGAGCATTGTTTAAAGTCCACTTATGCTTCATTACTTTGCAACAAATTCACATCTTAAGTTTTGATACATCTTGTATTTGGGAAAATTTCACTTTACAAGGCAAACATTTACTTTATGTCAAGCATATCTCTCAAGTTGAAGTTTCTTTCTTTCTTTTGCAAAGCTAATTGAGCACAATCTTGAGTTTACTTTTCACAAGCATTGTTATTTACTTTACATTCAAGTCAATTTCTCATTTTGTTTTGGGTATATCATAAATTTATCATAAGGCAAAGCAAATACTTTTCACAATCTCACGTGTTTATGCAATCTTGTTGTTAGGCTAGGAGGTAACTCCACAATGCGAATTGTGTTTTTGCATTAATATTGCTCATGGATATGTACATGGAGGGAGAGACTCTTGGGCTTCACCTCCCAATGTCTTCATATTTTTAATCTCCTTATTTTCTATTTACATTATTTACATAAATTTCCTAATCCCAAAGATTAGGTGTCAACATTCCCCCCTTAATCTAAAGGGATGTTGGTGAGTCCAAGAATCATTCTGAATTTTTGAACTTCTTTCTTCCAAGTGCTTTGGTGAAGGTGTTTGCAATCTGCTCATTTGTGGAACAATGGCGTAGATGGATTGTCTTGGCCTCAACATGATGTCGAATTAGATAGTATTTTGTATTGATGTGTTTCGTTCGATCATGGAACTTTGGGTTCTTGGCCAACTTTATTGCAAAAGTGTTGTCAATCATGAGTGGAGTTGAATGCACTTGTTTTACCTACAAATCTTCCATAATTTTCCTGAGCCACACAATTTCCTTTGTTGCTTCAGCTACTACCACATATTCTACGTCAGTTGTGGAATCTGTTGGAACTGATTGTTTGTGTGATCTCCATGAGACATCCCCTGATCCAAGACTCATAGCATAACTTGAAGTAGATACCCCAGTTTCTTTGTCTCCATCGAAGTCTGAATCAGAGTATCCAATCAAGCTGAAGTGGCCTACCTGTGTATACTTGAGTCCAAAGTCTTGAGTTCCCTTCAAGTACTTTAGAACTCTTTTTGCAACAGACCAATGTCCCTCACAAGGCTTTTGCATAAACCTTGAGAGGATTCCAACAACAAATGAAATGTCCGGTTTGGTAGTAGTCAGGTAGTTGAGACTTCCTACAAGCTGTCTATACTTTGTTGCATCCTCAAATTCTGTTCCTTCAATGGATGTGAGCTTCATGTTCTGTTCCATTGGAGTATTCAAAGGATTGCACTCAGCGATGCCAAATCTATTCAACAGATTTCAAATGTACTTCTTCTGAGAGAGGAATATAGACTTCGGATGTTACGTTACTTCAATACCAAGATAGTAGTGAACATATCCCAAGTCAGTCGTTTCAAAAACTTTCTTCAATTCCTTCTTTATGGATGCAATGTAGCTCCCATTGTTCCATGTCATCAAAAGATCATTTACATACACCACAAGATATACATCTGTTTTGCCAATGTTCTTGACAAACAAAGTTGTGTCATCAAGATCATAATGTTTGAAGTTGAGTTTCAGAAGATGCTCAGTTAACTTTTCGTACTAGGCTCGTGGTGCTTGCTTGAGGCCATACAAGGATTTCAGAAGCTTGCATACCTTGTGTTCTTGGCCTTTCACAACAAATCCTTCTGGCTAGGACATAAAAACATTCTCTTTCAAATCTCCATTCAAGAAAGTAGTTTTTACATCCATTTGATGGAATTTCCAACCGTTCTGAGCTGCCAAGGTAAAGAGTGTCCAGATGGTAGCCCATTTTGCAGTGGGGGCAAAAGTCTCCTCATAGTCTACTCCTTTTTGTGCAAAACCCTTTGCCACAAGCCTGGCTTTGTGCTTGTCAAGTGAGCCATCAACTTTATACTTGTTCTTGTAGACCCACTTGCAGCCAATTGGTTTGGTTCCCAATGGAGGATCAACCAACTTCCAAGTGCCATTCTTTATCAAGGCATCATACTCCTTTTGCATCGCTTCTTTCCATTCATCATGAGAAGCGACTTCTTTGAAGGAAGTTGGTTCAAAATCTATAGACAAATTCAGTTCACAATCATAAGAAACATCCATATCAACAGGTGAATCAAAATCGTCTACATCACCTCCATTTTGCCTGGTTGAATTTCTTGTTCCTGTCTTTCCAACCTCATTAGGATGAACACTTTCAAGTGTCTTTGTCAGCCATTTTGGAGGACCTTTCTGAGATGGCCCAGGCTGCTCAGTTGACTGAGTTGGGACTGAATCAAGATTGAGTCTCCCAATTCTGTCAATCACATCACTCAAATTGTCATCAGTGGCTAGAGCTTCATGTGGGGGAGAGAGTGCTTCAGAAGAAGATTCCACAGATTGATCCAGTATAGGAATCCCACCTTCAAGATGTGGAATCTAATTATCGAATTCTTGAAACGACTTTGCGTGTCTGAATCTATCCAAGTGATCAAGTTGCCGCTCAACAACATTGTCAGCCTTGGAAGATTCAATAAAGATCACATCTCTAAATACAACAATCTTCTTATTAACTTCATCATGGAGACGGTATGCTTTGGAGGTATTTGAATACCCCAAAAAGATACACTTACGACTCCTTGCACCAAGTTTGTTTCTTTGTTCCTTTGGTATCAAGGCATAACAGGTGGAACCAAAGACCCTGAGATGCTTTACCAAAGGAATGTGGCCATACCACATTTCATAGTTAGTCTTGTTTCTAATAGCATTAGATGGACGCCTATTCTTTATATACACCGCACATAGAACTACATCAACCCAAAACATTAATTTTACATTCTTGAAAAACATCATGGAACGTACCATATTTAAGATTGTCCTGTTCATTCTTTCAGCTACTCTGTTGTGATGGGGATTATAAGGCACAATTGTTTGATGCTTGATCCCATGCTGGCGAAGATAGTTTTCAAATTCATTTGAAGTGTATTCTTTTCCATTATTAGTGCGAATAGAGCCAATATGGGATTGTGCATCATTTTCAATCCATGCATGAAAGTTCTTGAATGTTTGAAAAGCATCATATTTGTTCTTCAATAAATAAGGCCAACACATTTTGGTGTAGTCATCAATAAATGTCATCATATATTTATTTCCATTTGGAGAAGGAATAGGCATTGGGCCACATAAGTTTGAATGAATGAGTTCAAGTTTTCTATGTGCTTTGGAATGTGAATCATGAAAAGACTATTTTCTATGCTTTTTTAGAATACAAGCATCACATTGCTTAAGTTTCCTAGGAATTTTAGGCAAACTAGTTAACACCATTTTTCTTCAACAAGCGAAGGCTGTCATAGTTCTAGTGTCCAAATCTAGCATGCCATAAAAGAAGTGATGGAAATGTACCTTCATCATAATGAGAATTGTATGAGAAGTTTTGTGCATGAGCAAAAGTACCTTGCAGCTGCAAAAGTCTTTCTTCTTCTATCCCCATCATGACAAGTGAGCAATCTGATGCTTTTCTGACCTCAACATTGCCATCAAACATATGAATGGAGTGTCCTTGCTAGCAGATGTGGACCAAAGACAACAAGTTTCTCCTCAGCTCTGGGAGATATAAAACATCATGCATAAGAAAGTCTGGAAGACTAGGCAGTTTGAGCTTGATATTGCCAAGCCTTGATGGCTTGAGTTTTGATTTGTTTGCAAAGTATACTGCTCCATCAACATTGTCCGTAAATTCTTCAAAAAATCTCTTCTAAAAGTCATGTGGCAAGTTGCTCTTGAATTAAGCAACCAATCATTTTTCCAAGAATCACGTGAAGCATTAAACAAGTCTTCAGTTACTCCAGTATTACAACGTGACACAACATAGTGAGTGGATTCGGGTGCTTTACCTTTCTCTTTGTCATGGGTTTTACCTTTGGTTTGATTTCTTTCCTGCTCAATTCTGCCCCAAGGCAGTTTACATGTGGATACATCATGTCCATCTCTATTGCAACGTATGCAATGAAGATCAGACTTTTCTCCTTGGAAATGTTTGCCCCCTCTGCCTCCAAAATTTCTTCTTCCTCTTCCTCTTTGACCACCTCTTCCTCTAGAAGAATCTTGAGCATGCTTCTTCTCTCTATGTGCAAGACACTTAACTTCAGAAGAAGACTGAGGAGCTGTCTTCTTCCCAAAAGTCTTCTCTCTCTCAGCAAACTTTTTCTCAAGGGAGTCAAAGGTGATCTCCTTGAGGTTTCGACTTGCTTGCAATGACTCAAGATAATTTGAATAGGTGGGATATAGTGCCTCGGCATAAGCTATAAGAGGAATGTCTATTTGAACACTAGTGGTTTTGATATCATGCATAATAGATCTTACTTCTGATGCTAAAACAAGAGGGTCATCATTTTTCAATTGAAGAATGAACAATTTAATCATCAATTTGACAACTTCAAGTTCAGAGTGTGAGTCATAGCGTTCCTTCAACTTCTGTAAGGCTTCAAAAACATTTGAAAATGGTGAAATATGGTGACTCACCTCTTCATTTACAGATGCTGCAATCAAGGCACAGGCCTTGCTGTTCTTGTTTTCCCAAATGGCGATCTCCTTATCTGAGGTGGGCTTTGCAAGTTCATTATCCCCTTCTCCTACACAAATTCCTTTCCACAACTCATTAAAAATGAGAGTGTGTTTAATCTTCCTTGAACATTTTGGATAGTTATCTTTTCTGGAGAGGACTACTCCAACAATTGATATCAGTGAATGCATCTTAAAGATTGTGTACTGTGTAAAAAAATATACTCTGCTGCCAATATATAAAAAATTTGCACCCTAGTGGTAAAAAAATGCAGTTTTGGTTTAAAATTGTAATATTATATATATGACAAAGGTAATATTTGGGGTAGGTGGTATATGGGGGAGGCGATATTTTGGGTAGGGAGTATGTGGGGGAAGTATTAACTGATGGGGAGAGCGGTATTAATGCTATCAACATAATGGGCCAGCGCTAATAGTATGCATTTACAACAGAGTATTACATAGGAAACCAGAGTCGATGGTTAGAGCGCTGTATGGACTCATGGAGGGAGCGTTGTATGGTAGGTATGGAGGAGGGGTTGCGCATGGCAGCGAAAGCATTAAATGGAGTTGGAGTGGGAGGATAGCGGTGAGAACTGTAGTGGTATGGCAACCAGAGTAACCAATAGCGGTCCAGAGCGTTATATATGATGGAGCAACTGATATTACACAACGTTTGGAGTGGTATTGGTATGTCTCGAGAGGACTTATGGCGGGGGAGGTAATAGTCAACGCTCCAGGCTCCGCCACTGGTATGACTGATTGTTACCTGAACGTAGGTGGATAGGTGGTATGTACTAAAAACACAATATTAAAACTAAAACCGGTGGTATGGGAAGGCAAACCGGTGGACAGTGGTAGGATACTGGGATTGGGAGCACGCAGAAGGGGAGTCGACTGTGTAGAGAGTCAAGGGTGGAGAGGAGCGTTATGCCAGGAGCGATTGGGAGCGCTGTATAAAAAAACACAGTAAAAAACGAAAACCGGTGGGGAGGCAGCGTTAAAAAATGAGGATGTACACGAGATTATAAAACACGCAGATGACAAAGAGCATAGGAATGAAGAATATGGCAGATTGCAGAAATGGGGAAGACTGTAGAAATGGCAGAAGGGAGTTACAAGGGAAGGAAAGCTAAAAATGGAGCTGGCTCTGATACCATGTCAAGTCAGGAGGTAACTCCACAATGCGAATTGTGTTTTTGCATTAAGATTGCTCATGGATATATACATGGAGGGAGAGACTCTTGGGCTTCACCTCCCAGTGTCTCTTCATATTGTTAATCTTCTTATTTTCTATTTACATTATTTACATAAATTTCCTAATCCCAAAGACTAGGTGTCAACACTTGTGTTTAAATCATCTCCATCATTTACTTAACTTTTGCAAACTTACTTGCACATCATAGTAGGCATTTTAAATTAGTTGCACCTTTAAAATCAACCTCCAAGCATAAGCTTGGTTGATAGAAATCATAGGGAAAAAGGGCTTTCTTGGAAAGTTCTTCTATTTGGTACGAAGTAAGGTAAAAGCGTTGTGACCCTGCAGTTATGAAGGTGACTTGTCCCCATGTAGGAACGAAGCCACACGCTGGCTCATAAGACTCAGGGGATGGGTATCGTTAATGACACCTCTATGCCCTTGCCTCCTTTTTCTTATAGTCACCCCAATTTTAACCCTTTGGTAAGAGCTCAAGAGGAGGACTTCTCACCTAGATTAGACATTTTAGAGTAAAAATTAACCAAGATAATTGCATTCAAATCTAGTATAGGTGCATTTCATTCTAATACATCTCATGGTTTTACTTGCAATTTGTCATTTTACTTGTCATTGTTGAATTGAATACTTTGTTTTGGGCAAGCATTATTTCATCTATATTTTGCAAGTAGAATACTAATTGTTTTCCTTTTGCAAGATATCCTTGTATGCTTTGATTTAGCAATTGATCATATATATTTGAAAAAATCCTTTTATCTTGTATTGATTATATCATTGTGCTAACATTTTCTCGTTTCACTTTTAGGATTCCTTGAGCTTTATTTAAAATCATCTCATTTATATTAAGCAAGTATCTTTCATTTTTGAGCAATACTTTAAAAGACATTAGTCTTTCATATGCTAATGCTTATCTCGTGTGTTGATGGTTATTTCATTTCATATTGCTCACATCTTATTTGCTTATAATCTTAAGAAAGTAATCCACTTCACTTTAACTTTCTCCTAGAAACCTCACATCTCTAACTTAGTTTTCCTTTAGGGACCACCCCCCATAGCTAGCTTAAGAGATAGCTTAACCAGAGAGAGTTGGGAATAGGTGATAACCCCTTCTCTTAATTCCTTGCCGCCAACCACACCTTGTGGGGTTGAAGGATTTTCTCACTAACTGTAGATAGGTGTAGGCGACAGGGTCAACAAGGAGCACTTCCTCTAGCAGAAGACTTTAGCTTCTAGCCAGATTTGGAACTGTTCCAGGAATTGGACTAAGCGTTTCAGAATTTGTGGTCAGCCTTAAACCATTGTTGGTTGAGACCTCAATGGTCTCCCTTTTCAAAGCATTAGGGAGCACTTCCTCTAGCAAAAGACTTTAACTTCTAGCCAGATTTGGAACTGTTCCAAGACCTTCACTAAGTGTTCCAGTGTTGGTGGTCATCCTTAAACCGCCGCTAGTTGAGACCTCGAGTTCTCCAACCTTTTCGGTTTGTGGCATTCCCTAAAAACCACCATTTCAAAGAGCAAATTCAACGAATTGTTGCCATACATTTTTGCATTTTTGTATTACAGCTCACTTCTTGGACTCGTATATACCCCTTCGGATTAAGGGGGGGGGATGTTGGACACCTAATCCACTAAGGGTTATGGTGTGGAAAGTTAAACATCACAGAGAGTCCAAGAGACCTTGGAATATGAATCCAACGGTCACATAATGTATTTATATGTAATATCTTTGTGAATAATAATGGAATTTCATGCTTATCACTCAATCTGGTTGTTCATTCCAACAATTTTGCATCTATGCATGTTGATCTAAAGCAAATATTAAGATATGGAGAAGAGCTATGGATTGTTATATCACTTATTCTGGAAGGAGATGGATGTTTTGAAAGTGATTAGAGGAAGGGATATGAGTCAAATGAGAGGTCCTCATTCTTGAAAGCAAGGGGACAAATTTTGTAGCACCTAAATTTGCAATTGTTTGAGGACAAGCAAGGTTGGGAATGGGGGACTGTAAAGTTCCTAACTGATTAATTGCCCGAGGGGAGGATGAAGTAGCATATTGAACCCCATAGGATATAATCAATGATAAAGGGGGAACCTATTATCCAATGCTTTTGGGGCAACATTGGGTAAATTGGGGTAATTGAGGCAAAACTTGTGAAGGAAGCCACAATTGGGGCTAAGTGGAGGCAAACTTGCAACCCCTCAAATTAAAATAAGGAGAAGAGAGCCCAAAGGGAGTCTATAAATAAGAGAGAGAAGAATCATTATTCTCATCATGGTTGATTGGATTGTTACCGCTCAAACTAGCAGGGGTCCTAGGAGGGGATCCTATAGAGCAACTACTAGGTGAAGGGGCAACAATGGAGCGATAGCCCACTGTCACCTCAGCTAAAGCTCCCTGCTCTTTACGGACTTTCACCGATGGGAGGAGTTCTGGTATATGAGGAATCACGAGAAAATATAGTCAATGATAAGATGAGGAAGTGATTCCTAGGGCTATTCACAAGAGAGACTCAATTATATAGGTTGCTTGCTTTAGAAGCAAGATGATAAGCTTTCTAAGAAGGGTTGAGAGGATCCTTTAGGGCTAGGGTTTGAGAGTATGTCTTGTGAAGAAGTCTCCTAGACCTAGAGATATTTGTGGAGACTTGACTTCTATGTGATCTTTGTGAAAATGGTGTTAACAGGTTGCCGGACCACACGAGACCAAGTGGACCCAAACTAGGTCAAGGGTATGGAGTTGATCACTCAAAGAGGGCTTGACCTAATTGGGGAGGAGAATAGGATCAAAGGACTATTTTTCTTTTGAGATTTGAATGCAATGATCTAAATGAGGACACTAACCCAAATCAACTTAGGTAGAAAAATGATCCTCGAGCTAGGGCTTGCGATATCTCGGGATTCCATCGTCGGAATTGCTTGAAATTTGGAGGACCCCTTGAGAAGACCCCAACACAGTTGTGGACCAATTTTCAAGGTGTTTGGATGGCTACAAAAGTTTTTCTTGATGCCCTAGGTGACCCTCTAGGATTAAGCATAGAAAGTGAGGAAAAGTGAGGAAAAGAGAGATAAATTTGACCACCAAAGGGATATGAGGATCAATGCCTTATTGCTTGGGCTTAATGGAGTCAAGATACACATAGATCATGGAATTTCGTGAGCTAAGGAGCCCTAATTGATCTTTGCTAGCCTCTCCAAGGGCAACAACTAGATCAATAGAGATTTATACTTCAAATTTGCGAAGGAGACAAAGTTTTGAGGTCTTTAACCTAAGAGGTACCTCTAGGAACATTCATTCAATCCCTCAAAGGTCAATGCATGCATTTAATCACTTATTCAAGGTCCCAGAGGGATTTCACATTAGATTTAACTCATACAAGAATAAAGATAAC
The DNA here is from genome assembly GCA_031772625.1 of Pinus tabuliformis. Taxonomy (NCBI): domain Eukaryota; kingdom Viridiplantae; phylum Streptophyta; class Pinopsida; order Pinales; family Pinaceae; genus Pinus; species Pinus tabuliformis. The sequence continues at coordinate 597,406,173 of CM062820.1, forward strand.
AACATACATGTAGTTAACCAGTAAAATAACAAGAATAGCATCAAAATTTTGACTTACATGAGAGAGAGAGTATATCCATTTATCAACTTCGCATTAGAGAAGCTCCAAAGACAATAGCGAAATCCAAACATCATAGTGCATCAAGAAAAGCTCCAAAAATTCATCCTAGCAAAAAGTGCGAAAATCTCATAAGAGATACTAATCCAATCCAAGTGATGATGATGAAAATGAATCACCTCACTTGTATTTATACAATCACTAATGAGTTTGATTTGCCTAATATGGCCTAATTGAGCCCCAAATAATAAAATAATGTGCTACAATAACATTCCTTGGTGACAAGCCCACCAAGATAGCTCAATAACGTAAGAATAAGCTTCTTAAGAGGGTAGAATGATCAATATAGTGAGTCGTTGGGCCTTTGAGGAGGCCTAATGAAGTCCAAAGGGTGCCATGATGAGAAATTGGGCTCCCAACATAGTGGACAAGGGGTTGACCCCTTGTTTTCCAAGTAAGAACCTGTGGTGCCCCTAAGTGGGGTGTGGGGGCACAAGGACATCCTCATGGGTCTCCAAGTGGATAAAAAATGCCTGTAGACCATCCGTAAGGGCTAGGATGATGATGCAAGCCCTCCCTTTACAGCGGACGACATCCTATAGACTCTGGAACATCTGCCAAATGTATGGTGCAAGTGTGGAGCCAGTTGGGCGTGGTGAACTAGGTGCATCATCCTCATCCAAAAGGTGGAACACGAGCAATCAATGAGTGGTATTAGGGATCCATGAAGTACTCTTTGCTATGGTGGAAGCCCATGGCTCTCAACCCTGACCCTACAAGTGCCAATGTGGCCCTTTAGAGGGCCAGGACCCCGTATAGGGAGACCAAACCCCAAATGGGGACCTACCTGCAATCTTGCATAAGATCCAATGCATCCCCTTGTCCTCAAATACAACAAATCATTAGAATAATCAAGTAAAAGAGCTTACAAGTCATGGAATCAATGGGGCACTTCATCGTGGCATGTACAAGTGTCTCCGGGCTCAATAAAGGGGTTAACCAAGGACCCTATTAGGTGGTTTCATCCTTTAAAGGGGGTGACATGTCTAAGGTACATCCCTCAAGTGGTAGGTGGAAAATGATAAAGTAATGGAAAAGATTGGGGATCAGGGGAATTGTCCGGACCACATGTTATGGTACAAGGGTAGCTATAATAGGGGAAGCCCACACTTGGGTATATGAGTGTAGGAGAGAGAAAATCATGGTACATGAGTTACCTTGGCCTTTGTTTTTCCACCCTTCTTCATATGCCTTTTGCCTTTGATTGATTTTTCTTCATAACTGTTCGGGTCTCTAGGGGATGAGAGCATGATGTGTAGTATATAGCAATGGATACCCCCTTAAGGTGGGGTAGTTCATCGCCCACCAGGGGTTGGGACAATCATGGGTTCCTTAATGATGGAGGGGGCTCATCTAAGGCCCATAGGAACTAGGGTGATGGCTATGGATAAGGGGTAGAGCTCATGTTTGGCTTTTGCCCACGTGCTAAATTTGAATGTCCCAACCATATTTTGCATTTTGTGGTACATTTCCTATTGAGAATGGCCAAATTATGCTTTTTCTTTTCTTTTTAGCTGCATCAACGTCCGTGCATTGTTCTAGGCCCAACCCAAGGTGTGGGCGAGGGGAGGGGGAGGCTAACCCTATGTGGACCCAGTGGACACATGGACCCGGATGGGAAAAGAGATGAATGGGGCCTAAATGAGTGGAAGGGGGTGATTTACATGGTTTAAGGAAGCGGGACCACGCAACCAAAATTGGGATTTTCCATGTAGTGCCAACTGTAAAGCTAATGGCCAGTCAAGGAGATCCTACGGGACTAGGATACAAGGCTAACCTCGAAATCGGGCAGTGGAGACAAGAGTACAAACCTAGCCCACTCTTTTCGCTGGATCCCCTCACCAATCCGTGCACAAAAGTACAACCCTATGTGGACCCAGTGGACACGTGGACCCGGATGGGAAAAGAGATGAATGGGGCCTAAATGAGTGGAAGGGAGTGATGTATATGGTTTCAAGAAGCAGTACCACACAATCAAAATTGGGATTTCCCATGTAGTGCCAACCCTAAAGCTAATGCCCAGTCAAGGAGATCCTACGGGACTAGGATACAAGGGTAACCTCAAAATCGGGCAGTGGAGACAAGAGTACAAACCTAGCCTACTTTTTCCACTAAATCCTCCCACCAATCCATGCGCAAAAGTGCCCATGAAAAGTAAGGAAAATTACTCAACTATACCAATGAAAAGCCATACCTTCGGGGTTGGGAGGCCCAACTTCAAACATACAATCATAACAAGTGGGCGAGGGACCACATGGTTGGCTTAGGTGGCGGAGATAATGGCACATCGAACTATCAGGTGGCTGCTAGCTGAGGACCATCTAGGATAAAATTTTCTCCTATATACACTACCCACAGGTGGTGGGTAACATGGATATTTTTGTTTTGTGAGCTAAGGCTCTGAGGGTTTTAAGACCCCTTTTTCCTTTGATTGGTTTCAGTAGTGATGATCCCACCGTAGCCAATGCCCTCTCCTTCTCTAATTTGTTTGTCATAATTTTCTGAGGCACTTCTCATCTGGTTTTTGGCTAGCAAGGGAGAATTTTATGGGATAGTGGTTGAAAAGACTCACTATTATTTTTGTGGTTAATAGCTAGGGTAGCAAGGCAACCTGAGGCATTTTTGGGAGCAGTGAAAACCCCACTAGGTGTCTTTCTGGTCTATGTAAGGTCTTGAAGGTTGGTGTGGTAGTAAGGGTTCTTGTGGCCTCTTTAGGGATGTGAATCAACCCTAGGAAGCAGCTAACACCCTCATAAGTTCACCAACTAGAACAACGACACTTTATAGGCATTAATCTGGGACCACTCAGGGTTTTGAAGTTAAATGCGGGAAGCAGATCATCCCTCTGTGGCAGTGGAAACCTTAGAAGTTCACCTGTAGCATCAGATATATTCTAGGGCATAAACTATAGCAGCAATGCATCTCCTAGGGCCCTGTTGGGACAATGGCACCCCCCCTTGAGGCATCTTCCATCTGATTATTGCCAAGCGAGGAAAGGGTTTTGTGGAAGAATTGACTCAAGGAGCAATTTAGTGGTACTGTTGAGAAAAACACAACCTTATTTTGGAAAACTAGTAGCCCTTGTTGCAACGTAAAGGCGATTTCAGGGCAACACCTTGGCATAGGAGTCTGCTAGGACAGTGAAGCCTTTACCTTGGCCACAAAAAGCTTGTTCTGGGGTAGCGGATTGGTCAAAGAAGGAGAATGTTGGGAAGCAAAGTATCCATAAAGCATTTCCTGAGGCAAGAAGGATAATTATGAACTTGTAAGATGGTTATTGGTGTGTTTTGACTGTGGTTATAAATTCTAGTGTAAAGTGCTGTAGTATGCAGTAAAAGATTATCATTGTTTATGAATTGATGAGTGTTGTACAATTAGGATTGTTGGTGCACTAACAATAATTGTTGTGAGCTATTGCTGTGATGATGAAATCTATTGTTTGCCTACACTATTGTACATTTAATATTATCGTTGTCTAAGATTGGAATAAATACAATAATATTGGTAAAATTTGTCATATGTTCTTTAACCCCTAGGGAAAAAATTCCCTTGGATATTACATTTGTCCAAAATAGAAGTGCCTTATAGGGTGAAAAACATGTGAAAAGTCAAAAAGCTTAGTTAGGAAGTACATCAACAAACTATCATGGCACTTAGAGCCTTACAAAATAATGGTATGAAACACCAAAAAGGTCCAAAGAACCGTCACAATAACTGCATATAATGTAATGTCCCTAACTCAAACCAGGAAAACTAACAACAAATCAATTGTCCTTTCCGGATGCCCAAAGGAAAGCTCAGGCAAAGTTGGATGTAGTAGTGGGGCAAGACGATAGCGTGAAGGATTCAAATATCCCTAAGCTGCTCTATCTCTAGGTTGTGGTTAAGGAGGTGTTGCAATTGCATCCTCCTGGATCACTCCTATCATGGGCTTGTCTCTCAACCGAAGATGTAAACATAGCCGAAAGAATATGTGTTATAGGTATGCATCCTTTTTGTGCCAAAAATAGCACTATGAAATTTAATGTTTTGGTATTTATCTTGGTAACATGGCAACAAATTTGCAAATATGGAATGCACTGCATCCTGAGTTAGGTAATGAAACAATCACTTTGGCTATGCTTGGGAAGGTGGTATACGATAATAAACAAACATTTTGAGCTCCACATGTTGAATGATTCTCAAGCTTCTGTTATATTTAGTGCAGACAATGCTGCTTAAAAGAAAAGGTGTCCTTGTATAAAGCTGATCCAGGACCCCCCTGGCATAGGGAAGACCTCAATGCTAGTGTCACATCTTTGTCTTACTTTGTCAGAGGTACAAGGTACTAGCGTGTGCACCAACAAATGCTACAATATCAGAAATTGCGCTGAGATTCTTGAAATTAGTTACAAGTCCATTTGATTAGTGGCCTGACATACACAACTTCTCCTTTATTTTGACCTTGAGTGACCTTGTACTAGTTGGAAATGAGGAGCACTTGGATGTTGAAGGTCCTCTGGAAAATATTTTCCTTCCATATCGAGAGGAGCACCTATTAAAATGTTGTGTGCTACAGGATGGAGGAAAAAAGTGGCATCTTTTCTTGATTTTCTTGAATCGGTAGTTTCACAATATGAGGTTTTTCAAGAAACAACACAAAAGACCCAGTCAATTAAATTTCTACAATTTGTCAGAAAAAGGCTTAAAAACTTAGCTGCATACTTTTTTGAGTTTGTGGGAATTTTATTGAATGATTATATTGGACCTGCTGTCGCCTAAAGTGCACACCTAAGGCACAATGCTTAGAGTAGGGGTTGTCACCTATTCCCTACTCTCTTCGTTTAGACTCTCTCCTAGTTAAGTCAAGGGGAGTGGTCCCTAAAGATGGATGGGAAAGGAAAACTTGTTGAAACAACAAGCTCTAGTAGATCTAAGGCAAGGCAATTTCTTCTCTAGATAACATGATTTAAGATGGATTAGTAAGCGAAATTAATAACATATCATACTAAGGAAATGAGTGCCATGGAAAATATATTAAAGGCTATGGAAGTTAGTCATTCTAATAAGCTGTCCACTATTCAAAATCACGTGTTTGCGATGGAAGCAAAGCACACAAGTGATTTAGAATGTGGAACTCAATCAAGCTAAATCAATAGCGGATCATGCAAAGGAAATGAGTACCATGGAGGTTAATTATTTTAGTCAAATGGCCGCTCTTCAAAACAGTTGCTCGCCATGGAGGAAGAACAAGTACAATTAATTAACACCATGGAAACAAAGCATTCTAAAGAAATATCCGCCTTGCAGAAAAAATTGGTGGAAATGGAGAAATCATAGGTACGGAAATCCCAGCTTAGGTCAGATGACGAATGGGAAAAGAATATAGAAATTTCAACAAATCATAAGCCTCCCAATCCACTGAAGCAAGCTTCATCTTATTATGAGGAGGTCATTTATTTCATTGAAAAATGGTAAATTGAAGGCGACCTGTATAGAAAGGAAACTGAGGGGAATTAGGTTTATACTTGTGAGATTGATCCATCACCCTTGGTCGAGCAAATGCAAAATGAAGAAAGGCAGGTCACATAGGTCTTGGATACTTCAAATTTTCCATCTAAGCATTTCCAAGATTAGATAGAGAGGTCTACATTGATCACATCATCATCAACGTCACAACCTACCAGGAAGGAAAGTAGCAAGCAAAAAAGGAAAAAAGATATAAAAGGTGAATCATTAGTGTCAAATGGTGTCAAGCTTCCACACGTCAGAAATTAGAAAAGAAAAAGGAAGAAGCTTGATGCATCTGATGGTCGAGAATAGCATGACATTCAGACAGATCGAAGTCCTAAAATATTCAGAATTGGACATGGCACATCAGACAAACAACCCGTGGATTTCCCTGTGAGTAGGCAGGTTCTCAAAATGAACTTCACCGAATATATCTGATGCCATAGGGCATCCTTTGTATTCTATCTCTAACCCTACCCTCATAGAAAATATTTCATTTCATAGATTAGATTTCATTTTTGTTCTTAGAATAGAGTTCCATTTCATGTTTCTAGAATAGTTTCTCTTTTCAATATATTACAATAGAGCTTCTATTGCAGTACTTGATATTATACGATGAATTTTGATTTATATTTGAATGGATATCTGCCTGATTTACTTTGTTTAATGTGGATGTAAATTATGGATTCTCACATTCCTTCAAGAAGCAACGTGTCCCCATGTGGAGCCAAATCTTGATCCCTCAAGTGTCAACTACCCTATAAGTAGAGTACAATTAAGAGTAGTCAATTTTTTCAAAAGTCATAATCATCTTACAACTTTTGGTCATCATAATGTAATCCAAATTTTGTAGCCTTGTGGGCCTTGATGTAAAAATGATCCTAGTATGTTTATAAAGCCATGTAAAACATCTAGGTAAGCATATGATTTTTACCAAAAAGTTTCACTCTAGGGAGTTTTTTTCCTTCGCCAATTATTTGTGTTTTAAACATTTATAATTGGTAGAGTTTTTCTCCCGAGCATGCCCCAAAGCTAGAGTGGGGCTTGATGGTCAGGTCGTAGGTGAGTCCTACTATATCAAGTCTATGTAAACTATCATAATAGATCATCTGTAAAGTGTTTGAGAATTTTGTTTAGTCTAGAGGTCATATTTTTATTGTCATAATTCCCCCTTTGTATGGGATTTTTTTATGAAATATCTGATGTAAAGATGTAAAAGGTGTTGTCTATAGAGGTTCTAGTGAGTATGAGTACTTAAATTTACACCTCAACTCCTAAACTTTCTATCTAGACACACTTTGAGGGTGTAAAAATATGTCTAACCCTCTCTAGAGTCATTGTTATTATTTTTCTGGCAAAATAATTAGCCATTAATTAGTCAAAAATAAAAATGAGAGAGAATAAAATTTTCTCCAAGTGGAAAAATAATTTAAAAAAATCAAATCCAAAATGGAGAAAAGTCTCATTTCTAAGGAAGAAAAGACCCACAAAAATTCGTTGGGTCAGAAGAAAAATATTTCTCAAGGGAAATTAAATATTTTGGTCCAGGTGGTAATTTTGAACGAGGGAATATCAAGAAAATTATTTTTGAAAATTTTTTAATGGTCCAAAACCACCCCAAGGTCAAAGATTGGTTCATCCAACACATTAATCAAGAAGGTCAAATTTTCATATGAATATGTGCAACAGTAATCAAGGGTTTGAATTATTTTGAGGAGGATCAAGCCATGGATCAAGTCAAGTAGCTGTTTTTTCCACTCAGAGGCTCTCACATTCATTTTTCTATATAAGGAAGCTCTAAGCTCCTCATTGTATCATGATGAAAATCTTGAGCTCTTGGCTAAGTGAAGCTCTGTTATCCTTGTAATATTTTTTCTTCTGAGCAATAAAATAAAAGTCTTTGGGGCAAAGCTAAGGTGTTATTCTTCAATTATATGGTATTACCTTGCATCATTGTTTAGATTTGGAGAAACACACTAGGTGGAGTAGATCTATTGCTTTTTGGTTAAACCCTTAGACTCCTCTACCAATGTGCTATCCAAATCTTTGTGAATGTAACAAATATCTTTCAATTGTGTAGAAAATAATATCGTTGATAAGATCTTGGATACTTGGGGACATTCTCGGTCGAATTAACCAACTATTCAAGCAGAGAAGCTTAAGAACCCATAGTGGGTCATCTGAAGACTTGTCTTTCGAAATAGGAGAAGGGGTTTTCTTACCATTTGCTCTAGATTGAAATATAAAGTATCTTGAAAGTCTTTCAATTATTTTATAGCTTTAATGAATAGATCTGCTATTGAAGAGCTTATTCTTGCAAATTTGTAAATAGATCTTGTATTTTATATTGTAAATATTTTTATAAATATTTACTAACCCTTGTAAAATAATATTTGTATATGTATTTTTGTGGTTTACTTGTTTCCTTGTAGATTTGAAGATGAGGCTTGGAGTTTGGCTTGGATCTTTTGTAAATATTTCTTCCAAGTGGATCCATTTCGAAATCAAAAGAATATCAATTTTTTTAAGCCAAATCGCCTCCTTGGGTAGATGGCCACAGTTTTGGGTGCAACGAAATCTTGTGGAAGCCGTCTATCAATTTTAGCCCATCTTATAGAAGGCCGCAAGCAAAGGAAGGGTTTCCCTCACATCAAAATCAAATCTCTCAAGAGGGTACCATATATTAAAATTTTACAAAATTTATTTGGGGTTTCATGCATTTTCTTTTGCAGGTCTAGCATTCATAGAAGAAGCCGCAAGCATTAAGGCCTCTTTACCTGAGGCTTTTTGTGGTTTGTGGCTTACGAATTTTTGTTGAAATTTTTGAGGCTAGCTGCAAGCCTTTTGGCACCTCTCTCACCTTAGCTGCAAGCCTTTTAAGGCTTCATCTTGCTTCTGGTGTCATATGTCTAAACCCTAACTTGTTTAGCAGAGAAATCAGTTTGTTGAGGAGATTTTCCATCACATTTGTCACAAGAAATTCATCACTTGAAGGATAATAATTTTAAAGATCCTTTGTTTAAAGAAAAGACCGTCCTTCAATCCCTGGTCTGAAATTCATTAACCGAAAAGAATAATCAAATTTTTAAGGGCAACCACAAGGGTTTCTATTTAGAAATCAAATTTTCTGATTTATTTGCATAGCTTTTCCATTGCAGATCTGACTTGGGTTATAGATTGTTGCAGATCACACACACGCACACACACACACATACATATAATTTGGGCTCAGGATTTTATTTGCAATTGTTTAGCTAGTTGTTGATCCTTCTGGCTCATTCTGAGCTTACCCGTAGGGTCTTTTAGGGTCTCATCTTGCTTCAGATATTAAGGTAACTAACCTTTGGATTTTGCAGAATAAAACACTACGTTTTGAATGTTTTATCCATCAAATTTTTGCGATGAGTTAACCTTTCAGAGCTGATTTTGGAGGTTATTTTTGGAGACTAGCCACAGGCTTTAGAGGCCTCTTTTCTCCTGGCCGAAGGCTTGAAGAATTTGCAAATTTATCATATAAAAATTTCCTAGCCTTTCTCCTTGCAACGCTGTGAGATCTTGAGGGTATATCAAAGTTCATCATCTATTGACTTGTAGCTTAAACATTGAGGATGTTTTGTGGTTCGAGGGTTCTATTCTTCTTTGTAATTTTCCTGAAGTGTTGAAGAACCCTTCCAACTGTCTAAAAGGGTTTCTTCTTCCTTTTGTAACATTAATAATAAATCGATCTTCTTACTTGAAGGGAGCTTGAGATACAATCCCCTGGTATCCCCCTCCTTATTGAAAAGGGAGGATCTTTCTCGGTTTTCTTCTACATCAGTCATAGATCTGATCACTAACCTATTTTCTTGTTCTCCCTTGGTTAACTAAGTTTCATTGTCATTTTCTAGTCTTTTTCTCTTGTCATCAATCTGATTCTTGATCCCATTTGCAGGTTAGATTTGTAGTAGCATCTCTAATCGCTGTAGGCAATCTCATCTGCCATATTTCTATTGTGCTTTCATCACACAATTCTCACTTGCTTTAAATGTCATAATAACATATAAGTGTAGAACATCTCAATAAGCACTATTAACTAGAGGCATTGGAGTTATTGTTTCATAAACATTGTCATCTCTTTCACTCCTATTGTTTCATTGAGTAATATTCTAATTGCTTCATTGACCATTATTGTAAGCTAATCATCTTGCGCTCATAAGTGAATCTTGATTATAAGTGAATTGGATCTTTCTTTTATTGAAGCATTATTGTCATTAAATCTCATTGGACTATTTGCATTTGCATCCTAAATCTATTTTGCATTTTAAAATTTACCTCCAAGCATAAGCTTGGTTGATAGAGAGATAGGACAACCTTCTTCATTTCCAATTTGAGAAGCTTGACCCTTAAACAATGGTTAAAACAAGTGACCTTGCAGTTCTCTTGTGGCTGAGTCCCTTGTAGGAACGAAGGCACTTGGGTTGCTAGAACTCCTGGGTAGGTATCGTTAATGAGGCCTTAGCCTCCTTCCCCAACAGTTCTCCCAACAACCTTGTTTTAAGACTTGCTTCGATAATTGAGGAGAAGGATTTCACCTTAGAATAGGCATATAATTAAAATTTACCAAGATCTTGCATTACATATAGGTAGATCTTGCATTCATTCATTTCAATTGATCACTATAATTGGAATTGTGAGCTCATTTCATACTTGTGAGGTTTGAGTCTGCCTCACTCTTCATGAAGCCCATCTGCTGCATGTAACTATTGATCCAACCATACCATGCTCTGGGAGCTTGCTTGAGTCCGTATATCACTCTCTTTAACATGCATACATGAGTATTCCTCCCATGTGTCTCAAATCCTTCTGGCTGTTCGATTTATACCTCTTCTATCACATCATTTAGAAAAGTCGTCTTGACCTCCATCTGATGAATCTGCCATCTATTGAGATTTGTAGATTGGGAGGTACTCCAAACGCTAGGCTAGTGGGTTTTGGAGGAATGCGCCCACAAATATGTGTGTGGGCTTAGAACCTAAGCCAGTGGACTTTGCGCCCAAGCATGTGGGTGTGAAACCATGATGAGGATTGATGATTTGGCACATGGAAATCGAAGGGCATCCTTAAAGGAGCAAGGAGCAATTCGAAGCATGCGAAAAAGATGTGTCAAAGTGGAGATAATAATTGATTTGTGTCACTGTTGGGGTTGCACAAGTATAGGACAGGTCGGCTAGGGCAAGATTAGCCCTCATGACAGGTTGGACAAGCCCATAGAAAAGTGTATAAATATAAGTGAAGAGTGGGGGCCATTTTCACATCCCATGTGCATCATTTCATACCAATTCATCTTCTGAAATAGGCTGCAGCCCTAGGAGATGAAGTGAAGAAGAGAAGGACGTTATTCTTGTCATTGTTTGGTTGTGTTTAGGGTCGCAAATATGGGCAGACCTAAGCGAAGGAGAAAGAGACTTGTTGGACTAACTCTTTATTGATTGTTTGAGGGCTATAATGATTAGATGAAGGGGCCAAGTTGATGTGGAGTAATTCTAGGCAACTTTCTGTAGGTTATTAAGTGGCAGATCCTCTGTTTGTTGGGCCGCAGGCTTCTTGTAGCATTACAGGGAGGCCGAGCCTTGTTGGGTGGCTACAAGAGGTTTGTGATACTTGTTTTGAAGAGTAGAAGGTCCAGACTTGTGAAGAAGAGGGAACCACAACTGTTGAAGGGTTGTTTGGGCAGTTTGAGAGGGCTGATAAGTCACTGTTAGAAGCCCTAACTAGGCAGCCAGATACAACAGTTACACCAAACTAGGAGTATTCAAAGGTATGTTGTTTTTGATGAATTGAAGTTGTTTGATGCTAGGTGAATGAGGTCCTAGTAGAGGACAGTTTGTGGAGGACTATTAGCAGCAAAGAGGAAGGGTAATCATAGTGGTTGGATGCCCTAACCAGTGAGCAGATGCTACAATAGAGATATATGTTGTTGATGTTTGGCTTGTTCTGTAGTGGACACTCGTGAACTGTTGGAGGGTAGCATGAGAGTGGACCAAGTGTGGCCTAGAGTAGTACCTTGATGGACTAAGGTGGCTGCTAGGAGAGGCAGAGTTGGAGCAACCTAAAGAACAACTGGTGGAGGGTTGCAGAAGCTTGCTTCAAGCCCTAAGGAACACGTCTCTTGAAGGACTAACGGATTGTTAGAAGTGGCAGAAGAAGAGCTAAAAGGTCTGATCAACCAAGAGCAGTTTGTAGCCCTAGACTTGCCTTGTGGAGAAGGACATCTACAACAAAAGTTGGGCAGTCCGCCATGCCTTAAGTTCAACATTCAACAATGATAGTGGGAAGCCCTCCAACCCTAATTGTGTCTTCATCTTGCAACACAGGAAGGCACTAGTGAGAAGAAAGTCCCAAAATATCTGAGGAGCAGCAGTGGGTTATTGAGAGTTATTCACAAATGGAGTTGTGAACAACTCGACACAAGTCTCGATGTGTTGATGCGTTGAAGGACTAGCGATCAATGAGAGAGCAGGTAGAGCCGAGTTCAGTGGCCTAATAGATCTGGTTCATTAATAGAGGCAGAGTTGTGTTGCTGCAAATCGTGAACCGAAGGATCGAGTAGATGTGTATAGGGTATGACCAAGGCAGCTGTGAGGAGCTCTACATCAGCTAGATGGTCAATGTACTTTTTTCAAGGTAGATTGGTTGTTGAAGTGACCAACACCAAACCCTAGTTGTGTGTCTTGTATCAGTGGATGTATGAGGGCCATTATCCCTGATTCACTGGTATGGGAGCCCTAGACTGTTGTATTATCGGTTTGATTAATATAAAGAATTTGGGTTGTTGTAAAAAATTGTAATTTTTTTAATATATTGTGCACTAGTAGATTTACTACTGTATATTGTTCCACTATTGCAAAGTAGTTTGTTGTGATACTTGGATTTGGTAGTGTTAGTGATTGTAAGATTTTATCCTAGACACCAATATCGTGGAAAAACAACATGGTATTAGAGCTAATTTGAAGGGCTAGTGAATCAGAGTTTGCACAATGAAGCAACTCAGAGGGAGCTGGGATCATCTAGATCATGGAGCAAAGGGTTCAGCTAAAGACATGGAGATGTGGTCTTGACTAGCTTGGTAGCGAGATTGGTTGGGAGTTCTAGTGGATTGGTGGTGAGCCTAGTTAACAATAGTTTGTTGTAGGATAGGTTGCTGATCATTGACTTCCCATGACTTGTCATGGATGGTTGGAACTTGGGACAACTCGAGGATTGCTTTGGCATGGATGAGATTGGAATGATCGAGATTGCTTCATGTGATGGATTGCAGATTGGTAGGCTAGTTTCTTCATTGGATTGTGATGTTGCATATCCAAGATTGGAGGGAAGTGCACGAGTTGTGTTTGATCCAGGAGGATGAGTTCTTGCATGACTGAGTAGCAGTGATGATGGACTGTATTCGACCACAACTCGGACTGAACTTGTAGGACACGTGATCAGTGATAGGTTGAGCTAGTGGAGATCATGTAGACTCAGAGGGAGTAGCCCTATGGAAGTGTTGTGGTCTTTAGGTTCAGATGAGATGAGGCAGAGGCACTACCGAAATTTTAGGGTTTATTCTACAGAGTATGTTGCAGTGATGGACGCCAGATGGGCTAGTGTTGCCAGAGATGATGTTGGAGACTTCCTAGTGTTGGAAGTACCTCCCTCGCTAAGAGGGAGTGTTGAGATTTGTAGCTTGGGAGGTACTCGAAACCCTAGGCTAGTGGGTTTTGGAGGAATGGGCACACAAATATGTTTGTGGGCTTGGAACCCAAGCCTATGGGCTTTGCACCCAAGCATGTGGGTGTGAAACCATGATGAGGATTGATGATTTTGCACATGGAGATCAAAGGGCATCCTTAAAGGAGCAAGGAACAATTCGAAGCACGTGAAAAGAATGTATCAAAGTGGAGAAAATAATTTATTTGTGTAACTGTTAGGTTGCACAAGTATAACACAGATCCGCTAGGGCAAGATTAGCCCTCATGACAGGTTGGACAAGCCCATAGAAAAGTGTATAATATAAGTGAAGAATAAAGGCTATTTTCACATCCCATGTGCATCATTTCATAGCAATTCATCTTCTAAAATAGGCTGCGGCCCTAGGAAACCAAGCGCAGAAGAGGAGGACATTATTCTTGTCACTATTTGGTTGTGTTTAGGGCTGCAAATTTGGGCAAACCTCAGCGGAGGAGAAAGAGACCTGTTGGAGCATCTCTTGAGTCACTGTTTGAGGGCCGCAATGATCAGATTAGGGACTGAGTTGTTGTGGAGTAATTTTGGGCAGCTTTGTGTAGGTTATTAACCACAGATCCTTTGTTTGGTGGGCCGCAGGCTTCCTGTAGAATTACAGGGAGGCCGAGCCCTGTTTATGTGGCTACAAGAGGGTTGTGACTCTTGTTTTGAAGAGTAGAAGGTCCAAACTTGTGAAGAAGAGGGAGCTGCAACAGTTGAAGGGTTGTTTGGGTAGTTTGAGAGGGCTAATCAGTGGCTATTAGAAGCCCTAACCAGGTAGCCAAGGATACAACAATTACTGATGAATTGAAGTTGTTTTAATGCTAGGTGGATGAGGTCCTAGAAGAGGACAATTTATGGAGGACTGTTAGCAGCAAAGAGGAAGGGTAATCATAGTGGTTGGATGCCCTAACCAGTGAGCAGATGCTACAACAGAGAGGTATGTGTTGTTGATGTTTGGTTTGTTTTGTTTTGGATACTCGTGGATTGTTGGAGGATAGCATGAGAGTGGACCAAGTGTGGCCTAGAGTAGCACCTTAATGGACTAAGGTGGCTGCTAGGAGAGACAAAGTTGGAGCAGCCTAAAGAACAACTTGTGGAGGATTGTAGAGGCTTGCTTCAAGCCCTAAGTAACAAGTCTTTTGAAGGACTAAAGGATTGTTAAAGTGGCAGAAGAAGTGCTCAAAGGTCTGATCAACCAAGAGCAGTTTGTAGCCCTAGACTTGCCTTTGAGAAGGACATCTATAGCAAAAGTTAGGCAGTCCTCCATGCCCTAAGTTCATTGTTGGAGAAGGACATTTGACAGTGATAGTGGCGCCCTCTGGCTCTAAGTGTTTCTTCATCGGGCAGCACAAGAAGGCACTAGTGGGAAGAAAGTCCCAAAAGAGCTGAGTAACATTGGGCAGTTGAGAGTTGTTCACAAACTCGACAGGAGTTGTGAACAACTCGACATGAGTCTGTTGATTTGAGGTAGCATCGAATGTGCTCTAGCCACGAAAATTGGTGGAGAGGCTAAGGCACATGAGATCTCCAATACCCAGAAAGGGTTTGGGCAGATTCTAAATAGTTTGGGAGATATTAAAATAATTAATATTTGTAATGAAGTCTCTAAGTCTAAACTTAGGGAAAATAAAATATTAATGTGAATTAATATAAAATTGTGTTAGAATGGTCCAAAAGTCATGGATCAAACCAGATCTTATCTTAGTCATTGATTAGGGACTTAATCTCAGCCGTTGATTTGTCAACGAGAAAAGTATAAGAGGAGGCTTGAGGGTCACTTGGAGAACACACTGAGGGAGACTAGTCAGTTCAATTTCTGGAGCGGGGTTAGCTGAGAAATTGAACCAGTGGTCTGGTGAGCAGTCAGGAGGTAGCAAGTACGGAATAGAGAGGCGGGATCAACCACTAGAGATCAGCGCTGAGGCAGGAGAGGCAGACGCAGGGCTTTTCAAGCAGATGCAGAGGCAACAGAAGACTGCGCAGTCACTAGCTGGGCCTGCGTGAGTGACGCAGAGAGGCCCAGGGCTGACACAGTCAAGCAAGGGCTGACGCAGAGGGTTTGAGAGCCATGCAGAGGTCAGCCGGGCCGACGTAGAGGGTTTGATAGCCATGCAGAGGTCAGCCGAGCTGACGCTGGGATTGGGAGAAGTGCTGGAGAATTATTTCTCTCTGTGGGTAAGCCAGTTTGGCATCCTGTTGTACTGAAGAATTGCTGAATAATAAAATCCTCCCTTGTTGCATTGGTTTTCACACATTGGGTTTTTCTTAGGACTGTTGTCCAAAATATCTGTGTCAATGTGTTAATGCTTGTGCATATGTTTGTTTTTGTATTACGGTGTGATATCTGCAACAATATTTATTTTAATGTTTATTGAAGTAATTTCATAAATAACTTATTGTGGACTAAGCAGGAAAAATAAATCAGTTGCTGCAGTGATAGAATTTTCACATGGTATCAGAGGGAGTAATCAGAGACAGAAAGGGAAAATCAGTTATGGGTCGAGACCATGATGCAAAGGCATCCATGTTAGGGGACTCACATAGATTTTCAGAAGATTGTACAAGGGAAAGAGATTTTGATTTCTCTATGTTGGCTTCCAGGTCGGAGGAAGAAGTGGCGTGTATGACTAGTGCTGAATCATCATCAGAAGTATGGTATATAGACAGTGGAGCCTTGTGGCATATGACGGGAATCAGGGAGTGTTTCTCAAAATATCGAGAAGAGAAGATGAACTTTCAGATCACCATGAGGAACAAGGCAAAGTGTACTCCAGTAGGGAAGGGTACCGTAGTTTTTCAAACAAAATCAAGAGAACGGTTCCGTGCTACAAATGTGCTGCATGTACCAGGATTGGGGATGAACTTACTTTCCGTGTCGCAACTTCAAGGCAAGGGCTATGACGTCTACTTCATCAAGGAAAAGGTATACGTCAAACACCCGAGCTGGAAAAAGAAAGTGCAGATCGGGATCAAAAGTAATCGGTTGTATAGATTGCAACTAGAATCACCAATGGCACTAATAGGCAGTCATGGAGACAAGGACTTGAACAAACTATGGCACAGAAGAATGGGTCACTTGCACCATGGAGCTCTGAGAATTCTCAGGAGCACTGTAACAGGAGTTCCGGATCTGAGTATGGAACGAGATGATGTATGCAGGGGATGTGCTCTAGGAAAGTATGCCAAGGCAACATTTCCTAGGAGAAAACACATGGCCAAGAGTGTACTAGGATTGATACACTCTGATATCTGCAGACCTATGTCCGTCAAATCTCTCAGTGGTGCCGAGTATTTCCTTACCTTCATTGATGACCACTCAAGGAAAACTTGGATTTATTTTCTGAAAACCAAGGATGAGGTTTTCTGTCGATTCAAGGAGTTCAAGGCTCTGGTGGAGAATCTGACTGGGAAGAAAATAAAAGTTTTGTGCTCAGATAATGGTGGAGAATATTTCGATAAGGACTTCATTGATTTTTGCGCTAAGGAGGGCATCAAAAGAGAGTGGACAACTCCATATAATCCGTAGCAGAATGGGGTAGTAGAAAGAAAGAACAGGACTATTGTAGAAGCAGTTAGGGCCATGATGTATGATCAGGATATGCCAAAATTCTTGTGGGCAGAGGCATGCAACACAACAATCTATGTTCAGAACCGGACTCCTCATTGGGCAGTGGGCAAGATTACTCCAAAGAAAGTCTTCACAGGGAAGACACTTGAAGTTAGTCATTTTAGGATATTTGGGAGTCTAGCATATTGCCGCATACCCGAAGAAAAGAGGAAGAAGCTGGATCAGATTGTGGAAAAGGGATATCTAGTAGGATATAGCGAGAACACTAAGGCATACAAAATCTATCTTTCAGGGAGCAGGAAGTTAGTAGTATGATGAGATGTAAAGTTCATGGAGGACAGGGCTTTTAGAAGATCTCGCGAGATGCCTTCCGAGGAGCAGCCGAAAGAGGAGCCGTTGGTTAAGCCTCTTCAACCAACAGAAGTAAATAATTCTTCCTCAGGATAGGAAGACTCTCAGGATGAGGAGGAGCGAACAGAAGCACCTGCTAGCAGAGGCAGAACTAGCAGGGAACTTCGTCAGATTTTGCGAGATGTAGAGGACTTCATCGGTGCGCTAAGAAACAACAAGAGGGAGCGAAAACAATGAGATAGATATCATGCATTAATAGCTCAGGATGGAGAGCCTGCTAGTTTCAAGGAGGCAACTCAACATCAGGTTTGGCTAGATGTGATGGTAGAAGAATACAACTCCATAATGGTAAAAGATGTTTGGGAGGTGGTGCCAAGACCTCAAGACAGATTAGTGGTAGGTTCAAGATGGATCTACAATATCAAATACGCTGCAGACGACAGTGTTGAGAAATACAAGGCTAGGTTTGTGGCTAAGAGGTATGCTCAAAAGGAAGGGATTGACTATGAGGAGACCTTCGCCCCGGTAGCTAGGTATACATCTATTAGGACCATGATATCTCTTGCAGCCCAGATGGGATGGGAGATCCATCAGATGGATGTCAAAACGACATTTCTGAACGGGGTAATAGAAGAGGAAGTATACATTGAATAACCAGAGGGCTTTGAAACTCATGAGAAGAAGTCTCATGTATGCAGATTGAAGAAAGCCTTGTATGGGCTGAAATAGGCACCGAAAGCATGGTATGGTTGAATAGATGGCTACTTGCAGAAGATGGGTTTTGTCAAGAGTGATGCGGATCCGAATCTCTGCTATTTGGTTGTAGAGAACGAGCCGCTAATCTTAGTATTGTATGTGGATGATCTCTTTCTGATAGGATCATCCAACCTCATTGGGGACTGCAAGAAGAATCTAGCCACAGAATTCGATATGAAGGATTTGGGATGAATGCATTACTTCGTAGGGTTGGAAGTTTGGCAGCAGAAGGGGGAAATCTTCCTTGGGCAAGGGAGGTATGCTACAAAAATCTTGAAAAGATGCGGGATGGAGGATTGTAGACCTATGGCTACGCCGATGATCACCAACTGGAAGAAGATTGATGTATCAGAAGACAAGGATGTCGATCCCACCCTATACAGGCAACTCATAGTGTCCCTGATGTATTTGGTCAATACCAGGCCAAACATTTGCTATGCTGTCAACACCCTCAGTGAGTTCATGGTGGAACCAAAGAGGGCACACTGGGCAGGAACCAAACATCTTCTTAGGTATTTACAAGGAACAGTCGATTATGGACTCTTGTACACCTGGAGTAAGGATATCAGATTGAGTGGATTTACTGATGCAGATTGGGCAAGAAGTTCAGTGGATCGGAAAAGTACCTCTGGGTACTGTTTCAACATTGGATCAGGAATGACCTCCTGGTGCAGCAGGAAATAGAAGTCCGTGGCTCTGAGCTCATCTGAGGCAGAATATATGGCGGCAAGCACAACTTCGTGTGAGGCCATATGGCTTAGAAAACTGCTTGTGAACCTATTCAGAAGGAATATGGAGGCGACCAGGATCATGTGCAATAATCAGAGTTGCATCAAGCTCTCTAAAAATCCAGTGTTTCATGATAGGTCGAAGCATATTGATTTCCGATGTCACTTTGTCAGGGACTGTGTCCATCGAGGAGCTGTAGAGTTGAGCTACACTCCTACAGGAGAACAGGTGGCAGACATCCTCACCAAGGCCCTTGGAAAGACAAAGTTTGACTACTTCAGGGAAAAGATGGGGATGGTAAAGAATCCGTTTCAGTAGCAGAAATGGGAGTGATAACAACAAGGATGCAGAGGGAGTTGCAGTGCGGATGCAGTGTTGGGAGAAAGGACCAACAACAGCACGGATGCAGAGGGAGTTGTCGTACAAATGCAGCAGTGGCAGTAGGAGAGCCATGGGTAGCAGTACAGGATGTAAGAGTGCAGAGGATGTTGGGCAGCAGTATAGGATGCAACTGTGCAAAGGATGTTGGGTAGCAGGCCTAGCATCAGCATAGGGATTGATGCCGGATGATCAGAGTGATGCTCAGTGAGGAGTATTACTAGAGCACAATCCTCGCTAAGAGGGAGTGTTGATTTGAGGTAGCATCGGATGTGCTCTAGCCACGAAAATTGGTGGAGAGGCTAAGACACATGAGATCTCCAATACCCAGAAAGGGTTTGGGCATATTCTAAACAATTTGGGAGATATTAAAATAATTAATATTTTTAATGAAGTCCCTAAGTCTAAACTTAGGGAAAATAAAATATTAATGTGAATTAATATAAAACTGTGTTAGAATGGTCCAAAAGTCATGGATCAAGCCAGATCTTATCTTAGCCGTTGATTAGGGACTTAATCTCGGCCGTTGATTTGTCAATGAGAAAAGTATAAGAGGAGGCTTGAGGGTCACTTGGAGAACACACTGAGGGAGACTATTCAGTTCGATTTCTGGAGCGGGGTTAGCTAAAAAATTGAACTAGTGGTCTGGTGAGCAGTTAGGAGGCAGTAAGTACGGAGCAGAGAGGCGGGATCAGCCACTGTAGATCAGCGCTGAGGTAGGAGAGGTAGACGCAGGGCTTTTCAGGGAGATGCAGAGGCAGCAGAAGATTGTGCAGTCACTAGCTGGGCCTGCGTGAGTGATGCAGAGAGGCCTAGGGATGACACAATCAAGCAGGGGCTGACGCAGGGGATTTGAGAGCCACGCAAAGGTTAGTCAGGCTGACGCTGGGATTGGGAGAAGTGCTGGAGAATTATTTCTCTCTGTGGGTAAGCTAGTTTGGCACCTTGTTGTACTGAAGAATTGCTGAATAATAAAATCCTCCCTTGCTGCACCAATTTTCCCACATTGTGTTTTTCCGGGGATTATTGTCCAAAATATTTGTGTCAATGTGTTAATGCTTGTGCATATGTTTGTTTCTGTATTACAGTGTGATATCTGCAGTAATATTTAGTTTAATGTATATTGAAGTAATTTCATAAATAACTTATTTTGGAATAAGTAGGAAAAACACATCAGTTGCTGCAGTGATAAAATTTTCACAGAGTCTTGATGCGTTGAAGAACTAGCGGTCAACGAGAGAGCAGGTGGAGCCGAGTTTAGTGGCCTAATGGAGCTGGTTCATTGATAGAGGTCAAGTTGTGTTGCTACAAATCAGGAGCTGAAGGACCGGTTTGATGTGTACAGAGTACGACCAAGGAAACTGTGAGGAGCTCTACATTAGCTAGATGGTTAGTGTGCTTTGTTCCGGGTAGATTGGTTGTCGAAGTGACGGACACCAAACCGTAGTTGTATGCCTTGTATCTGTGGCTGTATGTGGGCCATTATCTCTAATTCCCTGGTACGGGAGCCGTAGACTGTTTTATTATTAGTTTGATTAATATAACAAAGTTGAGTTGCTGTAAAAATTTGTAAAAGGTTGTATATATTGTGCACTAGTAGATTTACTGCTTTATACTGTTCCATTGTGGCAAAGTAGTTTGTTCTGATACTTGGATTTGGTAGCATTAGTGATTGTAAGATTCTATCCTATACATAAGTATCGTGGAAAAACATGGTATTAGAGCTACTTTGAAGGGCCAGTGAATTAGTGTGTGCACAACGAGGCAGCTCAGAGGGAGCTGGGAATCGGGATCATCTAGATCATGGAACAATAGGTTCAGCTAAAGACATGGAGATGTGGTCTTGATTGGCTTGGCAGCGAGATTGGTTGGTAGTTCTGGTGGATTGATGGTGAGCCTGGTGAACAATAGTTTGTTGTAGGACAGGGTGTTGATCATGAACTTCCTATGACTTGTAATGGATGGTTGGGATAGCTCGAGGATTGCTTTGGCATGGACAAGATTGGCATGATTGAGATTGCTTCATGTGATGGATTGTAGATTGGTAAGCTAGTTTCTTCATTGGATCGTGATGCTGTATATCTGACATTGGAGTGATGTGCATGAGTTGTGTTTGATCCAAGAGGATGAGTGCTTGCAGGATTGAGTTGCAGTGATGATGGACTATGATCGACCACAACTTGGACTGACCTTGTAGGAAACGTGATAAGTGACAGGTTGAGCTAGTGGAGATCGTGTTTACTCAGAGGGAGTAGCCCTATGGAAGTGTTGTGGTCTTCAGGTTCACATGAGATGAGGCAGAGGCACTACCAAAATTTCAGGGTTTATTCTACAGAGTATGTTGTAGTGATGGATGCCAGATGGCCTAGTGTCGCTAGAGATGATGATGCTGGAGACTTCCTGGTGTTGGAAGTACCTCCCTTGCTAAGAGAAAGTGTTGAGATTTATAGCTTGGGAGGTACTCCAAACCCTAGGCTAGTGGGTTTTGGAGGAATGGGCACACAAATATGTTTGTGGGCTTAGAACCCAAGCCCGTGGGCTTTGCACCCAAGCATGTGGGTGTGAAACCGTGATGAGGATTGATGATTTGACACATGGACATCAAAAGGCATCTTTAAAGGAGGAAGGAGCAATTCGAAGCCTGTGAAAATGATGTATCAAAATGGAGATAATAATTTATTTGTGTCACTATTGGGGTTGCACAAGTATAGGATAGGTTGGCTCGGGCAAGATTAGCACTCATGACAGGTTGGATAAGCTCATAGAAAAGTGTTTAAATATAAGTGAAGAGTGGAGGCCATTTTCATATCCCATGTGCATCATTTCATAGCAATTCATCTTCTAAAATAGGCACCCTAGGAGACCAAGCACAGAAGAGAAGGACGTTATTCTTGTGATTGTTTGGTTGTGTTTAGGGTTGCAGATCTGGGCAGACCTCAGCGAACGAGAAAGAGACCTGTTGGAGCACCGCTTTAGTGACTGTTAGAGGGTCGTAATGATTAGATGCAGGGGCCGAGTTGATGTGGAGTAATTCTGGGCAACTTTGTGTATTCTGGGCAACTTTGTGTAGGTTATTAAGTGGCAGATTCTTTGTTTGGTGGGCTGTAGGCTTCCTGTAGCCTTAAATGGACGCCGAGCCATGTTTGGGTGGCTACAAGAGGGCCGTGACACTTGTTTTGAAGAGTAGAAGGTCCAAACTTCTGAAGAAGAGGGAGCCACAGCTGTTGAAGGGTTGTTTGGGTAGTTTGAGAGTGCTAATAAGTGGCTATTAGAAGCCCTAACCAAGTAGCCAAGGATACAACAGTTACACCAGCCCAGGATTATTCAAAGGTATGTTGTTATTGATGAATTGAAGTTGTTTTGATGCTAGGTGGATGAGGTCCTAGAAGAGGACAGTTTGAGGAGGATTGTTGGCAACCAAGAGGAAGGGTAATCATAGTAGTTGGATGCCCTAACAAGTGAGCAGATGCTACAACAGAGAGGTATGTGTTGTTGATGTTTGGTTTGTTTTGTATTGGACAATCGTGGAGTGTTATAGGGTAGCATGAGAGTGGAGCAAGTGTGGCCTAGAGTAGCCCCTTAATGGACTAAGGTGGCTGCTAGGAGAGGCAGAGTTGGAGTAGCCTAAAGAACAACTTGTGGAGGAGTGTAGAGGCTTGCTTGAAGCCCTAAGGAACAAGTCTCTTGAAGGAATAAGGGATTGTTAGAATTGTCAGAAGAAGAGCTCAAAGGTTTGATCAGTAAGGAGCAGTTTGTAGCCCTAGATTTTCCTCGTGGAGAAGGACATCTACAACAAAAGTTGGGCAATCCTTCATGCCCTAAGTTCATTGTTGGAGAAGGACATTCAACAGTGATAGTGGGGAGCCCTTCGACCCTAGGTATGTCTTCATTGGGCAGTACAAAAGGCATTAGTGGGAAGAAAGTCCCAAAAGCGCTGAGGAGCAGTAGTGGGCAATTGAGAGTTGTTCACAAATAGAGTTGTGAACAACTCGATATGAGTCTTGATGTGTTGATGAGTTGAAGGACTAACGGTCAATGAGAGAGCAGATGGAGCCGAGTTCAGTGGCCTAATGGAGCTGGTTCATTAATAGAGGCAAAGTTGTGTTGCTGCAGATCAGGAGCCGAAGGACTGGGTAGATGTGTAAAGGGTACAACCAAGGCAGCTGTGAGGAGCTCTACATCAGCTAGACGGTCAATGTACTTTGTTCAAGGTAGGTTGGTTGTCGAAGTGACCGACAACAAACTGACACCTAGTTCTGCTCCAATGTTGAGGGCTTAGTGGATGGTGCTAAGCCTCTCATGTCTCAAGCGGTGAGACAAACCTCTTCTTGGCCTCAGATCAACTACCAAAGCATGTATACACTGCTAAGTCAACTGGGGGCATGTTGGTCCAAGTGCATCATCTCATGAATAATGTGGGGCAAAGTGCAAAATTCTGGGGTGCTGTAGGTGCCCATGGAATGGAATGATGCTTAGCAAGTGATAAGAGTCCCATGGCTCTCAATGCTTCACCTGTAGGGTGTCATAATGCTCTTGTAGTGGACCTGGGCCCTAGTTAAGTTGCCCAACCCTTGATGGAAACTGCCTGCCAATCACACATAATGTCCAGTGCTGCATCTTCGCCGTTAGGTACAATTCATCATTACTGCATCTAAGTGAACCAAGCTTGTTAATCAAGGGCAAATTGACACTTCATATAAGGTTTCTTCTTCCAAGTTTAGGGCTTTGATCACATAATAGTGTTACCTCCCTAGCTAGGAGTGGCTAATAGATGACCCTAGTAGGTGTTCCGAGCCCCTAAGCGGAAAGACAGGTTCTTGGTACATCCTTCAATCAATAGGTGGCATGTGAATAATGATGGAATGGAATGTGGACGAAGGGTCTTAGGGCGAAATGCCATGGGCAAATGGGTAGCAGTAATGAGGAAGTCCACATATTGGGTGTATAGATGTGAGGGGGTACAATCATGGTTGCATGAGTTATCTCAACCTTTGTTCTTCCACCCCTTGTTATTTGCCTTGTGCTTTATTTTTTATTTTACTTTGTATTACTACTCGAATCTCTAGGAAATGAGAGCATGTTGCGAGTGATGTATAGTAGTTATTACCCCTTTAAAGGTGAGAAGTTCATTGCTCACCAGGGGTTGGGACGTGCCTGGGTTCCTTTAATGATGTGATGGGGCATCTGGTGGCCCTAGCAACTAGGGTTATGGTCATAATGATAAGGGATAGAACTCATGCTTGGCATTTGCGCACGTGCTATTATTAATGTCCCAACCATCTTTTGGATTTTATGATTTTCTTTTTCCTTTGTTTCTTGCTTGTGGCCATGATATGATTTTAACTTTTTTAGCTGCATCAACCTCCAAGACAACGTTTCCAACCCGACCCAGATATTTTGACAAGGGGAGGGTGTGTGTTAGACATTGTGGACCCAATGGTTAGGTGGAACTAGAGAAGGGAAATAGTGAGTAAGGCTCGTAATGTGGAGAGGGAAGTGATGAATATGGAATGGGAAAACGGGACCATGCTACCAAAATCGAGGTTTCCCAAGTATTGTCCTTCCTAAATCCATAGGTCAGTTGGGGAGATCCCATGGGACTAGGATTGGATATTAACCCCCCATTTAAGGCTATGTCACAAGGTTCGTCGAACTTTAACCTTAAGGTTCGAATTTTGGCGAACCTTAATAAAATTTTTGAGGTTCAACGAACCTCATTGAACCTCATAGCCATTGACTAAGTCGATAGATCAAAATTGATAACTTCATGTCACAACTCAAGTTTGTAATTTATCCTTGCAGTTTCCATGTCCGCGATAAGATATTTGATGTTTACTGATGTTGATTCCTTACTATTTTATCCTATATATATATATATATATAGATATAGACGAATCTAATGGCTAACCTCATCAAAAAATTCGAACTCAAACTGAACCTAATCATTGTCGAACTCGGACCCAAACCATGTGACATTGAATTAAGGTGAGGGAACAAAACCACGGTCAAAGCCTTTCCCTAGTCTAAGTCACCTAATAATCCATGCCCAAATGCCCCAATGAAAAGCAACCATAAGCACCCGATTGCACAATGAATAACATACCTTTTGGGTCGGATTGCCCACCTTCTAACATGTGCTCTTGATAAATGGGCTAGGGAACATACGACTAATGCAAGTGGCGAAGATAAAGTGGCACATCACATCAGCTGCAAGGTGGCTGGCTGTCAGGGGTTGGTAGCTACCGATTAGAAGAAGATGATTAGGAATAATGCTCTCTTAGGGGTACCCACTTTTGGTGGGTAACATCTGGCTCCAACTGGGACATGAGCTCATTATAGAGCACATGATACATGTACTCGAATGGGGAGGTCATGAGAACTCCAACAATCTCCTGTGTCGTAGACTTGTATCCTGCACATCACAATACAACAATTGCAAGCATGTGCACTAGGCGTACTTTTATCGCCCATGTTTTTCATCAAATAATAAATCCATATAGAAAAGTAAATTTATACTAAGATGCAAGTCTATTCTACATGAGAACATAATATGACGATAGTAGCTATGCGAACATAATATGTGATGCTTCTACACTACCATGCAACGCTAACACGCTATGCATGAGCTAAGTATAGTCATACAACCAATGTAACCAACATATTAATATATCAATAGAACATCTTTTGTTCATATGAGTTCTTATGCGACAGGGCATCAAAATATCAAATCCTCCTTAGCAAAATTTGCTCGATGAAGGGGAATGGCGGGAGGTGGGAAAACAAGAAGAACAAGCATCATGGAAAAGAATCATCAATGAGTAAAAGGGATCCAACTTGAGTTGCTGGATCCTTTCTTCCAACCAAAGAATGGAGATTTCCATAATCAAGCTCCTGAAATTTCGGTGAAGAACAACCTCAGACATATCACCCTCATTGGTCTCCTCAAGGACATGCAAGGAGTGATATGATGAAGGGGGTGAAAGAGAGACAAGATCATCATTAGTGTCATATATAAGATCATTGTCAAAACGATGACCCTCCCTCCCTCTGTTGCACAATCGACCCTCCCTCCCTCCTGCGCAGTCAACCTGACATGGTAATATGTTGGGTCGACCATCCTTCCGTGGTAATACGTTGATAGTTAGCTAGCATTATTATGACAGAGGCCAACGTTGGTGTATAAAATATATAATGCTGGTCTAAGTTGCACGAAACGGGGAAACGGAAACGAGTTTCCGAAACGGGAAGCGATACGAAACGCGACCTCCCCAAATTTTGGAAACGGGGAAACGCGAATATATATATATATATATATATATATATATATATATATATATACTAAAAATATTTAAAAATTATTATTATATATATGTGCAATCATAAAGCATTAATGATACATTATAATTTATTACATTTAAACATTAAGATTAAATTTACATCACATTTACTCATGAGTCATGAATGATCACATAATGCAAATAAAAATATAGGAAAATCCAAAAGCAACCTTTATTATATATCCAAGGGCAAAATCTCAAAATCAGCCTTTATTTATATTAGTATATGAGGCTGCAAGTACAATAAAGACTATAAGGCTGCAAGAACTATAGAGACAAGTCACAAAAGACTAATCCTCATCATAACAATCCTCACAAAAAATAGAAGCAGCACAATGCTCAATAGTGGATGGTAGTGCTGAAGAAGATGATGCACCAATTTCACTTCCAGATTCGGCCTCAATATTCAGGGCAGCAAGAGAGAGATCCAAATCAGGATTTTCTGCATCCACATCCCATTCTTTAGAAGGACCACTGTTGTATTCTGGACCCCTACGAGATGCAAGGCGAAGGTTGGAGTGCACATAAACAAGATCCTCTGCTTTCTGTGAGCCCAACCTATTGCGCTTCACAGAATGAATAAAACCATAAGTGCTCCAATTCCTTTCTGCTGATGAAGAGCTTGCCACTTGTGAAAGAATACGAATGGCAAGGTTTTGCAAATGTACACCATTTGCGCCATGACAAATCCACCACCTAACTGGATTCATGGTGCTTCTCTCCTCCAAAGCTGATATATCTGCATAATCATCTATTCCTGCAGCAAAACTGGCAAATTATGTAGATGAGAAGGAAACATTCTCATAAGGGCTTTTTTCACCCCAGTAGCCACCTCTCTATCCTTATGGGGTGCCTTCCTCTTCCCATTGCTTTTAGCAATAAGCTCCTCATCATAAAATTTGGGGTTCAAAGCATGTGCTAAAGTGTGCAATGGAGTATTGAAATTGTTCCACCTATCAACAATGATTTTCTTGATCAAACCAGCAAAATGATCATCAACAAACAAAAGTTGTGGAGACTCCTGCGAAATGATTTCAATAGTTTTCTCAACCATGGAATCCATGCCATCATATACCTCTCCCAAGAAAGGTTTGTCAATGTCAGCACTCCGGAGAAGCTCAAATGCAGGGGTTGAGAACTTTAGCAAGAAATCTACCTTGCTCCACCAATCCTCATCAAGGCACAATCTACACACCATAGATCCCCGCTCTGAATCTGCTTGTCTCCACTCAATCCAAAGTTGACTCACCACCATAGAAACTAATGCATGCTTAACCTCAACAAGGCGGCGCAACATCACGAAGTTTGAGGCATATCTTGTCTCAGCAACTTTTAACAATTCCAATTTGGAGTACTCTAGAAATATGGCCTGAGATTGGTGGTGGTTGGTGATGAATTTGATAATCTCCCTTGCTTCCCCTGTGAGTTCCTTTATCCAGGAAACTTTGTTGTCGATCTCCTCTAAGATCAGATTCAGATTATGGACAATGCATGGTGTCCAAAAGAT
Source organism: Pinus tabuliformis (assembly GCA_031772625.1). NCBI lineage: Eukaryota > Viridiplantae > Streptophyta > Pinopsida > Pinales > Pinaceae > Pinus > Pinus tabuliformis. Next base: position 597,434,152 of record CM062820.1, read on the forward strand.
GTGGTCATACCTCCCCTCAATAATTAAACCTGCAGCTTTGCAAACCGGTGCATTATCCGTGATAACTTGCACCACCTTGTTAGACCCTATTTGTTCAATACCTTTTATAATAACATCAACAATGTACTGTGCATCTTTCACCTCTCCTGAGCAGTCTTCTGCCTTGATAAACATTGCTCCTTTGGGGGAAGTGGCAATGATATTTATCAATGGTCTGCGCCTTATATCTGTCCAACCATCTGAGACTATGGTAACCCCAGAGCTACTCTAGGAAGAACGAATTGGAGCTAAAATGTCCTCCACAAGGTCCTTCTCATTTTTGAGAAGCTGGGTTCTGACTTTCTCATAGTTGGGCCCCTTGTACCCTTGAGGAGCTTTGTTAACTACCCTTATCATATCTTGCCAGTAAGGAGAGCGAACAACATTGAATGGGATACCACATGCATAAATGCACCTAGCCACTCTGGAATCAGTTTCTTCTCTTGCTTGCACATTCACCAATCTAGCAATTCTGCTATCCTGAACTGAAGGGGATGCCCCTGGGCCTCTGGTATTTTTGGGTGCTGGTTGTTCATGTTGTTGAGTGTGACCAGCTCTCCTCTTTCTTGCTTCAGCTACAATCCTTGGCTCAATGTTAGATGGAGCTTGAGTAAGGTCATCATGCCTTCTCTTAGTACCATCCGCCTCATCTTGCTCTCTTTGATATGCCCTCCTTGCCAACGGATCTGATGTTTTTGTGCAACCTGAAATCCCCTATCCTCCTCCATGCAATAGATGTGCCTTCACTCTTGGGTAGGAGCCCTTGTACGTATTATTGCAAAGATTGCATCGCCATTCCCATGAGCCACCACCTCCACATCTTTGAAGCTTCGTCACATGCCTCCAAAGAGGATAATATTCAGCCCTTGGGTTGGCCCTAGGGCTGGAAGCCATTGCTGCAAAAATAAATTAAAAAAACAAATCTGTAAATAAAAAAGTTAAATAATAAAAACGTTTTTCATATTTTTGGCTGTATAAACCCTAGAAAAATTGAAGAAATAGTAAGAAAAAACTAAGAAATGAATGTGGCTTACCCAAATTAATTTTATGTGGCTGAAACTACCCTAAAATGCCAGAAAAGAGGAGAAATATGGCTGTAGCTGAGCCAAATCTGCTGCAAAAATAAATTTAAAAAACAAATCTATAAATAAAAAACGTTTTTCATATTTTTGGCTGCATAAACCCTATAAAAATTGAAGAAATAGTAAGAAAAAAACTAACAAAATGAATGTGGCTTACCCAAATTAATTTTCTGTGGCTGAAACTACCCCGAAATGCCATAAAAGAAAAGAGAAATATGGCTGTAGCTGAGCCAAATCTGCTGCTACTGAAATCTCCTGCTGAAATCTCTTTCTCTTACTGCTGAAATCTCTTTCTCCTGCTGCTGAAATCTACTTTGCTCATTGCTCAAAACACCCTCGCTGAAACAACTGCCAGTCTCCAAGAGAAACGACTTGCTGAATAGTGTGATGAGAGAATGAGACAAACTTCTCTTTTATAAGTTTAGAATAGGCTTCTAGAATTTACTGGAAACCTAAAAAAAATTAAAAACAAATTAAAAAAAATAAAATAAAAAAAAACACATTACAACTGGGAAACGTGGCTTGTACGGCCGGGAAACGCGTTTCTGGCCGTACTGCCACGTTTCTGTTTCGGGAAACGTGGCAGTACGGCCGGAAACATGCCAAATGCGTTTCCGCGTTTCGTACCGGTTTCCAGCCGGAAACGGGCCCGTTTCGGGAAACGTGGCAGTACGGCCAGAAACGTGTTCCCTGGCCGTACCAAATGCGTTTCCGCGTTTCGTACCGGTTTCCAGCCGGAAACGGGCCCCCCCCCCCACGTTTCCTGCAACATAGATGCTGGTAGTAACGCTCCCTCTGTTGCATACGTTGAACGTTGATGTTACATTAATTGTTGAATAACATAACTCCCTGTTTTTAATAGGTGGTAATACCACAGAGTCTTGCAATACCACAGTCCTCAACCTTGCCACCGATCATGCTCCACCTCACCTTCGCTCCAAAATCATCACTTCGATATATTGTTGTTTCAATATATGCGTTAATACCAACAGTCATATGTGTTTTAATACTCCATACTCCATATTATATTTCTATTGAATCCTGCAATGTGTGCATACCACGCTGCCCATACCTCTGCTCCCACACCAATCGGCTCCCCCTTTCAGTTTTTTTACAGTTCATATTGCTTCTATATTGCCTTCCCCATATACACCCTCTCCAATAAACTTTTTCTCCATATATTCCCTTCACCATATAACCATCCCCCACATAATACCTCTGTAAAAAAAAAACACCAGAATAGAAGTTAAATTTTTCACAGTACTAGCAGAGGTGCAATTTCTTATAGTCTATTGGCAGCATAAGTATTTTTTTTACAGTACACAGATTTTCAAATGCATTCATTGATATCTATTGTGGGAGTGGTTCTCAATGGGAAGGAGAACTATCCTGAGTGGTCTCGGAAGTTCAAACACACTCTCATTTTTAATGAGCCGTGGAAAGTAGTTTGTGTAGGAGAAGGAGATAATGAACTGGCAAAGCCTACCTTAGACAAGGAATTCGCCATTTGGGAAAACAAGAACAGCAAGGCCTATGACTTGATTGCATCATTTGTAAATGAAGAGGTGAGTTGCCATATTTCACCATTTTCGAATGCTTTTGAAGCCTTACAAAAATTGAAGGAACTCTATGACTCACACTCCGCGCTTGAAGTTGTCCAATTGATGATTAAATTGTTCAGCCTTGAATTACAAAATGATGATCCTCTTGCTCTTGCATCAGAAGTAAAATCTATTATGCATGATATCAAAGTCATTAATGTTGAACTAGACATTCCTCTGATAGCTTTTGTCAAGGCACATTATCCCAGTTATTCAAATTATCTCGAGTCATTGCAAGCAAATGGAAACCTCAAAGAAATTACCTTTGACTCCCTTGTAAATAAATTTGCTGAGAGAGAGAAAGCTTTTGGGAAGAAGACAACTCCTCAATCTTCTGAAGAAGCTGTGTGTCTTGCACATAGAGAAAATAATCATGCTCAAGATTCTTCCAGAGGAAGAGGTGGTCAAAGAGGAAGAGGAAGAAGAAATTTCAAAGGCAGGGGGGGCAGACACTCTCAAGGAGAAAGTCTGATCTTCATTGCATACGTTGCTATAGAGATGGACCACATGATGCATCCACATGCAAGTTTCCTTGGGAAAAAATTGAGCACGAAAGAAATCAAGCCAAAGGTAAAACCAATGACAAAGAGAAAGGTAAAGCACCTGAATCCGCTCACTATGTTGTGGCACATTGTAATATTGGAGTAAATGAGGACATGTTTAATGCTTCACTTCTTGGAAAAATGATTGGTTACTTGATTCAAGAGCAACTTGCCACATGACTTTTAGAAGAGATTTTTTTGAAGAATTTACTGACAATATTGATGTAGTATACTTTGTAGACAAATCAAAACTCAAGCCATCATGGCTTGGCACAATCAAGCTCAAATTGCCTGGACTTCCAGACTTTCTTCTGCATAATGTTTTATATCTCCCACAGCTGAGGAGAAACTCGCTGTTCTTGGTCCACATTTGCCATCAAGGACACTCCATTCATATGTTTGATGGCAAGGTTGAGGTGAGAAAAGCATCAGATCACTCACTTGTCATGACGGGGATAGAAGAAGAAAGGCTTCTCAAGCTGCAAGGTACCTCTGCTCGTGCACAAAATTTCCCATACAGTTCTCATTATGATGAAGGTACATTTCCATCAAGTCTATTATGACATGCTAGATTTGGACACTTGAACTATGACAACCTTTGCTTGTTGAAGAAAAATGGTGTTACTGGTATGGCTACGATTCCTAGGAAACTTAAGCAATGTGATGCTTGCCTTCTAGGAAAGCATAGCAAACAGTGTTTTCATGATTCACATTCTAGAGCACATAGAAAACTTGAACTCATTCATTCAGATTTATGTGGTTCAATGCTTGTTCCTTCTGCAAATGGAAATAAATATATGATGACATTTATTGATGACTACACCAGAATGTGTTGGGTTTATTTATTGAAGAACAAATATGATGCTTTTCAAACATTTAAGAAATTTCATACATCGATTGAAAATGATGCACAATCTCATATTGGATCTATTCACACTGATATTGGAAAAGAATACACTTAAAATAAATTTGAAAACTATCTTCGCCAACTTGGGATCAAACATCAAACAATTGTGCCTTATAATCCCCAATAGAACGGAGTAGCTGAAAGAATGAATAGGACAATCTTAAATATGGTACCTTCCATGACGTTTTTCAAGAATGTAAAGTTGTTGTTTGGGTTGATGCAGTTCTATGTGCTATATATGTAAAGAATAGATGTCCATCTAATGCTATTAGAAACTAGACTCCTTATGAAATATGGTATGGCCACATTCCTTCGGTAAAGCATCTCAGGGTCTTTGGTTCCACCTGTTATGCCTTGATACCAAAAGTACATAGAAACAAACTTGGTGCAAGGAGTCATAAGTGTATCTTCTTGGGGTATTCAAATACCTCCAAAGCATACCGTCTCTATGATGAAGTTAATAAAAAGTTTGTTGTATCTAGAGATGTAACCTTTTTTGAATCTTCCAAAGCTGACAATGTTGTTGAGCGGCAACTTGATTGCTTGGATAGATTCAGAAATGCAAAATCATTTCAAGAATTTGATAATCAGATTCCACATCTTGAAGGGGGATTCCTATACTGGATCAATCTGTGGAATCTTCTTCTGAAGCACTCTCTCCCCTACATGAAACTCCAACCACTGATGATACTTTGAGTGATGTGATTGACATAATTGTGAGATTAAATCTTGATTCAATCCCAACTCAATAGACTAAGCAGCCTGGACCATCTCAGAAAGGTCCCCCAAAGTGGCTGACAAAGACACTTGAAAGTGTTCATCCTAATGAGGTTGGAAAGACATGAACAAGAAATTCAACTAGGAAAAATGGAGGTGATGTAGATGATTCTGATTCACCTGTTGATATGGATGTTTTTTATGATTGTGAACTGAATTTGTCTACAGATTTTGAACCAACTTCATTCAAAGAATCCGCTTCTCATGATGAATGGAATGAAGCGATGCAAAAGGATTATGATGCCTTGATAAAGAATGGCACTTGGAAGCTGGTTGATCCTGCATTGGGAACCAAACCAATTGGCTGCAAGTGGGTCTACAAGAACAAGTATAAAACTGATGGCTCACTTGACAAGCACAAAGTCAGGCTTGTGGCAAAAGGTTTTGCACAGAAGGAAGGGGTTGATTATGAGGAGACGTTTTCCCCCACAACAAAATGGGCTACCATCCGGACACTCTTTGCCTTAGCAGCTTAGAACGGTTGGAAGGTCTATCAAATGGATGTAAAAACTGTTTTCTTGAATGGAGATCTGAAAGAGAATGTTTTTATGCCCCAGCTTGAAGGATTTGTTGTGAAAGGACATGAACATAAAGTATGCAAACTTGTGAAATCCTTGTATGGCCTCAAGCAAGCACTGCGAGCCTGGTATGAAAAGTTAACTGAGCATCTTCTGAAACTCAACTTCAAACATTATGATCTTGATAATGCAACTTTGTTTGTCAAGAAAGTTGGCAAAACAGTTGTATATCTTGTGGTATATGTAGATGATCTTTTAATGACAGGGAACAATGAGAGCTACATTGCATCCATAAAGAAGGAATTGAGGAAAGGTTTTGAAATGACTGACTTGGGCTATGTTCACTACTATCTTAGTATTGAAGTAACTCAACATCCGAAGTCTATATTCCTTTCTCAAAAGAAGTACATTGGAGATCTGTTGAACAGGTTTGGCATGGCTGAGTGCAATCCTCTAACTACTCCAATGGAGCAAAACTTAAAGCTCACATCCATTGAAGAAAAATAATTTGAGGATGCAACAAAGTATAGACAGATTGTAGGAAGTCTCAACTACCTGACTACTACCGGACCAGACATTTCGTTTGCTGTTGGAATACACTCAAGGTTTATGCAAAAGCCTTGTGAGGGACATTGGTCCACTGCAAAAAGAGTTCTAATGGACTTGAAGGGAACCCAAGAATTTGGACTCAAGTATACATAAGTGGGCGACTTTAGCTTGATTGGATACTCTGATTCAGGCTTCGATGGAGACAAAGAAATTGGGGTATCTACTTCTGGTTATGCTATGAGTCTTTGATCAGGAGCTGTCTCCTGGAGATCACGCAAACAATCAGTTCCAACAGATTCCACAACAGAGGCAAAATATGTGGCAGCAGCTGAGGCAACAAAAGAAATTGTGTGGCTCAGGAAAATTATGGAAGATTTGCAGGTAAAACAAGTACATTCAACTCCACTCATGATTGACAACACCTCTGCAATAAAGTTGGCCAAGAACCCAAAATTCCATGATCAAACGAAGCACATCAATACAAAATACCATCTGATTCGACACTATGTTGAGGCCAAGACAATCCATCTACGCCATTGTTCCACTAATGAGCAGATTGTAGACATCTTCACCAAAGCGCTTGGAAGATTTAGAACGATGCTTGGGCTCACCAACATCCCTTCAGATTAGGGGGGGGAATGTTGACACCTAATCATGGGGATTGGGTGAACACTTGTAAATAACGTAACTAGTAAATAATGGAAAATGAAGAGTCATTGGGAGGTGAAACCCAAGAGTCACTCCCTCATGTATATAACCATGAGTAATCTTAATGAATAAACACAATTCATTTGAGGAGTTACCTCCTAGCATGACAGGGGCCATTGTCACCACAACCAAGGCCCCTGTCTCTTTACAGACATTCACTGATGGGAGGAGTACCGGTAGGTAGGAGGGAGATCACTTAAAATGGATATGCTAGGTATAAGGGACAAAGTGATCAAGCTAGATCTCATTCAAGAGAGAAACTCAATAATGGCTAAAGGCTTCAAGGAAGCAAAACACTTTGTAAGAAAAGCCCTCGAAATCAAGGTTCAAGACATAGGGTTATGACGTTTTTCGATGGTGATAGGTATTCACAAGGTCAAGAACAGAGAGAAAGGGTTTCTTGCAAAAGTAATCAACTATTCCAAGGTACATGAAACCCTCAAGAAAGTCTCCAAGTTGAGGGAGAAGAAACTAGGGTTTTCTTCTTAGGGAAAGACCTAGGGTAAGAGATTTGTGAATGAAAGTTGAGTGGATGCCCATCAAAATAATAGGTCACATAGCCAAGACCTACATCTTGATGTTTAGGCTATTAAATCACCAAAAATCCTCCCTAAAATTTCGTTCTAAGCCTTGGTTTTTCTATCTTGACTTGAAGGGACCAAAATTAAGGAGAGAAATTTATGGAGAAAATTTTGAGATGATCACCAAAGACTTGGATTAGTGCCTTGTCCTTTCGGCGTATGGAGTCAGGGATGTGCTAGATAAGCTAAATTTGTTGCTAAGGAGGCCGAAATTTGATGCCCTAGGTATAAAAATTCCAACATTTACCCACTTAATGATAAATGGAGTTTGATAGAGAGTTATAAGAATTCCTCCACTAGGAACATTCATTACTTGTTATATAATGAGTAACATATGCAATTCTCTACTAAATAGCTTTTAAAATTAATTTTCAACAAATTAAGGCACAAACAAGCGTAATTTAGAAGCAACAATTCCATACATTAGTCAAATTCAAAATGATAATCTTCAACAATAGGCACTTACAAGATAACATGTAGTATATCAATCCATTCACCAAAGAAATAGATCCAAAGACAATTCAAAATAGCTTCCAAACATCAAAATGCATTCCAAGAATCTCCAATAGCCACAAAGAAGCAAGTGCAAATTCTCTTATGAGGTCCGAATTCTCTAAGTGATGATGATCAGAGAGTGAAATGATCTCTCTCCAATTTATACATGTCTAATGAACTCTAATTTGGCCTAAAAGCCCCTCGAAGTTGTAAAATGATGGGAAAAACGTGAGGTTACAAGCCAACTTCATAGCCAATGTAAAACATATAAAGTAACCCACAAAAGAGGTTGAAATGCTGACGTCATGCATGTGTAGGCCCTTCTAGGGCATACGTTGGTCTCGTCTAGTGCCAAGCCGAGTGTAGTGGGCTTCACAAATCCGAATCTAGTGGTTGGCCCCTAAATCTCCATTAAAATCATCCCGTGGACCCTAGTTTTGTGTTTGGGGCACAAAATGGGTCTTATGGGTTTCCTGGTGATAGAATAAGCTAGTTCTGCTCCAACATTGAGGGCTCAAAGGATGGTGCTACCCCTCCCATGTTTGAAGGGGTGAGATAAACCTCATATGTGCTTCAGATCCACCGCCAAACCTTGTATACACTGCTAAGTCAGCTGGGGGCATGCTGGTCCAAGTGCATCATCTCATGAATAATGTGGGGCAAAGTGCAGATTGCTGGGGTGTTGTAGGTGCCCATGGAATGGAATGATGCTCTGCAAGTGATAGGAGTCCCATTGTTCTCAACGCTTCACCTGTAGGGTGTCATAATGCTCCTCTAGTGGACCTGGACTCCAGTTAAGTTGCCCAACCCATGATGGAAACCACTTGACAATCACACACAATATCCAGTGCTCCATCTTCACCATTAAGTACAATTAATCATTAGAGCATCTAAGTGTACCAAGCTTGTTAATGAAGGGAAAATTTACACTTCATACGACACTTCTTCTAAATTTGGGGCTTTGATCACATAATAATGTTACCCTGCTAGGTAGGAGTGGCTAATAGACGACCCTATTAAGTGTTCACAACCCTTAAGGGGAAAGACATGTCCCTGGTACATCCTTCAATCAATAGGTGGCATGTCAATAATGATGGAATGGGGATGAAGGGGTCGCAGGGCGAAATGCCACAGGTAAATGGGTAGCAATAATGAGAAAGTCCACATATTGGGTGTACAAACGTGAGGAGGGAGCAATCATGGTTGCATGAGTTACCTCAACCTTTGTTTTTCCACCCCTTTATTTGCCTTTTGCTTTTTCTTGATTTTTCTTTGTATTATTGCTCGAAGCTCTAGGAAATGAGAGCATGCTGTGAGTGATGTATTAAACGTGGGGCAGTTCATTGCCCACTAGGGGTTGGTATGTGCCTAGGTTCCTTTAATGATGTGATGGGGCATCTAGTGGCCCTAGGAACCAGGGTTATGGCTATAATGATAAGGGGTAATGCTGAGCTTTTTGCCCACGTGCTATTATTAATGTCCCAACCATCTTTTGGATTTAATGATTTTTTTTCCTTTGTTTCTTGCTTGTGGCCATGATATGCTTTTAAATTTTTTCGCTGCATTGACCTCCGAGGTAACGTTTCTAGGCCTGAACTAGATAGGTGGACAAGGGGAGGGGGTGTGCTAGACCTTGTCGACCCAATGGTCATTTGGACCTAGAGAAGGGAAATAGTGAGTAGGGCTCATAATGTGCAGAGGGAAATGATAAAAATGAAATGGGAAAATGGGACCACGCTACCAAAATTGGGGTTTCCCATGTAGTGCCTTTCCTAAAGCCATAGGCCAATTGGGGAGATCCCACAGGACTAGGATTGAAGATTAACCCCCCATTTAAGGTGAGGGAACAAAACCACGGTCAAAACCCTTCCTTCTTCCAGGTCACCCAATAATCCATGCCCAAATTCCCCAATCAAAAACAACCATAAGCACCCAATTGCACAATGAATAACATACCTTTTGGGTTGGATTTCCCACCTTCTAACATGTGCTCTTGACAAATGGGCGAAGAAACATACAACTAATGCAGGTGGCAAAGATAAAGTGCCACATCACATCGGCTGCAAGGTGGCTATCAGGGGCTGCTAGCTGGAAGAATATGATTAGGAGAAATGCTCTCTTAGGGGTACCCAATGTTGGTCAGTAATTTTCCCATTCCATATTTATCACTCCCCTTCGTACATTATGAGTCTTATACTCCACCATCCATCTCTGAGTCCACATGACTATGGGTCCACTGGGTTCTAGCACACCCCCTCCCCTTGTCCACATGTTTGGGACGGGCCTGGAAACTTTTCCCTAGAGATTGATGCAGCGAAAAGAAAAGTAAAAAGCATATCGTGACCAAAAATAAGATAAGATAATTTTATTAATGTCCAACAAATGACCATAATAGGTCAACAGGACTATTGGTTACAATGATTACATCATGCAAAGCTGGTGGACCAAACGGTCCCCTTTAGCATTTCTTTTAAAAAGTAGAAAATACATCTATAATCTAAGTAAATGTAAATGTAGAAGCTAGAAGCTCTCAGCTTCGAAACAAAGCACTGTGATGAAGTAGAGAAGGAGAAGAAGAAAATGGGGGAAGGAGTCTCTTGTCCAGTTCGTACTCCTAACATCCAAGGTCGAGAGAAGAAAAGTGAGAGAAGCTTGTCAAAGTCTACTGTCCTGTGGGCATACTGGGCTGTCGCTGCTGTCGCCTAAAGGTTCTAGGGCACCTCCCGGGGTGGATCCAATCTTGGAGCGTTGGTGCAGTCTGGTGGGTCGGCCCCCTCGGGACCGCACTGATTTGGTCTCAGTATCTGTGGGTCGGTCAATGGTTCTTTTGGTGCCCCGTGCTGATGGTAGCGCCTTAAAGAAGTTTGTGATCTTCTCCGTGGTGTCCGATCTGGTGGGGGGCTGAAGAAAACGGGCCCGAAATCTGAAGGCCTCCTGGAGATAAAGTGCAAGGCATCTCGGATCAACATATCTGAGGAAGCTGGTCAAAGTTTGAGAAGACCTGAAGAGACAATGGAAACAATCTCAAATCTCGTAGTAAGTAGGGCATCCGAAGATGAAGTGTGTCTCTGTCTCTATCTCCTATAAGTGACAAAGCTGGCAAATCCTATCTGCCCTATCGATGTGGTGATCTGTCTCCACCCGGAGTCTGTGAGACCCAACTCTGAGCTGCCCGAGGGGGATTCTAAGGGAATGCATCCAATGCTGGAATGTGTGTTGGGGTCTGATGATGAGCCCATCCATGATCTCCAGGCAATGCTTCGCGTAGAAGGCCATTTTTTCGACGCAACCCATTGGGAGGGTTGGTCCATGTAGTCTGAATGTATTGTCTGTAAATATCCTCAATGATTTTATTCAGCTCTTGTTGATTAGGAAGGAGGTGGCCTAGAGCATTCAGAGAGCACTAAAAAGGAGGGAGATGGTCAATCTGGATTCCTGAAGCCTCCAGAAGCTCTATCACACCAGTGTACCAACATTTGGATCGGCCTGTCTGCATACGGGCGATGTTCTCCAAGGAGCAATATGCTAAATATGGGTATCTGTCACGACCCTTCCTCGCGTCTGCCATGCCCTGGAGCTTGTGCAGGAGTGACACTAACCTGAATATCACCTCTAGGCGGAAAGGTTGAGCCCCGAACTCTGCTAGAATGATGTGCTGAGGAACTGTTTGCTTGCACCTAATGAAACAACGCAAAAGGAGGGTCTCGACCCGCTCCGCTGAAGCCCAATCTGACTCTAGGAGAGAGGGACCCCAAATCTCTAAGCCGTAAAGCACTGTGGGGCGAATCAAAGTGTCCATGATGCTCATTTTGGACGAGATGTCCTGGAAATGGTGTTGGAAACACTGCCTCTCTAGAAGGGCTAGGGAGCCATACCCTTTGTTGATCTGAGGCTGAAGGGCTGGCCGCAGGCTGAAGCGAGGCCCTGAAAACTGAACTCCCAAATATGTATAGGTGCTGACAATCTCGATCTCTTCTCCTTTAAATAGGAAGTGGAGGTCTGAGGTTTTCTTGACTCCATTGAAGATAATCACTTTGGTTTTACCCAAGTTCACAGTTAGATGCCTCTGGTCACAAAAATTTGCGAGAGCATCCAGCTGTCTCTGAAGGCCTTCTAGGGAGGAGGCAATAAGGGCAATGTCGTCTGCAAAGAGGAGGATGGAAATCAGGATCTAGTGAAGAAGACACCCATATGTATCCTGGATATGCTCCCGGAGGAAGGACTCAAGCTCATCGATATAGATCCTGAATAAAGTAGGAGAAAGGGGGCATCCTTGCTTGACTCCAATGGTGCTTTGGATGAAATCCGACATTCCGCCGACTGTGCGGAGACAGCCAAGGACAACCTCATAGAGGCGCATGATGGCTGTCAGGAGAGTTGAGGAAATGCCAATCTCTCTTAGCCTCTGGAAAAGATCTTCCCTCGAGACTGAGTCAAAGGCCTTTCGGAAGTCTACAAAGCAGCAGTACACTTTAGAGGATCGATGCCTAGCCTCCTCGATCATTGCACGAAGAGTAAGGATGTGGTCGATTGTCTGGTGGTCTGGGTGGAATCCTGCTTGGCCCTTGGCCCTGAGTTGTCTCTGCTCAAGGAAATGGGAGAGTGTCCTGTGGAGTGCTGTAGCATATAGCTTGGAACCATGATTGTCTTGTAGTTGTTGGGGTCGGAAGTAGGCCCTGACTTGTGGATCGGGTAGATAATGTGGTGTGACCAACCATCCGGAAATCCATCCCGAACCACCTGGTTGAAAAGGTCCACCAGATATCCTACTAGGGGGCGAAGTCCATGCTTGAAGAATTTTGCCTGGAAGCCTTCTTCGTCTGCTGCCCTGCTGCTATTCATTGTCCATATTGCCTCTTTGATATCTTTGTCGGAGAAAAGGTGGCAGGAGGTGGGGCGAACTAACTTGAATCAGAGGCTGCCCAAGAATGTCATACAACTGGGAGGTGTGAGAGAACATTGAGGCAGGATCAAGGTCGACTGGGGTAGGTGAGCGCCGGGAAAGGATGGTCCCCCAGAAATCTTTAGGGGAGCGAAGGAGGAGAGTAGAAAGAACTTGTCTCCTATGGGCAATGAAAAGGCACTTCTTGCGGCGAAGGAGGCGACGGTAGGCTGAACAGAGGTTTGGGTATGTTGGTAAGGAGTTTCAGAATGCGTGTCGGAGGTCCTGATGCATAGACTTGCATTCCTGGTCATACCATTTATTCATAGGGCAATTTCCCGGTTTGCGGGAGGTGGTGGCGGTACAGGTAGAATGGGGGAAGGATTGGAGCGCAGCTTCCCAGATTGCATATGAGAGGCACTGGTATTTGTCCTTGGCGGAGCTGAGAGAGGCGAACTGGGACTCTGATGGGAGTGTCTGTCTGAGGATAGAGGAGAAGAGATCAGGGTCACCCTCCTCAAATCGGAAGGTGGTCCTGGGAGGGCTGCGGGGAAGAGTAGGAGGTGGATTCAGGAGGTCAAACTGCAGAGAGAGTGAGAGAAGTGCATGATCTACGAGAGGGATGGGGGTGATCGAGAAATTTTTGATGTAAGGGAGGAGATCTGTGTTTGCAATAGCGTAGTCAACCACACTTGCTTCGCCTCTAAATGGTTTGCAGGTAAAGAAGTGCGAGGATGGGAAACATGGTAGGCCATTCAAAATTACCAGCTCATGAGATTCTCCCAACTGTAGCAGATATCTCCCATAGGTTGTGGTGGGTCCCAAGTGATCCTTAGAGGTCCGATGCATGTCGATCGTGGTCAGGTCAATCCCCCGAGTGCAAAATATATCCTCTGTCCGGTCGTGTATAGGAGTCTGGAGGTCTTTGGTCCGGGCATTGAAGTCCCCTGTGAGAATGACGTCCCCTACTGCCGAAAACCTGGTGATGTCAGAGTACAGGTCTGTAAAAGGGTCTCCATCTGAGCTATTGTGAATAGCGTAGGAAGACGAGATAGGTGGGAAGTAACAGACTGTGACATAAATGTCTCTCGGAGGTGATGTTCTGGCTCTGATCTGAATCCACATGAATCTGGCATACTCATCGGTCGCGACCACTGATACTCTGCTCCTGAGGCTATCACGGACGAGGCAAGCAACACCCCCTGATCCCCTGACACCTCTTGAACTCCGTGTCTCCTGTCTGCAAACTACGGTCCACTGGTATCCTGTAATGTCAGGGAGAGGTCGGATTGGGCTCGCATGAGTCTCGGTAACCGAGAGGATGTCTTTTGAGCTAAGGGCTTCATAAAGTAGGCCTGGTGAAGACCAGAAGGATCCATTGCCATTCCAGCAGTGAACCAAGAGATCCGTGCCCCGCCTCCTCTCCGCTCGGGCCCGTCATTTGGAGCTACCTGAACGGGATGCCCATCCCGGGGAAAAGGTGTCCCGAATAACTGCTCGAAGGTTTCTAATCACTGCCCATTTCCCTGCCTGTCTTGCTGCTGCAACCTGTTCCCTGACCTGTTTCAATTCAGCTACTTGAGCTCTTGTGAGGTCTTCATCCAAAAACAGTTTATTCGGAAGAGAGAATAACTTCTGCTTGGCTCGGAGTACCCGAAGTCTATCTGAGGAGTCACGGAACCTGAGGAAGAGGGTAGAGTCCTACCCTATCCAGGCTTTGTCCAAGGTTATGTCTGGTATGTCGAGAGTGTCGCATAGAAACCTGTTCCCCAATTCCATTGGGTCCGCTGAGGGGGGAGGTGTAGGGAGTCCTCTTACCTTAAGATTTAATTCTCTTGCTCGTCCGGTTCTTTCCTCCACAAGCTTTGCCTGCACTACTTCCTCCACCACTATGAGCGGAGGGGCCTTGTCCTTTCCTTTGCCCACGTGTGCCCATGTGTTGATATGCGACTCCGTTTCCTGTTTAAAGGACATTTGTTGGGATCTAATTTCCTCTTGTTTGTTTTTAAGATCTCTGATCTCCGCCTGTAAGATCTTTGTCGGAATTCTGCCCCGCACTTTGTTCTTGGTATTCCTGCAGTGTTTTTCTGATAGATGCGTTGTCTCCCTCTACCGATAGAACTCTATTTGACAAAGTGTCGATGTCGGCTCATAGCCCGCGATTTTCCGCCTCTAGGTGTTCCATTTTGCTCATAATTTGTCTAATTTGGGATGTCCAGAAAGCAAAATCTGTTTCTAATGCAATATCGGTGGGGCTGTATACATTCTCACCTTTATTGTGGCACTGTTGTAAGTACTTCAGCGGACCTCTGTTGTTGAAATCTTTGGACAGTGGCGTTTCGGCTTCCCCGGGATCCTTGTTGTGTAGCTGCTCTGTCATGGTTGGAGTAGTTGAATTTTCCAGGGCTGAAAATTTCTAGGAGGTTTTCAGAGGGCCGAAACGTAGACGGCAGTAGACGACAGCAACAATGTGGCGAACGTCGATGGCGGCAGCGATGGCAAAGGTCGACGGCGGCAGACGGCAGCGTTGTGGCAAACGTTGACGCTGCTGTGTGTGGAGCTTCAACCGTTCCAACAAGCAGCAACTTCGACAGCGGCGTGGACGGGTCAAGTAGGGGCGTGGAGCCTCGATGGAAGTCTGCAGAGGAGGTCAAACAGCTCTGTGGCAGCAAGTCGTGGAAGAGTCGAGCAATGGAGTGGACGGGTAGAGCAGTGGCGTGGACGGGTCGAGCAGCGGAGTGGATGGGGTGGACGAGGTCGAGCAGCGGACAGGGTCGAGCAGCGGATGGGGGTAGAGTGGACGGGGTCGAGCAGCGGATGGGGGTAGAGCGGACATTAATATTAGCACGTGGGCAAAAGCCAAGTATGAACTCTATTAACCACAACTAGTGGGTGACCCCATAGGAGAATTTTTCTCCTTGATTTGTCTTCAGCTGACAACCAACCGCCTCTGACAGCCATCAGTGTAGCCAATAAATGTGCCAATTGATATCCGCTGTCTGAGCTAGTCATATGTCCCCTCGCCCATCTGTCAAGAGTGTATGTTTGAAGGTGGGCCATCCAAATCTTAAAGGTATGTTTTTCATTGTGCAATCAGGTGCTTATGCTTGTTTTTCCTTGGGCACATTGGGTATGGATTATTCGGTGACTTGGAAGGATGAAGGGTTTTCACTGTAGTCTTGTTCCCTCACCTTAAAAGGGGGGGGTTAATCCTCAACCCTAGTCCCATGGGATCTCCCCTATTGGCTCATAGCTTCAGCATGGGTAGTACTTGGGAAACATTGATTTTGGTAGCGGTCCCGTTTTCCCATTTCATATTTTTCACTTCCCTTCGCACATTACCTGCCCTTTTTCATCATCTTCCCTCTTTAGGTCCACAAGGCTCTGGTACTCCCCCTCCCCTTGTCCACATGTCTGGGTCGGGCCTGGAATGTTGCCTCGAAAGTTGATGTAGCTAAAAAAAAAAGATTAAAAGCATATCATGGCCACATGAAAATAATATCACAAAATGCAAAAGATGGTCGGGACACTATATGAGCACGTGGGCAAAAGCTAAACATGATCTCTACCCCTTCATTATGGCCTTCACCTTGGTTCCTAGGGCCCCTTAAGTACCCCTTTCATCATTAAGGAACCCATGCATGTCCCAATCCTTGGTGGGCAATGAACTGCCCCACCTTAAGGGGGTAATCACTGCTTATATCATACACAACATGCTCTCATCTCCTGGAGCCCCGAGAAATATAATAAAAGAAAATCAAGAAAAGGCAAAAGGCAAATGAAGAAGGGTGGAAAAACAAAGGCTAGGGTAACTCATGTACCACGATTGCTCCCTCCTACATCTATACACCCAAATATGTGGACATTCCTCATCATTACCACCCTTGAACCCATGGTATTTGGCCTTGAGACCCCTCTGTCCCGATCCACCTCGTCATCATCCACATGACCCCTATTACTTGAAGGATATACCTTGGACATGTCTCTCCCTCTAGGGGTTGGGAACACCTAATAGGGTTGTTTATTAGCCACTCCTACCTAGGGAGGTAACACTATTACATGTTCAAAACCCCAAATTTGGAAGGGAAGCCCATTATGAAGACTCGCTTGTGCCCTTGACTAACAAGCTTGGTTCACTTAATTGCACTAATGAATTATTGTACTTGAAAGTGAGGAGATGCATTGGATCTTATGCATAATTGGCAGGTGGTTTCATCAATGTTGCACGAAGCGGGGATGCGGAAGCATCATTTCCCAAAAATCTAGGAAGCGAAGCATCTACTATATATATATTGTTTTTATATTTTTTGCATTTATATTAAAAAAACATCCAAAATACCAAATTAGTTGTAGAAGATATGGAAGCATGCATTTTTGTACATAAATCACGATAGATATGGCATCCATTGTAAATTAATGATTAACTATTCGAACATCAACCATCTAGAATCTAGATTCCTCTCCTCTTGTCTAGTGTTTGCCTCTACCTTGATTGTTTGGGGATATTAATTAGCATTGCCTGATTTTGACCAAACTACCTAATCCAAGCCTTAAAATATGGTAGAAAAATCTTAACATGCTTGATCGATGATTTTGGCTTCATTGAAAGGTAACTTTTTGCCAAGGGCATGACAAAGGAGTTCAACAATTAACACCACCAACACTAGGGTACATATAGGGTTTGGTGCTCTTGATTAAATGCTAATCACATACCCTCATACATAATATAATCTAATGAAATGCCACAATCCCATTGATCTTGAATTCCTAAAACCTGTTAAGTATGTTGAATTTTGAATAGGATATGAAATTATATTTTCTCCATATGAAGTCTGATGAGGTTGGAACCACTCAAACATCCTGAGTCATTTCATGGTAATGTTAAAAATTTAAGTAAAAGGATGAAAATGAAAAATAAAGGAGAATGTCACTTTTACTTTAAGAATTTAACATTACCATGAGGGAGCATCTAGGAAGCATCTAAGGAGCATCAAGGGAGCACCTTGGGAGTGTCCGGGAAGCCCCAACCCAACTTAAGTCAAAGAAAAAATAAAAAAATTATTTAGAACCCCGTGGAACTATTCATCTCCCTTCGGATCCGCTTGGGATCCGTGTCCAATCCGTCGCTGATCCGGGGAGGATCCGTTGTCGGATTCGCGGTTCGAAAATCTGAAACCGCGGATCGGGCCGAGATGGTTCTAAATTTCTAGGAATTCTCTTCGCCGGCCTGATCCGCAGTTTTGAAATTCCGAATTGCGAATCCAACAACGGATCCCCCACGGATCCGTACGTGATGCAATTCTTGGTTTGGATCCTTGGGGGGGGTGTCATGCAACACTGGGTTTCATCATGGGCTGGGCAACTTAACTGGAGCCCAGGCCCACAAGAGGATCATATTGACACTTGTAGGGGATGCGTTGAGAGCCATGGGGCTCCATCATGTGATAGAGCACTATCTCATATCATGGGCACCTTCAACACTTTTAGTATCTTGTTCATTGCCCCACATTATTCATGAGATGATGCGCTTGGAGGAACATTGCCCGCAATTGGCTTAGCAATGTACACATGGTTTGGCATTTGATTCAAGGCCCAAAGGAGGTTTGTCTCGTCCTTGAGACATGGGAGGGAAAGCACCATCATCAGTACCCTCATTTGCAGCAGTCTACAGGATTATCTTTCACCAGGAGACCCATGAGACTAGTATTTGTGCCCCAGAGCCATTTTGGAACACCACATGATGATTTACATAGAGATTAGGGGGCGACCCCCTTGTCCAACATTCATGGAGCCCTCTCACTCATCATGGCACCTTGAGGACTCAACGGCCCTCCAATGACCCTTCTACATCACTACTTCATCATTTCAACTCACTTATGGATGGCTTCATCACTTTAGTAGCTACTTGGTGGGCTTGTCGCCAAGATTTGTTATTTGCAAATTATGTTATAGTTGTTGGGGCTAATTAGGCTAATTCAAATTAGGAAATGATCATATAAATAGACATAACTCTCATTGTGAGAGAGCATCATCATCACTTGGATAATTTCTCTTGTAGAAAATTTTTGCACTTTTCCTTGGATGCTACTTGGAGATTCTTTTGATGCATTTCGATATCTTTGGAAGCTAAACTTCGATCTCTCTTAGGGCTACTTCTTTTCTATGGTTGGATATATCTCTTGTCATCTTGTAAGTGCTATCTTGTTGAAATTTTGTTTTGGAATAATGTCTAATGTGTGGAATTATTGCAACTAGCTAATTCTCTTGTGCCCCAATTTATTGAAAATAATTGTAAAAGGTTATTTGGTTGTAAATTGCACATGTTACTCATTGAATGACAATAGATGAATGTTCCTAGTGGATGGGATCTTGTTCTTCTTCCATGAAAAACCATAGATATTGATTTGGTAATTGTTAGAGTGGTTTCTAGGGCATCGCTTTTTAGCCTCCTTGAAGACGAGTTTGGCGAATCTTAAACCATCATAGATTCCATAACCCAAGGATTAGGCACTGGTCCATGAACATTGGTGATGACACCCTTGTTTCTCTTTCTTTTCTCTCTAAATTTTTGGCCCCTCCTTTAGAAAACTAGCTAGGGCATCCTGCGGATTTCATTAGAGAAGGGGTTTTGAGAAACTGTTTGGATAGGAGTCTTCCTTAGTGTTTTCTCTAGAGGATCTCAAAATTTGTTTGAGTTCCCACAGTGGATTCTCCATAAATTTTTATGCCCTAGGTGTGCCCTAGAAGGGACCTAGCTTGAATCTCTTAGATTGTTAGCTTTCTTCAATGTCATATGAACTTAGTATTTAGTGAAATAAATCTCAAGAGACCCTTTCTTCTGCTTTACCGTGATCTAATGAAAACTTTGGAGGAATTTCTTCCCATGTATATCCTAAAACCCTAGGTCTAGTGTAAGCCCTAAGTTAGGTCTCCCAAGGATAGCGAAATCCTATTTAAGGTGTCCAATAATCTTGCAAAGCTTCTTGAGAGGTCCTATCTCATCTTGGAGGTCTTGACCTTAGACATACTCGTCATAATTGACTATCTGAAACCCTAAGTGTAGATTTTCCTCCTAGGCCTTTCTTGGAGAGCCATTAGCTTCTTTGAAGCATTAAGCCTTAATTGAGTCTCTCCCTGAATGGGCCCTGTGAAATCTCTCCATAGTTAGTCATTGACATATCCATTTTGAGTGATTTATTCCTACTGGGACTCCTCCCATAGGTGAAAGTCCGTAAAGAGCAGGGGACATTGAGTGAGGTGACATTGGGTCTTTGTCCCATTGTTGTCATTTGGTCTAGTTGTTGTTCCATAGGTTCCCCTCCCAAGGCCTTACTAGATTGTGTGGCAACAAGCTCTACCCCTTATTATGGCTATCACTCGGTTCTTAGGGTCAATGTTGCCTCATCATATCATAAAAGGAACCCTTGGATGTCCCAACCCTTGGTGGGGGATGAACTGCCCCACCACTAAGGGGGTAATCACTGCTACACGTCATTGACAACATGCTCTCATTTCCTAGAGCTTCGAGTAGTAATATAAAGAAAAATCAAGAAAAGGCAAAAGGCAATAAGAGGGGTGGAAAAACCAAGGCTAGTGTAACTTATGCGTCCATGATTGCTCCCTCCTTACATTTGTATGCCCAGAATGTGGATTTCCTCATTATTACTACCCCTTTGATCATGGCATCTGGCTCTAAGACCCCTTGTTCCTCCTATGTTCCATCATTATTAACATGACACCTATTGATTGAGGGATTTACCAGGGAATTGTCTTTCCCCTTAGGTGTCGAGACTCGAGAACACCTAATAAGATTGTCTATTAGCCACTTCTACCTAGCGAGGTAACACTATTACGTGATCAAAACCCAAATTTGGAAGAGAAGCCCTGTATGAAGTGTTAATTTGCTTTCGACTAACAAGTTTGGTCCACTTAGATGCATTAATGATTATTGTACCTAATGGTGACACTAAACATTGTGTGTGATTGGCAAGTGGTTTTCTTCATGGGCTAGGCAACTTAACTAGGGCCCAAGTCCACTAGAGGAGCATTATGACACCCTACAGGTGAAGCGTTGAGAGCCATGGGACTCCTACCACTTGCAAAGCATCATTCCATTCCATGGGCACCTTCAACACCCTTAGCAACCTACACTTTGCCCTACATTATTCATAAGATGATGCACTTGGACTAGTATGCCCCAATCAACATAGCAGTGCGCACATGGTTTGGCAGCTGATCCGAGGCCCAAATGAGGTTTTTCTCACTCCTTGAGACATGGGAGGGCTAGCACCATCCTTTGAACCCTCAATGTTGGAGCAAAATCAGGCTATTCTATCACTAGGAGACCCATGAGAACTATTTTCTACCCCAAACACAAAATTAGGGTCCACACAATGATTTGCATGGAGATCTAGGGGCCAACCCCTAGGACATGATTTTTGGAGCCCTCTTCACTCAGTTTGGCACTAGAGGAGCCCAACGCATGCCTCCAAGAGGCCTACACATGCATGACGTCAACATTATGACCTTCTTGTGGGTGATTTATTATGATTTTACATTGGCTATAAGGTCGGCTTGTGACCTTACTTAGTTCTTGCTGATTATTTTATTATTTGATGGGCTAGTAGGCTAAAATTAGAGATCATTGGACATGTATATATTGGAGAGAGATCATTTCATCTCTCATCATCATCACACTTGGAGAATTCGGACCTCTTGAAGGAACTTGCACTTGCTTCTTTTTGGCTATTGGAGTATCTTGGATGCATTTTGATGTTTGGAAGCTATTTTGGATTGTCTTTGGAGCTATTTCTTTGGTGAATGGATGGATATACTACATGTTATCTTGTAAGTGCCTATTGTTGAAGATTATTATTTTGAATTTGTCTAATGTATGGAATTGCTGCTTCTAGATTATGCTTGTTTATGCCCTAATTTGTTGAAAATTTATTTTGAAAGCTATCTAGTTGAGAATTTCATATGTTACTCATTGTATAACATGTAATTAATGTTCCTAGTGGAAGAATTCCTATAAATCTCCATCAAATTCCATTTTCCTTAGAAGTGGGTAATTGCTGGGAATCAATACCTAGGGCATCAATTTTCGGCCTCCTTAGAAACAAATTTAGCTTATCTTGAACATCCTTGACTCCATATGCTCAAAGGACAAGGCACTTGTCCAAGTCACTGATGACCATCCTCACATTTCGTCCATAAATTCTTCTCTTGAAATTTCAACCCTTTTAAGGGTAGGACGATAAATTAAGGCTTAGAACTTTTAGGGGAGATGTTTTGTGGAGACTTGAGAGCCTAAACATCAAGTGGAGGGTCTTGGCTACTTGACCTACAAATTTGGTGGGCATCCACTTAATTTTTCTCCATAAAATCTCTTGCCCTAGGTGTTTCCCTATGAGGGAAACCCTAGCTTGTTCCTCCTCAACTTGAGGGCTTCCTTGAAGGTTGTATGAGCTTAGTACTTGTTGAAGTATATCTTAAGAAGCCTTTTCTCTCCATTGCCTTGACCTTGGAAACTCCTATACTCGAGCAAAATCAGCAAACCCTAGGTCTTGTGCATTTCTTTCCTAGGTCTCTCATAGAAAGCATATTACTTCTTAGTGAAGCCTTATACCTGAAATTTGTGTCTTTCACAAGAGATGCTAGCCTATCACCTTACACCTCAACCTTAGAATATCTTTCATAGGTGATCTTATCCTACCGAGACCAACCATCGGTGAAAATCCATAAAGAGCAAGGGGCCTTTGCTGTGGTGATAGTGGGCCATTGCCCCATTGTTAGCACTTAGTCTAGCTTCTTGTCTTGTAGGGTTTCCCTCTCCAAGGCATGCTAGATTTTGTGGTAACGAGGCCTATAGGGAAACTCTTTGTGTGCAAAACCTATATTTAATTTCTCCCCTCACAAGAGCAATAGCTAGGGTTTTATAAGTGGATGCGCTAAGGCATCCCCCCTTAATCCAATTAATATTCTCCCTTAGAATCTGTGCCATCAAGATTCCATGGAACCCTTGTTAGATAAGGTGTTGGTCTAGTAGTGTGTTGATCATCATAAAACTTCATAAAAATCTTTTCCCTTTTCTCTCTCCTAGATAGCTAGGGCAGCCACTAGGGAATTAGGTCTGATTTATGCATATAAAGTGTCATTTTGTTGCATGTGGGTGGCTCATAATTTAGGATTAGTCTCCATAATTCATCCACAAGCAAAATCTAGCATAGGAGATAACATGTTGAAAATCATATGTTCTATGCTGTTACAATCACTTCAATCCAAAACTTCTTTATGCTACAATATAAGTTAAGTAATTGTAGATAGAACATAAACCATATAAACCATATGCACAATAGAAGACAACCAAGAACTCAACGAGACACAAAGAAGTTAGGTTAATGACCAGGGCACAACCCGCAAGGGGAAAACCCAACCATATTCTTCTTTTATTAGAATTCGATTGTTCAAGATAGATACAAAGTACAATGAGAGAATGAAGAAGTTCACTCAAATCTGAAGAAGATCTCTGAAAGCAGTAGCTGATGCTGACATTGAATCACTTTGGCTCTCTAAAATCCGCTCTTGCTCTTCAAAACTCTCTCTCTCTCTCTCAATCTTCCTCTAGCCTCTCTGACTCTCTTTCTCTCAAGTTTGAATTCTCCTTTCACAAGCACAAGTAAGTGTGTCAAGTGAGGATGAGAGTCACAAATATATAGGAAGAACAAGGAGGTCGAATTCATGAGGGAGTAACTCCTATGCCTTGAGGAGGAGTTACTCATACCAAAATTGGAGAGTAACTTATGTCAGAAAGGAGGTACACTCTCCTTAGTAACTCATGCCATAAAGAGGGATTACACATGCCTTGAGTAACTTACACCATAAAGACAGAGGCGCACGCATGCCATGAAGAGTGTAACTTATGCATTGAAGAGGTGTAAGAGGAATCTTATGACAAGTCATAAATGCGTGTAAGAGATGTGGAGGAGCATTCAAGAGAGAGGAACACATTCATTTAGGGAGAGAGAGTGAGAGAGTTATGAGTGCCATCAGAGAGAGAGAGAGATGGGGTGGATTGATTGCCAAATAGGAGAGGTGACATGTATTTCTCTTTGAATAATATTATTATAGCATCATAAGGATAAAAATATTAATAATATTGATGATTAAATTAAAAATTAAATAATTGAGATTGATTAAGGACAAGTTAAGTGATTTTCCATCATCTATATATGATTACGAATTGATGGAAGGTGATTTACTATTTTTGGAAAGTCATGGTTGCAAAGATAGACATGGCTTTCTATTTTTAGATAATCACTCTAGAAAGGTCAGAAATTAAATTTTATTCAAGGAAATTCATCCCATAGCTGCCAATTTTCAACATAGCATAACATACCTTAACAAGGCTGTTGTCATCCATTTATCTTGCTGTTTATGTATATTTAACAGTCATAAAACAATTTACCCTAGTCAAACCCTAACCTCTATTTGAAGGCCTTGTCCCATTCTTGTTGAAGATCATTTTAAGGCCTTTTCTAAGGCTGCTATATGACATTGAATGCCATATTATTGAAGATCATCCAAACCCTAACTTATAGCAGCCCATCTAGTGGTTTGGGTTCATAGCACTTGAAACTTAGCATAGAAAACCTAGGTCATCTTTGGCCCTGCCAAGTACTTTATCCATCTTTAGACCTTCAAAAACTTATCACCTTGAGCCCTAGTATTAGAATATCCTTATAGGTGATTTAGGGAAGCCTCCCTTGTGGTTTAAATCCCACTAAAGAGCAGGAGGAAGGTTGCTGAGGTGACAGTGGCAACCCTTCCTCTTTGTTGCCATAAGGTCTGGCCCCTCACCCAATGAGGCTTTGCACTGGGCCTGCTAAATTTTGCGGCAGCAAGGCTTACAGGTAATAAAAAACTTCTCAGCTTGAACCCTGTCAACAATGTGAATATTACATTTGTTTCATTTACTTCAATAATGTATGATGGTGTTTCCCTTCATGGCTATGATTGCATAAACTGCTGCCTTCTGGTGTTGAGTGATCTTCATATCCATGATGGCATGGCCATATCAAAGTTGGACAAAGTAGAGCAATGGATATTTCCGAGGTTTTTAATGCAAGACCCCTATAAAATAGGCTTTGGATGGATGTCAGCTGTCCTTTCTTTTAAACCTAAACGATGTTAGTCCATTGGATCAAAGCAATTTTTCAATTTGTGGTTATTATCTCTGCTACTACATAACCTATGTTGGAAAATTCACTATCTTCAAACTAGATTGTCTTTGTATTCTAAAAATGTTCTATCAAATTGATCAAATGGGCTTTATGTTTGAGCATTGTTCGTGTCCTATAAAATAGGCTTCAGTTGGATATAAACATATTCCTTTTAGACATAAATCATAAACGATGTAGTTTGCTTTCATATTCTATTGTATGAACGCAATTTTTCTATTTGTGCTTATTAACTCTGCTGGTGCATAGCCTATGTTGGATAATTCAGTATCTTCGGACTATGATCTTATAATCTAAAAATCTTCTGTCATATTTTTCAGTTGGACTTTATGTTTAAGCGTTGTAGTTCTGTAAAATATGCTTGATAAATTGCTAAATAACAGCATTGTTGCATGTTTTTCATTGGTTATTTTATTTTGTGTAGAGAGGGGAGTATGAAGAAACCATTGGTTCATGTCTTATATTTTCTGAAAGTGGTAAGACTGTGTCTTTTGATTTTGGTCTTATTTGCATTCAACCTTTATTTATTAGAGAGATATTATTATAGGGTGCTGAATCTGCTGATAGTCCTTGCTTTTAATTGTCAAAACCTAATAAAATTTTCTATTCCCTTATTTTTCACACTTCTAGGCAAAAAGGCACAAATCATACAATTGTCTCCTTGATACTGAGTTGGATGGGTAATTTGATGGAAAAAATATTTCTCAGTTGAATATAAGAAATAAAATGGACTCATGCATATACAGTCAGACCAGTCACAGTTATAGAAGAGGTAAAAATTTGCATGCAGTTGGATTTGTACTGTACACGTTTGTGCATGCACCTTTAAATTGAGTCCACTCTCTGCCATTTTCAAGAGGAATACATGCTAAGCGCCCATTCTTAAGTCTTCTTTATGCATGCTAGGCTAGTGATCCAATGCTTTATTCCTGATTTAACTAACAAGAAAACCAGTCCTAAATCACAGTGCCTTTGGAATTTTTGGTTTCCACAGTATGTTTTTCAATCTGTATGTTTTACTATTCACGTTGAAGACAATCCTGACTTTATCCTTTAAATTCCATATAACATAAATGATAATAGTGCTTTTTGTTTAAATCAGACGACATGATATGCTAATTAACCCGCAGATTTGCATCATTGTGATCCATTTTCTTTGCACAGGTTGTTCCAAAGTCAGAGTTGATCCTGTTGCACATTTTTGAGCAGTTGTCTGAGTTTGATTTTCCATGATCAATTGTGCCTTCATAGTTTCATGCGGATTTTGTGATGTATCATGATAAGACAAACATTGTGATGATGCATTAGTTGTATTTGTACTAGGCCATGCTTATTGCTCTATGTAAAGTGTTTTTTCACTTAGGTGGTTCTCTAGACCCTTGTGGTTGGTCATGGCATGTCCTTCTAAAATCCAATTCAAGGCTAATCTTGCACTTATGGCTCATTCTAACCATCGTATTGAGATCACTTATGGTCAAGGTGGGTGTGCAGGGTTCTTGGGAATGGTCTCTTAGGACACATGGCTTAGAGTTCACCTAGGTTTTTTCACTTTACCCTTTGTAAAGTTGTGCTATGTTGCTGTAAAGGTTGCTTACTTAGAGCACACTTTTTTATCATAAGCATAGATCTATGTATGTATGTCACACTTTGGCCTAGGTAATTTTTTCCCTCACACTTTGGCAGTGATGTGGCATGTATTCAATGTCTTACATCATGAGAGGCACCCTAATGTGGAGCGCCCTCCCCCTTATACATGTTTTTATGCACTTTGATGATTGAGGGCCCCTCCCTAGGAGTGCTTAGCCTTTTTGAGGGCTATTTCAATGCATGATGGATGATTAGAGGATGACTCACCATCGTCATTGGAGTGCTTCCTCTCTTGGCACATATTTGGAGGCATACATCACCATTTTTGAGGAGCCTCCCCCTTCTTCACGGGGTCATTGGCTCTCCCCTTGGACATGGAGCTTGTTTTGAGGAGGGTTTTGACCTCACACTTCATGGATGTGACTGCTGGCATGTTAGAGGGAGGTTGTTGCACCTTAGAGACTGTTTGTAATATCCTTGGGTAATTTAGGGCCAAAATGTTTGGGGAATTTGTTTTATAAAATTTGTTTCATGAATTCTTATTCTATAAACATCCAAACATTGCACATCTCACACAATAAAGTACCAGCAAAATTATAAGAATTGTGATGTAAAAGCCCATAAAAGCTACAACTCTGACAATAATTTATTGATGAGAATTTCAGGATGAAATTACATAATTTTTTAGGGTAGCACCTAGTGAATCAACCCTCAGATTGCTTTCCATCAAACTGCTGATTAATATGACTCTTCAACTCGGGAATTCAACGTGATTTGTTAGCAGCTATTTGGCCTCCTCACTGATGCCAATCATTCTCTTGCAAATTCGATCAGGACACTTGGAAATTTTTATCTCCTATTGTCAATGACCACGGCTTTGCCAAAATGACAAGAGTGCCACCACTGCACATGCTGAGGTCTCCTTAGCATATCGGCCTCATGTACCCTGCCTTTCACAGTGTGAATTCGGCCCTTTGCTAGGTAGCAATATGCACAACAACTGGCCCTTTATTAATATCAATATGGCTTGCTTTAGCTGAAAGGGCATGCTACAAGTATACTCGACCCTTCTAGAATAAATCGACATGAATAGCACTCGTCCTACAAATAATATCAATTCGGCTTGCATGGTGATGACACTCAACTGTAATGGCACGCTACAGGCCCCAACATGCACAACCCGTACCTGCAATTAATATCAATTTGGCCTGCTCGATGATGACTGTAATGTCCCAAACGGGGGAATTTTGGAACAAACCTTCAAATCAAATTCTCAATCACATAACAGGAAATTGCCATGAAACCCCAAACACCAGAAATTTGACTGAAACCATAAATTGCATAAAGACCTCATTAAAAATCACAACATGAGGAATAATGAGAAATGCAGTAACCAAAATCCAGCTTTATTATATATAGATAGATGCCAATACAATAGCTGGGAATGACCCTCCAGTGTCCAAATTGAATCAGAAAAACAATCACTACACCTGTGGATTCTGAATAAATCCACCAAGGGGAGATGGGTGCTTGCCAATGTCTCTTAATCACCTGAGGGTTTTCGTCTTGTGGCTACCAATGGAGTAGAGAACCATGTTCTCAACCTCACATACAAGAAACAATATCAACTCCAAGATGTCCTCCAATGGTCTCCTCCTCCTCTTTTATAGATCTGATGGACCCCTCTAGAATTTTCTATTTTATTATTACTTTAGTCATGGAGCACTTTTCCCTCTTTTATTTTAATTAAAATATTCTTTTTAATGTGGGAAAAGGGTAAATTGACCACCATGTCTCCTCAGGTCACTAAAACTCCCATCTAAAACTTCCATCATGTAGATATTCTCGTTCCAGTTCCAATGAGCTATTACACTCAGGTGTTCCATGAATTAATATTCCTGGAATGCAACCTCGAGCATAATTAATTAAGTTATGCCTAGTAATAACATTGATGTTTGAAAGTCGTCAGAATGCAATAGAACGAAAGGAAAACTGTGTTGATGATGGAATATGCCAAGCGAATTACTTCAAATCCCATAAAAACTCCTCAAAACTCCATCGGTACCGCTGGTGACATAAACCTACTCCATTGACCTGACCGTCCCCTGTCCTGGAAATCCACCTTGGCTGTACTATGAAGAAGAATAAAAATGGGGACATGCCAGTCCTCTTGCCCCAAGATTGCTTGCCCTCAATCAATCCAAATCTGTGGAACAATCTGGTGGCCCAACGTCACTGAGACCCAATGCTCGGATCCCATACGAACCACTAGTCCATGTCATGTCTCCAAGCTATCGAAACATGACTGGATCCTCCAATACCCGGATCCCATGTCCATCCTTGACTCAACCTGCTGTCAGTGGATCCACCTGGATCCCAATGTCACCAAGAAGGAGCGTTAATGCTCCATGGCTCCTGTTGTCTTGTAGCCCCGACTGTGAACGCTGCCTCGCCAATTGTGTACCATCTCATCACCTCTCTCCAATCCAATCCTTGGCATACGGTATACCCCAAGGTCAGTCTCACCATACTGATGCTGTGCTGAGATACTGATGATTGGCGAACCCACATTTTGCTGCCGACAAGAGTATAATATCCCCCACCTCTAAGGGCTCCTGCAGTCCATTGCTCTCGACTAAGAATGATACTCCATCAATAGGATACCAATTCACGATCTCCCGCCAATCTATGTCATGGACTCATGTGTAAGGAACAAGTCTACTATGCTGATGTTAGTCCATGCTCAACTCATGCTGCCCTATCTGGTTGGTCATTAATACCCACGAGAAAGTTCTGCCTCTCTCCCTGTAATGGGTACAAGCAATGTTGCACGAAGCCCCCCCCCCACGGTTCCAAGCCCCGAAGCGCGTCCCGTACAGAAGCGCCGCTTCCGAAGCGCTGAAGCGCACTTTGTACGACGCTTCGGGCGTCGAAAGCGTGGCGCTTCGGAGGAGGAAGCGTACGCTTCCCGTACGCTTCTGAAAAAGCATTTAGAAAATTGTTTTTTTTTTTTCAATTTTTTTTTTTTAATTTTATGTGAGTTTGCTTGTTGGGGGTGGGTCCACCTTGGGTTAAGGTGACGAATGAAGGCAAAAAAAATATAAATATAGCAGATGCTCCCTCATGGTAATGTTAAATTCTTAAAGTAAAATTGACATTCTCCTTTATTTTTCATTTTCATCCTTTTACTTAAATTTTTAACATTACCATGAAATGACTCAGGATGTTTGAGAGTGGTTCCAGTCTCATTGGACTTCATATGGAGAAAATAGGATTTCATATCCTATTCAAAATTCAGCAGACTTAACAGTTTTCAGGAATTCAGGATCAATGGGATTGTGGCATTTCATTAGATTATATCAAGTATGAAGGTATGCGATTAGCATTTAATCAAGAGCACCAAGCCCTATATGTACCCTAGTGTTGGTGGTGCTAATTGTTGAACTCCTTTGTCACGCAGCACACCCTTAGCAAAAAATTACCTTTCAATCAAGTCAAAATCATCAATCAAACATGTTAAGCTTTTTCTAACATATTTTAAGTCTTGAATTAGGTAGTTTGATCAAAATTGGGCAATGTTGACTAATATCCCTAGACAATCGAGGTAGAGGCAAAGGCTAGACAGGAGGAGAAGAATCTAGATTCTAGATGGTTGATGCTCGAATAATTAATCATTAATGTACAATGGATGTTATATCTATCTTGATTTATGCAAAAATATGCATGTTTTCATGTTTTCTACAATTAATTTGCTATTTGGGATGTTTGTTTTGAGTATAAATGCAAATATATATATATATATATATATATACATATATATATATACATATATATATATATACATATATATATATATATATATATATATATATATATATATAGCAGACGCTTCCGCAGACGCTTCGCTTCCTAGATTTTTGGAAAATGACGCTTCCGCGTCCCCGCTTCCAAAAAACGCTTCCGCTTCGCCCCCGCTTCGTGCAACATTGGGTACAAGTAGCCAAACCGTGCTGCAAGCCTTGTCTATGTACTCCTGGAGAGGGCTGCTTCTTGAAAATGTTGCAGCTCGGCTAGCTGCCACTACACCTGTTTGCACCTCATCAATGGGTAGACCCAAAGATGGATGCACTGCCATCTCCCTCGCCTGATAGGAAACTCCACGCTCCTCCAATCCACCAATCTCCTGCCAAACTGTCCTGTCATACTCCAGCATCTCCTGAGGACAAGTGTCAGCGAACATCGTCACCCTGCCAGCTGTCTGTACATCTGTCTGCTCCTCATCAACGACTGACCCCAAGGGTGGCTGCTCATCCTCCATCATCACGGGTTCAATATGAACCTCCAACTAGCTCTCCCAAAAAGGCTCATCATGCATACTGTGTGCCTCATCCTCCTTAGCTGACTCACACTCCATCATATGCTTCTCATTGTATGAATCTGGCTTGATGTTAATGACTCGACATGACTCTTGCTCCTCTACACATGGATTAATATTTGGGTTACTGTCATCAACTCCATATGACTGCTCGTGCTCCTCTAAGGTATCATTGTATGAACCCATGGACTCGTCCAACGAAGAGTCCTCATC
Organism: Pinus tabuliformis; assembly: GCA_031772625.1. Classification (NCBI taxonomy): domain Eukaryota; kingdom Viridiplantae; phylum Streptophyta; class Pinopsida; order Pinales; family Pinaceae; genus Pinus; species Pinus tabuliformis. The sequence continues at coordinate 597,465,247 of CM062820.1, forward strand.
CTGATAGACATAAAGAATATCTCCCTGCTCTACCACTGTCATCTCCTTAGTGTCACTCAAGCATGAGTTGTCAGGTCCCCAAGGTCCTTTGCAGATGAAGCAAAGTCCCTTCCTCCTCATCTCATTCTTGCTGCATGAGCCCCCAAACCTGAGCTGCTCCTCCCTGGTCAACTGTCTCCTGAACAACCCAATGTTCTGCTCAACCAACCTCTCAGCTAGACCATAAGCAACAGGTGAGACCAACTGCTCTCTCCTCCAAACAAACAACAATCGAGACTGCAACTCCCGACAGATGGCATCACGACCTCTCATACATGAGGACAAGATGGACTGCATGTGTGCTATGACTCTGTTAGGATGATGTTTCCTAATGCTAAAGAAGCATTGGAACATTTATAGGATCAAATCGTCATACTCCAGATCAAACAGGATCTCATAAGTCCTAGTCATGGCCATGCCTCCTAGAATATCAAGCTTCTTCCCAAGGGTAGAGCCTGCACTGTCATCCAAGTCCTGAAAAGTTTATACTTTCAGCCTGAAAATTCTCCTCATAACATCATCATTGTAAGGAGCTATAGGGGCAGTTAGTCTCATGATGTGACTAAGACAAGATGCAACTGGAAGTCTAACCCGTTCACAAGGTTCCTCCAAGAACTTGTGTTGTATGAGAGCAAGCATCACTGGTTTTAGAGCCCAAATTTTTTTCTTCCCTTCTAATTGGTTCACTTCGGAAAAAAGTGCATCTAGTTCATCAAGTTTGGAAAGAACCTTCCATGTGATTTTCATGCGTTTTAAATCTACTCCAAGTGCTTATATTTTGTGCCCAATCTCCTGCTCTCTCTGCAGGTCCTTTGGCGGTTCTTGCTGGAGAAGGTTGTGGATCCTTTTTGAGAAAGGTTTGCTGTTTTGTGTTGATTTTTGGTCCAATGATGCATGTTGGTTTAAGGCACCAACCTTTGTATTGTTTAACTTATTCAGGTTTGTCATTAATTTCTCCATAGCCGACTTATACACAATAATGACTGGACGTTGACAGTATATAACTATACAAGACACAAGCAACAATGGGCACACAAATTTACTGACCTTACTTGCTCAGCAATGTCAATACTTGACTCCACTATACACAACAAACATATCCTCATACTTCACTCAGCCATTAGCATATTAATGCTCGATATTCTGCAACATATGACTCATCGTACAATGATCATGTCATGCATCATGAGACAATCACAAGCGTTACTTCTAACAACAAAATTTCTGCATAATACTCAGTCAAACCTGATCTATGAATTGCTCAGAAAATACAAATATGTTTTCTTAATGCTGATATAATAATACCAGATTTGAGAATGAGCAAAGTTATAAATCAATTAGTGAAGAAAACAAATGTAGGGAACTTGGAATATATACTGCCCCAGAGAGTTTCAATAGTCAGTTCCAGCAAAGGGCCCCTATGATGCGTTCAACCTTCAAGAAATACATTCTAGTCCACAGTCCTCCAATCAGTTACACCCGACAGCGCCGACAAGAAGAGATATGTTGTTACCATACTCGAACCAGCCTCAAATTTTGTCTTTTATTAGCAGGAATGCTTAGCTTTCACACCCGAAGACTTTGATTTGCTCCATATACCATCCCATGACCCCACGGTAGTCACGCTCAACAAAAAAATGAGGAGGAATCGTGCTAGAGAACTCGACCCAGCTATGAACTTAATAAGTCGGCCACTAGGAAAAGAGAAACTTCGCCTCCCGTACAACAATTATTTTTTTGGACGTCTAACCCATTGATGGAAATCACAATGTCACGCATCACCTCCAACACACCAGTGTTTGGATTTTGGTCGACGTGGAGAAAACTCGGCTCCTGGTTGATTAATTTCTCCATTGGCCTGATTGATTGGATTTGCGTTGAACATCAATTGATAGTAGTGACAACTGTGATGGTAATGGTGGCCTTCACTAATGCGGCAATTTGATGGCTTACGTTGACAACAATATGAATTTGGGTTCCCCAACAATTTGTCTCGGCTTGCTTACTTCAACGTATAGCATTACGCATAGCTCCTTTGGAATCTGGCAACAAAATTTGCTGCTCTTCGATGTCGCTCTGACTTGGCTATTATGACAATTTTTTACAGTGCCCAAACTTTGTCGATCACACTTCCTTAATGCTTTCCGTCGCAATACCACAATCTTGCCTTCGACGTCCTGTGCAGCCTGCACTCGCTTGTAGAGCTCCGATTTGTTTCAGTACCCCTTTCGACACGCTAATTTGCATTTATATCGGAATTGATACGCTGGGTGCACATTGATGTGAACTCCTTGCCGACAAAGCCAATCTAAACAAATTGCCCGTTCCTTTGTCGCTCAGCATTTCGACCCCCACGTCATCGATTACCTTGAAATTGATCCATTCCTAGCCAGCTGTAATGTTCCAAACTTAAATAAATAGTGATATGCAAAGCAAAAGCAATTTACAACACAAAAATTTTAAACAATCAGCAAATGCTCATAAAAACTCTGGAATTAAGAACTAGCTGAGCCATTTTATTAATCAATGGAGCAAGTACAATAGTATGGAGGAATGCACCTGGGCTTGCCTCAATGGAAAGCGTGACAGAACCCAGGTGATAATACAATGATCTCAAATGCTGGAAATGACTGCTCCTCTAATGCTTTGCATTGCCTAGAAAACTTCATTGCTGCCTAGAAAGGGATTGCAAGAAACTCCTCCTCCGGTGCTCAGAAAATGATGAAACTTCAGACACAAACTCCTTGGCCAAAACCCACGAAAACCCAAAAATGGTTTGGCCTGATTTGGAATTCCCAAAATTGACCCCCAAAGGCACTATTCAATCCCCAACAATTCTACACTGTCTGCTGCAAAGATACGGCTAAAGACCCCACTTCCGGTGCTCAGAAAATTATGAAACTTTATATTTGGGATCCTTGTCAAAAACCTAGAAAAACCTAGAAAGGATTTTGGTTGGTTTAGACTTTTGAAATTCGACCCTCTTGGAGCCCAACCTCAGCTGCAATTGCAAAACCCGGCCTGTTGGAAACTGCCTGTAAATCCTCTTGGAAATGCCCCCAAAGTGTTGCGTTGACCCTTGTTATCCAATCCTTGACTTCCTAGGTGAGCTCTTGGCCTAAGACATCTGCTCCTAAGCTCCACAAAAAACCACTGAGTGACCTCTACGCTGTCCGCTAGCCCAACAATTCGAACTGCTGGAATGCTGGTTGTAAAACTCAGCAAGAATGCTAGTCTATTGCTGCTGTCTCAGCGCTTTAACTCTCTAGCAAACAATCTGATCTCTGCTGACCTCTATCTCCCTCTGCGTATTCTCTGGTTGCCCAGAAATATGCACTTCCTACTTTGCGCTAGTTGGTGGTGCTATGTCACTGCCCCGAAACTCCTGAAATCCTTGTAGAACTACCTCTCTAGGGCGGGCACGGATGGTCCCCCAAAGTAGAGGTTGAATCTCTCGCTTGAGAGATTCATGGCTAAACAACTGGTTCACTCAGCTAAATAGCAGAGTGAAGAGTCATGTGATTTTGTTTGCAAGATGTATGAATGAATCCCAAAATGAGAGCTGCTCCCTCCTTATAACTCCTTGGGCCTCCCTTGCCTCATGTGGGCCCCTCCATCCACCTATTCGACTTTCCCTCCAAGCTATTCAAATGGGCCAATTCAAATTCCCATGTGGGTGGCCCCCACATTCCACTAGCAACCAAATTAAGTCGAATTGCCTCCTAAGTCCCTAAGTCGAAAATGATGGGTTCTCTTCCTTAGCCAAAATTGTGCAAAATTGTGTAGCAGCACCCTGTTACAAATGTGTTTGTGTAACGAATAAAATATATAAATAATATAAATATAATGTAAAAGATAATAATCATAAATAATAGTTAAGTTAAGCTAATAATTAAGTTGAAGAGGCATGTCTAATAGAACATGACTCTTCATGAAGAGACGCTTGCGTGATATATAAGCAAGCCTCTTGTTCTCATTGTAAATCATTATCATTATCATTCTTATTCATTTTAATATATAATATTTATATCTTCATGGATATCTTGATATTCCAAGTATTCTGGAGTAATTAATCTTAAGAAGGAACTTTGTTCGCTTCATTTGGTATCAGAGCCACGTTTGGCTGATCACCAGGCCTTTGGCTATCAACCTATCATCAACCTTGTTGCTGTCATAATTGAAGCGTTTCGCTATATATTGGGAGATTCTCCATTTTTTAGGCCTTTGGCCATTAAAAAAAAAAAAAAAAATTAACCAAAAAAAAATATAAGTAAATAAAATAAAAAGAAGAAGAAGAAGAAAAGTAAAAGAAAAAACAAAACGGATACAAAATCTCATACCAAGTATATTTAAAGCTTTTTACGTGGAGAAGCCCGTGGTTTTAAAAACAACCCATGGTAATTGCCCATGGTATTTTAAAAAGTTAAAGGAAAAAAAAGAAAAACAAAAAACAAAAGGAATACGTTTTACTTTTTACGTGGAGAACATTTTAACGGAGGTTTTAAAAACAACCCATGGTAATAGCCCATGGTATTTTAAAAGTTAAAGAAACAAGAATAAAAAGCTCTTACGTGAAAGGTAAATATCTTTTTACAGGATGTTTTAAAAACAACCCATGGTAATAGCCCATGGTATTTTAAAAGTAAAAGATATTTTGATAACATTGGAGAAAAAAAAAGTGTGATCTAAATAATTTTAATCGTTCAAATCTAAAAATTTTGACCGTACCAAGAGTCGCGTCTCATCCAAATTTTCCGAGAAAAAAATATTATTATAATTATAAAAAAGGATACTATATAAGCCTTAAGTTACATATAAAAGGAAAAGTGGGTCTCAAAAAAGTATATATAAATTTTATATAATTATATTTTTATAATATATATAAATTATTATTATATAAATTTTTTATTAAAAGAGCAAACCAAAAAAAAGAAGAGGAAGAGGAGAATATTTGAAAAATATATATAGGAGAAATAAGTGATATTTTATAATAAAAATAGCTCCAGTTGACATATTGTTTACGTAAAAACATCAAGGAAAAAATGGAGACTAGTAATGAAAGGTTTCCTGAAACCCGTAGTACATGTGTTCGCACACTATTTAACATCAAAGGATCACTCGCAGGAAGAGACATCATAATCTCTATCAGTCCTACTGAAAGAAGTAATTATGTTAGTCCTAAATGTGCTAATCAATTGGTGATTCCTGAATCAAATATAGTTGAAACAAATTTAATTGGCAAACAATACGATATAAGCAATTTACACCTAAATATTGGAGATTATACTTTTACCTCACAATTCACCGTGCAAACCCTATCTTTTAACGATAGTGACATTGTTTTGGGATCACCATGGATGAAAACTCTAGGTTCCTTTATTCTAAATACTAAGAAAAAGTTTTTAACATTTTCTTACAAGAAGAAGAAAATAACGCTCAAAGATGTTACACTGAAACCTAATTCAGTAACGCCAGAAGATATATTGGATATTTCAAAAGTAATTTCTCAAGAAGGTAAAAAAGTATTACAAAATATGCAAAATGAAATTGACAAAATCATTATTGACAAAAATGAAGAAGTTTCTTGACTTAAAAACCATAGTGAAAAATTGCTGACGCAAATTAAGATACTAAAGAAGGATAAGAAGTCATTAGAAAACCGGGTACAACAACTTATCAAGAAGGAAGCATCAAATGTATGAATTCAAGTTGATGACAAAACAACACATACCGATTCAGTGAATGTCACAGCTCAGGAAGAAGACAAGCAAGTTGAAGAAAAGACGAGTGTGGATGTTGCAACTCAAACGATGAACATCCCCAATGAATGTTTCATAACAAACTCAACATCTTCGCCAGAAGAAAATATAAAAATTGTCGCATGCCCAGTAAGGAAAAATCAAACAAAAAAGGTTCCATATCGGCATCCGAATCATGAGAACAGACGAATCAACCATGCTACATATTTGAACAAGTCAGAACCGAAACAACAAACTGATGTTCCGGATAATAGTGATGTAATCTCAATCCAGTCTTATGCTAACAAGTCGTCACAAAATTCCAGTGATCAGAATGCTATACAGAAGATTAATCTGGGATGGTCTGATCCCTTCTCGGTGCGACAATTTTGTTTGTCACTAAGAAGATCATATCAACTTGTATCGACAAGGATGACTATTCCAAAACAGAAAGACTTTCAAAGCCGAAAAAGAGATCAAGCTTTTTTTCATCGACAAGCTTTGAGGACAAAGCTTTTTGAGGAAGGAGGCAATGTAACGAATAAAATATATAAATAATATAAATATAATGTAAAAGATAATAATCATAAATAATAGTTAAGTTAAGCTAATAATTAGGTTGAAGAGGCATGTCTAATAGAACATGACTCTTCATGAAGAGACGCTTGCGTGATATAGAAGCAAGCCTCTTGTTCTCATTGTAAATCATTATCATTATCTTTCTTATTCATTTTAATATATAATATTATATCTTCATGGATATCTTGATATTCCAAGTATTCTTGAGTAATTAATCTTAAGAAGGAATTTTGTTCGCTTCAGTTTGAGAAGGGACATGACAGTCCTCCCTCCCAAATGTTGCTTGCCCTCAAGCAACCTCAAAGCTGGGTGCTCCAATATGCTCATCCTCCCAGGTGGCATCCTCATCCGACAAGTTTTTTCAACGCTCCAAAAATCGCTTGTCCTCAAACAATCCCTGAATGAGCATCCTCTCTAACTGTTGCTCCCCACTGTCACTGCAACATGTGCTAGGGTCCCAGATGTGCCACTGAATCGTCCCTAACCTCAGCACTGTCCTGATATGAAAGAATCCTTCAATACTAGGATCCCAAGCCATCTTGTCCAACATGAAGCTCCCCTCGCTCCACTCATTATCCTGCCTGGTGCAAGTACCAGAAGTCCCTTGCTCCATTAGTGACTCGCTAAAGCCCAATGGAAGATCTGTATGATCTCCCCCTGCAGTAGCTGGCGCATCCCTCAAGGTTATTGAGCTGTGGCTCCCCAGTTCCCTGCTAGTCCCAGAGTGGTGCCAGCATGCTGATGCTGCGCTACTCTGACTATGTCATACTCCCCATCATGCACAGACAATATCCTCGTCTCTTGGAACTCGGTGGTAGAATACTTAAAGAGGCGAGACACATCCTGCCTGGGCATCTCAATGGCACCAAGGCCTACCCATCCAAATCTAACTCCGAACTTGTGCAACAATAGAGAATGTTTGCCTCCCTATATGATGAAATCCTCTGTGAACCCGTCATCCCAAGAGCGAACTATATCACTCTCTGCCACGATTCCGCTCATCACGAGTGATCTATTGATCAATTGAATCCCTGCATTCCATAGGCCGATCTGTTGCGGCATAGCCCTGACAACCGATGGAATCTCTTTGGCCCTCATCTCTAGTCCCTGCATGCCACCCATATATAGGCTCCATACATCATGAACTAATCTGAGGCATGCTAAGCTTCCGGTGCCTGCCACTGTGTAGTACTGATGACCACTGGAAACCACGTGTGCCAAATAGCTGCCCCTTGAATGCAACCAATAGATGGGTATCTGATGTTGATTTGGGTAGCATCGGATGTGCTCTAGCCACAAAAATTGGTGGAGAGGCTAAAGCACATGAGATCTCCAATACCCAAAAATGGTTTGGGCAAAATCTAAATAGTTTGGGAAATATTAAAATAATTACTATTTTTAATGGAGTTCCTAAGTCTAAACTTAGGGAAAATAAAATGTTAATGTGAATTAATATCAAACTATGTTAGAAGGGTCCAAAAGTCATGGATCAAGCCAGAATTAATCTTAGCCGTTGATTAGGGACTTAATCTCGGCCGTTGAATTGTCAATGAGAAAAGTATAAGAGGAGGCTTGAGGGTCACTTGGAGAACACATCGAGTTGATCAAGATTTCAATTTTCTGGGGCAGGGTTTGCTGAGGAAGTCGAAAGAGTGATCAGAGTTGCAGCTGAGGGGCAGTGAATACAGAAGCAGAGAGGCAGAGAGGGTACCGAGAGAATCAGCGCAGAAGCCAGGAGAGAGGGACGCAGAGCCAGCCAGAGGCCACGCAAAGCCAGCTAGGGCCCACGCAGAGGCAACCAGGAGTTGCGCAGTGCCTCAGAGAGCCAGCATGGGTGATGCAGAGGCTCTAGAGGCTGACGCAGTGCCTCCAGAGGTTGACGCAGGGGTTATTGGGCTGACGCTGGGCCAGGAAGGGCTGACGCAGTCCCTAGAGGCTGACGCTGGGGTTTTCGTGGGGCAGATTGGAGCTGGGAGTTGTCAGAGTGTTTATCCGGGGTTTCAGCCGGAATATCTACTTCCGAGTAGAGAGGTACTACTACCAAGATTATTCTCTGTTGGGTGAGCCGGTTTTGGCACCCAGATTGTATTAAAAAACTGCATAATAATAAAACCCTCAGATAGCTGCACCGATTTTCCTGCATTGGGTTTTTCTGGGGACATTGGTCCAAAAACAACGGTGTCACTTGTGTGCTTGTTTTGTTTCCTTCAGTTGATGATCTGTAATGTGTTGAGCATGTACTTGTATTTATTTTCAGTATTTACATGGTAAATAACTTGTTAATTAATCAGAACAAGTAGGTAGAAATAAATCAGGAAAGTACATGAAGGGTTTCTAATAGTTAGAATTAGAAATTCCAACATGGTATCAAGGCGTGGTTGCAGATCACAGGAGAATTCAGGACATCAACCGAGTAGAGTAGCAGCAGCAGAAAACAGCTGTCCCGAGTGACAGAAGCTGTTCCTAGCAGAGAAGTAGCAAGGAAGGGGTGACGCAGTGCCTGCGTCATCAAGTTTGAGCCAGGAAGAGGATCAACGCAGTGGCAGAGGGAAGCAAACTTGAGCTATGCAGTGCTCGACCATCTTTCTCCGTTAGGAAGGATTGACGCCCATGGCCAAGAGGTGCGAATTTTGTTGGTGTCGGGATTACGCAGAGCCTAGAAGCTCTAACCTTCAATTTGCTAGAGCTTAGGAGGTTGTGGGTAAGTTGCAAAGTGAAGCTGGTGGGGTACTGTAGTCAGAACAATACCTAAGAAGGCAAGACCAAGGAGGAGGGAGTTGCTACCGAGGATTTCTAGCCAAGAAATTTGGATTAGTGGTGCAGCTGCACTAAGGATCGGAGTGGGGGCATCTCGACATTGGCAGAAGGGTTTCTAGGAGGGAAATCAAGGCTCAGAAGGAGTCAAACCGAGAACTTCCAGAAGGGAAGTAGAGGAGCAACGAGATGGCAGTGAACGGGGTAAGAGACCAGGACAGACTGGACGGAGCCTTAAACTTCGTAGTCTGGAAGGCCATAATCTTATCTGTTCTAGACAGGAACTGTCTCAAGCAATTCGCCTTGAGGACAATAGCAGTTCCAGTTGACCCAACTGATAACGATAAAGTACGAGGATGCAATGGTGAGGGCCAAGAGCATCATCCTTGACGAGTTCAAGGACCATGTAGTACCACACATTGCCGAAAAGAATACGACAAATGAGATGTGGGAGGCCCTAAAGATGTTGTATCAACATACTTCTGTGCAGAGGGAGATGCTATTAGAAAATCAGCTGCGGCCATACCAGATGCAGAAGGTAGAACAGATGGACCCCTTCCTTGATCGATTGAAGATCTGGGATCAACTGACTTCCATAGGAGCCACGCGAGATCAAGAATTGATGGTGAGAACAACCTTGAACGCAGTGTCAGAAGACTAGGAGGTGTTTGTCCAGAGCATACTGGGCAGGGCGACCCTTTCAGATTGGGAGGAAATGTGGGCGGCTCTTCGCCAATAAGAGATCAGAAGGCTAAGCAAGGTGGGAAGCAGCGGCAAGGGGATCGAAATCAAGGAGGAAGAGGAGGACTCAGGATGCTGCCCTAGCCTCTGAGGGAAAGCAAGAGAAACTGAAGAAGAAGGACCTCTCCAAGGTCAAATGCTTCAACTCTGGGGAACTGGGTCACTATGCGAACCAGTGTTCGAGGAAGAAGAGCAAGGGAGAGGCTTCCGAGACCAAGGCTGCGCCAGCAAGGGCGGAGAAGGAATTGGAGACAGATGATGACTGTGCCATGAGTGCTCACACGCCACTTGAGCGGAAGTGGAGAGACATCGAGTTGTAGTCCATCTCTGTAGTCAGACGGACTACAGGGGATGAGGGGCAGGATCCTTGAGGTACCCAACCTCTTGGATTACATCTTGCTATGGGAGCCTCGAATAGGAGTAGCAGGACTGGCGGATGTCGGTAGTGACGGATGTGGATGGAGCGACTGAGGGAGCTACAGTGCAGGAGTCCTAGGATAGTGTGGGGCAGTAGTGCGAGATGCACAGAGTTGTTGCAGCAACGCAGAGGTTAGAGAGGGAGCACTTGTTAGTGATAGAGGGAGCTTCAACATTGAAAGTGTTTCTAGCCTGACGGAGATGTCAGAGTTGGGATATCAGTTACTTACTTCTCAGTAACTGAGTTGCAGTGCGACAGTTAGCAGTGGCAGTGCTATGGGCAGCACAATGCAACATGATGAGAGGGGTTCCAGTGCAGATGCAGTAGTGGCAGTGGCAGGGCCATGGGCAGCAGCACAGATGCAGAGGGAGCTGCCGTATGGATGCAACAGTGGCAGTGGCAGGGCCATGGCTAATAGTACATGATGCAGTAGTGCAGAGGATGTTGGGCAACAAGCCTAGCATCAGTACAGGCACCGATGCCAGATGATCAGGGTGATGCTCAGTGAGGAGTATTACTAGAGCACAATCCTCGCTAAGAGGGAGTGTTGATTTGGGGTAGCATTGGATGTGCTCTAGCCACGAAAATTGGTGGAGAGGCTAAAGCACATGAGATCTCCAATACTCAGAAATGGTTTGGGAAGATTCTAAATAGTTTGGGAAATATTAAAATAATTAATATTTTTAATGGAGTCTCTAAGTCTAAACTTAGGGAAAATAAAATATTAATGTGAATTAATATAAAACTGTGTTAGAAGGGTCCAAAAGTCATGGATCAAGCCAGAATTAATCTTAGCCGTTGATTAGGGACTTAATCTCGGCCGTTGAATTGTCAATGAGAAAAGTATAAGAGGAGGCTTGAGGGTCACTTGGAGAACACACTGAGTTGATCAAGATTTCTATTTTTTGGGGCAGGGTTTGTTGAGGAAGTCGAAAGAGTGATCAGAGTTGTAGCTGAGGGGGAGTGAATACAGAAGCAGAGAGGGTACCGGGAGAATCAGCGCAGAAGCCGAGAGAGAGGGATGTAGAGCTAGCCAGAGGCCACACAAAGCTAGCTAGGGCCCACGTAGAGGCAGCCAGAAGCTGCACAGTGCCTCAGAGAGCCAGCGTGGGTGACGTAGAGGCACTAGAGGCTGATGGAGTGCCTCTAGAGGTTGACGCAGGGGTTATTGGGCTGATGCTGGGCCAGGAAGGGCTGACGCTGGGGTTTTCATGGGGCAGATTGGAGCTAGGAGTTGTCAGAGTGTTTATCCGGGGTACCAACCGGAATATCTGCTTCCGAGTAGAGAGGTACTACTACCGAGATTATTCTTTGTTGGGTGAGCCGGTTTTGGCACCCAGATTGTATTAAGAAACTGCATAATAATAAAACCCTCAGATAGCTGCACCGGTTTTCCTGCATTGGGTTTTTCTAGGGACATTGGTCCAAAAACAACGGTGTCACTCGTGTGCTTGTTTTGTTTCCTTCAGTTGATGATCTGTAATGTGTTGAGCATGTACTTGTATTAATTTTCAGTATTTACATGGTAAATAACTTGTTAATTAATCAAAACAAGTAGGCAGAAATAAATTATAAAATTACATGAAGGGTTTCTAATAGTTAGGCTTAGAAATTCTAACATCTGATACGCTCAATCGACTCAGTGTATGCGGATCCATCCTGCTCCTGCCAACCATCGCCACTGGTTCGGCTACCCGCCCCCTGGAGAATGTGTCGATACAATGTTGGGAACCTGGATACATACTGGACAACTATCTCAGCCGTACACGGTATCCTCTGCTCATGCATGGTCCAGACATGCCCTGTGGAAAGAGTGAAACATGTCTCCCCTGTGACCAGCTCCCTAGGCATAGGATCAATGATGAATGATATGCCATCCCTGTCGGTGATCACCTCATCCCTTGACCTGTGGCTGTCAACTCGTGCACCGACTCGATGCCCCCGTTGAGAAGTCTCCCCTCTATCGCACCAAGTGTCATCCAAATATCTTGGGTGAGCTCCCCGTCCCCTGCTGCTCATGCCTAGAGTGTCAAAGGACAACAACCAGATTACCCATTCCTATAAGTGACGTAGAAGAGGGTCAGGAGTGTGAGTCCCCGCGGATACCATCAAGTATCGCTCATCTGTGTCCCCATCGATCCTGGGTGAACTACACCCAAAGGTATGCCTGGTATCTCCATCCATGGGTGTCCCTGGAGGCAACACTCCAAGACCTCGTTGTGCAACACCATACGCCTCTGCATACCATTGATCATCCCAGTACTCTGGACATGCCACTGTACATCGCGGCCTACCCTTGTACACTAGTGGATACCCTCAACTGCAGCTATGCCATCCTATACCGTCCTGCTTCCTACCCGTGTCACTGCACTTGTCACTCCCTGCATGTACTCACTGCGATGTGAGGCACTCCCACTCCGCAACGCAGTCCAACACACTACAACACACCACCATGCATCTCCATGCCCACTTGTAGACCACTGCTCAACGCTAGATGCTCCCAAACATCCCTGGATATGATGGCATAGAGCTATGTCTCTACGTGTCAGGCCACACCGTTCAGTATCATCACCTCCACCATTGCATCATTATCCCCGACGATGAATGGATCTTCCCTCCAAATCCCCCCTGAGGGATCTGAGAAGTGACTCTCCCTATGTGTTAGTAGTGATGCCACCACTGCTCCACTCCTCTGCATCCTCTATGCCCCGCACAAAATTGAAGAGCCCCCAACTCCATGCAAGGCACCGTCTGGTGGCTTACCAATGCCACCTCATTCGACAAACTCTTGCTAGAGTATGCTGATCACCCAATGATCCTGTGTACAAATGCCATACCAAGAAAACCAAAAGAGTCTGTCCATAAACTGGTCGGCCACTGGTGCTGACCGAGACTCCCCTAGCGAATGTGCATGCTCAACAGCGAGGTCAACTGCACCATCCCGGTTGTAGTCAACCGACATACATGGGAGATGATAGGCAGTCCCTCCCAGATCCCAATGCTAGTCTGGGTTTCTAGCATCCCTAGTGCCTAGAAACTCCTGCTGAGCTCCACCTGGGTCCACTACCATCTCCATAGTCCACTCCACCGGGTACCAACTTAGAATCTCTCGCCACCCAAACCAAAGAGAGGGATCGAATGCACAAACTCTCGCACATAGAACAATCCCAACATGCGGGTGTTGCACCCTGTGCAACTCAGGTCGTCTCATCTTGCTATCCTGGTCAATACATATAATCTGACTAGGTAGCTCTGTCTCCCTCTGTCCAATGGGCCAAGGTAACTTAACAGTGTTGCCAACCCTGTCTATGTATGCCTAAAGAGGGCTACTCTCACGCTCCAACGTGCACTCTAGCTGCACCAATAGGGAATCCAACTGCTCCCCAACGTGAGTCAATTTGGTCATGGGCTCGACACAAACCGCTCTCATTCCCTCCAGCTCCTTGTTCTGTTGCAGAATCTCCTCTTGCACTAACGTGATCTTCCTTTTTAATGCTAGAAGGTCGGCCTAAAACTGATGAAACTGTCGTGGGCGTCTATCACCTGTAAACTCGGTCACAACTCCAGATACCTCAACAACTGTCGGCATTTTGTCCAGGGATGGCACCCCCTCAACAAATGGCTCTATGCGAGTAGGCTCTATCCTCTCCACCAGGGTGTCAACTGGGGCTATCAAAGAGGTCTCTAATAAAGGTGACTCCTGCACCACACCGGGTATATCGATGTGCTCCTCACCATCCTGTGGGCTCTCAGCATCATGCTCAACCTCCTCCTTAGGCTCCTGATATCTAAAGCCAGGTCTCCACCAGCAAAAGCACCCCCTGGTCTCACCCTCTAACCGTCTTTGTCCTGTCTGCTCCTTTTCAGGAGATCTGGTGCCCTGATCTGGTCGACTTTCCCCACACGATGTAGATGGTTGCACCCCCACAGCCTGCTCACCTCTAATGTCTTTGTTGTAAGGGTGAGGATGGGTTTGGTCTGTCACCCTCCTCAACTGGGCCAACCTCTCATCGTCCCAATGAATTCTACCCCAGAATTTTTGCATATTGGATTTCCCTTGAGCCATGGGTTTGTCTCCAGTTTCACCTGTCACTGTGCACTCATACCCAAAGCTTCCATGATCTTCTGGCTAATTTCCCACAACTAGGCCAAGATCATGCTCTGATACCACTGTAATGTTCCAAACTTAAATAAATAGTGATATACAAACCAAAAACGATTTACAACACAAAAATTTTAAACAATCAGCAAATGCTCATAATGTTATGCTCTTGACCTGCGAGAAGATGCCAGAATACCAAATATGCGAAGAAATATACCTAGAACACAGAACAATAAGAAATAACAACATGTATTTTATTATTCAAAAAGGAAAGCAATGTTCACTTGCCTCTTCGAGGGGGCGACCTCCAATAGAGCTGGGCTCAATTACAAAATAAGACATGATGCCCCTCGAGGGGAGTCTTTATCCTTTATATAGGATTCGTACATGCAATACTATGGGTCAATACCATGGTTCTTATTAATACCCTCTATCTAATACCATGGCCCATTTGCAACTAATTGTGGTCCCTTCTTTAAATGCGGGTCAACCACTTACAATTATTAATATGGGCTTTACTGACTCTTTAACTAACTATAACTATGATTCGACCCTATTACATAAATAAGGGGGGTTAGGGTTGGACCCTAACCTGCCCTCGCCCATAAAAATAGCCTTGTCCTCAAGGCTAAAGCTGTGGAAACTGCTGAAGGACAGTGGCTGGTTCCCAGGTCGCATCTTCTGGAGAGGTGTCTTTCCACTTGACGAGGACTTCCTTGATCGTGCGACCGCGCAGGTGCTGTTCTCGCGTGTCAAGAACTTGTTCAGGTTGGAGCCAGATTGAACCTTCTTCATCCAATTTCGATAGACTAGTTTTGAATTTGGCAATGGTTCCCCACCACTTTCTTGAGGCATGAGACATGGAAGACTGGATGGATTTTTGCAGTGGGTGGCAAAGCTAGCTTGTAGGCTACTTCTTCGATGCGCTGAAGTACTTGATACGGTCCATAGAATTTTGGAGATAATTTCTGACAACCCTTGTCTTTGAGGGATGTTTGCTTATATGGTTGCAGCCTCAAGAATACCTGATCCCCTTCTTGAAATTTGCGTTCTGAACGATGTTGATCTGCCTGTTGCTTCATGCGGTTTTGAGCTTGATGGAGATTCTCTCTGAGGTGGGCCAACATGGTTGTGCGGTTCTGTAGGAGTTGATCCACTGCTTGTACCTTCGAGCATCCCTGGATATAAGAAGTAGGTGAAGGAGGGAGTTGACCATAAACTGCTTCATATGGAGTCATTTTGGTGGTGGCATGATAGTTAGTGTTATACCACCATTTGGCTAGAGGTAACCACTGTACCCATAGATGTTGCTTTTTTGAAGTGAAACACCTAAGGTAGGTCTCCAGACATTTGTTGACTGCTTCAGTTTGACCATCAGTTTGGGGATGATAGGAAGTACTGAGTTGTAGTTGGGTACCTTGTAGCCTGAAGAGTTCCTGCCAAAAGTTACTGGTGAAGATCGGGTCACGATCAGACACAATGGAAGTGGGCATGCCATGCAATTTGAAGATCTGGTCCATGAAAGATTGAGCCACCAAAGCTGGTGTAAAAGGGTGGGGTAGGGCGCAAAAATGAGCATACTTAGAAAGTCTGTCCACAACCACCATGATGATTGATTTGTTGCCTGACTTCGGAAGACCCGTAATGAAGTCCATAGAAACCTCTGTCCAAATTGAGGCTGGGATGGGCAATGGCTGTAATGTGCCTGGGGATTTGACTGTTTCTCCTTTGTGGCGCTGACACACGTCACACTCAGCTACAAAAGTAAGAATGTCCTTTTTCATGCCTGTCCAAAAGAATGAATGTCGAGTGCAAGCATAAGTCTTCTGAAAGCCTGAATGGCCTGCAGTGGGAGATGAGTGCAACTCCGCCAAAATGCGACTTTTGAGGGTGGATGTTGGTGATATCACTACTCTGTCCTTGTAGCGAAGAATCTCATCTTGCCAAGAGTAGCCCGCTGTGGAATTTGGATTCGCCTGCAATTTATTAATGAGTTGGGAGAGCAAAGGATGTGAAAACCATTCCTTGCGTGCCTCTTCAATCCATTTTGGAATGGGAAGGGAGATTGTGAGCAGGGTGCTTTCCTCCTCAACTTGGCGTGATAAAGCATCTACTACGACATTTTCGCGCCCTTTCTTGTAAATTATCTCATAAATATATCCCAACATTTTGGCGAGCCATTTATTTTGCTGTGTCGAGGATAGGCGTTGCTCCAAAAAATATTTAAGGCTTTGATGGTCTATGCGGTTTCGGAAACGCCGCCCCAATAAGTATGGTCGCCAGGTATCCACTGCATGTAAGATGGCCATCATCTCCTTGTCATAGGTAGATTGTCCCAGATTTTTCCCACTTAGGTTGGCTAGTGAAGGCCAAGGGTCGACCTTCCTGCATTAAGACCACCCCAATACCCGTACCTGAAGCATCACATTCAATCACAAAAGATTTGGTGAAGTCGGGTAGTGCTAATACGGGAGTGGAACACATGGCATGTTTGAGAGCTATAAATACCTGTTGCGCTTCATCATTCTAGAGAAATGAATTTTTCTTGAGAAGGTGAGTGAGGGGTCTAGCAATGCGGCCATAATTGCGGACAAATTTGCGATAGTAGCCGGTGAGACCCAAAAATCCTCTCAAGCTCTTCAAGGTATTTGGTTGAGGCCACTCCTGCATTGCCTGGATCTTTTTGGGGTCCACCCTGACACCTTCACGCCCCACAATGTGGCCCAAATACTCAACTTCTTCCATGCCAAAAGAGCACTTGGACATCTTGACAAATAATTTATGCTTCCAGAGCAGTTGCAAGAGCAGATCTACATGCTGAAGATGTGTTGCCCAGGTGCGGCTATAGATGAGGATGTCATCAAAGAAAACAAGGACAAATTTTCTGAGATATGGTTTGAGCAGGTGGTTCATGAGGCTCTGAAAAGTGGATGGGGCATTACAAAGACCAAATGGCATGACCAGGAATTCATAATGGCCTTCATGAGTTCGGAAAGCAGTCTTTGGAATGTCTACTTCTTTCATGCGAATTTGGTGATAGCCCGAGCGAAGGTCGAGCTTAGTAAAGAATTGAGCCCCATTTAGTTCATCCAGCAAATCATCGACAACCGGGATGGGAAATTTATCTTTGACCGTCAGCTTGTTGAGGGCCCTGAAGTCTGGACACATACGCCATTCCCCATCTTTCTTGAGCACCATGACCACAGGTGATGAGTAAGGACTAATGCTAGGACGAATGACGCCTGCTTCCAGGAGTTCCTTGATGATTTTTTCAATTTCATTCTTTTGGGTGAACGGATATCTATATGGGCGCACATTTGGTGGTTGTGCCCCTGGGACCAAAGTAATGCTATGATCATGTTCCCCTCTCGAGGGTGGAAGCTCATGAGGCTTGTCAAAGGCCAGGATATGGTTGTTTAAGATTTGTTGCATCTCAGGATGAATATGAAGAGAAGAGGGTTCGAAGGCCTGGATGGCATTAAACTGGTCTATAACTCCATGGTGGCCCTTTTTAAATTTTTTTTCCATCCTATGCGAGTTGATGATAGAGGGAGCACCTGCCTGGAGTCCGCGGAGGGTATGTGTGTGGTTATTCTACTTAAAGCTCATATATAACTCCTGGAAATCCATTGTGATTGGGCTGAGTGTGTGGAGCCATTCAGCACCCAAGACAATGTCACACCCACCCATGTGTATGGCAAACATGTGGGTCTTTAGTTGATAATCCCCCATTTGAAGTTTGACATTTTCACAATAGCCTTCACATTTCATTGTCCTCCCATCAGCAATTTGGACCTGGAAATTAGAGACTGCTCTGACAAAACAATGCACCGCTTCAGCGACTCTTTGATGGATAAAGTTATGCATACTGCCACTATCAATCAAGACTACTATAGGGCGATGCTTAATAAAACATCTGATTTTGAGACTTTGGGGAGAAGAAATCCCTGCCAAAGCATGAAGCGAGATAACTGGTTCTTCAGGTGTAGCTGGGAGCACATTGTCCGGCTAATTGTCCTCATCTTCCTCCTCTGGTTTCTCAAATGGTGGGGCCTCCTCCGATGAATTGTGATCAGTAGCATCAATTTGAAAGAATTTGGGTTCCTTGCATTTATGCCCCGGGGAGTATTTCTCATCACGGTAGTAACACAATCCTTGCTTTTTTCATTCCTCCATTTCCGCTGGTGACACCTTTTGAACCTTAAGTGTTTGGGTAGTGCTTGGAGCCTGGGTGGGGCGACCCTTGGCTATGAAATTTGGACGAGTCGAGTGGGCCGCTAATGCGCGTTCTATTTCATGAGCTATCTTGTAAGCATCCAACTATGAGATTGGGTGTTGCAGTCAGACGTGGGCTTGTATGGCGTCTTTGAGACCACTAAAAAAATATTCCAAGTAGAACTCATCTTGTAGACCTCCTGTGCGGAAGGCTAAGGCTTCAAAAGTTGTAATATATTCTTGCACTGTTCTTGTCTGTCGGAGCTTGGTAAGACGACCCAAAATGTTAGATTCATGGTCTAAGCGATTCGAAAGGGCTTTTGCGAATATCTGCCAAGTCACAAGCCTTCCATACCAACGTTGATGCCACTGCCACCATTGCCATCTTTCGTGGTCCAAGTACATGCTGCCCATAGTTAACTTAGTCGCATCATCTCTGATGTGATTCAATGTGAAATATTGCTCCATTTGTGCTAGCCATGTGGCCGGATGAGAGCCATCAAATTTATACATGTCTAGCTTGGGTGGTCGCAGCTGGGACTGTTGGTGGTTTCCATAGGAGTGAAGACAATGGCTAGACTCGTCCTCAAGGTTTTCATTAAAATCATATGCCTCCGATTGTTCCCCCGGCTTGCCCTTTGTGAGAGTTGCATGTAAGTTCTAGATTTGCTTTGTTAATTCCTCCAACCTATGTTCAAGGGTGTCTATCTGCCCTTTGTGAGAGTTGCCTGTAAGTTCTGGATTTGCTTTGTTAATTCCTCCAACCTATGTTCAAGGGTGTCTATCTTCTCATTGGCCATAGCTTGAGCTCTAGTTTGTACCATGCACCGATTCGGTGCACTTGCGTTACTGTGAGAAAAAATTTGGGACCACCCAATTTTTTGATGTTGACAAGTGAATGGTACCACCTTGCTCAGCTCGTTGACCTAATTCTTATGGGCTAAGTCTCCTATAAGCGTCCCAGGAGTGTCTCAGACCTGATTTTTGTTTGTTTGTTACTCCGAGAGGAGTTTTACTCGCTTAGGAATACTATAGTAGCCGATTCCCTAAAAAGTTGCTTCTGCCCAATGTCCTGCGAGAATCCTGCCCAGTTATAGGAACCACTCAAATAGTCAGATTTGTCGGCGAAGCCCTCAATTGCAAAGAGGAGAAATGTGGCAGTGATTGAACCCCTGCTGCTAGATCTGAATGGCGGATCTGACTGTTGCAACTGCTACAGAACCCAACTGCTGGATCTGAATGGCGGATCTGATAGATCTAATTGGTGGATCTGATAGATCTGAGTGGCAGAACTGATTGTGGCTGCGGAGACGGAACCCAACTGGCTAGATCTAATCAGGCAAAGATGATGCGTGATCGGGAGAGAGACAAGGGAACTAGGGTCTCCAAGAGTGTCACGTGCTACAGATCGCAATATACATAAGGGTTCGATAGTAGTACTCGGCCCAATCTTTCAGGGCACTAACCAAGGAGGATCAACCATACCCTTAGCCGTACAAACCAATTACCCTATCGTATGCGCGAGTAATCTCCCCGAGTGCTGTTCTCGGTGTACTGTACCAACAAGACGGCCGACGGTTTATCTATGTGAGGTTTCAAGAGAGCCTAGGGGCTTCCGATATACCCGGAGGGTACTTGGAAGACAGTCCGTGCGCGGTTCTGTCTAATGCGTTACTACTCGAAGGGGTTACAAGGGAGTCCAACAAGCGTGACCACCTCTTGTATTTCCTGCGTGCATGCCTCCCCAAATCTGCAGGTTTATGTGCTCAACGACAGATCCCATGGTTTAAAGACGCTGGTACACGTCTCTAGTCAAAAGAAATTCTGCTAAAAATGGAGATCCCGCTGGCCCTGGAAAGTGCTTTGACACCACTTGTTATGCTCTTGACCTGCGAGAAGATGCCAGAATGCCAAATATGCGAAGAAATATACCCAGAACACAGAACAATAAGAAATAACAACATGTATTTTATTATTCAGAAAGGAAAGCAATGTTCACTTGCCTCTTCGAGGGGGCAACCTCCAATAGAGCTGGGCCCAATTACAAAATAAAACATGATGCCCCTCGAGGGGAGTCTCTATCCTTTATATAGGATTCGTACATGCAATACCATGGGTTAATACCATGGTTCTTATTAATACCCTGGGCCTCTATCTAATACCATGGCCCATTTGCAACTAACTGTGGTCCCTTCTTTGAATGCGGGTCAACCACTTACAATTATTAATATGGGCTTTATCAACTCTTTAACTAATTATAATTATGACTCGACCCTATTACATAAATAAGGGGGTTAGGGTTGGACCCTAACACATAAAAACTCTGGAATTAAGAACCAACTGAGCCATTTTATTAATCAATGGAGCAAGTACAATAGCATGGAGGAATGCACCTGGGTTTGCCTCGATGGCAAGTGTGATAGAACCTAGGTGATAATACAGTGATCTCAAATGTTGGAAATGACTGCTCCTCTAATGCTCTGTGCTGCCCATAAAACTTCACTACTACCTGGAAAGGGACTGCAAGAAACTCCTCCTCTAGTGTTTAGAAAATGATGAAACTTCAGCTACAAACTCCTTGGCCAAAACCCACAAAAACCTAGAAATGGTTTGGCTCGATTTGGACTTCCCAAAATCGACCCCCAAAGGTACTCTTCAATCCCCAACAATTCTACACTGTTTGTTGCAAAGATACGGCTTAAAACCCCACCTCCAGTGCTCAGAAAATTATGAAACTTTATATTTAGGATCCTTGTAAAAAACCCAGAAAAACCTAGAAAGGATTTTGGCTGGTTTAGACCAATGTTGCACGAAGCGGGGATGCGGAAGCGTCATTTTCCAAAAATCTAGGAAGCAAAGCGTCTGCGGAAGTGTCTGCTATATATATATATATATATTTTATATTTTTTTGCATTTATACTCAAAACAAACATCCCAAATACCAAATTAGTTGTAGAAGACATGAAAACATGCATAGTTTTGCATAAATCAAGATAGATATGGCATCCATGATTCCATTGTAGTTACTAGTATGTACATCAATGATTAATTATTCGAACATCAACCATCTATATTCTAGCAATTACAAACATACATCAAATTTTTAAGCATATTATAAAACATAAAACATTTAAGCATGTTATAAAACATAAAACATAGAGCATATTATGATTTATCTAGCAAGTGAGCAACTGTCAACATTTGTCATGTCCAAAATTCAAATAATAATGTTTACAAAATATGTCACTTGGTCACCGCCAAGACAAAAAGGTTCAAATTCACAAGCCTACAAGTCTAATGATTAATCTATGACAAAAGTAGTAAATTGTGAATATATGTACTAATCTCTCCTGCTTCCACCACGAAGAGAACGTGGCGACGGGCCTCCACGTGGTGGCAATGAAGAAGATGGTACCTGTGGAAGTTGTGGCACTGAAATTGATGAAGACGAACCCCCTGCTGTTGGTGTTGAACCATGGAACCTAAGAACCAAGGGACCAGATGGGGGTGGCATCTCAACACGATCATCATCATCTTGTAATCGCTCAAAAAATTCATAAAAAAAAAAACACTAGTTAACAAAAAAATTAAAAACATGAATTAGAGAAATGATTTATAAGCAAAATTCATACCACAATGGACATACTTGGATAAGAGCATCCTCTAATTGCTCTAATTGCAACACTCCATCCTCCAAATTGGGCTCCTCTGGATTCCTGTCCCAAATCTTAAGGTCTTTATTAGTCTTTGCATCATCACAGTAATGTGACAACAATCACAAGTTGTAATGAACATAAACCAAGCTCTCTGCCCGGTCTAAACTCAACCTGTTCCTTTTAACACTGTGGGTGAAAGAATAAGAGCTCCAACACCTCTCTGCAGAAGAAGTGTTTACCACCTGTGATAGCACCCGCAATGCCAAAGTCTGTAGAAGTGGAGTAGCCCCTCCATGCATGTTCCACCACTTAAGAGAAGAAAAAGTCTCTCGATCTCTAATTGCATGCATGCTCCCAAATGGACCAGTGTTAAGCGTATAGTTGCTCAACTGTCTCCGTACCATGGCAGCATCCTCCTCATCAGGGACTAATTTACTCAATGCAATCATATATTTTTTGTGAACCTCTTGATCTTGTTGTGGTTTTCTCCTGCTTCCCCCCCATGCACTGGTGTTGAAAGCCATGATGGATGATAGTATTTAGGTGTCAAAACATATGCTAATGCATGCAATGGAACATTTAGCATTTCCCATCTGTTTTCCATCTCTGCACGAATATAATTGTACAAGGTGATATCTCTAGGCTCAACAATGTCTTTAATCTGCCCCAACATGCTATCCATTTGCTCATACACCTCCCCAATTATTGGTCGATCTGAATCTCCAAACTTGATCATGTAATAAATTGGTTTGGTGAATTGTAAAACATATTTAACCTGTGACCAAAAGTACATGTCAAGAATAGTGCCCTTGGCTGCATTAGCACCATCTCTATCAGTGTTAATTTCATCCCATGTTTCAGCACACACCATATTAGTTAAAGCTTGTCTCACCTTCACTAACCGCCTAAAGGTGAGGTAATAACTAGCAAATCTTGTCTTTGCAAGTTTAAGTAACTGCAACTTGGAGTAAGTGCCATAGAAGTAATTTACCCTTGTATGCCCTGTGATGAATTTAATGAGTTGCTTCCCTCTCCTGTAAAGCTCATTAATCCACCCACATTCTTTATGCTTCACAATATCATGCATCAAAAGGTTCAATGTGTGAACCAGGCACCCAGACCAAAAGATGTGTGGATGAGTATGTTCAATAATTTTTTCTGCTGCCTTACAATTTTCTGCATTATCTTTGATCACTTGAACCACATTATTCGGACCAACATCTTTGATTGATTGCAATAGGAGATCTGCAATGTTTTGGAAAGATGCACTGATGGAGGAGGAGTCATGACATGTAATAAATACTGCACCACTAGCAGAAACACCAAGAACATTTATCAAATGTTGGTTTCTAATATTTGTCCACCCATCTTATACAATGGATACCCCAAAATCTACCCACTCATTTCTAAAACGTGTCAAAGCTCTTTGAACCTTTGCTTTTTCTCTTTCTAATAACACTGTTCTAGCTTTCTCATAGTTGGGGGACTTGTATCCTTTTGGGGCTTCATTGATGGCCTTTACCATTTCATGCCAATAGGGAGAGCGAAGCACATTGAATGGTACACCGCAAGCACAAAGAAATCGGAGTATCTTTCCATCCACATAATCCCTCCCAACAACATTAAGGAAATCCCCTATTGTTCTTTTACCTCCAGAGCTTCCAGAAGTACTATGAGGAGATGAGCTACCAAATCTAGAGGTTGCACTTGATTCATAATGAGTTTTTTGTTTCTTGCTTTTTTGTTGTGCAACCTCTTCTATTTGGTAGTATTTTCTTCTTTGTTCAGATGAAATGTTTGGGCAAATTTGTATCCCCACAACACCCTTTTTATCATCACTGTCCATCACCTCACAAAGATGCCTCCTCACACGGGTATATGAACCACTAAATGGTTTTCCTCCATGACAACCATGAAGGCACAAAAATTTGTAGCTTCCACCACCCTTTCCCCCTTCAAGTTTGGTCACATAGTTCCACAAGGGTGTTAATGCAGCTTTTCCCTCTAGTGTTTCACTTTCCCCTTCATGTTCAACTTCATCCCCTTCCTCTTCAAACCTTCCTCCTCATCATATATTGGGTCACTCATATTGGGACCACTGTCCTCTTGTGTTTCTTCCCTTCTATTTCTATTCCCCCTTGCCATCATTAAAACCAAAAGTGGAATGATACATAGAAGCCAAAAGAACACCATCTTGGAATATGGATATAGGTGGTGGAGAACCTGCAATTAAATGAGCAAGTAGAAAAAATGGGAAAGAGTAGGAGAGGGAGGAGAAAAATACAAAAAAAAATGTCAAAAAAATAAGGGAGTTTGGGGTTTGCACTTACCTCTTTAGCTCTTGTAGATGGAAGTCCTCCAAGCTCCTACTCCAAGCTCCTCCTTCTCCTAGCTCCTCATCCTTCACTCTTCCAAGCTCTCCTCTCTTCTATTCTCTTCTCTTCTCCAACTCTCATAAACTCAAAGTGAGAAAATGAGAGATGAATGGGGGGTTAAATCCTTTCATTCCTCACCCTAACCCAAGGTGGACCCACTCCCAACAATCCAAAATGCCAAAAAATAAAAATAAAATAAAAAAAACAACGCTTTTTTGGTCGTGTGGCGGAAATGGAGGAAGCGTGTATGGAATCGCTCGTGATCCGTGCGCTTCGTACTCCGAAGCGCGTTTTGAAAAAACCGAAACGTGTTTCGGTCACACGCTTCCAGAATTTCCAGGAAGCGTGTTTATCAGTCCGAAACGCGTTTCGTATGACGCCTCCCCCACGCATCCATACGGATCGCGGATCGGGGTTTAGATCCGCGTGGGGGGGTGTTCCTGCAACACTGGTTTAGACTTCTGAAATTCGACACCCTTGGAGCCCAATATCAGGCAACTGCAAAACCCGGCCTGCTGGAAACTGCTTGTAAATCCTCTCGGAAATGCCCCCAAAGTGCTGGGCTGACCCTTGCTATCCAATCCTTAACTTCCCAGGTGAGCTCTTGGCCTAAGACACCGCTCCTAAGCTCCACGAAAAACTACTGAGTGGCCTCTGCGCTATCCCCTAGCCCAGCAATTCGAACTGTTGGAATGCTGGCTGTAAAACTTAGCAAGAATGTTGGTCTATTGCTGCTATCTCAGCTCTTTAACTCTCCGGCAAACAATTTGATCTCTGCTGGCCTCTATGTCCCTCTGTGTATTCTCTGGCTGCCCAGAAATACGCACTCCTTGCTCTGCGCTAGTTGGTGGTGCTATGTCACTGTCTCGGAACTCCTGAAATCCTTGTAGAATAGCCTCTCTAGGGCGGACACGAATGGTCTCCCGATGTAGAGGTTGAATCTCCCGCTTGAGAGATTCGTGGCTAAACAACCGGTTGACTCAGCTAAACAACAGAGTGAACAATCAAGTGATTTTGTTTGCAAGATGTATGAATGAATCCCAAAATGAGAGCTGCTCCCTCCTTATAACTCCTTGGGCCTCCCTTGCCTCATGTGGGCTCCTCCATCCACCTATTCGACTTTCCCTCCAAGCTATTCGAATGGGCCAATTCGAATTCCCATGTGGGTGCCCCCCACATTCCACTAGCAACCAAATTAAGTCGAATTTCCTCCTAAGTCCCTAAGTCGAAAATGATGGGTTCTCTTCCTTTGCCAAAATTGTGCAAAATTGTGTAGCAGCACCTTGTTACAAATGTGTTTGAGAAGGGACATGACACCAACACTGTCCATCGAACAATTGACGAATCATCCTTCAATGCTTGACATCGACGCAGATCCTAACATTCAATTGCGAAGGACATTTCCGACGTTCTGAATTTGCCGCCAACACCGTAGACACGTTCAAAGTGCCTCTACGAGTGTTGTTGAGTCTCTGTGTTCCTTGCACACAACCCCGATATAGGAGCTAAGCTCACACCTTCGGAAAAAAATGAAATTTGATATCACGGAAGTGATCAGTCCCTTCGAATCACAAACACTGGACACTATTTAGCCCACAAAATCGAGCCACAAAAGAGGAGTAGCTCGACTCTCACAAATTTGTGCGGATTCGGCTTTCCACGATGCATTGTTTTAGAATAGTAGGCTCAATTTTCTTGAGATTCGGCCCAACCTTAAAATGTCAAGTCTTCTATGACATTTACAGCCTTCCTAAATTTTGATAGTTGGCCTAATACTTTACAATCCCACTTTCAATTGACGGATCCTATTTCAATTTATTTAGCCACAGATTTTTGGGTTTTATTTTTTCAAGGAAAAATATCTGTCCCCCTCATATAAAATTCGGTCTTTGCCCCATCTTTATAAAAGAAATTTCTGCTGCATCAAAATAATGACTTTGACAAAATAGAAGAAATCCTGAAACCCTTGAATCATAATAGCAATAGCTAAAAATTGAAACTCGCACGCTGAGCCAAGATCGAGGCTCTGATACTACTGTAATGTCCCAAATGGGGGAAATTTGGAACAAACCCTTCAAATCAAATTCTCAAGCACTTAACAGGAAATTGCCATGAAAACCCAAACACCAGAAATTTGACTGAAACCATAAACCCACAAATTGCATAAAAACCTCATTAAAAATCACAACATGAGGAACAATGAGAAATGCAACAACCAAAATGCAGCTTTATTATATATAGATAGATGTCAATACAATAGCTGGGAATGACCCTCCAGTCCCCAAAATGAAATAGAAAGATAATCACTACACTTGTGGATTCTGAATGAATCCACCAAGGGGAGATGGGTGCTCGCCCAATCTCTCTTAATCACCCGAGGGTTTTCGTCCTGGGGCTACCAATGGAGCAGAGAACCATGTTCTCAACCTCACATACAAGAAACAATATCAACTCCAAGATGTCCTCCAATGGCCTCCTCCTCCTCTTTTATAGATCTGACAGACCCCTCTAGAATCTTCTGTTTTATTTTTATTTTAGTCATGGAGCACTTTTCCCTCTTTTATTTTAATTAAAATATTCTTTTTAATGCGGGAAAAGGATAAATTGGCCACCATGTCTCCTCAGGTCATTGAAACTCCCATCCAAAAGTCCCGTCATGTAGATCTTCTTGTTCTGGTTCCAATGAGCGATTACACTGAGGTGTTCCATCAATTAATCTTCTCGGAATGCCACCTCGAGCATAATTAATTAAGTTATGCCTAATAATAATGCTAATTTTTGAAAGTCGTCGGAATGCAATGGAACGAAAGGAAAACTGTGTTGATGATGGAATATGGCAAGCAAATGCCATCAAATCCCATAAAAACTCCTCAAAACTCCATTGGGACCCCTGATGACATAAACCTGCTCCACTGACCTCGCCGTCCCTTGTCCTGTAAATCAATCCTGGCTGTACTATGAAGAAGAATAAAAATGGGGACATGACAATGACAAAATCAATTGACATTTCTCACCAGAATATAGTCAACCCCTCTAGAAGGAATAACACATACAACAACTCGTCCCTGCAATTAATATCAATTCGGTCTCTAAGCACCACGATGATCTGAACTTTTGGCTCGACCCTTGATACTTAGTTTCTCTGTTTTCTCCCACGGACCAATGTGACTCTTCTAATTTGATGATTTGGCTTCTGATAATCTTGCTCTGCCAAAACTACATTGCCCTTGCAACTTCCAACTAGACTCAACCTCTTTCCATATGAGACGATTTGTTTGGCCACTCCTGACATTGCCAGTTCGATCTCTATGGAATCAACCTTCATAATACAATTATTGGCTAGAGTGGCTTTGTAACCACCTGTTAAGTTATGGTATGTTCTATGCTTATAACAGTTTACTTCTTTTTCTTATTATATTCCACCGATTAGCAATCACATGTACATAAAGTAAAGTGCAGATAGAACATTAAACGCTCGACAGAAAACAAGCCAAGACAAGAGACACAAGATGTGGCGGCTAGCCAGGGACAAACCCCACAATGTGTGGGGAAACCCTTTGATCAAATCTTCTTTTATGTTCAATAATTCAGCAGAGAGAAATAGTACAATAAATCTGATTCATATCAGCAGTAGCAAACCCTAGATCAGTAGCATCAGCATTAGCTGCTTCATTATCAAATTAGGGCAGACCATATCTCACAAACCGACAGTCGGATTGACTTCATTCCACCACCAAAAGTTTCGGCTTCCAGAGGAGGTTCAGATGAACCTACAGCGTAGTTCAGATGAAGAGATCTTCTAGGCCACGCAAGTCAATCTTTACTTCTGCAGTTGCAGCTTCAGTTTCAGCAGTTTCTGGCTTCAAACTAGGGCAGTCGATATCTTGCAAACCGTTCGTCGGATTGACTTCATTCCACCACCAAAAGTTGCGGCTTTCAAAGGAGGTTCAGATGAACCTACAGTGCAGTTCAGATGAGGAGATCTTCTAGGCCACGCAAGTCAATCTTTACTTCTGCAGTTGCAGCTTCAGTTTCAGCAGTTTCCGGCTTCAAACTAGGGTAGTCGATATCTTGCAAACCGTTCGTCGGATTGACTTCATTCCACCACCAAAAGTTGCGGCTTTCAAAGGAGGTTCAGATGAACCTACAGCGCAGTTCCAAAGAGGAGATTTTCTAGGCCACGCAAGTCAATCTTTACTTCTGCAGTTGCAGCTTCAAATTCAACAGCTTCCGGCTTCACATGTGTGAGAGAGAGAGACCCATTTCAGCGCAGTAGAGAAGAGACTCATATCTGCGCAGTAGAGAGAGAGAGATGTGATGAGATGAGTGAATCCAAATGAGGAAAAGTCCTTTTATATTTATACACAACGTTGGTGGGTGAATAGATGCGACTGTTGGGCTTCTGAGCCTACATGAGTTGTAGGTCGGCTTGATAATAATTCCATAATCAAAATAAATTCATATCTCCATGAATACTTATCGGAATCGGATTATCTTTATATCAATCCTACACCTCTCGACGAGAGGAATCTAATAAAAATATTATCAGCCATGAATAAGATGACCCACATGAAGTTTTGCCTTGGTTGCCAATTTTAACACTCCCTCTCAACCATGGAGAACTTCATCTGCAATCTGTCTATCGGTCGTTACTATTCATCCATCAAATGCACTGCCCTGACCCTTGCCCTGCTCTGCTCTATTCTGCCTATTCTGCTTTGTCTTGTTCTGCCCTGCACTGATCTGTACTATTTTGCTCTATTTTGCTTTGCTCTTGCATTGTTCTGTTCTGCTCTGCTTTTGTCTGAATTATGAAGAAGAAGAAATGATCGAGGATGTATCATACTGACTCAAAATCAGTCTCAGAGTATGTACCATTGGTCCCAGACCAGTCTCAACCAACCCAAAGTCAGCGTCATAGTGAGTACAACTCCATTGGTCCCAGACCAATATCATCCTCCACTGACTCAAAGTTAGTCTCAGAGTATGTACCACTGATCCCAGACCAGTCTCAACCGATCTGAAGTCAGCGTCATAGTAAGGTTCAACTCCTACCACTGGTCCCAGACTAGTATCATTGATCCCAGATCAATGGAGGTCATCCTAGCGTAGGGAGTACGGTAGTTACAACGATGCGTCCATCGGTACTACTATGGTCCCTAACTTCATTTCCCTGCTCATTGATCAGATGAGAGGTACTTCCCATGAGTCCTAGACTGCATGGGTAGGATGCCTCGACAGGAGAACTAATCAATCCTGTCCTCACAGGAGAACACATCAATCCTGCTACAATTGCCATGGAGAACACATCAATCCAGGCTGCCATGGAGAACACATCAATCCAGGCCTCACAGGAGAACACATCAATCCTGCTACAATCGCCGTGGAGAACACATCAATCCACGCTGCCATGGAGAACACATCAATCCAGGCCTCACAGGAGAACTAATCATCCTGCTACACAGGAGAGCGAATCATCCTGTTCCACAAGAGAGCGAATCATCTTGTCCCACAAGAGAGCGAATCATCTTGTTCCAGTGTGGACCACCAGGGGAGGGTGAGTCACCCTGTGGTCATATGTTGCTCCAATAGGAACCGCAAGCCCTTAGAGCTCCCAGAGCTCAATGTATGCAACATGCAGGACCCTTGTACAAGGGTTTCTTGCCGACTCCAAGTTGTTTGGGAAAATCATAGATTAGATCTTTCCTCGGGGCTTTGACAAGGTGTATCAACCTGTACATCATCTTAATGTGATGGAGCTTCCTTGCTCATCAACTTACCATATCCCAGATGATGTCTATCTGTTGGAGCAATCGACGAATACGGGATTCCTCAATAATCGAATCCCACCTCTGGTTGTTACAGAGAATCACTGTGGTATCCAATGTAAATCCAAACAGCTCACTGAAGAGCTTTCGCAACCAGACTGCCTCACACGAGGTTATGCTAGCAACAATATATCCTGCTTCGGCGGTGCTCAAAGCCACCGACTTCTGCTTCCTGCTCATCCAGGATATCGAAGCAGATCCCAAGGTGAAACAGTACCCGGAAGTGCTCTTACGGTCCACCACACTGCCTGCCCAATCAACATCAGTATATCCAAGTAGTCTCACATCTCCGGCAGTGTATCTTAATCCATGAGAGATTGTGTCCTGAAGACATCTCAGAAGATTCCTGGCATCCAGTGAGGCTCAACCAAATATGAGCTCACAATGCTAACTGCAAAACATATGTTCGGACGGAGGTTCACCAAGAACATCAATGCGAATGAGTTTTTGAAACTCAGAGGCATTTCCCAAGTCTGGTCCGACATCACTACCATATAACTTCTAAAAGTTAAGATCCTCGAGGTAGTCACAGGCTTGCAGTCCATCATACCGAATCTTTCCAATATATTTACCACATATTTTCCTTGAGATAGGAAAATTTCCCCTGGCTTTTGCCACACTTCAAGTCCTAGGAAGTAGTGCATCAGTCCTAGGTCTTTCATTTCAAATTCAGAGGCCAGCTCCCTCTTACATTTGTGAATGAGAGGGTCTGCCCCTGTTAGAAAGAGGTCATCCACATACAACACCAGTATGAGAGGCTTGTCATCTTCAACCTTAAAGTAAAGGTTAGGATCGGCTTCACTCCTAGTGAATCCCAGCTTCATCAAGTAGCTATCGATCCTCTCATGCCATGCTCGGGGTGCTTGCTTCAGCCCATAGAGAGCTTTCTTCAACCTGCATACATGAGATTTTCGATCATAAATCTCAAATCCTTCGGGTTGCTCCACGTAGACCTCTTCTTTGATCGAGCCATGCAAGAACGCAGTCTTGACATACATCTGATGTAGGTTCCATCCTTGTGAAGCCACAAGGGCTATGATCAAGCAGATGGTCGTATATCTAGCAACAGGTGCAAATATCATAGTCTATACCTCCCTTCTGGGATAAATCACGAGCAACAAAATGAACCTTATACTTTTCCATACTTCCATCTGCTGCATGCTTTATCTTGTAAAGCCATTTGGAAGTAGCATCTGTCTTGTCTAGGGGTCTGGGAACTACTTCCCAGACATCATTCTTCATGGTAGACTCATATCTTCGGTCATAGCATCCTTCCATAGTTAATGCTTGACGACAACTGAGACTGATGAAGGCTCATTTTTTATGATCGTGCTCATGATGGTCAGGTATCCCTGATACCTGTTAGGTTTCTTACTTTGACGGAAGGTTCCTCAGGGTGCAACATGTCCTTTAGCATCATCAAGTATCCCCCTAAGCCATGAAGGCCTCTTCCTAGAAGAGGAAGGCTCATGTGGAGGAGGATCAATCGGATCCATGGGTTCTTCTACATCAGGCATTGATTCATCATCCTTTTCTTTTGGTTCCTTGGTGTCGGCTTCTTGAGAGCTCCTCAAAGTCGGAAGATTGATCACCTTGCTGAGAGCCATATCTTCGTCAAAGGTGACATCATGACTAATTATGACTTCCCTTTGACCGGCTACATAGATTCTATAGCCTTTAGTATTTTCACCATAGCCCACGAAAATTCCCTTCTTTCCAAATGCTCCCAATTTATTTCTTTTCTCTTTCGGCACATGAAAGTATACAGGGCTTCCAAAAATTTTAAAATGAGAAACATCAGGTTTCTTACTGATGAATTTTTCTTCAGGAGTCTTGGAACCCAATGCTTGATAAGGGCATCAATTTTGTACATATACGACGGTGATTGTAGTTCAACCCATAGAAACATCAGAAGTCTTTGATCATGTAGCATGGCCCAGACAACTTCCATGATCGTGCGGTTCTTCCTTCCCACCACACCATTCTGCTCAGGAGTATGTGGTGTAGTAGTCTCCCTCTTAATGCCAACCTCAGGTATGCTTGAGTAAACCAATTGTAATATATCGGAGGTCTTGCTTTGGCTTGAGGGGAATGGTCCCCTTTTGAGCTTTCCTTTGGCACATCCCAGACATACACCTTCTTTCTCTACTTGGAATTCGGGCATCCCTGTTACCATCTGTCTTACATCGGGTAGAGCTTTGTAATGAAGGTGGGCAAACCTCCGATGCTAAAGTTCGGACTAAAGAGATGTGTCACAAGACATGACACCTAGCGGACTTCCATCGACCTGATATAATGAATCAACACTAAACCCAAGAGTAAAGGCATTTTTAACATTATCTTTCCATATACATACCTTGCCATTGCTGAAGGTTACCTTGTAGCCTCTGTCTTCTATTGCCAAGATGGACACTAGGTTCCTTTTGAGGTCAGGTGCATTTAATACATCCTAGAATTTCGAGCCTTCTTGAATGCTTGTCCTCTTCCTTGATTCCCAACTCTCCTCTTACCTTTGTTGAATTTGACATTCCTTTGATTGCCATCAGAGGGATTTCGAGTTGCACCACTGCATATTGTACCATGCTTCTCTAATCATGATTATCATCATGCTGCCCATGTCCATGATTTTATCCATCATAATGCTGCTCAAACTAGTGTGCATCATCATCATGCTATCCGATATGTCCATGATCTCATGTTGCCCTTTATGTCCATGATCTCATTCATCATGATTCTCATGATCTCATACATAGTGACTTGCTTTATCGCAAATGTAATATCGTCATTTTCTTCTAGCCTTAGGTCTAGCCTTTCCTTTTGATTTAGTTCCGGAATTATTTCTTTTCTTTGCATGAGAAGAAAACGCAGCAGGAGGACCTTTAGGCATGGGCATTTCTTACACTTCTTCCCTTGTTTCTTCTTGAATGCATCTAGCCATTAATTCCTCGAAACCAGGAATTACATTATAGTTCAGAAGAGTAGTCCTGAACACATACCATTCAGATGGTAATCCTTCAAGAGTTGTGAGTGCCATTTCTCTGCCAGTAATAGTTTACCCAATAGATAGGAGATCGTTCTTGATTTCGGTGATTCTTAAGAAGTATGCTTGCATACTTTCATCTTTACCCTTCTTGATTTCCCTCAGCTTATTTCTAAAAAACAAAACTTGATTTGCATTATTAACTTTAAATAAACTCACTAGTCTGTCGTAGATTTCCTTGGAGGTGTCTAGATCAGAGATGTAGGCCACCAAGTGCTTGTCGATAGAGTCCCGGATGATCTTCTTTGTTTTGACTTCTCCATTTTTCCATTTGTTCCAGGCAGCAGCAGATGCATTTGATGAAGGCTCAACAATATTGCCTCTTACATGGTCCAGCACTCCTTGATCTTCAAGGGTTAGATCGATAGACATCTTTCATCCGTGATAGTCAGCTTTCTCACGGAGCTTGTCTTCGGCAGGAAAGAGTGTTGAGGACCCCATAGCCTTGCCAATCTTCTCTTCAATGATTGCTCTTGCTCTTGCTCGGGCTTTGTCTTCACCTCAGCTCTGATACCATGTTAAGTTATGGTATGTTCTATGCTTATAACAGTTTACTTCTTTTTCTTATTATATTCCACCGATTAGCAATCACATGTACATAAAGTAAAGTGTAGATAGAACATTAAACGATCGACAGAAAACAAGCCAAGACAAGAGACACAAGATGTGGCGGCTAGCCAGGGACAAACCCCACAATGTGTGGGGAAACCCTTTGATCAAATCTTCTTTTATGTTCAATAATTCAGCAGAGAGAAATAGTACAATAAATCTGATTCATATCAGCAGTAGCAAACCCTAGATCAGTAGCATCAGCATTAGCGGCTTCATTATCAAACTAGGGCAGACCATATCTCACAAACCGACAGTCGGATTGACTTCATTCCACCACCAAAAGTTTCGGCTTCCAGAGGAGGTTCAGATGAACCTACAACGCAGTTCAGATGAGGAGATCTTCTAGGCCACGCAAGTCAATCTTTACTTCTGCAGTTGCAGCTTCAGTTTCAGCAGTTTCCGGCTTCAAACTAGGGCAGTCGATATCTTGCAAACCGTTCGTCGGATTGACTTCATTCCACCACCAAAAGTTGCGGCTTTCAAAGGAAGTTCAGATGAACCTACAGCGCAGTTCAGATGAGGAGATCTTCTAGGCCACGCAAGTCAATCTTTACTTCTGCAGTTGCAACTTCAGTTTCAGCAGTTTCCGGCTTCAAACTAGGGTAGTCGATATCTTGCAAACCGTTCGTCGGATTGACTTCATTCCACCACCAAAAGTTGCGGCTTTCAAAGGAGGTTTAGATGAACCTACAACGCAGTTCCAAAGAGGAGATCTTCTAGGCCACGCAAGTCAATCTTTACTTCTGCAGTTGCAACTTCAAATTCAACAGCTTCCGGCTTCACATGTGTGAGAGAGAGAGACCCATTTCAGCGCAGTAGAGAAGAGACTCATATCTGCGCAGTAGAGAGAGAGAGATGTGATGAGATGAGTGAGTCCAAATGAGGAAAAGTCCTCTTATATTTATACACAACGTTGGTGGGTGAATAGATGCGACTGTTGGGCTTCTGAGCCTACATGAGTTGTAGGTCGGCTTGATAATAATTCCATAATCAAAATAAATTCATATCTCCATGAATACTTATCGGAATCGGATGATCTTTATATCAATCCTACACCTCTCGACGAGAGGAATCTAATAAAAATATTATCAGCCATGAATAAGATGACCCACATGAAGTTTTTCCTTGGTTGCCAATTTTAACACCACCAAAACCAATGCCACCAGTTAGGTTGTATATCTCAACACCGAAACATTGAACAGGGAACCAAACAAGGATTTCCACCTCTCTCAGCAAGCTACTTGAGCTCTTTAACAAATTCAACAATAATTGTTTGCATGCCTTCCCTTGAGTCTCCTTATCCTTTTAATAACATTTTCCTCCTTTCAAAATCATGGGTGGTAAACAAAAACCATGGGTCACTTTATTTTTCCTAAAGTGACTTTTGCCACCTTTATTTAATTATTATTTATTATATTTTGGTGACCCCTTTATTTTCTGTCAATAGCCCATAGGATCCAATTAGGCTATGAATCCAACTTTTTCATGCTTCTTTGTATTGGAAAGGGACCATAATCCTCCCTTCTTGAGTTTGCTTGTCCTCAAGCAATCACAACACCTATTCACCTTCCGATGTAGCATCTTCCACCGGCAAGCCCTTCCATTGAATTAAATATTCCCAGATGACTCTACTCCTCAACTTCTTTTCCCTTATGTCCATGACCTCCTTTGGAATGAGGACCAATTGTCCTTCCTCGTCTAATGGTGGAAGCTTTGCTTTGGCCCTAACTTGTTGTCCAAGTACCTTTTTAAGGCAAGATACATGGAAAACATTGTGGATCTTGTTGTCTTCTGACAATTCTAATTCATAAGCAACCTCCCCAATCTTCCTAATCACCTTGTAAGGCCCATAGAATCGTGGTTTCAATTTCTCAAAACCACTCTTCTTCAAGGATGATTGCCTATATGGCTGAAGTCTTAGGAAAACAAGATCCCCCTCTTGGAAACCGTGCTCCACCCTATGTCAATCTGCATACACCTTCTGCTGATTTTGGGCTCCCTCTAGGTTCTCCTTAAGGATTCTAAGAATATCCTAACTCTCATGCAACCAATCCTTAGCCATTGGAGCCCTGTTGTCTCCTAGTGTCATCTCGGAGAATGGGGGAGCATCATACCCATACAATGCCTTGAAAGGAGTCACCCCGATAGACATATAGTAGGTGGTGTTATAGAAGTATTCACCCAAGTGCAGCCTGTTACCCACCAAAAGTGGGTGATCCCATAGGAGAAATTTTTCTCCTAGATCACTCTCCAGCTGGCAACCAACAACCCCTGACAACCACTAGTGTAGTTGATAAATGTGCCATTTGATCTCCACTCCCTTCACTAGTCATATGTCCCCACGCTCATTTGTCGGGAGCATATGTTTGAAGGTGGGCAATCCAACCCAAAACGTATATTTTCATTTTGCAATCAGGTGCTTGTGCTTGTTTTTCCTTAGGCACCTTGGGCATTGATTATTGGGTAACTTAGAAGAAGGAAGAGTTTTGACTATAGTTTTGTTCCCTCACCTTAAATGGGGGGTTAATCTTCAATCCTACTCTCGTGGGATCTCCCTTATTAACCTATGGTTTCAGGGAGGGCACTACTTGGGAAACCCCGATTTTGGTTGCGTGGTCTTGTTTTCCTGTTGCACCTTTTTCACTCCCCTCTGCACATTACAAGCCCTATTTCATCATTTTCCTTCTTTGGGTCCATAAGGCATAATACGCCCCTCCCCTTGTCCACATGTTTGGGTCCGGCCTAGCAATGTTGCCCCAGAGGTTGATGCAGCTAAAAGAACATTAAAAGCATATCATGGCCACAAGCAAGAAACGAAAGAAAATAATATTATAAAATGCAAAAAATGGTTGGGACATTAATATAGCACATGGGAAAAAGCCAAGCATGAGCTATACCCCTCACTATGGTCATCACCTTGGTTCCTAGGGCCGTATGAGTGCCCCCACATCAT
The DNA here is from genome assembly GCA_031772625.1 of Pinus tabuliformis. Lineage (NCBI taxonomy): Eukaryota > Viridiplantae > Streptophyta > Pinopsida > Pinales > Pinaceae > Pinus > Pinus tabuliformis. The sequence continues at coordinate 597,502,297 of CM062820.1, forward strand.
TGAGGAACCCATGCGCGTCCCAACCCCTAGTGGGCGAAGAATTGCCTCGTCTTAAGGGGGTAGTAACTGCTTACATCATATACAACATGCTCTCGTTTCCTGGAGCCCTGAGTAGTAATACAATGAAAGATCAAGAAAAGGCAAAAGGCAAATAAGGGTGGGCGAAAAAATAAAGGTTGGGGTAACTCATATATCCACGATTGCTCCCTCCTACATCTATAGACCCAATATGTGGACATCCCTCATCATTGCCATCCTTGAGCCCATGGCATTTGGCCTTGAGACCCCTGTGTCCCCAATCCATTCATCATCATTCACATGACGCCTATTAATTGAAGATTGTACAAAGGACCTATCTTTCCCCTGCTAGGAACACCTAATAGGATTGTTTATTAGCCACTCCTACCTAGGGAGGTAACATTATTACGAGCTTGAAGCCTCAAATTTGGAAGAGAAGCCCACTATGAAGTCTCAATGTGACCTTGATTAACAAGCTTGGTTCACTTAGATGCATTGATGAATTATTGTACCTGATGGTGAGAAAGTGCATTGGATCTTATATGTAATTGGCAGGTGGTTTCGTCATGGGCTAGGCAATTTAATTGGGGCCCAAGCCCACCAGAGGATCTTATTGAAACTCCCAGGGGCAGTGTTGAGAGCCATGGGACTCCATCATGTGTTATAGCATCATTTCATGTCATGGGCACCTTCAACATCCTCAGTAGTCTAATCATTGCCCCATATTATTTACCAGATGATGCACTTGGACCAGTTTGCCTCGACTGACTTAGCATATTATGGTAGCTGATCGAAGGCCCAAAAGAGGTTTGTCTCACCCCTTGAGACATGGGAGGGCGAGCACCATCGTTAGAGCCCTCATCATTGGGTCATTGCAGGCTTTTCTATCATCAAGAGATCCATGAGACCAGTTCTTGTGCCCCAAACGCAATTTGGGGACCCACATGATGACTTGCATGGAGACTATGGGGGCATCCCCTTGTTCGAGATTTATAGAGCCTTCTCTCACATTTTGGCACAAAGAGTACTCAACGTGGCCCTCCAATGGCCCTACATCAACATGACGACATCAATTCAGCTAGCATTTGGATTGCTAATTCATAATTTGTAAAAGCTACTTGGTCGGCTTGTAACCAAGGCTTGTATTTTGCACATTTTTATAATGTTAGTGGCCCCTAGGCTAATAATTCGACTTAGTGAGACTCATATAAATAGAAATCAATTTCATTTGTGAGAGATCATCATCACACTTGGGATTTTAGCCTCTTTGGCGAATTCACACTTTTTCTTTGGAGATCTTGTGGAGTATCTTGGATGCATTATGACATTTGGAGCTGATTTTCTATCTTTTCTTGGAGCTACTTCTTGAGTATGCATGGATATATTGCATGATTATCTTGTAAGTTATCTTGTTGATGGAATCTTTCTTTTAAATGTCTAATGTTTGTAATTGCTGCAACTAAAGTGAATGCTCTTGTGCCCCAATTTTGTTGAAGAAAGTTTTGAAAGCTATTTGGTTGGCTTTTGCATATGTTACTCATGATATGACATGCAATGAATGTTCGTAGTGATGAAATGTTATTTTTCTTCATGAAACTCCATATTCTGATAGTAGGTAATTATTAAAGGTTGGTAGCTAGGGCATCAACTTTTGACCTACTTGAAGACAAAATTGGCCAATCTAAAGCATCTAGGACTCTATTTTCCCAAGGGAGAAGGCACTAGCCTGAGTCATCTGGTGATCAACTCCTTTCTTCCCCATTATTTCTCTTCCAAAAATTTTGGCGCCTTTCTCTTAGACGACTAGGCTAGGGCATCAAGCGAAATCTTCTAGAAGGTGAATTTTTGGATTCCATGAGGACAATACTCTTCCTTGAGTTCTTGTCTAGAGGACCTCCAAGTTTGGTAGGCTTCTCATGGTTCTCCATCCATAAAATCATGTGTTGTAGGTGTGCCCTAGAAGGGAAACCCTAGCTTGTTTCTCCTTGACTAAGGGACTTCTTTGAGGGTTGTAGGAGCATAGTATTTGGTGGAATAAATCTTAAGAAGCCCTTTATTCTCCTTGCCTTGACCTTGTGAGTGCCCTTGTCCACGCAAGTTCACAAAACCCTAGGTCTTGTGCAAGTCTTTCCTACATCTTTTAGAGGGAGCAAAGAGCCTTTTAGAGATATCAAGACATCATATAGAGCTTCCCTAAGAGGTCCTATTTCATCACCTAGAATCTTGATCTTAGGAACACCCATTGTTGACATATATCTCAAACCCTAGGTCTTGATCTCTTCGTCTTAAAGCCTCTCTCAGAGAGTGTTTAGGCTTCTTTGAAGCATAGAGCCCTTGTTGTGCCCCTCCTTGAATGGGCTTTATGAAATCACGTCATACCTAATCATTACTCTGTTCATTCCAAGTGATTTCCTTCTTACCAGGAGTCCTCCCATCAATGAAAGTCCATAAAGGGTAGGGGACCTTGGCTGTGGTGACAGTGGGCCATTGTCCCATTTGTTGTCACCTAGTCTAGTAGTTGTCCCATAGGCTTTCCCTCCTTAGGGCCCTGCTGGATTTTGTGGTAACACAACCACCTAATCCAAGTCTTCTGCTACCTTGCTACATAGTTCCTTAAATATCCTTCCACCCTCTTGTTGAGTATTTCTGTCTAGCCATCTGTCTGCGACTGATAACTGGTGTGGGGTTAGCTCCGTGTTAGCTAATATAAATAGCTCCTAGAACGCAATGAGGAATCTGCTATCTCTGTCACTGACAATGTGCTTAGGGACCTAGTGTCATCTGAAACCTCCTGAAAGAATGTCTCCGCCACCTGTATCGCTGAGTAGTTGGAAGATATGACCATGAAATGGGAAAATTTTGTTAATCTATCAACCACCACAAAGACACAATCCTTCCCTTGCACCTTCGAAAGCCTTGTGATGAAATCCATAGAGATACTCCCTTTTTGATCGGGGATCAGTAATGGCTGTAGTAGTCTCGTTGGATGGGTCTGCTTTGTTTTATTTTGCTATCAGATGGCATATTCAGCTACATGTCTCCAAACATCCCCCTTGAGGCCTCTCCACGCAAATCTCTCTTGTACTTGCTTGTATGTTTTGAAGAACCCCTGGTGTTTGGCTAGGGGTGAGTCATGCATGGCATTCATGATCCTCTCCTAGAGTTGTGACTCAAGGACCAAGAATATACTTCCCTTGTAATAGATACTGTTGTTGACGACCTTGTACCTGTCATCCTGCATTATTCAATCCATAAGCTCGCATGCAAACTTATTCTTTGAGTATTCCACTAGTAGAAGTGTCCTCCAATCACTGCCAATATCTATGAGAGAGCAAGCCCTTGGCATCTTAGAGAGTGCATCGACCACGATTCTTCTTCCCCTTCACATACTCAATGTCGAAATCATAGGCTTGAATTTTGCCAACCTACTTCTGGTTCCTCTCATTGAGATCTTTTTGCTCCAAAAGGTATCTCAGGCTATTGTGATCTGTTTTGACCACGAATCTTCCTCCCACCAAGTACTGCTTGAACTTTGTGAGTGCATGCATTATGGCCAACATCTCCTTGTCATATATAGAGTATAGCCTCTTTGGCTCCCTTAGTTTTCAACTTTCGAAAGCAATTGGATGCCCAACTTGCATCAATATTGCTCCTATGCCTTCCCCTGAGGCATCACACTCTAAAACAAAAGGTCGTGATAAATCTGGGAGTGCAAGAGCAGGATAAGAACTCATTACCTCCTTGCACCTTTCAAAAGTGCACTGTGCTTCTTCTGTCCATCTGAAAGCCCCTTTTTTCGTGAAATCTATTAGGGGTGCCACCATCTGAGAGTAGGCCTTAACAAATCGCCGTTAATAATTGCGTATCCCCATAAATCCTCTCAACTCCGTGAAGTTCTTGGGTGTTGGCCACTCGATGATAGCTTGAATCTTCTCCTGGTGGACTTGTACTACTACACTGATGATGTGCCCAAGGTATAAAATCTCCGTCATCCCAAATTTGCATTTGGGCTTCTTGGCAAAGAGCAATTGCTCCTCTAATATGCTCAAGACCTCATCAAAGTGTCTCAAGTGCTCCTCCCAGTTTTTGCTGTAAATGAGATCACCAAAGAAAAGTAGCGAAAGCTTTCGTAACTATCTCTTGAATATATGATTCATGCTTGACTAGAAGGTAGCTAGTGCATTCATCAACCCAAATAACATGACGAGAAATTCATAATGTCCATAGTGGCATCTGAAAGCTGTCTTTTGTATGTCTTGGTCTCGAACCCTAATTTGGTGATAACCCAACCTCAAACCAATTTTGGAGTACATTGCTCCATGCAGTTCATCCAAGAGCTCATCGATCCTTGGTATTGGGTACCTGTTCTTAATCCTATTCTTGTTGAGGGCTCTGTAGTCTATGCACATCCTCATCATCCGATCTTTCTTTTTAACTAGTACCATAAAGGATGCGAATGGACTGGTGCTGGGCCTTATGTGCCCCATATCCAACAATTCCTTTATAGTCTTCTTGATCTCCACCTTGAATTTCTTGGGGTGCCTATATGGTGTAGTGATGACTGGCTTGGACCCCTCCTCTAATTCTATAGTGTGCTCAAAAACCCTATCTAGTGGTTTGTCGGGAGGAATAACTTTGAAAACCCGTTGGTGTTTATCCAACAAGGCTTGGATTTCTGCTAAGTAATGCCAATCCTTGTCTGATGTCTTTTGTTGTGTTGTCATGCACTATGCCACCCAATGTTATGTCTCCATGGCGAAAGATAAATTCCATCTTCTTAGTTGTGACCACCTTTGGAGCATTGATGGTCATTCCTCTTAGACGTACCCTTTGTCCTTCTGGTACAATAATCATGAAATTGCCTTCCTATGTAGATGAGCCATTGTACCTCAAGCACCACGTTTGTATCAACAAGCTCTACCACATAGAAATCATCCAATAGGGTGTAATTTCCCATATTCAATTCTTTTTGAGGAACCATCCTCAAACAAGCCATCCTTTGTCCTCGAACCACTTCTACGTCAAAACCCTTGAACTCTTCTGTAGCCAAATGGTTCATAGTGACCATGGATGCATCGATAAAATTTTGAGAGTGGATCCTCCATCAATGAGGACTTTAACTTGTTGCCCTTGTATGACTCCCCTTACTTTAAAGGTGTTGTATATGGGGACGCATGAGAGCTTGGCTATAGTAACCCCAATTGGTTTTATTTTTGGTGGCTCTTTATCACTGTTGTTGCTACTATGCTCCTCCTCTTGAGTAGCTACCTATTCTTCCTCCTCTTCGTCGTCAGATATCACCTCTATGTATTGGACCTTCCCTTTGCCCATGCATCTGTGTCTTGGGAGTCTGGGACCGAAGGTTCTTTGCATTTGTAACAAAGTTTTTTTCTTCTTAACTCATCTTTGGTTTCTTCTACCCGATTCTTACCTTGCTAGGGCTTCTTCTGTCGAAGTTTGTAGCTCATGCATGTACTTCTGTACATGCCTTGTGTGGAGGCGTGCAAAAGTCGCCCACATATCACCTTAGGATATTTGATGATGTAACTTAGCCTAAGTTTAACTTAGGAAAAAGCACATAATTATATGTTGGCTTATTGAGCTAAAATAAAACTTAGATAAAGTAAATTATTTACTTTAGTGATTAAGTTTTAATCTTAGCTGTCGATCTCAAGTGAGGCGAGATTTAATCTCGACTGTCTGTCACTTTGAGATTAGGGTTAGGGTCAGGATTAGGGTTTTGGCTCAATGTAAAGTTATAAAGGCAAGGCTAAGGTGAAGAGAAGGACACAACAATAGCATAAGATTGAGAGAGGCTTCTCAGTGAGCGTGTGCTGGGTTCGAGAGAGTGCAGTGAGGTTGGTGATCAGTTTTATATTTTCTCAATTGGGCCAATATCCTTGGTACGAGAGCCCAAGTAAGTTCCGTGATTAATTTATTAATGAAAAATTGTTGTTTGGGCAGAAATATGTTTATGTGTGTGATTCAAATTGAGTAATCTTTTTTTGCTTCCACTATATTTTTTGTGTTAGGAATTTGGTTGTGTATTCGTTCAATTAATAATTGTTGGGAACTAAATACTGGGTGCTGGGTTCAGGTAAATTCTAACATGGTATTAAAGCACCTACTCTGAATCGATTTTGGAATTACAAGTGCCGAGTTCGTATTGGATTGCCCGAACCAGGTTGACTAGGATTATACAAACATAGTTTTTTTTTACGAGCTAAAGAGAAAAAAAAAGAAAAAAAAGGAAGGAACGAAGGCCTTTTTTTTATAGGAAAAAAATAAGATTTGATTGGATCATGGTGGTGGTCGACAAGGCGGGCCAACCAGCCGTGGAACGAGCCGCCAGCCATTAGGGCAACTGCCGCCAGGGCAGCTGATAGCTAGCCGACTAATCGACACAGCTGCATTCATCGCCGCAAGCACCACACGCAGAGGAAATTGTTCAGCTGCAAAGCAGAGTACAACAAACCAACCGTCAACAGAAATCCAACACGCAGACATGGATCAATTGCGAGGGACAAGCGATCCTATCGAGAGTCTGGAAAACTCGACCAGTCGCATGATAGTCTTAGCTGATGACGTCGAGCATAGAGAGATGGGGTAAAGACTGTATCAGGCACAAACAAGGAGAGGCATAAGCGGATTGATTAGCACAGGTGACGGGTTCGTTAGGCATCTCGTGAGGAGGGCCAAGCCCGTGGTGAGTGAGTTAGTGCAGAGACAACAAGGAAGGGGTTAGGTCCACCACAACAAGCTGACAGGGCAAAGGCAGGGACATCGACCGACAAAGGAGACTCAGTTGCGAAGGCTGGTTGGTTGTAGAAGACAACACCACAGAGAGATAGTTGCCGATTTGTTGTTGGTTTGTGAGCCTTTGTTGGAAGTGAATTTGATGCACGACAGGAGATAGGGCCAACGACAACGGATTTGTGTAGGTAGTTGCTAGCAAGGGTGCTATCGCAAGTTGGACTAGAGGTAGGGAAAAGAGGCCGCAACAATAGTTGAAGTAAGCCGCCATTCCGACAGCCAAGTCGTCGACATATTAAAGCAGTTGTGAGTTGCAGCAGTTGTAGTGTCAATGCGCCGAAGTTGTTAAAGGAGTATAATTGCAGTAAGTCTATGTTATGAATAAATAATTCATAATATAATAATAATTAATAATTAATTAATTAAATTAGTAATTAACATTAATAAAATTAATTATGTAAGTGAAAGGTCAAAAGGCATGACCAATCAGCCCTCGTGACCAGTCAATGCCTATTTAGGCACACTGTCCGAGGGAATGTAAACCACCATTCATATTATTATATCAATACAATTACTTACTTACTCTACAACACAAAATCTACATACAAACATTGCAGTTGCGTAATGATTTTATGCTACAGTGGTATCAAAGCTTCCCAATTTCTGGACAAATTGTGGCTGCGTCCCATCGACTGTCCGTTGCATTACGACCACTGTATTCCGGGTCCAAAGCATTGTGTTTTCTCCCTCTCGTTGTCGTTCCTGCTCCAACCCATTGGTCTTTCTCCCTCCTTGTCCACTGTATCTTGCATACGTTGTACTCCGCACTTGCTCCACTGCTGTTTTACCTGCTCTCATTAACCCTGCGCGTCTCCTGTCCTCGAACTGCTCCATCCACACACTCATGCGACAACCGTCTCAGCCACATTCCAGTGTGTTTTACGCCGTCACAGCCTACCCACACTAGCCGATAGTCTGTTGGTCTTCGTTGCTTGTTGGCCGGCCTCTCGAACCCAACACCCCGCTTCCGCCGTTCTGGACCGTGGGTCAACTGTTAAGTGTGTCAAAAAGTGTGCAGTCAAACGGTGTGACTGCCGTGATTTTTTTGGGGTTACAATAAATTAATATTCATACTAAATTTATAGCTATATAAATAATTATATTAATTTATTTATATAATTCAATTATATAAATTATATATATATATATATAGATAGATATATAATAAATAAAAAATTGGGTCTACTAGGAAGGATAAAAACAAAATGGGTAGTAGTAGTAATGACGGCAATTCAAAAATTTTAAGAAAACATCGACAGAATGCGCAAGTGCCTTGACGATATCGAGAGGAAGCAAGATGATTTCGGGAAGAGTCAAGACCAAATGGCTGAGGATATCATAGCAATAAAGAGCATGATGAGCCATTTTATGGGAGGAGCCAACCCACCTTTTAATCCCTCAGAGACGCAAAGTCCAAAAACTCCGGAAGGTGAAATTTTTTCAAATCATGAAATTCCATCAATGCACGAAAAGCCGTGAAAATTGCATATACAGTTTGAAGGGAGTCAATACCATACAAAGTTCTCCGACAAAGATTACCTCAAAATTAAAAGAGAATTACCAAAATACGATGGTAAGGACCATAAAGGCACCATTGTATGGGTAAATAAGATGGATGCCATTTTCGGAGAAAATCCACCAATAGGTGAACAAGAGAAGGTCATGACCGCATCCAACTACCTGGAAGTAGAAGCGTATGATTGGTTCCTATGGTGGTCTAACAAATGTGCAGCTCGCTTGTTCAATTGGAAAAATTTTAAAAACGCCTTGTTAAAACGATTTCATGACGAAGAAAGTGATGATGTTTACGAAAGATTTGTTCACCTCAAACAAAAGGGATTGGTAAGTGAATACACGCATGAATGGGAAGTGTTAGCAATAAGGCAAAGGGGATTCTCAGACGAAGAGCTATTAAAAATGTATCGTTGTGGCCTTAAGGATTACATTCGGGAAGAATTAAAATTATATAAACCCCAAACCATTGAAGATGCCAGACACAACCATAATTATTGAGAGAAAATATAAGCTCAGAATGTCATCATTCAAGGAAGATGAAGACCAACAACAACACTCAGGAAGAAAAGAAACTAACAAATGTAGGTATTGTGGAGACAAATGGACATTAGGACATAGATGCCTTAACAAGAAACTGTATACTTATGAAGTCGAGAAGGAATCAGACACTTCAAGTAACGATCCAGGAAAAAAGATAAAAAAGAAAAGTAGTTATCGCAAATGTGGAGAAAATTGGATGCCAGGCCATAAATGTGAAGACGCATCCCTGCGCTGCTATAAAATAGTAGATGGGAAGCAAATTGAAGTACAAGAACATGATGAAGGAATCGTTGTCAAACACGGTGAAGATTCTGATTCTGAGGAACCATCATTAGCTGAAATTTCATGTGATTGGAAAAACCTTGATGAAAATAGTAACTCTTTTGGAGATCAAGAACAACAAGCAACTACAAAATACGTTCCACCACATCTTCGGAAGAAGATCCAATTCCCAAAAAGGAACATTAAACTTACTACTCCATCAAAAAACATGAGAAAGAATCTTTGTCCTAAAACCCTAAGGCTCAAAGGACTCATAAAAGGCAGAAATATCAATATACTTATAGATTCTAGTAGTACTTACAATTGTATAAACATTGACCTTGCTAAACAACTTGGTATTTGTATATGGCCAATCAAGGACCTGTCCATGTCTGTCGCTACTGGAAAGAAAATCAAGGAAATAGGAGAATGTCGAAAAGTTTCGATCCAAATACAAGAGCTGAAGCTACAAACAAATCTATTTTCCCCACTACTCAAAGAAATAGATGTAGTTCTAGGTGCATAATGGTTAATACAACTAGGGAGCTATACTACAAAACTTGAAGAACAATTCATGGAGTTTAACTAGCAAGGATGACATTATAAATTAAATGGTGTTAACACTTCCAGCTCCAAGGAAGGTACAAGTACTCATGAAGAATGCACCAATCAACGAAAGGATGCCAGTCCATCGCAACAATGTTCAACTAGAGAAAACCCTTTTGGTTGTGCTTTGAGGACAAAGCATCTCTAAAGGGGGTGGCAATGTTATGAATAAATAATTCATAATATAATAATAAATTAATTAAATTAGTAATTAACATTAATAAAATTAACTATGTAAGTAAAAGGTCAAAAGCCATGACCAATTAACCCTCATGACCAGTCAATGCCTATTTAGGCATACCGTTAGAGGGAATGTAAACCACCATTCATATTATTATATCAATACAATTACTTACTTACTCTACAACACAAAATCTACATACAAACATTGCAGTTGCATAATGATTTTATGCTATAGTCTAGCTAGGTGTAGAGTTAGACCCGTACAACCGAAGCCCATAGCATGACCAAGTGCAGTGACATGGTTTAGATCTGTGATTGTGGAAGCGGGCCAGAGGGCCAAATAATAAAATTAATTAAAAAAACAATTCTTTGTTGTTGTTGCTATATTAAACTTGTTATTTCCAATTCTAGAATAAAATCTAGTAACTAGTTAAGGAGCATCCCTTGGGAGATTGACGCTGTGGATTCTATGCATTATTTTCCAACATATTAGGGAGGATATAGTGGCCTTTAAACCTCTTTATTAGTCCTAATTACATAAGAAAATATCCCTCTTAAATAGTGTTTTTGACTTCATAAGCCCTACAATTTATTTGGCATTAATCTCTTTCTTCAACCACCATTTAAAAATCCAAAATTAATTACTTTTCTATGTCTATTGAAACTGACATAAATTCCTGAATATCTTACATTAGATTTCATTTCAAGTCTAACTATTTTCATAGATCTAAAATCATTGCTTAGACTTGATTTATTTAATCACAATTTTTTGAAATTGTTCAACGTTTATTCGTAATTGTGATTAGGCCTATTACCCACACAAGTTGTTAATCCCTAGGAGAAATTTTTTCTCCTATTTGTTCCACTTGCCAGCTAGCAACCCTATGATGATCTATAGATAGCTATCCCTTAGAGCTCTCCGGATATGCCCCTGTCAGTGGTTTCCATCATCTAGCTTACTTCTGGAATGAAGGTGTGTCATCAATTATAAGGTGCATCAGCGATTTTTGTAATCATGTTCTTTCATTTAATGTTAAAGGCATTCTAGTATGGATCACAAGTTGAGTTGGATGAATGACTGCTCTTGGTTGTATTCTTATTCCCACACTTTAGCTTGGTGATTATCCTTTACCTCTAGTCTAGTGTGACCTTCCTTGAGGCCTTTTCTTTCCATTGTCCAAGAGGGGCACAAATAAGAGGCATTGATTCATGTAGCATGTCCATGGTAATCCATAATTACAACCTTCCACATATACCTTATATCCATTTCCATTCTTCGGGTTGATTGTTATCTGTCATTGGTACCAGCGATCTTTTATCCTAATCTTTGAGTAAGGGCCCAAAATCTTTTCCCATAACAGGTTGATGCAATTGAAATAAAGTTAAAAGCATATTATAACCATAAATGAAAGAAAATGTAAAATGCAAAAGATGGCTGGGACAATGTTAAAGTACGTGGACAAAAGCCTAGCTTGAGCTCTACCTCCCTCATTAGCCATCACTCAGTTCCCCATTAATCATGATCTACCTAAATAAAAGGAAATTATGAATGTCCCAACCTTGATGAGCAATGAAATGCTACATCTTTAAGGGGTATTGGAGTGCATCTAATAAGATTTTAACGCAAGTTATGCATGCATAAAGAAAATAAAATTATTGGAGGAAAAGGCGCATTGGAGGGGTGGTAAATATGGGCCAAAGAAAGGGGTAACTTAAGCTCCACGATTGCACCCTCTTCACATCATTGCACTTAAGATGTTGGAACTCCTTAAAAGTTGGTTCCAAGACTATGATATCAACCATGAAGTTAGACCCTGTTCCATGTCCACTTTTCAAATACACCTATTTATTGATGTGTTGGCCCAGGAATTGTTTCTCCCCTTAGAGTTGGAAGCCCCCAATAGGGTCTCTAGATAACCTTCCCATATCTAAGTGTGGGTCACTTCTTTACAAATCATTAGCGAGAAAGACATTTGAAGACGAAGCTTGTGTGGAGTACTCGTGCATTTTGCATTGAATGTGGTCCACTATGATACCTTTATGTTTGCTTTATCTATAATGATGATCTCACATGATTTTGAGGGTATGTTTTAGATGTTGATTCTTAGGTACACTTGATGATCCATTGATTGATAGTTGATACTTCTCTAGCACACTATTGAGGATGTTGAACCCAATGTTTTTTTAGAAAATCAGAAAGACAAAAAGATCTTCTTATTCTTGATAATTACTTGTGATGTTTCTTATTGTTATGATTCTTTATATATTCTTTCCTTTAGTTCATTAAGCAATTACCAAAGCAACAACACATAAAACAATAGACACCAGAGGTAGGCACTATGCCAAGGAAAAACCCCCCTCGAGGGGAAACCCAATCAATAAATTCTTCCTTTCAATAGTATTCTTTGAGATTCTTCACCCTAGACCAAGACAAGACCTTCCCTCCACACCATGTCAGCCTCCCAAAATTTCGACCCCTTTCTAGCAACTTCGACGAGGCAGCATCTTCCGACAATTGGCAGCTTCTGGCAACAAAGAAACTTGGAAGATTTCAATCTCCCAGAGAGAGACACCAAAATTCCGATTTTTCCTTTCTCCTCAGACTTCCCTAAACTCGCATTCACTTCGGCTTCCTGACAACAAACTTCACACTTTTTCCCAGCTACAAGAGATATCGAACTTGTGTGTGAGAATGATGTTCCAAATGAATTCGATGTGCTTGTATATATAGGCTCCATGCGAGGTTGAATTGGGTCCTTAGGCTGACTTGATCTTCTTCTAGGCTGACATGGTGTGGAGGATACATAAATCATATTTGACTCAATACTTAACCTTTTTACATGATTCAAAAGCCAAAGAAGGGTCTCTTTAAAAGTACAATGACTCTATTGACTCAGAATAAATCCTAGAAGTCCTTAATGGGGACTTTGACCTAAAACAAGGTGACCCAAGCATGAAACCCATGCTTTAATAAGTTTCAATAATAATAATAAAAATTCTTTTCTTTTTTCTTTTGACAAATACATTACATGATGACTCAAGTACATTAATGAAGACCGAACATAGTTACATTTTCCAACACTCCCTCTTAACTAGGGAGGTGTTAGCGCTCGAATTTGCCTCAGGCTGAGGAAGGCGAAACTCAAGGCAACATCAAACCAAGCTTAGTAGGGCTCTCTCCGGGTCTATCTCGGCAAAAGGTCTTCAAAGGGGCTGAGATGACCGATATGAATATTGATTTTAGGCTAGTAAATTGATAAAGATAGTTTGATTTAAGATTTTTAGGGTTTTGTTGGAAAACAGGGAAAGGCAATTTTGGGTGCGAGGATGAGACACAGTTTTTGCAGAGGTCTTTTTGGGGCAAGGTAGGCAATCGTCCTGATGTCTTTAAAGGAATTGAATGGATAGATATGACTGGTGAGGAGCTAAGGAGAGCAAGAAACTTTCAGGAGTTCTCCTTAAACAGATGAAAACATAGATATTAAACAAACTTAAAGGCAGAACATACAAAATTATGAATTCTACCTCAACACTTCATTTGTTTAATTTGCATAAGAGAATAGTAGGAAGATGATACACATAACAAACTTACAAGTACATGAAAGAAAACACACCATCAACACAGATAACCACAGGAATCCCAAATAGTGCTGCAAAACCCTGGTCTTTCCTTTGCCAAAATTGCAGAGATACAATGTGTAATACAGTCTAAGCTTATCCCTCAAGAGTCCAACCATGAAAATGACTAAGAAGATACATAATATAGGCAAGCTAACACATTTCCTTGCCTTTAGGGGTCGAGCTCATCATCCTAGGAGCTGTTTCAACCAATTCTAAACAAAGCACTACAATCTAGGCAATCAAAACAACTTGCCTCTATAAGCTAGGAAACCAATTCATTCATTAATTTTTTGCTATTTTATGAATGAATCTTCTAGAATAGGTAAATAAGTGTCATTTCAACATGAAAATACATTAATTACATCAAAGAGGGTGAAAAATCCCATCAAAAGTCAAAACTGGTCAAATAGCTGCGTTTTCCTGTGCTGAAGATGAAAAACTTAGAAAATACCCTGATGCGTAGCGCGCCAAAACCCTACGCGTAGCGCGCCTTTCAGCTCACTTTTGGGGCACTTCCCGACATCCAAATTGAGCTCAGGTGGGCTTGTTGGAAAGGTCTGGATGTCTACTTTCCAACCCAAGTGGAATTTTTCAATTTGGTGCCCATTTGCCCCTCCAAAAGTGCATTCTCCCAAGACTGCTTCCTGTGTGTCCAAAAAGGGGCAGTAAGGTCATTTTTTGCATGTTTTTTGACCTTTTGGGGGCCCAAAACTTGATGAAATGTCTTGGCAGTGGCTGAGCAGGTGTATTTCATCATGACAAATCCAAAAATGCAGACCTTTTGTGAATTGGACCTCCCCATCTTCAGGGTAGCGCGCGGCGCGCTACGCGTTGAGGGCAAAAACCTGTTTTTAACACAAAAATTTCAAAATTGACCAAAAGTTCTCCAAATTTTCTGAATTTTGAGCTGGGGGTGTATCATCAAGTACCATGCTCCTTCAAGGAGGCTTCGGCCAAAATTTGGAGTGGATCGGGCCTTTTTCGCCGTTTTAATACCTTGCTCAATCGCCCTTTAAGAACCTTCATTCTCGCTTTGCAAACATGCATGCGGGCCCAATAATGATTCTTCATATGGCGGAGCATATCTTTGTCTCTGTTTGCCTTGGCTAACAATTTCTCTAAATGAGTGTTCACCCGGATAAGCATAGACTCTCGCTCAATAGGTGTCAAATCACCGGGTCTCTTGCGGGCCAAGTTTCGGTCTTCTCGGATTCGCCGCAACTCATAAAGAGTGTGTTCATCTTCTAGCTGCTTGTTGCGCTGCTCCAAGTAGTTGATTATCCAATTGGCCATTTCCAACTTCTGTTGCAACAAGCGATTCTCAGCCTTTTGTTGCTGAATGATCTCCTTTAGCTCCGAGCTAGGAGAACTGATATCAAGATCAATAATATCCGTGTCTGGATCTCCTGATGGTCCCTCATCAAATATGGGTTGCTTGCCTCTGTCCTGTACCTGTACCTGTGCTGCAGAAGGTGAGACCCTTTCCACCTGATGTGGAGATAATACTCGTTGTGCCGATGAAGAAGGCGAGACCCCTTCCACCCTAGGTGAAGATAATACTCGCCGTGCAGATGCAAATAAGGCCCTGTGGCCTCTCTGATATGTAACATATGAAGGAGCGCTGACATGCTCGGGCTCAGGAATGTCAAACTGATGTGAAGGCCCTCCCTCATCATGGACAATCTCGGGAGGTGGCTGTGGCACCGTGAAAAAGTCGCGAGAAATGAAATCCTCCCAAGCAATACCCTGCTGTGCCAATTGATGCATCACTATGATCTTAATCAGTGCATAATGATAGATGCTCTTATGCTGCTGTGCTGGGCTCTTCCTTTGTACTATAGGCACCATCCTCTTTATGTTGCGACACATGAAAAATGGAATGTTCATCATTCGTACCCTTTTGAAATGCATCAACAAACGGATATGGTACAAATATAGACGTGAAAATCTGCCCTCACAAGTGAAATACCGAATAATAAGTCTCATCAACGGTGCATATTCATCCCTTAGGAATCTGAAAGGAAAAACAACAGTTAAGTGCCTCATACACCCAGGTTTGATATATGGCTCATAGTGAAATCTGTCTAACTGCTGGCGCTTATTCCACTCCTCCCCTACATTTGGTATCCCGATGGCCTGAGCAATAATCTCAAGTGACAAGGTGAAATCCACTCCAGCAAGGTTTACATGACCATTTTGCAAATGTAGGACAAATAAGCGAACTAGTTCTCGGTGATGTTGGATTTGTGAGATCCGCTCACAATATTCAAAACATGATTGGTACTGAAAACAGTTCATTGCAAGTGGACAAGCTTGCAAATGAGCCAAAGAAGTGGGCTCCTCCCTGACATGCCGACCACCTTTGCCACCCTTGTGATACCTCCTTGGCACCTCTATTTCTGGTGTTGAATCACTGTCATAACTCTGCTCATAAGCTGATTCGGTTTCTGACATAGTTTTGAAGACAAGATGGCTGAAATGTATATGCTGACTGTGCACACAATTGACTGCTGTTTGACTTTTTCCTTTTTCAAAATGCTGTTACCAAGGGGACATAAATACAAGGAAATTGTTAGGGAAAGGGAAACATGAGGGAATTAGGGGCAATGAAAATAAACAAGGAATTTAGGGAAGGGAAAAGGCATAGAAATTATGATATTGTAGGGTTTGGGGTGAAGTAGGGTTTGGGATTTTGTGGAGGGATAGTGTAGAATTTTATGGGGAATTTTAAGGGAAATGCTGGTGAATATGGGGGGGAAAAGAAGCACTAAAATGGGAAAACCTTGGGCAGCATATAACTTTGAAACCCTAGCAAACTAGGCCTTTAAATCCACACAGCAACTTAGGGTTTTTACATTTAATTTTCATGGCATATTTATCATAATTCTTTCACATTAATCTTGCAAAACCAAAACCAGCCATGGAAATGAAGCCTACCTGTAATTTGCTTGAGTTAAGAAAGGATTTGAATGCTTGTTGGCAAGTTTCTGGGCGAAAAACCCAACGCGTAGCGCGCCTCTGGTGCGTAGTGCACAAACAAATTAACACAGGAAAAATCGTGCTGATGCGTAGCGCACCTCAGCTGATGCGTAGCGCGCCCCTGGAACTAGCCCGATTTGCTCACCAGCTTGTAAAATCGCCCTAGAATGGATGCACTTTGCTCTTGAGATGTGAATGGGTTGGTTATGAGGAGAAATGCCTTTATATAGACTCCCTTTTAATTTTTACTTGACCAAAACCCATTTTGTAATGTTTGGGTGTTGACACTTTTTCAAATTAATAGGCTCTGACTTCTGGTTTCCCTTTTTAAGAAAAATTGGTTGAAATAATGATTTCTTCTGATAATTTTTGCAGGGATGGCTCTGATATGCTTTGGCAAAGGAGACCAAGGCTGCGTTGCAACATTTGGAGAACTTGAAATTTTGACAATTTTGTACAAAAACGAGATGGTGACCTGTGTTTTTCAAAAACAGAGTTTTGAAAACAAAGTCCAAATTTAGCTGTACAATGATGAGAATTATTGAAATGATGATCTATGAAGGACATCCCTCTAGCCTGCTAGTCTTTTAAGACTTCTCAAGACAAAATTGACTCAACCCTAGACCTAAAACCTCGAAATTTAAAACATGATGATGAATGACCTTTGAAGACTTTATTTACTTAAACAGACCTGAACCAGCAGTGCCAAACACGAGGGGAATAAATGACACAAAACTATTCCATCAGAGTTATGGCATGCCTAACGAAATGCAGCTGATCAAACTGATGGGACACCTAATCATGAAATGCAAAGAGCTTTGATCTCTGATGGAGGGATACTAGACCGACTCTAACAGGAGGTATTCATAATGTACAAATACAATGGAAGATCTCAAACTATATGAACCATGAAGAACTTTAGGCACCGCATCTGACCAAGCCAATCTATCCAAGTGTTCTTTCAACAATTTAAGCACCACAATGCCATGGGCTAGATTCCTGACCAACACAATCTATCCATGTGGGAATAAGATGGACTCAAGCTTTTAGCTCTTCTAGGTACCATCAGGCTTACTTGCTAACCACCAACCCAAAAATCTAGGTGTGTATCCAAAACAGAGCTCAATAACCAACACCACCTTTCTAACTTCAGGACACAGACATCAACACAAAGTATCGGCCATATGTCTTCCTAGGCAATGCTTCACTCACAAAGCCTCAACAACCCTTGATCTAGTAAATCAAGGATGACCAATCTCTCCTAATCAGTTTGATTGGTAACCAACATGCTATCAAAACCTTTGAGAGATTCTCTTGTACAAACACAACCCCAATCAATAATATACTATCGCATGTACATAATCAAATATAAACCTCTGGGGTCGTTCTAGATGTTGCTCCTCAACTCAGTAGGACTATCAACTGAATCTTTGACAGAATATTCCTAATCATATACTTTTCTTTCCTACTTCTAATGTAGCAACATATCCCCCGAAATTCATTCTTCAATTAACACCAAGATGAGCTTCCTCTTTTCGTCATCGGAGAATATTTTGTGGCTTCCAACCATTTCATCAGAGTTATTATCATCCTCATCATGCTTGTTACATTGAGCATCTTCACCAAGTTGAAGATTTTGTTCCTGCACAACTTAGATAGCAAGTACAACCAAATCTATAGAAGCATGAAGTTAGCCATATTAGAATCACGGAAGCATTTTAACTATATCAGATACCTAGACTTAATTACAAACAAGAGACATATACTCTTCAACATCTTTCTAGGGACTTTGTCATACACAACTTTCATTCCATCTAGGGTTTCAATGTTCCTTCCAAAGGTATGACATACCATACTCCAACATATAGCAAACCCTAGAAACAATTCAAACAAATATAGATCTACAAAACATCTAACAACCTTTCAAAATTCATATGTTTCTCACTAAGGTTTCATACAAAGCCTAGATTTCATACAAAAGAATCAATCAAAGTCAATCACAACTTAGTCATTAACATGACCAACTTCCCCTAGGGTTAGTTGCAAACCCTATATTTTTGATCAACCATCAAATCCGACCAAAACTCAGATTTCAACAGTTTTACACAAATTTCAAATTATCATATTGTCATCATTCATTAGAGATTTTTACTTCGACTAAGGTTCAACTCCAAAACCCTAGAATTCCATTTTCACAATCTCAACAATCATTAAATAAATAGATCTCAGATTGTTATATCACACATACTAGACAATGTAACTACTACTAGGATTTAGCTGCAAACCCTAGATTTCCAAGTATCATCATCCTAGAATTTTAGACATGGACTTCCAATGAATCCTTATGACCATCAATAACTAGGTCAATGCACATATCTAGGAATTCATAAGCATACATAAGCATATTGTATGTCCACAACATTAATACATCTGACCTAGACCAAGCTAGGGATTTGACCAAAAGGACATATCTATATATACCTAGGGTTTCATCATCATGCAAAGGCATTTCATATCATGTGTTAGTCAAACCCAACTTCACAAATATCAATAGGAGTTAGACATATAACAAACTTGATTAGACTAGGGTTTGATCAGACAAACACACACATACCAAGGAAATCATTCTAAGACATTATGAGGGTCCTTCTCACACATTCCACCAAACTCTAATGAGTTATGGTTTCAATGTAGAAACATAGCAAACCCAACATTACCAAAACTTCAAAGGTTCGGGATTCTAGACCTTATCATTCAACCCTAACAAGTTAGGTTTTCCTGATCATACCAAAATTCCAAGCATGACATCATCAATAAAGACTTCAAACAACATTTCACAATATCCCTAAGCAGCTTAGGGTTTCAGACATTCACAAAGGCATACCCTTCAGTTAGGGTTTTCCATAACCTATCTAGGGTTCTACAAAAACAGTTAAGAATATGAGTGGGTTGGGTAGATTTATCAAGTGATGAATCACCCAAAACAAGAATCACTATAATTCAATATAGCTAGACATAACAATGTTAGTAATAGATTGTCAAATGAATAATCCTTTCAAAATAAATCAATGTATTTAAAGCATACCTTTGTTCCTTGACAAACCTTGTCTTGAGAGGTCCTCCTTCATACTTCTTGCAGATGTTTTCCTAATCAAGACAATAGAGGGAGAATGGTGATTAGTATTTAATATAATCAAAACTAAATGAATACATGAAACCAAAAACTGAAAGGAAATGAGATACTTATCTTAGGGAGTTGTTGGGGGCTCCCTCCAAAGCTTGAGGGATACCTACAAACTTATAAAACAATAAAAATGTATTTTCCAAAATATGTTAAAACCTATAAATTGTAAAACATATAAAACAAGATATCTAAAGCTACAAGCAAAATACTTAGTAGTGCAAGTCCCTAATGTCAGATTCTTCGGGCTTGGCTTTCTTTGAGTCTCCTTCCTCAACAAAGTTAGCATGATCTCTATCTCTCTTCTTATTCTTTGGATTGTCGGGACAGTCACTCTTGTAGTGACCCTTCTTATGGCATTGATAGCATTCTATCTTGGACATGTCAACTTTCTTCCTTGGTCTTTTCGATTTCTTTCCTTTATGTTGAGAAATGTAGGCATTTGATACTCCTTCAGGATTTGCAACTAATGAGATCCGTAGTTCGTCCTCACTGTAGGCAGTCCATAGTTCTTCAAAAGTGGGAGCTTCCTTCCAACTGTTAAGACTTGTAGCAAATGCACCCCAAGAGGATGGCAATCCTAATAGAGCAGTGATCACGAGTTCTTTGTCTGGAACAATTTCATCAATGGCCAAGAGATCATCCCTGATTCTAGCTATCTTCACAAAGAAGGATGCCACAATGTCTTCTTTAGTCATCTTTGTGGTCCTTATCTCATTCTTCAAACTTACTACTTGATCAATGTTCTTAATAGTAAATAACTTTGACAAGGCTTCATATATTTCATTAGCATGATCGATATTGGCAACGAATGGGACAAGGTTGTCCTTTATTCCTTCTACCATCAGAGTCATGACCACCAATTCTAATTCCCTGTATTTCACTTTGTCAGAATCATTGGAATCCTCTGTAGGCTTCTTTACTTTACCTTTGACCAAGTCCAGTTCCTTGTTCTTCTCAAGGATTAGGTCAATCCTCTTCTTCTAGGACTTCTAGTTAGAGGCCTCTTCAATTATGTTCTCTGCCTTGATTGTGTTAGACATCTTCCTTGAATATAGTAGACTCCTTCTCTGAGATAGTCCTTTTGAATGGCTTGATCAAGTGCTTGAGACTGCCTTTTATCTCCTTCTTCGCCAATGCTCTGAAACCATGTTAGAAAATCAGAAAGACAAAAAGATTTTCTTATCCTTGATAATTACTTGTGATGTTTCTTATTATTATGATTCTTTATATCTTCTTTCCTTTAGTTCATCAAGCAATTACCAAAGTAGTAGCACATAAAACAATAGACACCAGAGTTAGGCACTATGCCAGGGAAAAACACTCGTCGAGGGGAAAACCCAGTCAACAAATTCTTCGTTTCAATAGTATTATTTGAGACTCTTCACCCTAGACCAAGACAAGATCTTCCCTCCACACCAAGTCATCCTCCCAGAATTTCGACCCCTTTCCAACAACTTCTGGCAACTGGCAACTTCTGGCAACAGAGAAACTTGGAAGACTTCGATCTTAGGCCTACTTGATCTTCTTCTAGGCCGAAATGGTGTGGAGGATACATAAATCATATTTGACTCAATACTTAACCTTTTTACATGATTCAAAAGCCTAAGAAGGGTCTCTTTAAAAGTACAATGACTCTATTGACTCATAATAAATCCTAGAAGTCCTCAATGGGGACTTTGACCTAAAACAAGGTGACCTAAGCATGAAACCCATGCTTTAATAAGTCACAATAATAATAATAAAAATTCTTTTCTTTATTCCCTTGACAAGTACATTACATGATGACTTAAGTACATTAATGAAGACTGAACATACTTACATTTTCCAACATGTTTTGGGTACTCTAGCACCTTGTTGTCACAACGGTGACCACTTAGAGTTGAGTGTTGACCTTGGGGATAGATCCAACATAGATGATGTCACTTTCTCTCTCTCATGATGCTGGACCACTGCACAAAGAATCCAGGTCATTTTCATGATTGATGATGTACTCCAGCGAGGCCAGGATGCCACCAGGTTGGCCTTGCACCTACTTGATGGACGTTTATTTGTTCCTGGACCTTGTTGATAATAAGGATGACCTTTGATCCTTTTGGAATGCTAACACTCTTGTTCATGATGACGACATAATGCTCTAGGCATATGATGTCACTTTGTATGGCCTAGAGTGATAACGTGGGTCTTGAATTTGTAACTATGGTCGGTCTTCATAATGTACATTTGGTCACTTGATGTAATTGTATTTATCATTGTAAAGTATATTTATAAATGCTTGAGTTAGAGTAATATTTATTTTGAGTCAAAGTTCCATTATGACTTTTTAAAGATGAAAATTTGAATTTTTGAAATGTAAATTTTGGCTCCAAAAGTGAAAAGTCAGCTTCCCTCCAAGTCAAGTCGGCTTTGGTCAAGAGACATGTCCATTTACCCAAGACAGACTCCTCTATAAAGGAAACTCGACCTCCTCCATTTGGACATTCACATTCTCTCACACAAGATAGTTTCTGGGCAAGCAAGCGAAGAACTAGAAGGACGAAGGAGGCTGAAACTTCTCTCTTCTCTCCCTTTCTAGCAACTCACATGTGGATTGATCTTTCTCTCTGTGGTTCACATTTTTCTGGGGCAACTATTGTAGGGGGCCGAAATTTCTGGGTAACTTGGGCAACTGTTGCAGGGCCGAAACTCTAGGGCAATTGGCTATTGCAGGAAGGCCAAAATTCTGGGTCAGATAGGTAGAGCAAAATGCAGGATCAGATTGGGTGACTTGACTTGGAGGAGAAGGCTAGGTTTGACCATAGGTCTAGGTGTGTCTCTCATTGAACAAGAAGAATTTCTCTATTGAAAAAGGTTGTTGGGTTTTTCCGCTTTGTGGGATTTCCCAAGGTAAATCTTGTCTTCTTTTGTGTGTTGTGATTTCCACTATTCCATTGTTCTTTATGGTTGAATTTCTGAAGTATAATTGCTGAATGATATTTTGGATTAAGTTAAAAGAAGATCTACATCAAAAGTAATTATCAAAATTTTAGAAATATTCTGCTAACTCTAATTGCACTAAGAAAATCAACATGGTATCAGAGCTTTGGTGAAGGAAGAAGGGAACATTGAGATCACCTTGATAAAACCGTAGAAACCATTTTATTCAAGTCCTTGCAGATTGATTTCTATGGCTTCTTCTATGAAATTTGAAAACAAGCCAGATTCAAGTCCTTGCAGATTGATTTCTATGGCTTCTTCTATGAAATCTGAAAATAAGCTAGAGGGAGCATCTAATTTCAGAGCTTGGAAAGTTAGAATAGATATTCTTCTTGCCAAGAACAAGGTGTTGGACATTGTGACAGGAAAGGTTGTTGAACTAGAAGATGATGCAGGAAAAGCAAAGTTCAAGGAAGATGACATCAATGTTATGAGCATTATAGTGGACTCCATTAGGGATCATTTGGTTCCCTACATTGCAAAACTTGATACTTCAAAGAAGATGTACGATGCCCTAATGAATCTCTACACTATCAAGAACGTTGGTCAATCAATGAGCTTGAAGAATGAACTTCAAAATACAAGGATGACTAATGACGACACCGTGGCTTCTTACTTCGTAAGGATTTCTCAAATAAGAGATCAGATCCAAGCAATTGGAGAATCCATTCCTAATCAAGAACTAGTGATTACAACACTCAATGGTCTTCCTAGATCATGGGATGCTTTTGCAGTAGGTATAAGCAGTTGGAAGGAAGCTCCTACATTTGAAAAACTATGGACATTGTGTGCTCAAGAAGAAGCAAGATTGATGACTAGAGATCGTCAAGATGAGGAAGTTCAAGCCCTTGCAACTTGTTTCAAGAACAAGGGAAAGAAGAAGTTTGGACCTCAACACAAGAAGTCAAGAAAGGGATCTTCTTCCTCTAAGAAGAAGAAAGACTTATCAAATATCCAATGTTATGGCTGTCAGGAATATGGACATTTCAAGAGAGATTGTCCTAACATGGCTAATAACAAGAAGAGAAAAGGGAAGCAACATGCCTCCGCAACAAATTTTGAAGGCAAAAAACCAATGAAGGTGAAAAGGGTTTCTTTTACTATTCTGCTTTGATAGGTTCCTTTGCAGATGATGATGATGACATGTGGCTGGTAGATAGTGGAGCATCAAGGCACATGACTGGAGAGCGTGGGAATATTTCAAGCATGACAAAAAAGAGTTGTCTCAAAGGGTTGAACTGGGAGACAATAACAACTATGCAGTCAAAGGAGTTGGAAAGGCATCCATAGAGCTGGAATTTGGTAACAATGTACATCTTAGCAATGTTCTTTATGTACCAGGTTTGAAAAAGAATCTTGTCTCTGTTTCTTGTTTAGAAGATAAAGGAGATAGAGTTGCTTTTGTGGATGGCAAAGTACTCGTTTGGTCCAAGGGCTCTAGTATAGATGATGCTAGGGTTATTGGGATTTGTGATGGAAGATTGTATAGACTTGTAAGTCAACCAGATCAAGCACTAGTACATGATGAAATAAATCCAAGTGAGTTATGGCACAAAAGGTATGGACATCTTCATTTTAGAGCATTGCCTGAATTGAGTCAAATAGTGTCAAGGGTTCTTGAACTACAGATAAAGAACGATGGTGTATGCAAAGGCTGTGCTCTTGGGAAGAACATCAAGAAACCATTTCCAAACAGTGACAACAGATCTAAGGAAGCTTTGGACTTGATTCATTCTGATGTATGTGGTCCGATGCCTGTGAAATCACTTGGTGGTTCATTGTACTATGTGACATTTATTGATGACTTCTCCCATAAGACATGGATATATCTCTTGAAGACTAAGGATGAGGTATTTGACAAGTTCCAGGAATTCAAAATTGAAGTGGAAAACTTGATAGGCAGAAAGATCAAGATATTAAGATCTGACAATGGAGGAGAATACACTTTGAAGGAGCTTGTTGCTTTTTGCAAACAGATTGGGATTAAGAGGGCGCTGATTGTCCCCTATAATCTGCAACGTGTAATGATGTAACAGAACGAAAGAACAGATCCATTGAAGAATCTGTCAAGGCCATGATGTATGATTTGGACTTGCCATTGTTCTTATGGGGGAAGCATCATAGACAACTATGTACATTCAAAATAGAAGTCCTCATAAAGTTCTGGAAGGTATGACTCCTGAAGAAGCCTTCTCTAAAAGGAATCCAGAGGTTTGTCACATGAGGATCTTTGGTTCCTGTATATACTCATGTTCCTAAGGATAAGAGGAACAAGCTTGAGCCTTTAGGAAAGAAAGGTGTATTTGTTGGATATAGCAAATCATCGAAGGCTTACAGAGTATACATTCCAAAGTAGCAACGGATTCAAGTCAGCCGAAATGTCACCTTTGATGAGCAAGTGGCATATTGGAAGTCTAAGGAAGTCTCCGCAGATTCCTTGGATGAAGTGAAGCAGGAAGCCTCAAGGGAGGAACATTCGAGTTCTACAGAATGTATCGGAAGGCCAGAAGGGCCTCAAGAACCAGTAGAACTAGTCATATTTCTTGAAATCAAGAAGAGACCAACATGGCTTAGATCCAAATTAGAAGAGGTAGAAGTAAATGCAGCTCTTGATGGCACATCTAGAGAGGTGAAGAAACCTAAGAGGTTCTCTAGCTATGCAACTCTCATGAAAAAACTTATTGATGAAGAACCTTCCATATATGAGGAAGCAGCTAGCCAACAAGTGTGGAAGGAAGCGATGAATGAAGAGTACCAATCAATCATGAAAAATGATGTTTGGGAGATTGTGCCAAGGCCTGAAGGGAAGTCAGTGGTGACTTTCAAATGGATATACAAGATTAAGCATGCTACAGATGGTAGTATTGACAAATACAAAGCGTGGTTCATGGCTAGAGGATTCTCCTAGAAAGAGGGAAAAGACTATGATGAGACCTTTGCTCTAGTTGTCAGGGAAACCTCTATTGGATCTATCATTTCTCTTTCTGCTTCATTGGGATGGAAATTGCACCAGATGGATGTGAACACTGTGTTCCTTAATGGTGTGACTGAGGAAGAGGTGTACATAGAGCAACCTTAAGGCTTTTAGGTATATGGAACGGAATCTCATGTTTGCAGGTTGAAGAAGGCCTTGTATGGACTCAAGCAAGCTCCAAGAGCTAGCTATGCTCGTATTGACAACTATTTGATGAGATTGGCATTTTCCAAAAGTGAAGCCGATCCAAACCATTACTTTAAAGTTGTGAAGAATGCACCTATGATCTTATTGCTATATGTTGATGACTTGTTTCTGATAGGTGCCGAACCTCTTATCATTGAGTGCAAGAAGCAGTTGGGCTCTAAATTCGATATGAAGGATCTTGGGTTGATGCACTATTACTTGGGATTAGAAGTATGGCAGAAACATGGCGAAGCCTTCCTTGGTCAAGGAAAATATGTGTTAGAGATCCTTCAGAGATTTGTTATGATGGATTGAAAATCCATGCCGACTCCCATGGTGACTAACTTGAAGAAGTTAAGAGGCAACTGTTGCAATATGTTTTATTCATATATTTTATCGTCCTATAATGAATATTTACGTATACTAGATACTAGATATTTACATATACTAGATCTTCTGAAGGTGTTGATTGCATATACGAACATCATAGCTAATGAGGCTTGTACTTAATCAGTATGGCTCCAGATGTTGTTTGCAGGATTGTTTGGCCAAGAGTTGGAACCAACGGTGATACACTGCGATAATCAAAGTTGTGTGAAGCTTTCAGAGAATCCCGTGTTCCATGACAGGTCAAAGCATATTAAGTACTACTACATCCGTAACATGGTGCAGAGGAGAGCAATAAGGCTCAAGTACATCTCCATCGATGGGCAGACAACTGATGTTTTGACGAACCTATTTCCAAGAGACAAGTTTGTGTACTTCAGAGACAAGATGGGGCTCGTGGAGATTATCCCTCCTCTCGTTGAGGAGTGTTGATATGTGTTAATTTTAGGTATGTTCTATGCTAGAGAAATTTATTTCAATTTCTTTTCCACATTAGCAATCACATCAGCATAAAGTAAACTGCAGATAGAACATAAATATAAATTGTAGAAGACAAGCCAAGCAAGATGACACAAGATGTGGCGCTAGCCAGGGACAAACCCCAATGTGGGGAAACCCTTGATCAATTCTTCTTTTATGTTCTTCAAAGTTCAGCAGAGAAAGTGAGAGAGGTAGTACATTTACAATAGAAGTCAATCACTTTGACTTTTGATATCGGCATGAGATCAGTTGAAGACATATTGCTTCAACTGATTCTCTAAGGTGACTCGTTCACCTATCATAGTGCTGCATCTCGTTTATTTGCTGCACATTACTGTGTGACACCTTGCTGTACTGCCACATGTTGAACCTTGATGACTGAGCTGCTCTCATCTTCATGCTGCTCATCATGCTGCATCTTCCATGGTCTTATTCATCATCAAGCTGCCCATGCTCATGATCTCATTCATCATTATGCTGCCCATGCTCATATCATCATGCATAATTATGCTGCCCATGATCTCATACATCATGCTGCCTTCCTTCGGAGACAGATGCTTCGGTTGTTTCGACAGTTCCCGGTAGTTCCAGCTTTTCTGGCAGTTCCAACAGTTCTGGCGTTTTCGGCTTTTCTGGTATTTTTGGCTTTTCCAGTGTTTCTGGCTTTTCCAACAATTTCGGATTTTTCGGCAGTTCTGGTAGTTCTGGCTTTTCCAGCTTTTCCGACTTTTCTGGGATTTTCGGCTTTTCAGGTAGTTTCGGCTTTTCTGGCCGTTTCGGAATTTCCAGCAGTTCTGGCTTTTTCGGCAGTTCCGGCTTTTCTGGCTTTTCCAACAGTTCCGGCTTTTCCGGCTTTTCCTTAGGATCTCTCGTCCTACTAAAACCCAAAGACAAGTAGAGAGAGGAAGAGATCCAAGTGTGTGTAGAAATGACTTGAAGTCCCCTTCTATTTATACTAAAACATAGAGGTTGAATAGACATGACTGTTGGGCTTCTGAGCCTACATAAGTTGCTGGCCGACTTAACAACTTGTCCATAACATAAATCAATTCATAACTTCATAAATAGTTATCGGAATCGGATGATCTTTAGATCAATCCTACACCTCTCAATGAGAGGAATCCAATAAAAATATCAACTGCCATAAATAATATGACCCACATGGAGTTTGGCCCTAGTTGCCAATTTTAACACTCCCTCTCAACTAGGGAGAACTCCATCTGCTGATCCATATGTCCAACTGTACTATCTCTGCTATTAGTGCCCTGCACTGCTATGCTCATCTCTGCTCAGCTCTGCTGGCTCTGCTCAACTCAACTTTGCTCTGCTGGCTCTGCTCTACTCTGCTCAGCTCTGCTATGCTCAACTTAGCTCTGCTGAACCATGAAGAAGAAGAATTGATCGAGAATGTGTCATACCATTCTCCACTGACCCGAAGTCAGTCTTAGAGTGTGTACCACTGGTCCCAGACCAGTCCTCAACCGACCCGAAGTTAGCGTCATAGTAGGTACAACTCCTACCACTGGTCCCAGACCAGTACTCTACTGACTTGAAGTCAGTCTCAAAGTATGTACCACTGGTACCAAACCAATCCTCAGCTGACACGAAGTCAGTGTCATAGTGGGTACAATTCCTACCACTGGTCCCAGACCAGTATCATTGATCTCAGATCAATGAAGGTCATCCTAGCATAGGGAGTACGGTAGATACAGTGATGCATCCATCGGTACTACTATGGTCCCTATCCTCATTTCCCTGCTTATTGATCAGATGACCTTCCCATGAGAGGTACATCATGTTGCCTTCCTTCGGAGATAGATGCTCCGGCTGTTTCGGCAGTTCCCGGTAGTTCCGGCTTTTCTGGTAGTTCCAACAGTTCTGGCATTTCCGGCTTTTCGGATTTTTCCAGCAGTTTCGGATTTTCCGGCAGTCCGGCAGTTCCGGCTTTTCTGGCTTTTTCGGGATTTCCAGTTTTTCCAGTAGTTCTGGCTTTTCCGGCAGTTCCGGCAGTTCCGGCTTTTTCGGCCGTTCCGTCTTTTCCAACAGTTCCGGCTTTTCCAACAATTCTGACAGTTCTTGCTTTTTCGGCTTTTTCGGTAGTTCCAGCTTTTCTGGCTTTTCCAGCTATTCCGGCTTTTCCGGCAGTTTCGGCTTTTCCGGCAGTTTCGGCTTTTCCGGCGTTTCCTTAGGATCTCTCCTCCTACTAAAACCCAAAGGCAAGTAGAGAGAGGAAGAGATCCAAGTGTGTGTAGAAATGACTTGAAGTCCCCTTCTATTTATACTAAAACGTAGAGGTTGAATAGACATGACTGTTGGACTTCTGAGCCTACATAAGTTGCTGGCCGACTTAACAATTTGTCCATAACATAAATAAATTCATAACTTCATAAATTCTTATCGGAATCGGATGATCTTTAGATCAATCCTACACCTCTCAATGAGAGGGATCCAATAAAAATATCAGCTGCCATAAATAATATGACCCACATGGAGTTTGGCCCTAGTTTCCAATTTTAACAATATGTTTGTAGCACAGATGGACATTCTCTTGAAAGGGAGAATTGGTCCAAGAGACCTAGAGGGCTCAGCTGGAGGTGTTGAGTGATTGTCTCTTGGAGGAGGACCTTGATCACACACCAGGAATGGTGGAGCGAGGTTTTGGACCCTGATCACACACCAAGAATGGTGGAGCGAGGTCCTGGACCCTGATCACACACCGATTAGGGTGGAGTGAGGTCCTTTCAACATCTAGACCCAACCACCAACCAAGAAGGGGTTGAGTGAGGTCTTGGCCTAGAGTGCTTACCAAGAATTGTGAGTGCTTGCTAGTTGAGGGTCTCAACATTTTTGGCCTAGGTAGAGGCCATGGGATTCGAGGACCGATCACTCAATAGGAGTGAATCTTGATATGCTGATGACATTGCCATGGGTTTGGTACTGCCCTAGATATGGCCACTAGCGGATGCTAATGATAGATGATGATGCTGGTAATAATGGATAACCTTTTTCTTTAGAGAAATTTGTTCAATCTGAGAACACCTATGACAATGATTATGAATACCTCCCTTGTTAAGAGGAAGTGTTGAATTTGTAACTATGGTCAGTTTTCATAATGTACATTTGGTCACTTGATGTAACTATATTTATCATTGTAAAGCATATTTATGAATGCTTGAGTCATAGAAAAATTTATTTCAAGTGAAAGTCCCATTGCGACTTTTTAAAGATGAAAATTTGAATTTTTGAAATGTAAATTTTGGCTTCAAAAGTGACAAGTTGGCTTCCCTCCAAGTCAAGTCAGCCTTGGCCAAGAAATATGTCCATTCACCCAAGAAAAACTATAATGTAAAGGCAGCTCGACTTCCTCCACTTGGACATTCACATTCTCTAACACAAGACAATTTACAGGCAAGCAAACGAAGGACAAGAAGGACGAAGTAGGTCGAAATTTCTCTCTTTTCTCTCTCTCTAGCAACTCGCATGTGTGAATTGATCTCTCTCTTTGTGGTTTGCATTTCTTGGGGCAACTGTTATAGGGAGCCAACATTTCTGGGTAACTAGGGCAATTGCTACAGGGTCGAAATTTTGGGGCAACTGGCTATTGCAGGAAGGCCGAAATTCTGGGTCAGACAGGCAGAGCGAATTGTAGTATTAGATTGGGTGACTTGACATGGAGGAGAAGGCCAGGTTTGGCCATAGGTCTAGGTGTGCCTCTCATTGAACAACAAGAATTTCTCTATTGAAAAAGGTTGTTGGGTTTTTCTAGGGTAAATCTTGTCTTCTTTTGTGTGTTGTGATCTCTATTGTTCCACTGTTCTTTATGGTTGAATTTTTGAAGTATAATTGTTGGATGATATATTGGAATAAGTTAAAAGAAGATCAACATTAAAGGTAATTATCAAAATTTCAGAAATATTGTGCTAACTCTAGTTGCACTTAGAAATTTAACAATGGGCTTGTTGATGATGATTTGTGGTTTGAGGAGAGATATGGCTTGTAGATGTACCTTTGATGATTTGGAGATGCCTCAGAGTGAGGATCACTCTTTCACCCCTCGGAACCTTGCTTGAGAGAGCTCTTCACCAGAGGATGATGTCATGTTCAAAGCAGTGTGGAAAAAGTCTGCAAAAAATCCTGATTTAATCCTAAAAACGCGGTTTTTTGAACTAAACGATTTAATCCCCGACTTTTTGGCGACTTTTCACAAAGGAAAAAATCGCGATTTTTTCCTTATACTCCTGATTTAATCAGGAGTCGACCCAAAAAGTCGCGATTTTTTCCTTATACTCCTGATTTAGTCAGGAGTCGACCCAAAAAGTCTGCCTCCCTTCCCAGGCCACGGATAAAGAGGCCGCAAAGGTGAAAAAACTGTAAATTGAAGCTTCCATCCATGCATTTTCAAGTTATTGCATTGTATTGTTTGTCATACTTCTTGCGAGCATAGCAGTCTCATTTGTAATCTATTAGTTTTGAGGTTAAGATATGTTTTTGTTTTCCAAGGAAAAACAAATCTTTATACTTCATATTTCTAGTTAGAAAGCAAAGTATACATTGGCTAAGCCTCCAGGCTTTTAGTGATCCAGACTCTAACAGCCATTGTCCCTTCAAAAGATTACAAAAGTACCAAAAGGACAGGCATACAACAGTCTTTTGTAGAAAGAACCCCACACCATCAAAAACATTGTTACAGTTGTTGAATGCTTCCAGAAGAAACAACAAAGAGGAGGTCATGAAGATCAAACAACAACAACCTGTCCAAAAAAAAAAACCAGTGCCTCAAAAAAGAACCCATTTTTCAGACAGGAACAAAGTACCTGTGTAATCTTGTGACAGCAAAGATCCTTCCTGCAATGAGAGCACGTTTTGAAAGAGAATCTTCTTTAGTGGTGAACTCCCTGTAAATGTGGGGAAAGGTTATGTATCAGAAGTAGATTTTACCTCCAAGAGTTTTTGAATAATAGATGCCAAGGCTAGGTTAGTAATCAGACATATACTGTTTTCTCAGAAAATAAGTAGCTTGGAGTCACCAAGCGTTAATTTTCACATCTACTGTGATACTCACTGTTAATTTTCGTTGAACCTACCACCTGACACCTTATTACCCAAGTAGATTACAATCTACTGAATAAATGCATGACTTATTTCTTAATATAATTAGCGGAAACAAAAATTAAAAGGGGAAGAGGATCTCAATGACTGATTACTTGATGACTTCTAGATGACTCATGATATACATTTATTATATTTTTTGTTGATATTTTGACTCTTGAGAGTTGAGACTCAGACAGGACTCAAAATTCAGGAGTTGATTCACTATTTTGATATGTGATGTAGCACTAGACTTCATATACATATTATATATTAGCTTTCTTTACATGTTTATGTGGAAATGCATTTATTTGATGTTGTGGATACTCTAGATGTTAAAAAAATAAAAAATAAATGAATAATTTTGTGTTTTTTTAATTTTGCCGACTTTTTCAAAAAATTCCCGACTTTGACGAGTTTTTCAACTTTTTTGGACCCTTGCCGAATTAATCCCGACTTCGACTTTTTCCACATTGGTTCAAAGAGCCTTTAGCCACATGTGTGGGCTAAAAGAAGGATTTTTGTTATGTTTGACATTGAGATAGCTATGTTTTAGGTCGACTTGTGACCTACTTTGCTTGTAGACACTAAAAAGTATCATTTTCGGGCGTTTTGTCTATTTTGCACTTCAATTTAGCTTTGTTACCCTCATATGAATAAAGGGGAGTCGAATTGGGAGAGGATCACACACGCACACACACACGTCTTTTTGTTGTTAAGAAGTGTGCACTAGCTCTTTTCTCTTGGACACAATGGATCACATGCTAGCAAATTGTCTTGGGGAAGATATAATTGCATTGGTGTGCTTTCATTGGATTGACGAAGTGATGCTTGGATGACTAGTGCTAATTTATTGTGAGTATTATCTTCCATTTTGCTTATGTGTAGAATTAGGGTTTTGATGAAGTCTTCATGATATGTTGCGTCTTTAAAATCTCCATTTGCAAAATTTTGTCTTCAAGTATCCATCACGGAAACTAGGTATAGCAGTGTTGATAATATCGGTATTGGCAAAATATCGGTGAGGGTCCAGAAAACATCTTATTGGCAAGCATAAAAAATCATTTTTTTTTCCTCAGATTTTTAAACATAGTCGATATTTTCTAGATATGGCGATATTTTGCCGATATTTTCAAAACAGAAAATATTGCGATATTTTCTTGGCGATATATCGTTTTGCCGAAAATATCGCGATATTTTCGAATATCGCCGCCGATATTATCAACATTGAGGTATAGCATTTCTTGACCTTAAGCCTCCTAGTTGTGAAAGTCGCTAGGATTATATTGAGAGGTTTTCCTTCTTCCTTTCCCTCTCCATCTCATAAAATTTTATCTTTTCTTTCATTTTCATGGTAAACTAGGGTTATGTTTGGCAAATTCTGCATTAATAGCTTAAAACTCTTTGCATGTAATAGTCCTAGGTCTAGGGTTCGCATCTTATTATTTGAAAATGGAAAATTATCTTTTTGCATGCATTTTCAGCCAGAAATCTGGGGTTGATGGCTAGGGTTTCATAGCTGTTTTTGTGCATTTCAGCCTTTGGAAAATTCACTTAAATCTCTCTTGTTTACCGTTTTAATAGCCTTTACTATTTCATTGTTAACATCATTTTTGGGGCTATTTTTTATTGCTGTAATAAATTTTGCATGTTGTAAGATGTTTCTAATTTAAACACTAATTTATAACAACAAGTTGTTTATTATTATGTTGACATGTGTTTGGAATCTATTCGAGCATTTTTAGGACTTGAATCAACCCTGTAGACTTAGCCATAGGTTGTTTGAACTGGCCATCTACTTTTACCTTGAGCCCAACTTTATTGAACATCCTTTTAGGGTATCAAATTGATAGGTTACTTGGAGGGTACTTAGATTTAGGAGTTCTTAGGGTTATTTAATCACTAGGTCCTATTCGGGAATCCTCCCCTATGGGGATATTATCCATCCACTAATTAGTAGGAGAACGTACACTAAGGTGACAATGGTGGCTGATCGTATCATAGATCTAAAGTTCTCAATGAGCCTCTGTACTAGCTTGCTAGATTTTGCGCTAACATTTTTGGCTCCGTTGCCAGGTAGGAGTTGAGTCCTCCTCATAATCCGAAGTTTATGCTTCAATTTAATTTGATGAGATCATCCCAAATCCAAGGCTAAAGGTTCTAATCTGGTGACTCCTAAATCTTATTCTAGCTTAGGAAATTCTAGTTAAGAACCTTCTAGGAAATCCATTATTCCTCCAAAAAGGAAAATTGTCCAAAAGGCTCCTGTATCTAAGGTCCTCTTTAACAATCCCTCTACCTCAAACCTAATGGCAAAGCCATCGGTCACAAATGCATTCAAACCTTTGGACGAGTGCCATTTTGAGATATTCCAAGAGGATGCCATAATATGAAGAATTGCTGCCCAAGTTTTTAGGGAATGATGTCGTCATAGTCGAGCAATATATTGATGCATTTTACTAGCATATTGGTGGAAGAGATCTTAAAGATGAGGATGTAGTTATGAAAGTATTTTCCCTATCTTTTGAGGACAATGCTCAATCATGGACTGTAGACTTAGCTAATGGAGGAATTAAAGGCTAGGATCAATTCCATGATGCCTTCAATAAGAGACGAGCAACTATCAAGGATGGAAGACAATTGATGGCTTAGTCTCAAGAAACTAAAAGGAAAGATAATGTAAGTGTTTGTGATTTCAATTAAAGGTTTGAGCTTTTGGTCAAGCAAATAACAACTAACTTCAAACCCATTGCAAACACAATTCTCATGCAATATATCACTGCATTTGACGGAAATTTTGCTTATGCACTTAAAGACAACAAACCTACAAGTCTAGACCATGCAAAGGCCTATGCTACGAGCATTGAGCATAACCTTTCAACATCCAAAGTAGACTTGCTCTCCTATCCTAGAGCCAAGGTTGAAACTAAGCCTAAGCCTTTGATTCATGTTCACCTAGATTTGGAATCTTTTACCTAGAAATTTGACAAAGTGACTAATGAGCTTATGCAAGGTCAAATCACCATGATGAATAAGTTGACTTTCTTAGATAAAGAGTGGGGTTCACATCAAAATTTTCCTCCTAAACCTCATTTTAACAATGACAAATCTCCTCTACAAAACGTGCTTAGCACTCTTGCTCCTACTAACATGATCAATTACGAAGGGATTCCTTGCTGCCTTCATTGCAATGATTTTCACACTGAAGAGGATTGCCCACATAATCAATTGTGTGAGGAGGAAATCTCAGAGCATCTAAATTTAGTAAATGACTCCTATTCTTTGTCCGTCTTCCTGAATAAAACTTACCCTATTGCTAGGCGACAACATGATGAGATGATCAATAGTTGTGTGAAAACTCTAGATGAGCATGCTAGTGGCATAGAAGTTGGGGATAGGTTTAAATGGTTGCATTATATTAGAAGAAACAGATAGGCATAAAACCTTGAAGCAAGTGGCAATGAGGTCCTACGAAAGAATTGGATTAGACCATCTTTTCCCTTTAGTAATCACCCTAAACCCACTCCCATACACAAAGTAAAGTTGCGTCATTAGATGTTGATTTGGGGAATGCAGTGACTAAAGTAAATGTTCTTGTTCCTTTTCTTGAATTGGCTAAGCTTCAACCTCAAAGAGGTTGAATAAAGAAGATACTTAACCTTGAACATGAAGACCTTTCTGTCATTTGGCAAAATATGTACCATGATAAATGAAATGGAGGACATGCACCTTTCTACCTTTCATTATTAGTAAATGATCTGATTTTGCACAATTGTAAGCTTGATTTTGGAGCCTTTGCTTATATAATGCCATTAAAGGTCATGAACCAATTAGAGTTACATATTACTAGACTGTACATGTTGAGAAATCTAGGGCAAAGAGATGAGGTGGTTTCTCTAGCAATGATAACTGCTTGTGAAGACTTTTTACTTTCTTAATTAGCTTCTTCTTTGGCTTGTTTATTATTATGTGATCTTCTTCATCAAACAACTATCAAACCGTAAAGAACAATGAGACAAAGGACACAAGATATAGGCTATCAGCCACGACCAAAACCTCTCCAAGTTTGAGAGGAAAACCCACCGAATTCTTCTTCTTATAGAATCTTCAATTGATGAATTCCAAAACCAAGACCCTTGACCTAATAATCTCTCTAAGACCAAGTCACAAGACCTTTTAAAAAACTCTTCTTATCCAAGTCAACGCTAGTCAAACTGACTTCTTGCACCTCTATTCTCGACTTTTCTGAAATTCGGCCTCTTTACATAGACCCGCAATTTTTGGCCTACCTGCAACTGTCAAGATGTCACATGTGTGAGCTTGATTGAGCATATTTATGTGGCTCTTCTCCTTCGATATGCTTGCACGCATCTCCTTATGACTTCCGCTAGTAATGATGCCCTTTTCTTGATCTTTATGTCAGCTGCTTAGAGGACTGATGTAACTGTACTGCAGAAACCCTAGTTGCAGTCACACGTGCGAGTAAAGAGACCCAAAAACAGTACCAAAAATCTTCGGTCTTCTTTTCCTTCCCTTCGTTGGATGAGAGACTCCTTTGTGAAAGTTCCTAGATCTAACAATCTTAGGAATCCTACTGCAACCAACTGAATCTACTTCACCTAGATCGTAAATTACATTACAAACTTATTTAAGATTTCTTCTTGAAACATTGAAGTAAATAACTGAAGCATCCTACACCAAATTAAATATGATTCTGAAACATAGAATCTGAGCAAGGAAAATAGAAACACATAGGACACTGTTATTTTTGGACAATAGTCCTTGGAAAAACCCAATGCGGGAAGTTTTATTATTATGCAGGAGAAAATCTGAGTACAATTCTAGGATGCTCAATTAGCAATCCAATACAAAGAGAATACTGGACAAAAGAATGGTGAAATGATCTCACCCTATCACTGGGATTATTAGTGACTGATCCTGCTGAACTGAAGGCTTTGTGTCACCCTCTGCATGGCCTCTGTGCAAAATTGCGTCACTCCTGATAGTTTCTGCATCCCCCCTGTTGGGTATTACACTGCCCCTCTTCCAGATCCTCTGCTGGTTGAGAAAATCGATCTTCTGCCTTCCAGACTCACACCTCGGCTTCCGACAACTGAAACTCGACTTCCCGTAGCAGGAAACTCGACTTCCCCTCAAGGACTGCGCTGCCTCTGTGTCAACACTGTGTGGGCCAATGTCAGCCTTCCTCTGGACATCTTTCTATCCTCCCTCTGCCTCATACTCTACGGAAATTCCTTTTTCTGGATTCTCACTGCCCCTCTACTCCAAGAAATCTCCTCAATCGATTTTTCCTCCTGAGAACTTCTCACTTCAGAAAATTGATTTCTTGATCTCTCTTGGTGTATTTTCCAAATGACCCTCAGGCCCCTTCTTATATCTTCATGTTGGACAACCAACGGCCTAGATTAACTCCTAATCAAAGGCTCAGATCGTTTTGACTTGATCTCCATCTTTTTCTAGAAGTTACACCCACAATTAGATTAATACTCATTAATATTTTAACTTTCCTAAGTTTAGACTTAGGAACTCCATTAAAAATATTAATTATTTTAATAAGATCGTCTCTGGGTGGAAGTTCCTAAAACGGTTTCTAGGTTCTTTGGAATGCATGTGCCAAGCTTCCCTGCGAAATTTGAGGCTTAGAGTAGATCCGATGCTACCCCAAATTAGACCTTTCTCCTTGGAAATGTCTGCCCCCCCTACCTCTAAAATTTTTCCTTCCTCTTCCTCTTCCTCTTCAACCACCTCTTCCTCTAGAAGAATCTTGTGCATGATTCTTCTCCTTCTATGCAAGGCACACAACTTCTTCAGTAGACTGAGGAGCTGTCTTCTTCCCAAAAGCCTTCTCTCTCTCAACAAACTTCTTCTCAAGGGAGTCAAAGGTAATCTCCTTAAGGTTGCCACTTGCTTGCAATGACTCAAGATAATGTGAATAGGTGGGATATAGTGCCTTGACATAAGCTATGAGAGGAATATCTATTTCAACACCAATGGCGTTTGTCATGCATAATGGATCTTACTTTTGATGCTAATGCAAGAGGGTCATCATTTTTTAACTCAAGATTGAACAACTTGATCATTAATTGAACAACTTCAAGTTCAGAGTGTGAGTCATACAATTCCTTCAACTTATTTAAAGCTTCAAAAGCATTTGAAAATGGAGAAATATGGCAACTCACCTCTTCATTTACTGACGCTGCAATCAAGGCATAGGCCTTGCTGTTCTTGTTTTCCTAAATGGCAAGCTCCTTGTCAGAAGTGGGCTTCTCTAGTGCATTGTCTTCTTTTCCTTCACAAACCCTTTTCCACAACTCATTGAAAATGAGGGTGTGTTTTATCTTTCGGGACCACTCATAATAGTTCTCTTTGCCAGAGAGAACTACTCCCACAATGGAGATGAGTGAATGCATTATAAAATTTGAATTGGACCCAAAATACTTGCAATAAAAAAATTGATGTGTCTCTGCAAGTAATTAATTGGCATATAATTATGTCTTCATATAAGAATACAAGTTCTAAATATTCAAATCATATGGCATACTTCACATACCACTCACACCTCCTTCAAAAATAAGCTCGAATACATTCTCACTTCATACACACTTTTAAAAATACTCCATACACTCTACTCCATATGCTTTATGTTTTTTTTTTTTAAATTTCAAAAAGGGTCCACACACACACACACACACACACATATATATATATGCTAGAAAATCAGAAAGGCAGAAAGATTTTCTTACTCTTGATAATTACTTATGATGTTTCTTATTATTACGATTCTTTATATCTTCTTTCCTTTAGTTCATCAACCAATTACCAAAGAAGCAACACATAAAACAATAGACGCTAGATGTAGGCACTATGCTACCCCCCTCAAGGGGAAAAACCCAGTGAAGAAATTCTTCCTTTCAATAGTATTCTTTGAGACTCTTCACCCAAGACCAAGACAAGACCTTCCCTCCACACCAAGTTAGCGTCCTAGAATTTCGACCCCTTTCCAACAACTTCAGCTAGACAACAACTTTCGACAACTGACAGCGTCCGGCAACATAGAAACTTGGAGAACTTCGATTTCCCAATCCAGAGAACGAAACAAAGAGAGTGAGGCACCAAAATTTCGATTTTACCTTTCTCCTTAGACTTCCCCAAACTCGCATTCACTTCAGCTTTCGGGCAACAAACTTTGCACTTTTCCCAGTTACAAGAGATATCGAACTTATTGTGCGTGAGATATGCTGCAAATGACTTCTATGTGCTTATATTTATAGGCTCCATGTGAGGTCAAATAGGGTCCTTAGGCTGACTTGATGTGGATGATACTTAAATCATATTTGACTCAATACTTAACCTTTTTACATAATTCAAAAGCCCAAGAAGGGTCTTTTTAAAAGTACAATGACTCTATTGACTCAGAATAAATCCTAGAAGTCCTCAATGCGGACTTTGACCTAAAACCTGGTGACCCAAGCATGAAACCCATGCTTAAATAAGTCACAATAATAATAATAATAATAATTCTTTTCTTTATTCTTTTGACAAGTACATTACATGATGACTCAATTACATTAATGAAGATCGAACATAGTTACATTTTCCAACAATATACACCAAGTCCATACAATTTACTCCATATGCTTTATGTTTTTTTTTTTTTTTTTTTTTTTTAAATTTAAAAAAGGGTCTCAACACATATGTACACCAAGGCCCCTTTATAACGACATTTTTTTTTAATGCAACGTGCAACTCCAATCCCAATAAAACACTTTAACACCAACACACAAAAGTTATTGTAGTAGTTAGGTCAAACAACGACCAACACACATACCATATTCAACGCATGGTTTGAAGAGGGTCCAACGCACTCCAGAGCTTTACTCTCACCACTGTGAAGAAAGAACAGCTCAGGAAGCACTCAGCGCTCGAATCCCAGCATACACATTGTAATGAACAACAACTGGACCAACGGTACTTGCTTTCACTCGTATCTTGAATATTTTCTGTGCGGCCAACTGAAGTGGTCCAACTCCCAAGGTACTAGAACTTGAATTGTCCTCCATGCCCTGACTTGTTCTTTAGATCTCGTTTTTCTTTTTTCTTTTTTATGTGTGTGACAACAGAGGTTACAAGTTACAACTTCGATTCTCGTGGGTGTGAAAGAATAGCTACTTTAACTCTCAACTCAGAGACCTACGCTCAAAGCAACGTACACACCAAACGGACAAGGAGATTAATTCAAGGAAGGGACAGAGCGTTCAGTATTAAGAGGGAAAAGAATTTAGTGGATAGAGAATATGGCAAGGAATTTGATAGCGAATAGGAGTTACAAGGGTAGAGGGAAACTAAAAAAGAGGCTGGCTCTGATACCATGTTAGGCCAAGGGTAACTCCACGAATGAATCTCTTGATTTTCATTAAGATAACATATGACTATATACAAGGAGAGGGAGACTATTGGGTTTCATTTCCCAATTTCTCTTTGTTTTCCAATTTCTCTTATTTTGCTATTTACAATATTTACATAGGATTCCTAATCCCAAAGATTAGGTGTTCAACAAACATGCAATAATCAACCAAAATTTTCCATGAATAATATGCATTTAGACATGGAACAAGAAAAACCCTAGCATTATTTATCACATGAAAAAAAAATAAAAATATGCAATTAAACTTGCAATTCCTCCATGAAATGACCTTCTTTCAATCCCAAAAAGACATCTTTAGGACGAAAATCAATCTCCAATAGCAATAGCTCCAAAAAGATCACATCTCCACAAGTAGCGAGTTACACCTAGCCTAAGTCAAGCTGTCTAAAGGAGCCGAAATCCAAGAGTGCTGATGAGAAATAAGAATGGAGTGATCCTCTATTTATGGGAGGTCCATCACTTCCATTAGTTTGCCTAGAGGCCCAATGACAAGTTCAATTTTGAGTATACATGAAGAAATTGGGTTACAAGCCAACCCAATAGATCAATACAATAAAATAAGCCACTAAAAGCCCACATGTGTGGGTTGAAGCTCCTCTCAAGCATGACATCATGCTCTATTAGGGCAAATAAAGCTCCAAAAATACACAGAATGGGCAAGATGCATCTCCAACCATCATAATCAACTAAGTGATTGAGGGTAATTCCTCAAATCAAGCCTCAAAATGTCTCCATATTGTCAAAAGATAGCTCTAGGTGCCCTGTGTCATCACCAAGTGGGCCATTATGACAACATGTTGCAATCTCTCTCAAACGTTGGGGCTCCATGAGGTGGCACAACCCCTCCTTAGCTATCCTAGATATGACCCTCATCATCTGGACTTCGGATCAAGCCATGCCCATCAAATAGTGTCAAGGCTAACCTGGCGGCATGTTGGGTCTGTTGGGTACATTGTCAAGAATCTCCAACACTAAGCGAAGTGAGCTCATTGTTTCAGTGTCTGGGGGTTCTCTGAGGTGTCAATCAACTGCTGAAATCATCAAAGTGCCCAACGATTTGTTGTAGAGGGGAAACATTGCATCTACAAGGTCATCATTTCTCTCTAGATGTGTGGTATGACATGGGCATCATATGGAGTAGGCGTGGAGTGGTTGTGCCCTCAAGGCCTTTGCTGCTTTTTGAGGGACCATTTGGAAAAACCATCTTAAACTCAAGTGAAAGCAATCACTCATTAGAGACAATGAGCATAAATGCATCATAGTGGACCATAGTTAATTGTTAAGGGCATGGTAAGACTTCAAATCGGAATCGCCTTCAAATATCT
This sequence comes from Pinus tabuliformis, assembly GCA_031772625.1. Taxonomy (NCBI): domain Eukaryota; kingdom Viridiplantae; phylum Streptophyta; class Pinopsida; order Pinales; family Pinaceae; genus Pinus; species Pinus tabuliformis. Next base: position 597,543,876 of record CM062820.1, read on the forward strand.
AACTAGACCAAATCCCATAAAAGTGTTCCCTACCTTGTTAGGGGGGCTAGTGTTAATTTTTGTAGCTTGGGAGGTGTTGTCGCCTTAATCCACACTTGGGATTATTGTGGAGAAACTCTTTAACTCCACTTGGTGTGGCCTCGGGGCAAGTCTCAAGTTGAGTTGCTGTCACTCTGTTCTCAACTCCTCCGTCTAGGCTAACTCCTAGTGAAGCCAACGGGGGTGGACCCTATAAAAATGTCTAAGGCTTAACTAATCTATATTAGATGAGCTAAGTTCTAGGAGTTAAAAAAATTGCCCAATATATATCCACAATATAAATGCAACCAATAGATTTCAAAGCATGAACTTCATGAGCATGAAAATAATAATAATATAAGAGCAAAGATATTGCAATATAAATCAAATAGACTGGTGCCAATATGTATGATACTTGCAAAGCAAAATAATCCGATTGAGATAAGATAACTTTGAAAGTAAAGAAAGTACAATTTGGCAAATAAATCCTTAAATGCCCACACTGTGAATGTTTCAAAGTAAATAAATTGCGTGTACATGAAATAAATCACATTTGCTCCAAAGATAAATAGACTTTGTGAAAGAAGGAGGCAAATAAAAATCTGAAGCACTATAGTTGCAAAATAGATGTAGTGGAATGCCCTTGGTTTATTTCAGATTAAGTTAGTTTGGTTAGTTGTAAAATCTAGAACAATTTTCAATTAAACTTCTTCCCCAGACCTTATCGTCACTGGGGCCCTGATCTCAGAATAAGGAGTCAATAGGGGAGGAAGGATCCGTAAGTTACTAATTCAACCAGCAATGTTGGATGTAAGTTAATTATTGTAAAATGGAAAAAACCAACTATTGAAAGATTGCTTCTAATCTAGAGAGTTGCTTGCAAAGTAAAGAAATGCTAAAATGCAAAGCACAATATATGGATATCAAGCTAAATTAGATGATGCAATGGAGTAAAAAATGATCACATAAGAAAATGAATTGCAAATTAAGCTAAGTTGCATAGAAAATGGAAAATTGCATAAAAGAAACTTGGATGCATAAATTGAGAATTAGCTACCCACTTATTGTTATTAGGCTATTCTACTTTAGTTTAGCAACACAAAAGAAATCACTCAAGCATCACCCGAGAGACTTCCCCAAATAGGGGGAAGGTGGGGATGCCTAGGGGAAAAGTCCCCTAACTCCCAAGAAAAAGGAATCTTTTTTATTAGATCCCTCTTATAGAATGAGGGATGTAGAGATATGATGTTACAATGGATCCATCTTAGAGAAGGGGTTTTGAAAAAGAGTTTGGAAGTAGAGCTTTCAACAAAAGTTCCTTAAAGGGATCAAAATGCCTTCTTCCAAATAGTTACAAGTTAGAAAGAGGAGTTACAAATGAGTCCCTTTTGAAAAGGGATGGAGAGATTTAGAGAAAAGAGTTACAATAAAGCCCTCTTTTAAGAAAAGAGGAAAATGCTACTTTCCAAAAACGTGATTGCAAACACGTTTTTCATGTATTTCTCATTTTTTGTGTGGCAGGGTCCATCAAAAGTATGCAACATGGGTACTCCTGAGATGAGGAATTAAATTCTTCATCCAGTGAGTTCTCCCACTCGAAATTTGAGTAAAATCATAGGAAGATAAGTTTAAAATAAGAGTTGAAAAAGTAGTTTTTCTCTTTTTCCCTCGAAATTTTGATGATGTAATCTAATATTATTTTATTATTTCCACTATTATTTTATAATATTCTTTAGGAGACCCATTTTAGATCTCAGAATTTCTCTAATGATGGATCTGTGAAATTGCAAAATGAAAGACACCAAATTGAGCTTGGACATCTGCAAGATTAGTAGCAAAACTTGATTAAAGTAAATTGCAAGCAAACTCAAACAAATAAGTGAAATCCTACTCAAGGGAGGCCAAGAATAGCTGAGTTAAATCAGCTCTTCTTGGCTGATTTGTGGCTGTTGGAACAGCCACTAAATAGCCTTAAAATGCTTAGATATTCAATACCTTCATGCATAAAGTAACCAAGAGAAATGTTTTATAAATTTGAGGAAAGAAAAGGTGTTGGGCTTGTTTGGATGCCCTTCTTTTGGATCTCTTTGGCAGCTCCTAAGTATGGAAAAATCGTGACTCCCTTGGAGCTTGAAGTTGGTTGATCAAACCAAAGATTTGGCCAACTTCGAACCCTTGAAGGCAACCTGCGTTATAACTCAAAATACTTGCTCAACTTCTTAGTAAACTTTAGGAAATAGCTTGCAAGAAGAAAAGATAACCTATGCTATTCACAAGTACATAATATCATCAAATCTAATTGCAAAACCATTAAAGGATCTTGTCTATCCTTCCCTTAGGCAATACTGCCCCTATTTGGGCCTAAATCTACTAAAGGAAAGCAATGAAAGAATTTAAATCAGCATAGATTTACCTCACACTAAGAAGAAGATTGCCAAGACAACAACGTGGAACCTCCAAAGACTCTCTTATTATAAAAATGAGCAATACAAATTGACTGTGTACCCAAGCTTCAAGCTTCCAACTATTGAAGGATGAGAGCCAATGGGACTTATTTATACAAATTTTGGGGTGAATCCCAATGCAAGAGAGATCAAACAAGTGGAAAATTGATGATAATCCCAAGGAGGTCGAATTCCTGTAAGTGAAGTGGCAGTGTTGATCTCTAGCTGGCACAACGTGTATCTTGACTGTTGGCAGCACATACCAGTGGTAGTGAACAAGTGTGAGGAGGCTGGAGAAAAGTGTTGAATTTTCCTTGTATCCCAGATCTGGTCTATGTCTAAACTACATCATAAATACTCTGAAGATATACAACTACAAGCACTTAGCAGACATATAACAACAGTGAATCAATGAAATACACAAGACAAATATATGGCCCAGAACTTGTTATTTATTGTCCTTAAATAAAATAAGCATAGGACTCCTGTACCAGGGATCATGGCCCTGTTTCACCCTAATACAAGACTAGTATACACAATATACACTAGGGCTTGAAGTGAGCTCCTTTTGACTTTCAATCTGCCCAAAAGAACAAGAACAAAACAACCAGCTTACTTGCTGATGTAGCTCCTTCACAACCAGCCCTTTTAATCCTTATTTTCCTTTGACACCAGACTGTCCTTTGCCTCCTTCACACAGAGATTAGGCTCCTTTCTAATCTCTGTCCAATCAGCTGCCCACAATGCATTTAGCCCTTCAAATACACTGCATTTGTCAGCCCCAAACAACAACTACTCGCAATGGATTTTGTCCTTCAAAGCCACTGCATAATTAGCCTCCAAACCAGCTGTTCTTACCCTCCTTTGATGAATAGACTTCAATATATATCTCAACAACCCTCTACACAACACAACAAAAGCCTTTACACCTTTGCTAGCCTTTACTTAGGCCTGAGGCTCCCTGGCCCTGCACCACAAGTTTTCTGAGGCCTCTCGGACCTCAATCCACTGCCTGCAACCTCCTCAGATTGCCTGCGGCCTCCCACAAATTGCCTTCAGCCCTTCTGCAAGTAATTCTGAGGCCTCTCGGCCTGGTTCCAAGGCTTCAACCCTCCAGAGATCTCACGTCAGCCTCCTACAACACGCAAAAATGACCATAAGACACACAAACTCTCCTTCACGTGGCAGACAAGAACTCAACGTTCCTTTCTAGGGCACAATCCCTTCTACAAAACAAATATAGACCGTAAACTTGCTTCTCTCCTGGCTGTGACTGCTTCTTGAGTGATCTGCGACTCTCCTTAGACTCACTATGCTTCTTAAGAATGAGTTAATATGTGGTGAAAATGACCTCCAAGGTCTCTCCAGTATATAGGTGTTCATGGGGCACTAATTAACCCCAAGGGTCATGTCCATGGCACCCAGCTGACCTGAGCCTACATGCTCAAACACAAATATATTAACAAATAAAATTCATTTTCTTATTCTAAACTCACTACTTTGGGTTCAAACCCCTGGGCTTGGGTACTTTGCCCACAAATGTCCGTTTTTGTGGGTTTTCTCCACGCAAACCTAGTACCCAAGGCTTGTGGTAGTACCTCTCAATCTACACTTTTCAACATAAAGGGGAGACAAGTTCCCATGTATATGCTATTCAAAATCCAAGTAAAAAACACCACATGATATGTGTATGTGGGCCTGCGTAGAGGCTTCAATTCTGGCCAGCATATCCTCTAACTGTTGATGTGTGGGTCCTCAAGAGGAGATGAGTGTAGGAGTGGGAGAGATCCCCTATATAGCTGATGTAATCTCAGTCTAATACTCAGTCAACTAACCTTGAAATAAATGTTGAGTTATCCTCCAAATCCATGAGAATCCAAGAGAGGAATGAGCCCTAATTGGCAGTATGTCCCCCCTAACTGGCAGTCAAATGAACTCTCACTTGGCCATGAACTTGACTTGTTGATGTTGCTGCCAAATTAGCCTCAAATTGTTCATTTCTTCACTTTAATGGCACTTCACTTTATTTGTCCCCGTTGACTTGGAAAACATGTTTTAATATGTCTCCCATTATTAATTATTTGCATTTTCTTGTCTTTTTCTCCACTTTTATTAGAAAAAGTGGATTTTCAAGGGGAAATAATCATTTTTTGACCCCCAAAGCGGGTCTTAGGAAAATGTTGGTGCTCTAAGCATGAATTTCGAGCACCCACATGCCACCAACATCTCTTAGTGCCACTTATTTACATCATTAAATAGGAAATTAATTAAAATCCTCTCCCGCAGGAATATTAACTTAATTAAAAAATCCTAGAAAGACCTAGTCAAATTTCGTAAGACTTTGGATATGACCTAGCATGATTATATACATTGACCCTAGACATAAGGACGTATTCAAGGTCTAGTTATTAAGCTGCACTCAGCTTTGAAGGGATGCGAGTGAAAAAATTTGACTAGTTATTTATCATTGAAGAGCAAAAATAATTAGTCAAGTGAAAAAAACACTCTAGCTAGCATTCCAAATCGCCTAGTAACCAGGTCCCAAATTGCCTAAGTTTGTTACATAAGTTCATCATGCTAGCGTTCATTTATTACGGTGGTACGAAATTTGAGAGAAGAAAGTAGAAAAGCAGAGAGAAGGGGCATAGGTGCCCTGCTAACTTCTAATCTTCTGAAAATTTGTCCAGTGCCTGTACATTGGAGGTTTTTGGAGGTCATTGGAGAGTTTTCCAATTCGAAAATTGATCAAGAAGAAGAAGCTGAGAGCGTTGAAGAAGAAGAAGTTGAAGATGAGTTACCTTCGAAAGATTCTATAGCAAACCACAAAATTGTGCAGCTGAAAGGTAATGTAATTCCTAAAGGTCTGGTTCCTTTGGAGAGACTATTTGATGCAAATGATGTTCTTGTGAATGTTAGCAAGCAAAGTTGGGAGGATGACATTGAAGATTGTAATATTGGCACTGAACAACAACCTAAGCTTGTGAAATTGGCAAAGGGTATTTCAAAAGATTATAAACACAGGTATGTTGATCTGTTTAAGAAGTATTCTGATGTTTTTGCATGGTCTTATGAAGACCTTAAAACATATGATAGAAATATTATACAACATAAGGTTCCACTTAAGCCAGGGGTCAAGCCATACAAGCATAAACTTAGACAGATCAATCCTTTGCTGCTTCCTTCAATTGAAAAGGAAGTGAAGAAATTGCTTCAGGAAAAAATAATTGTGCCATTAAGATATTCAGATTGGGTAGCAAATTTAGTGCCCGTGAGAAAGAAAAATGGGGAAATCAGGATGTGTATAGATTTCCAGAATTTGAACATAGTATATTAAAAGATAACTGCCCTCTTCCCAAGATGGATCACATTTTGCAAAAAGTTACAGGATCTTCAAGGTTATCCATGATCGATGGATTTTCTAGATATAATCAAATAGCAGTCCATCTAGATGATCAAAAGAAAACAACCTTCACAACACCATGGGGAACCTTTATGTATGCAAAGATGCCATTCGGTTTGATGAATGCTAGAGCTACCTTTCAGAGGGCTATGGATATAGCCTATGTTGGAGAAAAAGATAAATTTATGGTGATATATTTGGATGATATTGCAGTCATTTCTAAATCTGATGATGAGTATTAGAAACATTTCCAACAAACTTTTGAGAAATGCAGAAAATATGGACTATTTCTCAACCCAAAAATGTCTCATTTTGCTCAAAGAGACAGTAAATTATTGGGGCATATTGTATCAAAAGAGGGAGTCAAAATCGATCCAAAACGTGTGGAAGCAATCAGGATTCACTAATATACCTCTACCTAGAAACAAAAAGGAAATACAAATTTTCCTAGGCAGAATAAATTTTCTCAGGAGGTTTATTCCCAATTATGCATAAATTGTAAAAGAAATAACTGACATGCTAAATAAAGATGCAGAGGTTAGATGGACTCTAGCAGCCAGAGAGTCTTTTGCAAGGATTAAGAAGGCTTTTGTAGAAGCTCCCATTCTGGTAAGTCCTGATTATCAAAAACCTTTTCAAGTTTTCTCTTTTGCCTCTACTTCTACTATTGCGACAATACTTTTACAAAGGAATACAAATAACAATGAGCAGCCAGTCGCATTATTTAGTCAGGCATTAAGGGATGCTGAGCTAAACTATAATATTTTAGAGAAGCAAGCTTATGCCCTGTTAAAGCCTTGAAAGCATTCAGGATGTACACTTCACAATCTCATATCACTGCATATGTACCAAATTCAGCTGTCAAATATGTACTAACATAGGGGGACAGTGAAGGGAGAAGAGGCAAATGGATTGCTAAGATACAGGAGTATGAAATGGATACTAAGCCAACAAAACTGATTAAAGGGCAAGGGTTGGCCAAGATCTTGGCAGAAGCCAACTGCCAAGCAATGGGGATAAATCTGCTAGCTGAAATTCCTGAACCAAATACTGTTGGTGAGGAAGGTAAGTCAAACGAGCAAGATAACAAGATTGCCTATAAATATCTTAGTTCTGATTGGTATAAGAATAGTGTCCATTATTTTATTTTTCTTAGCTTTCCATCAAATTTTGATAGAGAAAAATATAAGGCCTTGAGAATGAAAGCTCAAAAGTACGTTATAGTAAATGGTTAAATTATATTGGAGAGATCCTGTTGGTGTTTTGCTGCTATGTCTAACAGAGGAGCAAATGACTGAAGTTATTAATGAATATCATGGGTGTGCTTGTGGGGGTCATTATAGCTGGAGAGTTACAACACATAATATCTTGAAGGCTGGTTTTTACTGGCCTACTCTGTTTCTGATGTTTGCAATTTGGTCAAATGCTGGAAAGAATGTTAGCATTTTGCTGAAAAGAAAAAGTTGGTACCACTGCCATTAATTCCAGTATTTGTAGAAGAACCATTCAGGCAGTGGGGGTTGGATTTCATAGGGGAAATCAACCCACCTTCTAGTGGATAACACAAGTGGATTCTGACAGCCACTGATTATTTTACCAAATGGGTGGAAGCTGTTCCAACCATAAATGCAACAGACTCGGTGGTGATCAAGTTCTTGGAAGAAAATATATTTGCAAGATTCGGTTGCCCCAAAAAGTTGGTGACAGACAATGCTCAGGTATTTAAATCTGCAAAGTTGATTAATTTTTGCTAGAAATATAATGTAATTCTTTCCCATTCTACCACCTATTATCCTCAAGGGAATGGGTTGGCAAACTCTTCAAATAAAACTCTGGTAAGAATTTTGAAGAAGACAATTGCAGATAATAAAAAGAATTGGGATTCCCAAGTTAAGTTATTTATGGGCAAACATAGTGAGAACCAAAAGCTCTACTGGAAAGTCACCTTTTGAACTAGTGTATGGAATGGCAGCTCTGTTTACCAGTCAATTATCTAAACTAGTACCTGCACTGTTTTAGGATGCTGAAGAAGAACCCAATGCATTGACCAAAAGAATAAACTAGCTAGTGGAATTAAATGAACGCGAGGAACAAGTGACTGAAAATCTGATCAGTTATCAAGAAAAGATGAAAGTCGTTTTTGATAGGAAAGCCAAGGATAAACTCTTTAACCCTGGAAACCTTATTTTGAGGTGGGATGTTAGAAAGGAGGACAAGGGTAAACTTGGAAAGTTTGACCCCTTATGGTTTGTACCCTTAAAAGTAGCAGATGTCCGAGGGAACAACATCTTCATTCTAATAAATCTTGATAGAGAATTGCTGCAACTGCCCGTCAATGGGATGTTTTCTAAAACATTGCTTCCAACACTGAACAATTTTTATTTTTCTCATTGTAAATGCTGGTGTGTCCATTGTAAGTATCTGGTGTGTTTATTCATTGCAATGTCTTAAGCTACAATATGACTCCATGCCCGAGGTGAAGGCACTAATTTGTGGTTCTTAGTGTTTTGTTCCAAAACACTATCCCTAGGTGGAGCCAGGTGTTGTAGCCAATTTTACTTTGTTCCAAAATATAAAAAATCATATATGCAAAAACATATATATGAAAAGAAAGAAAAAAAAAGAGAAGGAAAAATACAAAAAAAGGGACATGGGATTCTTATATGTAATATTTTTGGAAAATCTAATGTTTTGGTCAAAGATAATGCAAGCCCGCTATAAGGGAATATTTTAATATTTTTTATACAAAGGTGGGAAAACTCTATGGCAGTGAAATGGAGAAAAGTTAAATAATGTGCAACTCCTTTGGCGCATTTTCGTTGCTCGCATCGAGACCTCACTCGCAGCAAACTCGACAACACAACTTAATCGACTTTTATGGAGGGGAGTGCCCCGTAGGTGGTTTGTAGAAAATTACTGTTAGGGAAATCTATGGTTGAGATTAACCCCAACGACACCCCTTTGCGACACCGCTTATTGCAAAAGGTGCTCTCGAGAGCAGTAAATGGTTTCTTCTTCGTTTGCGGCAAGCGAGCGGGTTTTCAAGTGAGCGTGTGCCTAGTCACTAGATCCTCGTCATCATCACATCGCTTCTCATCATGCCACCTCACTCATCCTTTCCACGTCATTTACCATGTCGCCCACACATCATCCTTCCGTACTTTTTGTCCATATTCACTTAACTCCATTTTTCCCGCCCTTCGTCTATAAAAGGTCTGTTTTCCCCAAATTTGCTCATCCTAACTGCGTTTTCTTGGCGATTGCTGCTACCTTCGACAACGTTTTTAAATCTTCCATCTCAGCACTTATAAATTTACCAGGTATTTAGCCAAATTCACCACTATGTGAATTTTCAAAAGAAAGATAAAATGACAAAGAAAACCGTCCTCTCTGGTTCTTCTACCGATATTCCCCTCATCGATACTGAGCACAATATTTTTGACACAATTTGTCCTGTTAATCTAATGGAGTTTCTTCAAAATGTCTTGGTTAACCAAAATGAGTCAGAAGTGTTAGCTAGAATGGTTAAATCGGGTTTGTTTTCTACAATTATCCTGCAAACTTATCCTTTCCCAGAGTTTGTCACTTGGTTGACCTCATCTTTGTATCCTCAACGATTTTATGTTTTTTTTTGGCTGTGGTTCACGGACACCCTGGTCATTGGGTGGCCACTACAGCCACGGAAAAATCTGGGCTGATCGACCCTGAAGGGAATCTAACCCCGCGGCCAACAACATGGCCTAACCCTAAGGGCTTCAGGGAGAATGGACCCTGTGACCTCCCAAACGGCGAGGCACTGATTTGACCAACTGAGCTAACCCTTGGGGCTCTCAACAATGTTATGTTATGAATTCCTTAGGAGAGAATATTTTGCAGGTTTCTTCACTGTTAATTCACTGAGCTCTGGATTCTCCGCAGTCAGACCACTATCTTTCTTTCTCTGATGAAACCCTTCTGTCAACCTTTCAAAATTTGTCAACAGAGGACTCTAGTAAACTATATGCTTGTATTATGCCTCCAAATGCTGTTCTACCTTCAGAGTCTACTCAATTTCCTGTAACTTGTTTTGTTGAAAGTGTCAGGTCTGTGCTGCAAGTAATTATGAGAATTTTGGGAAGGGATGATGCTTCAGTAATAGTTTGTCAAACTATAGGTTTATTTCCCTTGATTATGTAACCTAATGTGGTGCTGGATATTCCTACGTTTTGGGAGCAAGCCATTCACTCACAACTCCTTAATTTCAACATTACTGACCGTTTCATATTTCCCTCGTTATCAGTGTATCTCTTCCTATATGTGCATGTTGAGTATTTTATGGACCTAGGACTAAATTTTTTGGATCCCAATAAAATGAAGCCAACATTTGTGAATTGGAATGATCTGCTCAGAACCCAACCAAACAATGAGGGGTTTTCCTATTATATTTTTTCCTTCATGTATACTGTTTACAAAGTTATCAATCATATTGCCCCTCCAAGGATTTTGACAAAGGCTCAATGTTTTTTTCCATTAAGCAAAAGGTTAGAGATTGGTTTTTATTTGAGGATTATATAGAAGTCAGATTGTATGGAGCAAAGGTTCTTCCTTATAGGCTTCCATGTTTTGTGCTTATGAGAATATTTGCATTGGAGTTCATTGGCAGAACCTAAATGTAGATCAACTACATTTTGTTCTAGCCAAGAAAGAATATCTATTTAAATTTCCTAGGACTGTTGGTCCATTCATTGTTAACAATAGGCAAGCAGTTGAGGAGGTTGAAGAATTTTTACAAGCCATGAATTTCCAGCAGTGAGAAAAATGGTCTTATGATCCTCACCAGGTCATTTCGAGGAGAGTAGAGAATTCTTATGCCCCTTATGTACATGAATCACGGCCTGCGCTGGAGAAATTAGCAAATGGGGTCTTGGTTGAAGCACAAAGTAGTATGGAAGTTGAAACTCCTCTCCCTTTTGAAAAAGGATAGAAAAGAGGGGCCATAGATATCATTGATCTTGAGGGGAAGAGCTCTCAAAGTAGCAGAAGGCAGAAAATACAAAGGGGAGAAACAAAACTTGAAGATTTCAAAGAAAAGACTTCTAGTGAAATTGGATTTCAGTTACAGATAGGAGGAGAAAAAGGTGCACCCTCATCTCCTATTCCCGGAGAAGAACATGTTTCATTAAATGCTTTGAAGGATTCTTATGAACACATTGAGGAAAGAAATAAGAAAATCAAAGAAAATGTTGCTACTCAGTTGGAGGCACAATCCATTCCTGGTTATCAAACCAGACTCCTTTCGGCCATGGATTTGGAAAGAAGTCAGTTGAAACTCTCCTTCACACATCTTGTTTCACAATCAATTGCTTCTGGAGCTAATTTCAAGACAATGAGCTTATCTATGAATACAAAAGACATTCCTTTGCCTGACAAGATAAACCTACACAGGAAAACTGGAGAATTAATCTACAATGATCTCAGTAAAACATCATTAGTAGCAACCAAAATAGAGGCCTTGTTGGGAAAAGTGATTGGTCAGTTGAAATTGGAAAAATCAAATTCCCGATCTCTTCATATTCAAAAATGAAGTGCAAAATCTGAGATCCAATTGTTAAGAAGAAAACTGAAACTGCCTACCACTGAACATATCTTGGCTCCAGAATTGGCCCAAATTGAAAAAGAGAAGGAGATTCCGACTCATGAATTGGTGGAGAGGAATAAGGAAGTGGCAAGTATTAAAGAGCTCAATGCAGAACTGCAACAAAGGATAGATAGACATGTCTGTACAATTGTGGTGCAGGTAGACTTTGAAGATCCCACTGAAAAACTCACTAGAGTTATGATTGAGTTGAAAATTTCAGAAGATGAATTTTAGAAGATACAAAAGAATCTAGATGATACGAAGGAGCAGTTAAAACATAAAGAGGGACAATTGAACATGGCAATTCAATAGGTGAAAGCAGTTTGGGATCATATGATAGTCATGGCGGAGGAGAAAGCAATGGTCAGAGATGTTGAATCTATTATCATCACTGTTGTTCTCTGTCATACCCTTTTTGTATTTGGGTCGAATGGTCCTATATTTCACCTTGGTGCAGAGAAGGACAAATACAATCTAGATTGGCTAAAGGGAATAGAATTTGGTGCTGGTAGCGCACTAAACGCCCTCGGGCAAGAAGGAAACATCAGAAAAACTTTTGCCTTGGCGGGCACAACAAATAAAAGTGGCGGGGGTAAACGGAAAGTGGGGCCTGCGTTTAAACATTGAGCACATGTCAGGGGGATCGACGTGCACCCCAACCCGACCAAACCTCGGAGGCATTGCGGCGCGCGGGGGGGGGGGGGGGGGGGGGGAAACTGGCGCAGCCGATACGTCGACGTCACCCCTCAGAAAAGAAAAGTCAACAAGGCGGATTAAGCGGATCAATGACCTAAATTAACTCCAAGGGGTCTCTGCTTGATCCCGCCTCCTGCTTGTCCACCCTTCGAAGAGAGGTGGGGACCACACCCGCCATGCATTATGTCGAGTTGCCGTCAATGCCAACAAGCGAGCATTGAGGTAAACGGTAAAGTATTACCTCTGCGTGTCCACTCGTCACCCCTTCCAGTCACCTTCCGCCACATGTCCTCCCCTCATGACCTCGCCTAACATCAGATGATCATTTCCTTTCGCTTATAAAGGCCCGACCCGTTAGCCGTTTGAATTCAAAGTTATACTTCCTACAACAAAGTTATCCCGCTGCTCCATTGGTTTACGACACTGTTCGCCTGCTGGACAACTCTAGAGCTCCACCAACATTGTTCTTTCGAATTTCACCTGGTCAACCAGGTAACTCGCAAGCCTTCTACCTGTAATTTTGTCCTCATGCTCAAAATGAAGAAATCAACTCCTAAAACTCCCAAAGCGCGGGAAGCCAAACCCTCATCCAACATTGAGCCGCTCATGGATAGCGAGTCACAAATCTTCGACCCATTATGCCCCTACCACCTATCGGACCTTCGGTTCGACATGTATGACCGCCGTATCAAGGGAGAGGACCATTTTAGAGTAGTGGAATCAAGGTTATATTGCTAAATTGCACCATCTGTTTATCACTCTTCAGAGTTTATTTCATGGCTTGCTGCGTCTTATGTCGAAGAAAAAAATTGCTTTATATCATCTACCGGAGTAAAAATCTTGGAGATAACTCCAGAGTTGATTCAAAAGGCTCTAGTATACCCTGTTTCTCCTGAGCCAGAAAAATTTATTGAAACAACTCTGTTTTACAGTTATAACGCTCTCCCAGTTGGGGAACAACAGGCTTTCTTACAGATGATTTTGGCCCTAGGCCACCAATCCTTACCTGTTGCTGATACTTTTCCAGTACCCACATTTACAGAGGTAGTGCAACCCATCCTCACTGTAATTGCCTAGTTGTTTGGGGAGGATGATGCCAATATTGTCACCAAAGCCACCATAAGGTTTCTGAGAGTGATGATGCAGCCAGGCATCTTTTTGATATACCTTCTTTCTTAGTTGAATCCATCAAATTCCAGCTGCATCATTTTTCTGTCACTTCATTTTTTAGATATTACTCCATGATGTTTTATTTGTTCCTATATACCCATGTAGATGAGTTTGAATACTTGGGTCTCAGTCTCATGGATTCAAACAAACAACGAAAGTCTGTCTTTGATTGGGATGTTGCTGTTAGGAAGAAACCCAACAATGAGGGTTATTCCAAATTCATATCCACTTATATGTCTACTGCATACAAAATCATCCACAATGTCTCCCCCCCAAGGATTTTGCCTCAGCAAAAAGAAATCCTCTAGCTTAGTAAGGACACCAGGGTGGGTGATTGGTACTTGTTCGAGGAATACACTGAAATTAGGGTTTATGGGTGTGAGCTCCCTCCCTATCGTTTACCTGTTTTTATGCCAATGAGAATATTTGCCTTAGAATTCATCAGACAAAGCCTACATGTGGATCAAATTCACTTTGTTCCTGCTAAGAAAGGCTATATGTTCAAATTGGGCAAGCCAATAGGTCCCTTTGTTGTAAACACCAGGCAAGCTCTTTAGTCAGCTGAAAATTTGTTGAAAGAACTGAATTTTGAAATGGGGGATATTTGGCATTATGACCCCCATGGTATCATTTCAAAGAGAAGGAAAAACATTAATGCCTCAACCTATGATCATGAATACAGGCCAAAAGTTGAGTGGAAAGCTAACTTTGATTCCTGGCCTATTAATACATAAATGGAGATTGAGACTCCAGCAGCAAAGGACAAGGCACATAAGAGAAATGTGGATGAGACCAGAGATGTGGAAATGGAAGATGTTCACTCTAGCAAAAGGGCCAAAACCCAAGAAGCAGTGGATGAAGAGATTGAAACCAGGTTGACTGAGACAAAGCTAGATCAACCAGGTTTCCAGGTGACCTTAGAAGACCCACTTCAAGATTTTGCCTCTTCATCTACAGAGGTAGCCCTTCTGAGTTCTGTTGGGAGCTCAACAATGATAGAATCTATGTGGGCTACAGGGAAGGTGATAGAGGAAAGTAACAAGAAGGTTAGAGAAGAGATGCAACAACAACTGGCATCACATTCGGTCCCTTACCAGACCAGACTCCTGGCTGCTATGGACCTGGAGAGGAACCAAATGAATTTTTCACTACACCACCCCTCGGCACAGTCCCTCCCATCAGGCTCACAGTTTAGGACTGTGGATGTATCTCTAGACCTGACAAGTGTCCCTTTGCTGGACAAAATCAACTTTCATAGGTAGGTGGGAGAGATGTTTTATAGTGAATTAAGTCGGAATGCTATGACCATCAACAAAGCTGAAAAGTTGTTGGAGAAGGCTACAACAAATCTAAAGCAAGAGAAAGCTAACTCTAGAGCTCTGCATTTACAAAATGAGAACTTCAAAGAATTGATTGTAAAGCTAGGAGTGGAATACAAAGTTGCTGTAGAAAATCTTATCCAGAGTTCATAGGCTGAGATCCAAGAACTGAGGCATAAGCTGAAGATGCTTGCTAGTGAACATGTGTAATCCAGAGAACTAGCACAGGTGGAGGAAGAAAAAGAGATTCTAGCCAAGGAGCTGATAGACCGGAATAACGAAGTGGTGGCCCTCAAGCAATAGGTAGCAGAGCTCCAACAAAAAATTGACTCATATTTGTGCAGTGCTTGTGCCAGAGAATCCTCAGAATCTCACGGAGTAGCTCACTAAGACCCTCACCGAGCTGCAACTCTTAGAAGGAGAACTCAAGAAAGTACAGATGGATTTAGACAATGTCAAGCGTGCCCTTGCACAAAAGGAGAAATAGCTGGAGACTTCCAAGACAAATGCAAAACTAATCAGTAAAAATATACAAGTAGCAAACCAAGAAATTACTGAATTGAAAGATAGGCTGAAAGGTAACATGTCCCTCCTCTAGGCCAAACAACTGATATGGGATGAAATAATAACAAAGGTGAAGAATAGCTGGGAGTATCTGACCCTGATGGCAGAGAAAAAAGTTGCAATCAAGGACTATGAGTTCTTTATCCTATCTTCCAAGGAGGAGGATGAAAGAAATGTTGAGACAACTAAAAGATTCATTCAGTATGTCAATGAAAAACCACTTAGTGAGTTGAGGGCCATAGACGTGGTAGACCGGGTAACTGCAATCTTAGAGGTCTCCAAGATGATCTAGAAGGAAGCAGCTAGAGCCAAGGCCGAGGAATGTCTGGAAAAGGTGTTAAAGGATGTTGCTGCATTTGACTTAGAATTTGAGAGGAGGGTTAGAGCTGGACTACCTAGCTATTGGTACCTCATAGGAGGATTGATCCCATGGGAGCAGTACAATCAAATGCTAGTAGAGGCTAAGAGCAGAGTTGATTCCTCCCACGAGAAGACCTCCTTAAAGGGAAAGACAATAGTGAACTATCTAAGGAGAGATTTCCAGCTGCTATGGCTGGTGAGGACCTTGTTTCACACTAGGCCAAATTATGTAGGGCTCACAGGTCTTAAGATCGCCTATCAAAGTTTCTTTTGCTCTCCTCTACCGAGCCCAACACTGTGGCAGAAATGTGATCAGTTCATCAATCCTCCACAACTCCAGATCATCGACCCAACAACTCTTCCTCTAGAACCTCGCTAACGGAGATGAATATTTTTCTGATCGTGTCAATCATGACACTTTGTTGTTTTATGTTTTTGTAAATATTCCATTTCAAGAAATGAACTCAAGTTAGTTAGGGTTTAGTTAGTACAACTGTGCAAGTAGCACACTCACACCATTTTTGTTATGATGAATCATTAGGAGATCAAGAAAGAATATTTTGTAAGGGGGTACTCATCCTGAGACCCTATAAAAAATGTTTATGATACATTTTGAAAGGTTTCTGAATTTTTGTTTCAAAGGGGCTCTGGAACTGTGAATGGAGAAAGGGAAAATGTATACTCTATCTGCAGATTAATAAATAGTTTTGGTGATTCTGCTTGCATAAGGCTGTAGTATGTATTCTCTTCTGTGTTCATTCATTTATCTTTGCTTTCTTCTTAGATGACATGTAATAGCAGCTGTTGGGTGTAGTTTTATGAAATCATGGATTCATCTATGTCTAATGTTGATCTGAGATGCCTGTGACTAATAAGGCCTAACATCCTTAATATGCGCTCCATGTAATCTGAAATATCATTCAATGCATCATTTCTTCGTTTCTTACCGAAGTCTGATGTAGGGGATTCTATGCTAAGCCCCGTGTATTTGATTTCTTTTCTACATATTCTTCTTTCACGCTTGCTACAATGACCAATGAACTATATGCTTTTGTGAGTTAGCCACCAGAACTTGATATTAAGTCTTCTATGAGTTTTCTTTGATATCAATTGCATCCACCCTCTTGAAAGAGATTCCGAACCAATTCTATTTAAAAAATGTGTTTAATGTTGAATGTAAGTGAACAATTTCCACAAATCTTACAAACAATTTTTAAGATGTCCTAGGCACTGAAATCTCCTCAACTCGGGGGTTCTCTCTAGGAGCTACAATACTCACTAACAAAGGCAAGTCACAACAGAGTGCACAGTTGGCAAAGAGGATGATTGATTTTCTAAATGCTGAGTCTTCTTTGGAGTTGAGAGCAATGGATATTGTAGACAAAACATCCATTGTTTCAGAAATAAATAAAATGGTGCAGAAAAACATCTACAAAAAGAATGCAGAGGGCAGACTAGGAGAAATCAAGGAATCAATGTTGGCCTTCAATTCCAATTTTGACAAGAGAATCTGAGCAATATTACCTTTCATGTTGGGATCATCAGGGAAATCTCCTCCCTTGGGAAATATATGAAACATTGTTGGTGGAGAATAAGAGTAAGATAAATGCCTCCCATGAAAGAACAACAATTCTGAAGGGATCAACAATTGTAAATTACTTACAGAGAGATTTTCAGCTGCTATGGTTTGTTAAAACTCTCTTTATTGAAAAGCCAACATACATCAGGATAACTAATTTAGTGATGGCCTATGACACAATGATAAAATGCCCAGCGCTTGAATTAGCACTGTGGAAGAAATGCCGGGATTTAATATCACCAACACAAATTCAAGTGGTGGACCCTGGAGCCTCATCAAGCGAGCCTGCACAAGCATCTCAAGTGATCGAATGATAATAATGCACCTATTTTTAATTTTGAAGAAATGTTACATTTTGTAATTTTAAAATTAAAATAGTTTAATTTCTAAGTTTAGTCTTTTGGGTCCTCATAAGGACCAAATAAGTTAGAGATAGTTTTAGATTAGTTTTGACAATTAACAGTTTTGTGACAGTCCTCAGTGTAAAACTTTTCCTTTAAAAGTCATGAAGGAACCGGTTTTGGGGTTCCGAATTTTGGCCTCAGAGAGCAAATTTTGTGTAATGTATCAAAACTTTCTTGGAGAATTAATAAAATTTCTAGGTGATTTCAAATATCTGTTTGTTGAAATACTGAGAGGGGGGGTGAATTAGTGTTTCTTTCAATTGTTATAATTAATGCCAGTTAAGATTCTTCACAATAACAACCAGAAAGTATATAATTGGAATTTTATTAAGAACGAGTGAGGACACCAATCCTCTTTCACAATATATTGAGTACAATAATGTTGAGGGCTCCAACCCTTCAATCCACCAGGTTCCAACCTGTTTCCAAGCTCCAACTTGGGCTTCAATGAGGCTCCAACCTCTAGGGCTCCAATCCTATCTACCACAAGGCTCCGACCTTGTTTTTATGGGGCTTCAACCCCTAGGGCTCCCACCCTTGAACTTTTAACAAACAGACTTCAATTGCTCCACAAGACTGCTCCAGACTTCCAATTTTTCCACTGAATAAGAGTATTCTTCACTGTCCAATACTTCACTATCCAAATCTCCAAATGCTTCACTGTCCAAAGCTTCTGAGTTCTTCACTTCAAAGTCTGCTCCAAATGATGATGTAATTGTGACTCCAATTCTGCTCCTTAATGTCACTGAAATGCCAGGACCGAGCTCCTTTAGTGATAGCTGTCCACAGGTTTCTGCAATGATACGTGTTCACTGTTTTGAGCCCCTCACAGGTCATAAGTCCGAGCCTAAAGAAGACTGAGCCTTCGATCCTTCCACAGATGTATTACCACTGAGCCTTACACAGATTCTGTGTATCACCAATCCTCCACAGATATATGTCGGTGCCTCCACAGGTGGCAGTTACAAGTCCGACTGTTCCACTGTTCTAAGCCTTCAACCGAGCCTCCAAGTGACTGTTCTGAAGTCTGATCTCCCACAGGACTGTAGTTCCGAGAATTTTATCACAGGGCCAGCTTCTTCAACACAGGTCCGTGCCAATTCAAGGTCTGTCCACAGGTCGAGGATATAGTCCTCTTGCCACAAATTTGAGATGGTTGTTCAGTGTTTAATAAACCAACCTGTAATAGGTGACTGTTAGACAAAGCCTTCCCTAGATCACTAGTTTGTGCCTTATCCACAGGTGGCTGTGCTATATAGTATGAGTTTCTGAGCTTACAAAAGGTACCCAATCACAGTTTTTGAAAGCTCCACCAATCCTCAACAATTCAAGCTTCAAAAATTGTAACTCCAGCTGCCTTGCAGATCTCCACAGTAATTCCGAGCTTCTTTGACAAGTCTGTAGTCCGTGGATGATAGGTTTTACAGGTCCGAGGTCAGAATGATAACCCAATCATAGAAGTATGCCCAAACAGTAATCCTTTACTCCTTGGCCTCCTTGGTTCACGAGTTGTGAACACTTCTCCCTTTTTGTCTTCTTTTGGATGATCTTCACCGAATTGGATGGTTGAAATGGTGAGCTTAAACTCATTTATACACATTTTGACCATAAATGAAGAGACATGTCCCTTGGCCAAGGAACATGACCCTACACAAGTCGGCTTAGGTCGGCTAGGATAAAATATATTATTTCATCTTAAAAAAAAATCATTTTCTCACAGACTAAGAGGAGTTAGAGAATGAGTAAGGGCTTGTTGGAAAGGGGAAAATATCCTCTACAAGCTGGTGAAAGAGTCATTTTAAAATGATGTCTCAAATGTTAACAAAAACATTTTTCTTTATGACAGTCCAAGAATTGTATTACAGACCTTGGGGTTTAGGATTCTTCATGCGTTAAGTCATTAGAGCAAAGTGTCATGAATCTAGGCATAAGGGAGGGCTTCTTCATTAGGGCTTCAAGTGTGACCTTCAACAATCATTATTAGGGATTCTTCATTAATGCTCATATTGACATCAATGACAATTTTGACCAACACTGTTGGACATGATATGTGTTCTTTTCTTTACTGCAAGTTGTAATCTGTTATTTCTTCCTTTGAGAATGTGTAAAGAAGCTGCTGGTTATTTTTATTAAACAGATTTACTTTGCTTGGAATAGCTTACAGTACCTGTGCATCTTTAATTGAGATAACCTTAAACTGCACTCCATATTTTCACACTTTCATTTCTTCAGTGTTTCATGGTTTCTTCTAATATTTGGTGTAGAAGATTCTGTTACCGCAACCTTCTATTTTGAATCTTTCATTGTTTCATTCTTTCACCCTACTACAACTTCAAAATCATTTTCATAGACAGCGTAGCCATCCGGGAAGGTGTCTTTTTCTCCAAGAGCTACCCTTACATTTCATCTTCCTAAATAGATTTGGGAAATCATGTACGGGATATTAAACAAAGTTTCCATCTTTTTGCGTAGATGTCCTAGGCACTGACCTCGTCTTAGCCAGAGGTTGTCTCTAGGGTTACAACAG
Source organism: Pinus tabuliformis (assembly GCA_031772625.1). NCBI lineage: Eukaryota > Viridiplantae > Streptophyta > Pinopsida > Pinales > Pinaceae > Pinus > Pinus tabuliformis. The sequence continues at coordinate 597,563,974 of CM062820.1, forward strand.
GAAGAATGATACTGGTGACCTTTTCCCGTAATAGGGGTAGAAGGCATCATTGACATCTTGGTGCATCATAATTAGGCTTGTAGTATCTAGATGCCTCATGATGAACATCTCATGGATGATGGGATACATTAATCTTTGTTTTGATGTGATTTTCTATTATCCTATTAGGACTGATGACTTAGGAGTCAAGACAGATATCATATTTCAGTATCGATGTCTAATGTACCACTTGACAACTTATCAATGTTGCAGTTATTGTTATCGGGATAGTATCGGCAAGGGAAAAAATCGGGAAATAATCGTAAAATACAAAAATATTCATTTTTTTTTCAATTTTTTTAATATCTAAAGCATCTACAACATAAAATAAATACATTGACACATAAATATGATAAAAGAACTAACATATAAGATGTGTAATATCATTTCTAGTGCTACATCACACATAACAATGAATCATGTCTTGAATAGTAAGTCTTGACTCCTAAGTCCCAACTCAGCCTCAAAATATCAACAAAAAATATAATAATGTATCTCATATCATGAGTCATAATATCATATACAATGAAATGAACCAAATAACTAAAGTCTAATACTACTGATTTCCTCTGCCCCTCTTGCGAGAAAATGCAATAGCTTTCCCTTACCCTCTAGATGTAGATGCCAGTGGATTTGGCAGTGGACTCTGCTGTGCTCTAGAAGCTGAAGAACTAGGAGCTACAGGAGGTAGACCATGTCCTCCACTGGTGGCAGGGGTTGCCCGGGTAGGTGGTGTCACCTCTTCCTTCTATTGCTCCTCCTCCTCCTTCCCCCCTCTACGCCTTCCACTACCTCCTACTCTAACCAATCATTGGCAGACTCCATGAGAGGCCTCTCGGCCTCAACCCTCCTTGCAACAGTGGTGTCAATCCCATCCAATGAGATGGCCTCCATATCAAGTATCCTCTCAAGTTGCCTCACCCACAATCGAAGATTGTAATAGACGTAGATCATGTCATTAAGTCGTTGGGACTCCAACCTATACAAAGATCATGAAATAATAATTATAAAAAATTATTGTTTAATGAATTCAAAAAATTAATTGGAAATTTGCAATATTTTAAGTTTTAACTTTTAATTTTAACCTGTTGCGCTTCTTGTTGTGTATTTTTTCAAATACACTCTAGTTGCGCTCGCATCCTGAGGAGCTACATGTTTGGCTGAGGATTCAAATGGCAATCTTTTGTAGATGGGGTACCCTAGCACCATACATTCTCCACTATGCATCTACAACAAAATTACAAATAAAAATTTAAATAAACATAAGAAAAAAAATGAAATTTGAAAGTTGAAGCAAAGTTTGAAGTTATGAACTTGAAGAAAATGAAATTTGAAACAAACTCAAAAATACCTGGCATTTTAGTCGTCCTATCAGTCACAGCCATTTCAAAGCCAAATGTGCCACTTGCCATTCTGTATATCTCCATTTCTTTGGATATTTCTGTACGTTCTACTGGAGATCGCACCATCCTCTGAACACAGGTTAAGAATCCATCCATGATCTCAGCATCAAATACAAATCCACATGGGTAAGAAAATGCGGGGTTCAGGGAGATCCCTGCAGCATGAATGGGATGATGGAGTGTGTTGTTTCATCGTTCATCAATCACTTCCCATAGGAGGAGTTGTTTCTGAAACCCTTCATCTCCCTTATCATCATAGTAGGCCCGAATGGATTCTTTGGCCCTGTCTATGGCCTCATACAAATAGCCCATTGTGGGCTTCTCACCATCAACTAATCGAAGAACCTTTACCAAAGGTTCAGTAACGGTGCACACCTCCTGCACTCCCGCCCAGAAGTCTTCCTGGTATAAAACTAATCTGCATATGGCCTCTCCCTCTGGTTTGCGGCTCATTGTCAAAGCACGCCACTCCTCTGAAAGAAACATTCTCTTCACATCCCGCATTGAATTCAAGAGGAATTGAAGAGATATGAAACTGGTGGCAAACTGTGTAATGGCGGGGCGCACCAACCCCTTGTTGTTGGTGAATTTTCTCATCAAGCTAAGCACAAATGTATGATTATATATAAATTTTGTAATGCTTTTTGATGAGTCAACAATATCTTTGATAAAGGAAATTTTTCCTATGTCCTCCAACATCAAATCAGTACAATGTGCAGCATAAGGTGTCCAAAATAAAGTAGGATGCCTCTCCATAAGCATCTTGCCAGTAGCAACATAATTTGCAGTATTGTCTGTTATGACTTGGACAATATGTTCTGCCCCCACCTCCAAAATAAACATATCCAACAAATCACATAAAGTTTTTTGCGTCTTTGATATGTGAAGAATCTGCATCAATAGATTTCATAAACATTGTCCCCTTGGGACAACTAACCAAGAAGTTTATAAGGCTTCTCCCCTTTTGGTCGGTCCAACCATCTGACATCACAGTGCATCCTGTTTGTGCCCATGATACCCTAAACTCCTCCAATCTTTTGGTGCAGTCAACCTTTTCATTTTGAAGAATCCGGCCTCTAAAGTCATCATAAGAAGGGATTTTGTACCCTGGGCCAACAATTGTAATAGCATCAACAACAGGCTGGAAAAATGGATTATTCCTTTGCAACGCTGAAAAGAATATCACTCCAAAGGAGAAATTTGGCCAACAACTTGTCAGCTCGTTCTTTCTCAGTTTTTTTAAGCATTGAAGTGATATATGGTTGTGAACCAGGCATGGTTCTAGAAACAAAAAATGATGAGGCAGCTACTGGGTTGGTTGTAGATATTGATGCTGAAGTAGAACCAGTGCCACTTCCTTGTTCACCTGAGCCTAACACCCTTTTTTCTAGTTGCTTTTTGCTTTTTCATTTCTGCTTTGGCCTCTCTCTCGTGCTTTAATTCTTCCAATGATCTCATGGCTCTTTGGATGATTTCCGGATTTGTATTTGTGCAAGGCCCTACATCAAATCTAGGGATTTGTGCAAGGTGATACTTCAATCTATAAACCCCCCCGACATATGATGCCTACACAACTTGCAACTCAAGTTTATTCTATCAAACCCTCCATTAGGTTCACTAAATTCCCCAGAGGGTCTAATTTCCTTGGCATGTTTGTAACTTGGTTGAACTCTTGACTCTTGAGTTTTGAATTTGTAAGATGAAGTTTGGAGTTTGAACTTTGAAGTTGAACGGTGAACCTATGGCAAAATAAGGATTGCAAGCTACAAAAATTAAAAAAAATTACGTACATGAGTAACATGACAAAACACATTGAATTTTTGACAATTTAACAAACAAAAACACTATCAAATCAACTCAAAAATATTTGATAAACAATGGGTTATCCAAAGTGATTCCAACCCCAACCAAAAACAAAAAAAAAACCAAAACAAAACACAAATTTGGTGCCCATACTGGTTTGCCGGAGAAGTGATCCTCTCCTCAACTCTCAATCCACCAGGGTTTTTGAGTCGTTTTTCTCCTCCTCAGCGCCCAATCGATCAAGGCTTTTCTCCTAGGTCACTCCCAATCCACGCTGCTGCCACTATTTGTCCAAATGAATTAAAAAAATTCGTTTTTTGGTGTTATAAACCCGCTGTCAGCTGGCCCAGTGATAAATATCAATCAAATCGCGGTTTTTTTGTTTTTATCACGAGTTTTTGAAATTATCGCGATTTTTTCGGAAAAAAAATCACGAAAAAAAGTACGCTTAAAAATCGGGCGATAATATCGTTAAATTTTAAAAATCAGATTATCGCGATTTTCGCATCACTGCAACTTATACATTTTATATTGCAGTTTTATTTTCATATTCATGTTACAATGTGTTTGTTTGATGTTGATGTTGCTTTATAAGTAGAAATTTGAAAAAACTGATTTTTTTTTGTATTTTTAAAGTTTCCTGATAATTTCTGATATTTTTCCCAATACTGTGGCTGATTCAAAACCTGGAACCCTGATGATAAATTTCTGATAATGATGAATGTAACATTGCATTTAATCAATGGGATTGGAATATACAAGTATGTTCAGAATAGCTAAAGGAGAATACGTGAGGCATTTCTGATTTGAAGCTTTATAATCAGAAATTGAGTTATGATGTATGAGGCATAAGTTGGCATATATTACAACATGGATGGCATCGGTACTATCTAAATAGAATCAATTTTTAGGTGTTGTGAAATACACTAGCAGTCCTTATGATGTCCAGTATGCTGTTTACAATTGTAAAGTCCTACAAAATATTTTAAAATAGGATGATAATAATAAATATTTGATGTAGTGTAATCAAGCTTTGATTTGCAATGGAGTATTGCATTACTTGGAAGAAAAATAATGAATCAATCTATTAGAGGAAGTCAAGATTCCATTTACTTATACACTCCAAGAGCAGAAGATTCTACCCCTGTTCAAGCATTTGCACTTATTTCTTACAACAGAAGTTGTGGGATAGTGTGCACTATAAACAAATTGTAGCATGCCCAGTAATGACATGTACTAACATCTCTACAATTATATATAGTTTTTTCCAGTAAAATAAGTTCTATCATATTTTTGCACAATTAAGCCTAAGATCTATGCATTGTGCATTTTCATCAGTGTAGGGATTTCTTTGTCCTAATGCTTATTGTAGTGGCGATGAAGCATATTCATCATCCATTGAAGTCTATTTTGTACTTTTTATACCATAGGTTCAGTTTGAATGGACCTCTCAAAAACTCAAAAACTAATCCTTTACTTCACATGGCTAGACAGATCTATGATGCATTTTTTCCTCAGTTGTACTTGAAACTTGAGACTTGTGGTGACAAGGTGTGCTCCCTCTCAATGCCCAAGTTCAACCATCCTTTTAACAACTTCTTGATGGCAAAATATTGAACAGGTTGTTTCTTCTTCAAATGATTTATTATTCTCAATAGGCTAGGGCCACTTTCACCATACAAGCTTTATTAACTTGAAGCCATTGAGACTTGTGGTGACAAGGCATCCTCCCTCTCAATGGCCAAAGCTTGACCATCCTTGCAACAACTTGTTGATGGTGTTACACGAAAGTCTAGCACCCTCAAATGATGTAAAGTCTCGAGCATCAAGAGGATAGTCTTGTGCAAATCAGGAAGGCTACTCACTATCACCATAGTAGCTCTTCCTCTCACATTTGGTTGTCTCTTCTCCAACTCAAGCAGTTTTTTCCATAAAGGAAGGATTGCTAATGCTATAGAGTGAAGATACAAGGTGATTTGTGAAGAGTAAACCTTAACAAAACAAGTGGATGTAGTATAATGGAAGAATGAATGGTGTGAGAAGGAAAGATGGAAAACCCCAAGACCAGATGCCTAATCACATCTTGGGCAAATGGAGTCAAGGAAGCAAAAATCAAAGAGGGTGAGTGCATGAAGATGTAGGGAAATAGGGGCTGCTATGCTTGCCAGAAATCAACCCTAGCTACTGAAATATATTGCAGAAAATTGACCATGAAAAACTAGGTGTGCTATTAAAAACGTTGGTATGAAGGTGATGTGATATCACGCTAGTAGCAATTGGTTTATTAGGAGTAATCTTAACATAACAACAACCATCATAGGGATTATCTCCTCAAATTACATTTTCCAAATAAAATGGAGTTCTTTACAAGGCCTTGATAACTACATAACAAGGGTTTCCTACATTAAAAATTAGCACATGAAAATGTCACATAGTCAAGAAATTATAACTCCGGTCTTCTTTCCAATCTCCAAGCATTTGGTGTACAAAGTGAAGTCCAAGGGGAGAGGTACTACAACATGGCTTGTGTTTTATTAACTCCATCATTGTTACACGTTATTGTTAATACTTGTTATTCCTATGCAAGAGTCAACTGACTATACATTGATTTGTTATAGCTGTTTCGCTGAGATTCTGGTTTTATGAATTTTTACATTTGGTTATGTTTCTAGGTATGGAAGTTTGAAGTTCTTGTGAGTCTGTCGTTACCAAAAGTTAAGATTCTTTTCAGTCTTATTCAGCTGGGTCACGGGTTTGTTTATTTTGAGAGAGAGAAAGAGAGAGAGTTTCAGTAGTGACACGTATTCTGTACATTTTGTGGTTTGTTATTAACATTGGGTTCCATTACCATTTTGAAACTTTCAGAGAAATGTGAATCAAATACTTTGTGATATTTATATTTTGATGATTTCTAGATATTTAATTGACCTAACATTTTGGTGCAGCGGAAGAATATTCCATAGCACACGAGGAAACTGGACCCTCTGACGCAAATCTGTTTGCCGGAAAGTGCATAGTTGATCCTAATCAGGCACCAAGGAAACAAATCAAGAATGTTTGTCAGCTTCACAAGGTTCTGAAATTCAAAGTTGTTTCTGATGAAACAACAGATAAAAAGAATAATGATGACAATATAAATCAAGGCCAATGAAGTTCATTTTAGACGGCAATATACCAAAGAATTTTCTTCAAGGCTCTCTTTTCAGGTTTCAAAATACCTTTAGGAATTAAATCGCGGAGTAGTCTAATTTACTTCTTTCCTTCCAATACATGCAGCTATCTAGGCAATACATTTTAGAGGTAAATAGACGGCCTTGGATTGAATTGAAAATGTACTTTTAATATCTTAGAGCAAAATGCGTTTTTGGTTGGTAGAAGTGGACAATTTATTTTGAGCTTCTCCAGAGTTGACTAGATACTAAAAACCATGAAAAGATTGCCCCAAATGCCCATGTTTAAACAAAGATGGTCAGTTCCCTTCAATCAGCCATGCAGTCTTTTATACTTAACTGTAGCTCTATTTGTATGGATGATTGCTTTTGCAAGCTGCCAATGATATAGTGATACCTGTGGGTTACCCACTGATGAAGTTGAAATAGAGAGTCGTCACTCACATTGTTAGTGTGAAATGTGGTTTTTAATGCTACCTAACAACTGAGCATTGGAAAATATGTTATCTTCATTTTCACAAGATATTGGTTGTAAATTAACTGGTGACGGAGTTGCTAAGAAAAGCCATTTTTAAGAGCTTTCGATGTATATATCATTCCTTATGTTTCTTGACTTGATATCACCACACGAAAGTTGACTTGTTAAAAAGCAATGATTATCCGAATATCCAGGGATATAAATGTTTTGAATGTTGACTCATTAAACAACTATCCTTCTGATAATTACCGCAGGTGGTGATTGAGTCTATGATTAGCAGGAGATAATTGACATTGTCCGGCTTCGATTTTTGAAATTTGATGGATTCATTCATGCAGATATACAAAAGTGATTATGCGTAGTCTTGAAGGTATCCTGATCAACTATTAAAGAAACGCAGATTATTTCTCCAACCTGGTGGTTAAAATGGAGCAAAAGTTAAAATGGAGCAAAAGTTATTACAGACATAGGAAGTGAAAGAGATTGAAATGGGTGATTCATGAGACGATGAGTTTTAAGTTTTGCATTATCTGTATCATCAAAACTGGGAGCGGAAATTTTGTCATTTGCCTTACTCCGCCTAAAGGAGACGATGAGTTTTAAGTTTTGCATTATCTGTATCATCAAAACTGGGAGCGGAAATTTTGTCATTTGCCTTACTCCGCCTAAAGGTGGAGAAACTTTGGGGTTATTTATCAAATAGTTATTTTGAATCAATTGCATAGTAGTCCTGGTGTTTTTTAAAAAGATTTTGATATTATATAATATTTTATATTATTATATGCGAGAAATTTGTGAGATCATTCATATGTGTAACAAAGTGTGGGACTTTTTTTCTTTTGGGAGAAAGAAAGAAAGAAATTATTTTAATGTCCACGAGGCTAAATATAGCCTATGAGGCAGGTTGCTTCCTTATCTGCGTGATGTATTTGGCCCTTTTCTGTGAAGCTTCAAAACAAATGCTCCCAGCTTCTCAACAAACCCCTCGCTAAATAGATTATCCCAAGAACTAGCTGCTAGCATATCTGCATAACTTTCCCTGTTGTATTTGAAGGCCTCACATTCTAAAATGAAATGTTTTTTTGTTTCCACTTTTCCGGAAGAACAAAAAATGCATACTCTTTCCTCCCAGACTTCCTTTGGCATTTTCCAGCGCCCCGTTTCATAACGGAGTTGATGAGAATTAGTCCTTAATTGAGCAATAAGAATTTTGGCTCTCCAAGAGATATTGGCCTCTATGTATGCTTTTGGTTGATGACTATGAGAGGGATTAAACACTTCAATATAGTAATTTTTCTTTCTTCCTATCTCCTTATCCCAAGTACGCTTGTGGAACTTTTCCATAACAAAAGTTTTTATCTCTTTGTTGTTTATGGGACACACGTTCAAGCAAATATCCCATTTACTAAACCATTTGTTATTTTGCTGCATCCAAATTTTTTTGCTCTTGCACAATCTATCGTTAAAGACAACCTTAGGCCATCTACCCTCTTCCATTTGCTCAATTTTTTTCAAATACCTTATGACTCGCACCATAGCAATTGCTTCAATAGGAGCAGTGCTTGTTTCACTTAACAAGATATCATAACGAACTGCACTTTTAATCTTAAATTTGTTTGTAATCAAACGCTTCTAAATTTTCTCAATTTGTCTCCACTGCATGTCGAATGTACTGCTAGCCCATAGTTCACAACCATAGAGAATCATTAGAATCACTAGAAGCCCAAAAATAGTTTGAGTGGTTTTTCAGTCCCATAACTCTGCGTCTCTACACCTATTTTGAAAAGCATAAAATGCTTCCAACCCCCCAAAGTTCTTTTCTTTCTACAACCATTCCAACTTAGATTTTTGTTGAAGTCAATTCAGAGGTATTTGTAATCCGCAACTTCTTCCAGAATGTTGTCTTCAAAGTATAACTTATGCTGGTTATGTTTTCTTTTCTTAGAGAAGACCACTACTTTCGTTTTGCTGATGTTGACTTGCATCCCCACACTTCTACAAAAATACGCAAGGGATAGTAAGTGCTCTTGCAAACCAAGCGCTGATTTAGCAATCAGAATAAGGTCATTTGCATACAAAAGAAGCCTTATAACAAACTTGCCCAAATAGATACCATCACCCCCATGCAAATTTAACCACTCGTCAAGCTTGTTGATATATAAACCAAAAAAATATATACTATAATAATTTATTTATTTTTAATAAAAATAGATGGTTATAAGTAAAATATATAGTTGAATGGTAAATATAATATTTACAAATTTGTAATTTTATAATTTCTTATTAAGTGGAACATAACAAATAAAAATGTTTGTGATAAAGTGTGATGAAAGGGGTTTAGAGAAAAATAATTGCAAATTAAAATGTCATATTTGGTTTTTTTTAATTGTTTGTGAGATTGTTGATATATGTAACAAAATGTGGGGCATTTTTGTTAGACACTTTATGACATGCCATGTTAAGTTCCATATATCAGAACTTTTTGAATCAAATTTGCATTACTTTCATTGTCGATGGACTCAAAATTGCATTGATAGAAGTTAACGTTGACTCAATAGGGTGTAAAACGTTACATTTCAATAACGACATCTTAGGATGCAAGGGGAAAAATGTTAAGAGTCGTTGAAGTGGGGAGTCTATTTGTCTCTATGGAAGAATTAGGGATTGCACTTTTCACTACTTTATAAGTTGATGTTTATTTGAACTTGTCAAGGTGCATCGAGCTTTACTCCCGTATGTTAAAAAATAAAATATTGCATATCATCATAACATAAAAGATTAACACTAGTTGTATATTGGAGAAACTCTAATGGGGTAGAAAACTTATCTTAAACATTGTTTTCATTAACAAATTGTATTATAATAGATAATAGACCCCTTTATATACTGATTAGTCTGAACATAACCATCACATGGATTAGGTATCATCGGGGCACCTTATAACCACCATATTAGTAAGGGACCACTAAGGCCACCTAAACACTACACGAATGGTAGACCATAAGAATAATTAATGCTCACTAAGATTAATCGACATTTTTAAAACCCATAATATCGACTTGGAGGCACAAATAAGGAAAATTAGCAATAAGGATATTTGATGAAGTAAAAGTTATATCCCAATGCCTCCCATTAATTTTCACTTGGAAATATGTAGTAAACACAAGAATTTGGCCAAATGGACATCATAATAATCCTCTCTTAATGTTCTATGGCGTAGGGAATAGAAGAATGACCAATGTCAACAACACTTGAGCCATGGCAAAGTGTAGACATGTTTGCAACAGAGAGTCCTTTAGAATTGCAGCGTCTAGGAAATCAAAAAGTTCTTCACATAATTGTTTTCAATGTTAATGAAGTAGACATGCATCTCCATAAGTGAACATTGGCCTAGGTGATCAAGATCAAGGAATCAATCCCTTCTTATCAAAGGATGTTCTCCAAAAATGAGAAAGATGGAAAATTGCATGTTGGCATTGAAAGGGATCCAACAAAGCTACATGCAAGGTAGTGAAGATCAACAAGAGTGCTCAAATCATGCAAAGCAAGGAGAGTTGACCACCTTCAATAAGAGGGTAAAAGATCTTAGTGAGTACTTCAAATAATACATGCAATAATCTGGTCCTCACATCGTAAAGTGCATACATGTCACATAGAAGCAATAGACAATTATGCCCCATCTAAAGATACTACCCAATAAATACCTAATGATGGAAAATCAATCAATGAGAATGATGACTATTGCAACATTGTAAGACTGATGACATAAGTTGGTAGCAGGTCCTCAAACAAGCTTTGAAAATTGTAATGTGACCTTTTATAAATCCAACCACAATAGGCTAGTCAATATTGATCAAACCTTTGTCTTTACTTTTCTTCACTAAAGATAGGTAAGAAACATTGCTAACATACTAATAGCAATTTCAATCCTTGGATGGATAGTGAGAATGCCTCTGATCACAATGATTAGGGTATTGATATGGTTGAGATGTGGATTTTGGAAAACTTGGAGTTGGTTAAACGAAATATACAAGGTATGGTTCTTTTGAATCATAAATAAATTCAAGTCCTAGTACAGAAAAATCATTAGATGCTGTAATCAATGTTGCAAGATGTGTTTCATACAAAATACTAATAGAAAGATCATGATGATTTTGATTCAGTGATGAAATCCTAAAATATTCAAGCCTTGCTCGCATTAGTCTCGTCTCAAAGTCAATAAGTGTACTAATACCCTACCCGTACCTACCAAATCCACCACTTGTATACCCCATTTGATGAAGCAAGTTGAAATCAAACCCTTTAGTATGCTTCTTAAACTCAAGAGAAGATAGCTCATGAGTTTCCAATAGTGCATGAGAGGAAGTGACATCAACAGAAGACTCAAGATCCTTTTGTAAGGTGTGAAGGATCTCTTTCTTCCCTAATTTAGTCATTAGTTTTTGAAAAGAAGATCCAATCTTTCTTCCATCTCATTAATACACATGCCAACTAACAAAATGCCCATGATACTTCTTACGAAGATCAACAATAAGACTCAATTTTTTTTCCAAATAATGGTAAAAAAGTCGACAAGCATCCATTAATTTATATTTCATACCTCTTAAATATCTCACTTTTTTACTAGTCTTATCAAAGGATCATATATTTAGGATGGTCTTGTCCTTTGATCTTGAAGCTAAGTAACAATGAATTACAAAAAAGTGGCTTAACAATGAAGTTCATCACTAACAATATATAGGTAGGAAACTTCACCAAGAAGTTTGTAAAGCAACAAACTCCTCACAACATTTTCAAAGCAATTATTCTTCCTTGCATTTTGAAAGAGAACTTCTATAACACCCTGTTGTCGCTGCGAAAAACACCGTCCAAAATTTTGCCTACACTCGAATTTTGGAGCCTATTGTGGATCTTGCGATTGATCGTTCCGTAGTTCTTGACAGGTAATGCTTTGATTAGATTTTGAGCTCCCTTCTTGGATTTCAAGTGTCAAAGTCCCCTGCTTACACATGCTCAGTCCGTAATGAATTCGTGAGCGCATTATTTCACGCAAGCTTGAACAAGCCTTGTGCAGTCTGTCAAGACAATGTTTGCACTATGCTCAACCCATGTCGATAGTTAGTGCACATGTTCATTGACAGTCTCTCACTTCTCGCTGTGTTGGTACTTCTATTTTGGTGAGTTTTTCAAACTATCGCTTTTGTGCATTTTCGCTCTCGCGAGTGTTGTTTTCATGTTTTCGACTATCACTTCTGCTTTCTTTCACTCTAATTAGTTCGTTTTCATGTTAGCTTTGCTTTGACATGTGTCACTTTCACTATCGTTCACATATCGCAAGTGTCGTTCGCTCTTTTCTTTCCATATCGCATGAATCGTTTTTCGGGCATGGGAAGTGTCACTTATTGCGTAAACTAGAGTTTTGGATTGTTTCAAGGGCAAATATTTGTGATAATGAGTTGTTCCTATCATGTAGACATGTTTCACACTCATTCCCAAAGTTTCAAGCATTGTCGCACGAGTCTCGCCACTTTTGTCACAAAGTATGTCTTTTGTGTCGCACTTGGTAAGAACCATCTCAAAGTTGTTTCATTGAGGAAGTCATGTTGTTCATATGTTCTGAGTGTTCCTTTTCGTGTCGTCAAGTGATCTAAGTGTGTGATCATGCTCACTGTCTCTCTTTTGCTCATCTTCATCTCATTGATCCAACACAGTCCAACTGGGAAAACTCCCTGACTAGGCCACTCAGCGTCATTCTTCCCAGCCTGAATTGGACACTACGCAGTATCAGCCCTTAAGCAACATCTTTGTCCGTTAGCACTACAGAATGCATAGTCTCTTCCTTCCAGGATTGTGCACTACAAAATCACAGTGCTCAAATGCAACCCTTGACCTCCAAAACTGCGGAATTTCTCTCTCTTGCCCAGTCAGTACCACGTTTTGCACAACCTCAAGGCTCAGGCCTCAACCTTGAGCTCTTGAATTACGCAATCACTTAGCCTCCCTACCTCCCAAAACTGTGCAGTGGGAAAACTCAAGGCTCAAGCCTTCAACGTGAGTCCTTGAGTCCCTCAACTGCGTAGTCCCTCTGCCCAAGCCTCCAGCACTGCGCATTGCGCAGCCTCAAGGCTCAAGCCTCTAGAATGAGTCCTTGAGTCCCTCAACTATGCGTTGGCCTCTGTCCTTCCAGAACTATGTAGTTGGCATATTTAAGCCTCCAGCCCCAACCGTGATCTCTTAAGCCCCTCAACTGTGTAATCTCTTGAACCTAGCCATCTTGAATTGCGCATTACGCAGTCTCAAGCCTTAGTCCCAGAACTTGGCATCTGAAACTATGCAATCCCTTAAACAGTCACTCAACCAATCACCAGTTCCAGCCCTAACAGGTGAGTTCATGGAATATGTTAGGTTAGGGTTTTTTAGACTGATGTCGGTTTGTCATGAATGGTTTTCAGTTGCAGGTACTCTATCTTATCATGAATGAATGACGATGGAGGAAAAGGAGAAGGGACCATGATAGAAGACACATATGGAGCTAAAGGGATAAAATTATCTTCAAGCACGAAGACAAAAGGAACACCAAATTACAACAAAAGATCAAAGATCAAGACCACATGAAGGCTCCATCTAATACACAACCCCTTGGAGGGTGGATATGAAGAACAAAGTATATCTCTCATGAAGATGAAGCATTTCACATTTATTATCAAAGACAAAGCAACATCAAAGAGTGGCTTGACATTACCATGTCGTCATGCAATCCATGTCATATCACGAGTCATCATGTGCCACGTTATTTGTGGATTATGTAAATTCTATATCGGAAAATGTAATGTAAGTGGAAGTCTAGGAGTCATTCATGTAATGTGAAAAGTCATGTGGGAGTCTAAAGGTCACAGAGAAGTCAAATAGTCATGAGGGTAGTCTAAGAGTCATATGGGAGGTGAATGATCACCCCATTTGTTATATATACACCCTCATTGTACATGCAAAGAAATTTTCACCTCGGCTCCTCCTACCAGACATTGGAGAGTAAGATAGTTGTTTTCGAGGAGCAAGTGACTACTCTAATGCTCCACTATTGGGGCTAGTGGTGTTCACTGTCTTGATGTATCTTGGAAATTTTACTTAATTCAGAAGCTCGTTGAGCCGACACACTTTCATGCATATGTCGTGAATATTGCAAGACTATTCTTTGAATATTTGTGATGTATGTCATTTCTCATATGTACTAAGGAAATTGAACTATTTTGGTGGCTTTGGTACTTATATGGTTAAAAGTAGTAACTATGACATATCTTTCTGCTGACAGGCAAGACCTTAAAATTTTTGTGCAAGTTATTCAAGTTCTTATCTTTTCTGTTGCACATTTCTTTATATCGATTTTAATCAATCATATCTTTGTGTATGCATGTCGAGAGCAATTACGGTGGCTACATTGGAAATTCCATTATACGTAAGCCAAACCTTCTAGCTAGTTAGGTTAGGAGTAGGTCTAGTTGCATATTAGTTTCCTTTGCATATGCATCATGCACTCCCTTTCTATACTCTTTCATTTGCTTTCTAACTTTTGTCTTGCATCTTCTTTTCTGTTAGCCTCCATTTGTTTTTTTCTTTTGATTTTGGTCTTCTTGTTGTGTCTTCTCTCTTTCGTGTTTTTTTCAATAAGACTTCGCATGAAGGATGCACTTTGGCTCGAAAACAATGTGGCAACATAAGAAAGGGGTTTTGTGACACTACAACATTTGGCTAACCTTTAGTCCTTCTTCTCTGTATTGGTTACACCTTTTGGTCATGATGTTATGATAGAAAATACTATCCTTGCGTATGGAAAGCTTTGTGTCGAACCATGATATATGTGTCTACTATGGAAACCTTACACCTCCACTCGGTTCTTTATGTTTCAGTGTTTTCATGCTTATCCAATCTAGTAGAAAAGGAAAAGTGGAAAAATCTAAACGAGAAAACCTAAATCAAAGATATTTATATGCTTCTACGAAGGAACAACCTCTCCTGCTCTCAATAAGTCGGGATCCCTCTTCCACCCATGAAATGAATAAGTTCTTATGCACAGTGCTATATAAATACATAAATAAAGGCGAAAGAATAGAAAGGCTTCCTGCACCGATAGGTGAAGCAAATAATTCCACCTGGGTACTGTCCAAGATCGCTGACAACAGAGCAATGTTTGTGTTCTTGTAGTGATTCCGTCAGGGTACTGTCTAAGCTTGCGGGTAGCATAGCAACACCAAAGATGAAAAACTATACTTTGAAAATCTAAAGATCATGAACTATACTACCCTTTCTTGATTCAAAACATTGTGTTATTGTTGATATTACGTTTGTGTTCAACCGAAACGGACAACGGGGACTATGTTTATTTGCGGGGTAAGTGGGGAAGCGAGGGTAATTTGAAGGATGAATCAATACTTCCTAAATAACTAGACCATGTACAAAGTGTTTACTAAGGCAGAGACGCTGGATTTCTATCAGTGTGTCATTAAGTGTTGTCGTTGCGACAAATACCCTCTAAAATTTTTCCTACACTTGAATTTTGGAGCCTATTGTGGATCTTGTAATCAATCGTTCTATAGTTACTTCTTGGCCAGTAATGTTTTGATTAGAATTCTAGTTTCCTTCTTGGATTTCAAGTGTCAAAGTCACCTTCTTACACATGCTCAGTCCTTAACGAATTCGTTAGCACATTCTTTCATGTAAGCTTGAACAGGCCTAGTGCAATTTGTCAAGATAGTGTATATGCTATGCTCAACCCATGTCGACATTTAGTGCGCATGCTCATTGACAGTATCTCACTTTCGGCTATGTTGGTATTTCTATTTTGGTGAGTTTTTCAAACTGTCGCTTTTGTGCACCTTCGCTCTCGCAAGTGTCGTTCTCATGTTTTCGACTGTCGCTTTTTCTTTCTTTCACTCTAATTAGTGTCTTTTTCATGTTAGCTTCGCTCTGGAATGTTTCTCTTTCACCATCATTCGCATATTGCAAGTGTCGTTCACTCTTTTCTTTCCATATCAAAAATTTCATTTTTTGGTCATGGGAAATGTCGCTTATCATGTAAACCAAAGTTTTGGCTTGTTTCAAGGGAAAATATTTGTGATAATTAGTTGTTCCTATCATGTAGACATGTTTCACACTCATTTCCAAAGTTTCAAGCATTGTCGCACAAGTGTCACCACTTTCGTTAAAGTATATCTTTTGTGTCTCACTTGGTAGGAACCATCACAAAGTTGTTGCATTGAGGAAGGCATGCTTTTCATATGTTTTGAGTGTTCCTTGTCATGTCATCAAGTGATCTAAGTGTGTGATCATGCTCAAAGTCTCTCTTTTGCTCATCTTCATCTCACTAATCCAACACTTAGTCCAACTGGGAAAACTCCCCGACCAGGCCACTCAACCTCATTCTGCCTAGCCTGAACTGTGCACTACACAGTATCAACCCTTTAGCAACATCCTTGTCCCTTGACAATGCGTAATGCATAGTCTCTTCCTTCCAAGACTGTGCACTACACAGTCACAGTGCTCAAATGCAACCTTTGACCTCCAAAACTGTGCAATTTCTCTCTCCTACTAGTAAGTACTGTGCATTATGTAGTCTCAAGGCTCAGGCCTCAACCATGAGATCCTGAACTGTGCAATTGCACAATCACCTAGCCTCCTTGCCTCCCAGAATTGCGTAGTGGGAAAAATCAAGGTTCAAGCCTCCAACCGAGTCCTTGAGTCCCTCAACTGTGCAGTCCCTCTGCCCAAGCTTCCAGAACTGCGCATTGCGTTGTCTCAAGGCTCAGGGCTCTAGACTGAGCCCCTGAGTTCCTCAACTGCATAATTCCTTGGCCTCTATCCTTCTAGAACTTCACAGTTGGCATATTCAAGCCTCAAGCCCCAACCTTGAGCTCTTAAGCCCCTCAACTACACAATCTCTTGAACCTGGCTATCCTAAAATGTGCATTGCATAGTCTCAAGCCTTAGTCCCGGACCTTGGCCTATGGAACTACGTAATCCCTTAGCCAGTCACTCAACCAATCATCAATTCTAGCCCTAACAAGTGAGTTCATAAAATATGTTAGGTTAGGGGTTTTTAGAAAGGTTTTGGCTTGTCATGAATGGTTTTCAGTTGCAAGTACTCTATCTTATCATGACAGGATGATGATGGAGTAAAAGGAGAAGGGGACCATGCTAGAAGACAGATATGGAGCTGAAGGCATAAGATGATCTTTAGGCGAAAAGACAAAAGGAACACCAGATTACAACAGAAGATCAAATATCAAGACCACATGAAGGCTCCATCTGATGCACAACCCTTCGGAGGGTGGATATGAAGAAATAAAGATATCTCTCATGAAGATGGAGCATTTTACATCTCTTATCAAAGACAAAGAAACAACAAAGAGTGGCTTGAAAATTCCATGTCATCATGCAATCCATGTCATCAATGTCATGTGATGTCATGTGTCATCATGTGCCACATCATTTGTGGATTAAGTAAATTCTATATCAAAAAATGTAATGTAAGTGGAAGTTTGAAGAGTCATCCATGTAATGTGAAAAGTCATGTGGGAGTTCAAAGGTCAGAGAGAAGTCAAACAATGATGAGGGTAGTCCAAGGGTCATATGGGAGGTGAATGATCACCCCATTTGTTATTATACACATTGTACATGCAAAGCACTTTTCACCTTGGCTCCTCCTACTAGGCATTGGAGAGGAAGATAGTTGTTTTCGAGGAGCAAGTGAGTGCTCTAATTCTCCACTATTGGGGCTAGTGGTGTTCATTGTCTTGATGTATCTTGGAACTTTTTCTTAATTCAGAAGCTTGTTGAGTCAACACACTTTCATGCATATGTCGTGAATATTGTAAGTTCGTTCTTTGAATGTTTTCAATGTATGTCGTTTCTCATCTGTACTAAAGAAATTGAACTATTTTGGTGGATTTGGTACTTATCTGGTTAAAGGTGTGTTGTATTTGATTTAACAATCATTTATTCCTTGTGAACTATTTCACTGGTTGATCAACGATTCATTCTTATGTATGTGCTCGTGTGCCTTTTCTAGATTAGTACTATTACTTGTCTTTAAATGGCACACTTTTCTCCCCCCTTTTTGGTAGAAGGGCGTTGATTCTTTTCGTAGTTGAACATTTCACAAGGCATACTCACTTGTTGATTCGAAGATACCTGTGTATTACTCTCTTGTGCTGAACTTTGTAGCCAAGGAAAATCTACAACAATACATGGTAGCCGGATCGATACTCTAGATGGGGCTCCTAGTCGAAATGGTGTGAGGTATAATTGGGACTTCACATCGGGGAGACCCTCTTGGTTGACAAATTTCCAACATCGTCAACACATCCATGTTGTTAAATAAAAGTAGGGCACACAAAGTATGAGCCCCTACAAAAATAGAGTTTGATATTTAAAATTATCTTAATGGTTTGATACAATAATAGTAACTCTAATAATGATGAATAGTTTGAAATAGATGTGATAAAATGATTTTTTAGGAGTAGTAGAAAAAATACCATGCTTTGAACTCAAAATTTACAAAAGAATCCTTTAAAATTGTGTCGAAATAGTTGGTGTATATAATTTGTTGTTATGTTAGGTTGGTTATGTCGTGAGAAATACTTTGGGGGTGGCTCTCCCAAAATTCTAGTCATGTAAAGGTTGCCTCTCAAATAATTTGTCAAGTAAAAGTGAAGCTTTGGATTAAAGTTAACTTGTGTTTAAAAACTAGATGAGAAATAATGCATGGAGGTTCTAGCTTCCAAACAATCCATTAATCACAAAGGGAGCAAACTGGGCATAGACGAGCGTTGAATGCAAAAAATTGATGGATGCACATGTAAAAAAAGTGTAGGAGGGGGTTGTGGCCTTGTTGGAAGGTGCATGAGGTTTATGAGATTTGCATCCATAACTAGGATTATTGCTATAATGAGGAGTTATATGGCATTGAAGAGGGCCAAAGCCTCAGTTAAATTTGGGCAAGGAACCCACAAGAAGCATTAAGAGTCGACACAAGTTGTGACATTTAGGAATATAGGCTTTGTTGGATGAAATTGACTCATAAAAGAAGATATGGGTTGTTAAAGTTGCTCATAGATGATATCAATTGTATGAAAAACAAGCTTACGATTATAGGGCACACATACCTTGAGCTACAAGGACCACAAGTGTCTCGACAATAATAGTTCATAATAGGGGGTGTATAACCCAAAAAAGGTCATAAACCAAGAAGTGAGTTTCCATTGAAGATGGGTTGTGGTGTTTGCCACACAAACATGATACAATGCAACAAAGACATGGGAAGACTACACCTAAGGGAATATCAATCCTAAATAAAATTTTGTGTTATGATCGCCTAAGCTTTTGTTAGTTGCAAATGAGTAGGTTGCACAAGGTATTGAAACATCATAAAAAAGGAGGCAACTACTCTTGCTAGACAACATAAAATCATAGGATAATTCATATGCTCTGATACCATGTTAGAATTCACGTATTGCACATAAGCATAGGAAAATATTGACACTAAATGTATAGTGGAGAAACTATTATGGGGTAGAAAACTACGATCTTAAGACATTGTTTCCATCACATTATTTCATATTGTGTATTTGATATGAAATGGATCAAAGAAAACAAATTGTTGTAAGACCTAGTATCTAAGTGCAATTTATAAATTAATGAGGTTATATAAAACAATTACAATGTAAATATAAAACTAAATGAGAAAAAAGAGAGAAAATAATTAAATAAAATAGAAAATGAAATTAGGAGATAAAATACTAAATAATTGGAAATGAAATATTAGTCATATTGGCCATCCCATTATCCCTACCCTCCCGTCGAGCTACTACAAACCCCCCTCCAAAATGTTTCCTACACTTTAATTTTGGAGCCTCCCTTTGGTCATGAGAGCTTTTGTTTAGCCTATTAAGGCCACCCTTGCTCTTCTTGTCAAGCTTTCTTCTTGGAGTCCTAAGTGTTGTAACATCTCACTCCTTCATGCCCTGTAATACTTTAACTGTGCATTCTTTTCAAATAGCTATTGGGCATTTCATGATGACAATCGGTCCTTGTCGACATTAACTATGCAACTTCTAAAGATAGATAATGCACATTTTTGTGAAGAAAAGCTTAGGCATGCCTTGATGACAATGATTGCATACCTTGATTTGAGGGACTGTGAAGTTCCTTGTGGCAGTTGTCTACACAACCCTTGTGTCAGTAAACTTTGCAATTAGTTGTGGAAGCAAACTGCACAAACCCTTGTGGAAATGAACTACACACTTCACTGAGACAACCAACTACGCAGTCTCTTGTGCCAGTGAATGACGCAATTCCTGGAGACAAGAAATTGAGAATCCCTTGAAAATAGGAAGTTCTTACTTCCCAATGATAGCCCATGCACACTTCTAGATAACAATGTGGCATGCTTTTCCAAGTTGTTATTCTTACATGTGCCGATTGACTAAGTTTAGCTCCTTGATTTTAGGCATGCACACTCAAAACCCTAACCCTAACCCTATGAGGGGTCATTTATATAACAATCCATCCTAGAGATCGTTCTCACATTCATATTTTGAGCTTTGACTATTCTTGTGAGAACAAGGAGACATTGGTTTCAATTGTGCCGCTTTTCCGGGTAAGTTTCCTAACTGTGTTTTTTGTTGCTTTTGCTTTCGCTTTTTTCGCTTTTTCTATCGTAAGTGTCATTTTTTCCTTCTTTTCACATAAAAAGTTTTGCTTTTACTAATATTAGCTTCTACATGTGTCATTTTACTATTTCATGTTTCTTTTCTAGTGTCATTTCACATTCCATGTCTTTTTGTATGCCAGTAATCATTGTTGTAGAGTATATCTATACCTTCTTGTCTTCTTACTTTCACTATCCTTCTTGCTTAATGAAAATTCTTGCTTGGATGAATCATTAGTTGATATACATTATTCCTCTCTCCAGTTAGCATATCTCAAGCTTTGCCTCTTGTCAGAGAAAATTTCACAGTTCTCAGAGCCTCCCTCCCTCTCCAACTACGGATTGCGCAATTCTAGTTAGCAGATGGACTCTTCTTACTCACTATGATTGTGAACTAGACAATCTTAGGCCCCAACTGCATATTTCACTCTCAGCCAGTAGTGAGGTCCCTCCTCGCCCAATGTCAACGCAAACTACGCACTAAAGGAGCCTCCATCTCTCAGTGACAACACATTATGCAGTCATAGCCCACAGTCTCTCTCTCTGACTAACTTAACCTGCACAATCCCCTCTCTCAATCACTATGCAGTGCACATTTCCAATGACCATGGAGTCACTTTGCCTCTCTTGTGCTCAAGCATTGCACAATTCCCCTTCTTAATGGTTGTCTTCTACTTATGATTGATTGATAGATTAGATGATCTTTTGTGGAACTGACTTGCTATTGCCATGAGTGAAATTGTTCCACCAGGTACTACATACATAGATAATTTCAATTCCTCATCATCTTCCAACACCATGCCTCCAACTACAAGAAAAGGACCATCAAAGGAGGTCATAGATAGCAGTGCTGAGGATTCCGTGGACAATACTGTGACAATAGCTCCCATCATGTCAGGAACACAATGTTTTATTGAAAAATATTTTACTGTTACATGGCTGACCATCAATGATGCCTTCAACCATAAATATTTCCCAGAGGATCTAGAAGGCAGGGAAGTTTATGATAATGACAAGAAATCAAGGTTCCACACAGTTGCTTGCAGTATCTTGTGTTACCTTGTGCTGATGCAATCAAACATATAGTGTAGTGTCTAGACACTAAGAAAATGGTGCTTAATAGTGTTAGTGGGCAACAACTTGCCTCTTAACAACCGCATGACTTACACTCGTACTACAAGTTTCCCAAGCTTGAAGAACATCTGATTTCCAAATTTTATGCAACTTGGGCCATTTGAATACCAAGGAAGTGATTAAGCCATGGTGTAAAGAACCAACTAAGTTTCACCAGAAGCCATATGGTATCTACGAAACTAAGTCTCTCAAGAAGGTTTATCAGTACCTGATGGCTATGTGCTGCAAGATATACGAGCGTAAGAATCCTGAATTCTGTGAAGAAGGTTGGATCTTCATGCTTTATACACTTGTCACAAAAGGAAAATTATTCAACTGGGAAAATTTGTTGGCCCAACAACTAAAGGTTAATGTGACCAAGGCGAAAGAACCACCACATGGAAAGCAACCAAAGTTCTATATGTATGCCTACTTACTAGATGGTATTTGTGATCGATGTGAGTTCCCACGTCTAGTTTGGAAATGGACTCCAAGATAACTCCCTATCAACATTCATTGCAGGTTATTGTTAAAATACAACTAAAAAGGAATTTAAGAAAATCTTGTTGAGCACTTCTTTATTACATTATATCAGATGATATTTGAAAATAATCCCCTTGCATTTCTCATGAGGCTAGAACAACAGTTGTAGAGATATCAAATTGGTTTTCTTCGCCTTAAGGCACATACCTTAGAGCGTTCGGTTCTCAAATATGTCCACATCTCATGCCAAGATATGTGACTGACAGTGTAGTCATGTAGGAGGTTGAATACCGACTTTACATAGGTCTATCTCAGTTGTTGCAGAAGAAGAAGAAGGTACCTTAGCCTCTCTTTCTTCTGCAAGTGGGATCTTATGAAATCAAGAACTTGAAAGCTATAAAAACAGAGGTTGCGGAAATTTCCCGCCTTATGTTTGGTGAGATGATTTTTCACATATATTGTTATGAAACTAGCTCACAAAAATATAGAAAAGATAGATGAATGCCTTAGAAATAAGCCTCTTCGAGGGGGAAACCTCCTTTACATTACACAAATGAACAATTCTTGGATTCTACCAATGACAATACCTCCTTTCTATATATAGGAGTCTAAGGGGTCATAATATAATCATAGCTGACATAACAATAATAATGTAAGGGCACAATAATAACAATAGTGGGCTTCTATGGGGCACAATAGTAACAATATGGGGACTACATGGGTACACAAATATAATAAGGGAGTTGTACTAATAACAATAAGGGGTTACACTAGTAGTTTAGGGGCCTAACATGCCCCTCTCCTTCAAAAAACGTTGTCCTCAACGCTTGAGTAGTTCTTGATGCTTCTGTATAAAATTCTTGTCCTCCCATGTGGAATCTGCAATGGGTAAGTTCTTCCACTTGATGAGATACTCTAAAATTGATCGATTTTGTAGCTGTCGGGTTCTTGTTTCTGTGATTGCTCCAGGTTCCAATATGATTTTTCCTTCCTCTTCAAGTTCTCGCAATATTGTTTAATTGAGATCTTCTGCAAATTTTGAATGAGTGGCCACACTTCTTTGTCCTTCTTCCATTCATCCCTCGCTATGTTTATCCAATCTGGTTGGATAATAGAAATAGCACAAAACAATGCTTCCACATCCTCATCCTTTCTTGAGAGTGCATTTGCAACAAAATTTTGCTTCCCTTTTCTATAGATGATGTCAAAGTCATAACCCAATATATTTGTGACCCATTTTTTCTGTTATTCTAAAGATAATATTTGTTCTAAAAGGTATTTAATACTATCATGATCCATTTTTACCTTGAAGTGTCTTCCCATTGGGTAAGGTCGCCATTTCTTAAGTGCATGTAGTATTGCCAACATTTCCTTCTCATAAATAGCTTGCTTGATATGTAGCCGTAAAAATACCCAATCACCTATATCAAAACATTTTTCACTGCGATGTTGATCTACCTGTTGTTTCATTCGATTCTGCACCAAAGTGGCGTTATCCTTTAAAAGTTGAAGAACTTGTTGTTGATGCTCGATGTGATCTTTCACTGCTTGAACCTTTTTCTTCTTGATATGTCCTTCTATCTTTAGAGTTTGAGGAGTCGTAATTTCTTCCAATGCTTTACAAGATATGGTCGGATTCATTTCTTGATGCTCGATGTGATCTTTCACTTCTTGAACATTTTTCTTCTTGATATGTCCTTCTATCTTGATAGTTTGAGGAGTGGTAATTCCGGCCAATGCATTACAAGATATGGTTGGATTCATTTCTTCTTTCTCGATGTGATCTTTCACTTCTTGAACCTTTTTCTTCTTGATATGTCCTTCTATCTTGAGAGTTTGAGGAGTGGTAATTCTTGCCAATGCTTTACAAGATATGGTCGGATTCATTTCTTCTTTCTCTGGGGTTGGTTCCTAGTGTATATCCTCTTCTTTTGATGTTTCTTGATCCTTTTCTTCCTCCTCTTCATAATCTATGTAAAATAATTTCTTCTCAGCACACTTATGACCTTTAGTGCATTTTCTATCACAATTGTAACAAAGCCCTTTTTCTTTTTTCTTCCAATTGTTGTGGTGTCACCCTTGTAGGTTGTGGAAGGCTAGGAGAAAAACACTTCCAATTTTATAGTTGTGAGGGGTAAAATTCCTTGTTTCCATAATTTTTCTTTCCACTTTTCTTGTCAACCTGAATGCCTTCTCCAATGAAACAGGTTCCCAAAGACAAACCTCATGTTGAATGCTATCCTTTAAAGTCCCTATGGAGACATCAATCCTCTGCTTCTCTGGAATACCATTTTCCCTTATATTCAATTTTTGAAAGTCCTCAATGTGCTCTGCCATTGAACACTTTTGTTTGAGATTTATCAATTGGCTAAAGAAGGTGTTTCTCTTTGTATCCTCATAATGTGCTATTGTTTCCTCCGTGAAAATTGACCACGTGACAAGTGGTTTACGAGAACAAAGCCTTTTATACCATAAAAATTGATTCGGTTATAAATAATTAGATGCAATACATACCTTTTGTAATAGTAGTACAGCATGTAGATCAAAATATTTCTCCATTTGTAGTATCCAATTTACTGGATCCTTGCCATCAAACTTCCTCATCTCACTTTTTCTTGATTTTAGGAGCTCGATCTTGAAACAACTGTAACTCTGTAATTTCGGATCTTCCAATTCTGAAATTGCGACCTGTGGTAACCCTCTGAGCAATCTTTCTAACTCCACAAGTCTGATCACGATGGGATTCTCTAATGAAGAGTTACGCCAAATCTCCCACAATGACCTGAGTATAGGCTGGTTGAATAGAGATAACTTGTACGCTGTGCTGCGGGTCACTGTTTCAACCTTAGGTTCTAAAAATGATAACCAAAAAAACTACAGTCCGTCCTCTTTCTGTAACTTCTTACGAAAATTCAATCTGATGCTCATAGTGAATGTTATGACGATTTTCCCAAGGTGACCTGTTTGGAAAGTAATTCAGGGGTCTACAAAAACCCTAACTTACTCAGATTATATCTCCGTCAATATAGTGAGATAGGATCTGAAGTTCGGACTGGAGGTTCAGCGTGATTTCATCTCAAATGGGTTTGTTTTTTAGCTTCTGAAACGTCGCAGAAAAAAATTTATAGCGAAAATTCCATGATGACCTGTTTGGAGCAGCAAAAACCCAAGAATCCAAAGCTCTGATACCAAATATTATGAAACCAGCTCACAAAAAGATAGAAAAGATAGATGAATGCCTTAGAAATAAGCCTCTTCGAGGGGGCAACCTCCTTTACATTACACAAATGAACAATTCTTGGATTCTACAAATGACAAGATCTCCTTTCTATATATAGGAGTTTAAGGGGTCATAATATAATCAGAGCCGACATAACAATAATAATGTAAGGGCACAATAATAACAATAATGGGCTTCTATGGGGCACAATAGTAACAATATGGGGACTACATGGGTACAAAAATATAATAAGGGAGTTTTACTAATAACAATAATGGGTTACACTAGTAGTATAGGGGCCTTACATATATGATCCCGGAGGTGTGTGTAAACAACATTGTTCTGATTGTTGGAAAGAAGAGGAAAAATAAGAATTGGTACAATGCTTCCTGAGCACATGCGCCAGGTGACGAGCCAGGCTCTTCCCATGTAATTCATGAGCAAGATATTATTCAGGAAGGGAATCAACAGGAAGTTCCCACTCCAGTCAAAATTTTCAAGCCCAAGAGGAAAATTGTGCGCGATCTTGAAGCAGAGAGGAGCAATAAGTTTAAAGCAGATCCTACTACTAAAGGGGCCATTGAAGTAGAGAAGAAAAGAAAGGAGTTTTAGGAATCAAGGAAGAAGGGAGGAGAATAATGAAAACAAGAGGAGGAACATAAGCATAAATAAGAACAAGAAAAAAAGGAAAGAGTAGACATGCATAAAATATAGGAAGAGCCAAGAAAGAAGGAAGAAGAGGAATCTAGAAAGAAATAATAGGACGAAATATTGCAGAAGCATAAGGAAGAAGAAGAATGACATAAGCGGCTAGAAGAAGAAGAAAGCGAGAGGAAGCAGGATGAAGAGTTTGCAAGAGAAATACAGGAATAGATACAAGCCCATGACATATATGTTGAATAGGAGGAGGATGACCAAGAGGTGGACATTGTGCCTATTGAAAAATAGACTAGCTATCGACCTCCACCTCCTCTTACTAGTGGCCACATCCCATTCAGTGATATGGGAATATATCCTCCACAAGATGACTTGGTCATGGATATTTCCAATCTTACCTTTGATCAGTTGAAGAAAAAAATAATGCAGGAAAGATGAAAGTATTTCCAAAATGACCTTGTTCATCCTGTTTCTATCCACAAAAAGAGGGTAATTGTGCCAAATATTAGGAAGAATCTAAGAATAGTCGCAAACAACAGATGTAACCTTTGTAGAAGCTATGAAGATAAACACTAATATCTTGATGAAAGATAATGAGAAATTAGCAAAGGAGTTGGCTTCTACAAGGCAACAAATCAATCATCTCCTTTCTGAGGATCATAGTTTGTCTTTCGTTAGTTCTATCAGGAAGGAGCTAAAAGCAACAATATTTGAGGAAATTTAGTCATTGGGAGACATTGTGCGACATTTGTATGAGGAAATGATCACCCTTCATAAGGCAGTGGTTCCCTTACATGAAATACAAAAGCGGTCACGAGAGAATGTAAAAGTATTTAACACAATTTATGCAACCATTGATGTGATCCAAGAGTGGGGCACTGAGTATAGAGATACACCATCAGAATTGGTCAAGAAGACAAGGCAGAATGTTGAGTTGGACATAGCTGAGGTCAAAATTCTTATACAGGGTAATAAACATATCAACACTTATGTGACCAACACCATATCCGCCTAATCCTGACTATATCACGGATTGGACTCCTTGGTGCGAGTGCACAAGATATATTCCACTGGAGCATTCACAAAATAAGAGGGGAGAAATGTTGTTAGGAAGGAGATCAAATAATTCTTGAGCAACTTGAGACAAATGAGCACTAAGGAAGATTTAGAGATCATAAAATAAAATGTTTTGTAATTTGTAGTTAGACCTGCCAAATTGAATATGAATATGTTCTTATTATGGAACAATATTCAAACTCGTTCCAAGACCATGTGTTAATAAGCAATGGAGGGAAGGGTTAGATATAATCCAGATCTTCCATCAAATATTGAAAATGTAGCAGTGGAGTACAAGGCTTGGTACCAATATGTCACAATAGAACTACATGTAGAGGTTTTCAAGCTATAGTTTCCTCAAGCTCAAGCATGATGCATTAGTTTTGTGTTATTAGGCTCTAGCCACATTTTTGTCTTATGTAATTTTACATTTCGAAAATAATAAGAAATGTAAATGTAAGTGGAATTCCAAGAGTCATGAGGGAGTTCAAAGGTCACAAGGGGAGGTGAAAGGTCACCTCATTTGCTATAAACAAATCCTCATAACTAAAAAAATGGCTTGGAACTTAAGTTTTGGAGTCTTGGCTTCTCTAGCTTAACATAGGAGTGAATATAATTCTTTGTAGAAGCAAGTGGTAACTTCATGTTCCACTATTGGAGCTAGTGATATATCATTGTATTGTGTACTTGGAACTTTCACTTAATCATTATAATCTCTCACAACCATCACACTTTCATGCATGTATCATGGATATTGTAAGACTATTCTTTAATGTTTATGGTATATGTTGTTTCATACATGCTAAGGTCAATGAACTATTTCATTAGCTTTAGTATATATCTTATTGAATGTGTGTTGTATTTTCTTTCATGATCGTTATTATATTGTGAATTATTTTGCAGGTTAATTAAAGATTCTTTCATACGTGTGTGTCTCTTTTATAATAGTACTACTATTGTTCTTCCAGAGACTCACTCTATTTCCTCCTTACGTGAAAGGACCTCTTATGCATTACAATTGATATTCCAAAAAGTTTACTCACTTGCTGTCCTCAAAGTTATGTGCATGTCATCTTATGTTGTTTATTGTAGCCAATGCACATCTTTAAGATCACAATTATGGTGGTCGGGTCTATTTCCCTGATGGGGCTCCTACTCCAAATAGTGTGAGGTCTAATTGGGACTTCATACTGGGGAGACCCCCTCATTTTTGTCAAAATCTAGCACCATCAACAAGATTTGGTGCTAGAAAGAGGGCCACATGACAAGCTGAGCCCATGAAGTCTTGTTTCAATATTTCATTTTAAATGGCTTCCTCCCAAACCATAATCTTCGGATGTTTTTCTAAGACTACAAATCTGAAATTTCCCGCGAGAATCATTCATAACTTTTCAAATCTAAATTTTAATGGTAAGGGTGAAACAACCATCCTTGAGCATACTCTGTTCTTTCTTGAGTTTTGTAATTCTAATGAAATTTATTGTGAAGATGTTGCTTGCAGGTTGTTCATTCTTACTCTTGAAGGTTGTGTCACATTGTGGTGTCATACATTTCCACCTGCCTCTATTCACTCTTTTGAGCATCTTGTCACAAAGCTGCACCAAGCTTTTGACAAGTACAATTATCATAATGTTTATAAGAAGATTATTCGACTTAGAATGCAATATGATGAATCTTTAAAAGATTTTTTTGATCGCTTCATTTTTGTTATGATTTCTTTGAAGAAGATGTGGATTGGAATTTTATGAATGAGAAGTTTCGGTATTTAGTTCATATTTCTTTACAACCACCTAAAATTGAATCATTTTCAAGCCTCCCGACATTTTTACGTCTTGTGACACTTAAAATGTCAAATTTGGAGCCTACTCTCCCTTTTGTTTCGTCCACTTATCCTTTTCCTTTAGTCTCATGTACTGATGTTGGAATCGGGAAACTTGAAAATCAAATTGTTACCCATTCCACCTCCATATTCATCTCATATTCATGAAGGTAAGTTTGATCTTGAATCTGATTTAGTGAATGATATTGATTTTTCAAGAGATGCCTCTTGTTCTCTATTATCTAAACCTTATGATACAATGTTCAAAGCATGGATGCTAAGATGAAGGATATATACTAGCAGAAGATACAACTCTATTGGTTTCTCAAAGTAGGGCAACTTCATCACCAAGGAAAGTGGCTCACCAAGAACCAAATTTAGTAGAATTTTCCCCATTTGATGAGGGAACTTGATGCAACGGAGAAAATTTCTTCCTTAGTAGAGAGGATTAA
Organism: Pinus tabuliformis; assembly: GCA_031772625.1. Taxonomy (NCBI): domain Eukaryota; kingdom Viridiplantae; phylum Streptophyta; class Pinopsida; order Pinales; family Pinaceae; genus Pinus; species Pinus tabuliformis. Next base: position 597,593,369 of record CM062820.1, read on the forward strand.
TCCAAGTGAATATCAATGACCACACACCTCTCCATTGATTTAATGGTTCTCTATATTCTTGGAATTTTTCCCTTTGTGTTTTTAGTCCCAAACTTTTGGGGTCATTTTTAAGCCATAAACAATGTTTTTTGGCAATTTCAGGGCCAAGAGTTTACATGGCATACCTTGTCCCTAGCCAAAGGTTGTTATCCTTTGATAGCTATTTCCAATGAGCTATTATGTTCTCGAAATGGAGATTGTATGAAAAAGTTGTGCCCCCAAGAAGTTGATGTACCAACTAACCACCTTGGGATGTTCAAACCTTTTGGAACTTCATCTTATAGGGTTAGGTTTTGGATCTCTAGATTTCTCTATTTATGTTAAAATTCTATTCTATTGGCCTCTTGTAATATATCTCTTTAAATGAGATTATTTTACCATATCTCTCTCTTTAGAGATAAGTTACCACCATTCTATCAGTTTGTGCTCTACAATGTTATACTATTTATATATTAATAGAAGTTGGTTTTTCACTATATTATTGTGCTCAATAGTATATTTCTCTCTCTATGTATTCCATTTCTTTCCCCACCTTTCATTTTTTTAATTTCACAATCTATATCGCCCACAACTAGAGATATATAATAGTTCAAACCATGTACCACCTTTCAAAGTCTATGCAAGAAAAGCCATACATTTTTCATCTCTAATATAACCAATAAAATTCAAAGAGAAAATGAACAACAATCATGGGAATTAGACTAAACATGAATCTAAAATTTCAATATGGAAACTAATCTAGGAAGGAGTCTTTTCCACCCAACGATGAGCTCAATTGCACATCAAATTTCTATACTTGGCCACTCTCTAGCTAGGCCATGACACCACAAGGGGAATATTGATAGTTCAATACTATTTGGATTAGGTGAAAGAAACTATCTTTCACACATATGATAGAGATGGGGATCTTGTGATATCTAGATGCCTCTTATTTGATTAAAAATGCAAATAAGGGAATCCCTTCACTGTTGTACATTCTCACAATGATTTACCCACCTCTTACTTATATTGCTCAACCAACATACACCAAATCATTTCCCAATCTACCCAACTATAGTCCAAAATCACTTCTACAAATGTTTTATAGTAAAAAAATGTTTTTCGGAATCCAAAACACACCAAATTCATTCCAATCCATGATTGGAACTTTTTGGGCATATTTTGGCACCCAAAATGTAGTATAAACACCTAGAATGCTTCAACAATCACTTCACTTAGGATTGGAAATATTCCACTCATGATTCTCACTACTAAGGAACCCATGTGTCACTTTCCTCTGTGGATGTCTCTCTTTATGTGCACATGATTCACAACCTTTTCCATTCATGGATATCTACCCCTTTCTATAATTTTCCATAATCAATGTAGTATGTTGTAGTACATTCACACATTACTTCAACATCCTAGGAAATATATGGTCAACTTCAAAATACAACGAATGTACTCAATCCATTCTTTCCATTAAATTTTGAAGCACTATTTCAACTACCACCCCAACTTCCATATTTATGAGGGTGACTATTTCCAACTACCCAGTCATTCACAATCAATTGGATCTTAGATTTAAATTCAACTTTTGTCACAAGGCTTTGACAAGACAGTTCCTTGCAATGCCCTCATCATTTTCCTACACATGGTATTATACCTCATATTAGTGCTTGTGTGTTCCCAGTTAGCCATGTTAGCATATTTATTATCAATTGAATATTTACATACACATCATTTTTAATCTGATTTAGTTTGGTTGCTGCAATGGAGACACATCCACACCAATACAAGAAATACAATACAATTAACATAATTAATTACAATTTATCCTAGGGGTCAAGAGGATATGTTACATTCTTGGAGTGAATTTGATCATTTATGTGGTATGATTGTGCATTTTCCCATTTTTAGGGTTTGGTTATCTTATATTGGTGGCCTCAAGCCTGCTTGAATCCTTGACTTTTTTTTCCTTCAAATCTTAGACTACTCATCTAAAAATTTAACTTCCAAAGTGGCTATGGGTTTCTTTCATACCAGGAGTAACTCTCAATTAAATTGTTGTCTTTACATTAATATAGAACATGGATAGATACAAGGAGATGGAGATTATTGAGTTTCATCTCCCAATGTCTCTTCGTCTTCTAAATTCCTTTATTTTTTTTGTTCACAATATTTACATAAGTTTTAATAATACAAAAGATTAGATGTCAACATTCCCCCCCTTAATCTGAAGGGATCTTTGTGAGTCTAAGCATCATTCTGAATCTTTCAAAAATTTCCCTTCCAAGTGCTTTAGTGAAGATGTCTGCAATTTGCTCATTTTGTAACAATGTCGCAGGTGGATTGTTTTGGCCTCAACATGATGTCAAATTAAATGGTATTTTGTATTGATGCATTTCATTCGATCATGGAACTTTGGGTTCTTGGCAAAATTTATCGTAGAAGTGTTGTTAATCAAAAGAGGATTTGAATGTCCTTGTTTCTCCTACAACTCTTCTATAATTTTCTTGAGCCACACAATTTCCTTTGTTTCTTTAGCTGCTGCCACATATTCTTCTACAGTTGTGGAATTTGTTGGAACTAATTATTTGCATGTCCTCCAGGAGATAACTCTCCAAGACTCATAACATAACCTGAAGTAGATATCCCAGTTTCTTTATCTCCATCAAAATATGAATAAGAGTATCCAATCAAGATGAAGTCACCCACTTGTGTATACTTGAGTCCAAAGTCTCGACTTCCCTTCAAGTACTTTAGAACTCTTTTTGTAGCAGACCAGTGACCCTCACAAGGATTTTGCATAAACATGGAGAGGATTCCAACATCAAATGGAATGTCTAGTCTGGTAGTAGTTAAGTAGTTGAGACTTCCTAATAGTTGTTTATAATTCGTTGCATCCTCAAATTCTTTTCCTTCAGTGGATGTGAGCATTAAATTCTGTCCCATTGGAGTAGTCAAAGGATTGCACTTAGCGATGCCAAACCTGTTCAACATGTCTCCAATGTACTTCTTCTGAGAGAGGAATATAAACTTCAGATGTTGAGTTACTTCAATACCAAGATAGTAGTGAACATATCCCAAATCTGTCATTTCAAAACCTTTCCTCAGTCCATCCTTTATGGATGAAATGTAGTTCTAATTGTTCCCTATCATCATAAGATCATCTACATACACCACAATATTTGCAACTGTTTTTCCAACTTTCTTGGAAAATAAAGTTGCATCATCAAGGTCATAATGTTTAAAATTGAGTTTCAGAAGATGCTTAATTAATTTATCATACTAGGCTCACAGTTCTTGCTTGAGGCCATACAATGGTTTTACAAGATTGCATACTTTATGTTCCTGACCCTTCACAACAAATACCTCGGGGTGGGACATAAAAACATTCTCTTTCAAATCTCCATTCAAGAAATAATTTTTTACATCCATTTGTTAGACTTTCCAATCGTTCTGAGTTGCGAAGGAAAAGAGTGTCCAGATGGTAGCCCATTTTGTTGTGGGGGAAAAAGTATCCTGATAATCGACCCCTTATGTACAAAACCTTTTACCACAAACCTAGATTTTTGTTTGTCAAGTGAGCCATTTTCTTTATACTTGTTCTTGAATACCCACTTGCATCCTATTGGTTTGGTTCCCAATGGACGATCAACCAGCTTCCAGGTGCCATTCTTTATCAAAGCATCATATTCTTTTTTCATATCTTCTTTCCATTCATCACGAGAAGCGACTTCTTTAAAGAAAGTTGGTTTGAAATTTGTAGACAAATTCAGTTCAAAATTATAAGAAACATTCATATCAATAGGTGAATCAATGTCATCTACATCACCTCCATTATGTTTGGTTGAGCTTCTTGTTCCTGACTTAACAACTTCATCAGGACGAACAATTTCAAGTGTCTTTGTCAACCATTTTGTAGGACCTTTTTGAGATGGGGCTGAATCAAGATTTAGTCTCTCAATTTTGTCAATCACATCACTCAAAGTGTCATCGACGGCTAAATATTCATGCAAGAGAGAGTGATTAAGAAGGAGATTCCATAGGTTGATCCATTATATGGATCCCCATACGTGGAATCTCATTATCAAATTCTCGAAAAAACTTTGCATGTCTGAATCTATCCAAGAAATTAAGCTGCTACCAAAAACATTGTCAGTCTTAGAAGATTCAAGAAAGATCACATCACTAGATACTATAAACTTATTATTCACTTCATCATAGAGACAATATGCTTTGGAGCTATTTAAGTACCCCAAGAAGATACATTTTTGACTCCTTGCACCGAGTTTGTTTCTTTATTCCTTGGGTATCAAGGCATAATAGGTGGAACCAAAAACCCTAAGATGTCTCATCGAAGGAATGTGGCCATACCACATTTCATAGGGAGTCTTGTTTTTGATAGCATGAGACATACACCTATTCTTTATATACACAACACATAGAACCACATCAGCCCAAAACATCAACTTAAAATTCTTGAAAAACGTCATTGAAAGTAGTATATTTAAGATTGTCCTGTTCATTCTTCCAACTACACGGTTCTGTTAGGGATTATAAGGCATTGTTGTTTGATGCTTGGTCCCATGCTGGCAAAGATAGTTTTAAAATTCATTTGAAGTATATTCTTTTCCATTATCAGTACAAATAGAGCCAATATGAGATTGCACAACATTTTCAATCCATGCATGAAAGTTCTTGAATGTTTCAAAAGCTTCAGATTTGTTCTTCAATAAATAAAACTAACACATTCAGGTGTAGTCATCAATAAGTGTCATCATATATTTATTACCATTTGCGGAAAGAACAAGCATTAGGACACATAAATAAGAATGAACGAGTTCAATTTTTCTATGTGCTCTGGAATGAGAATCATGAAAAGACTGTTGTAATGCTTTCCTAAGATTCAAACATCACATTTCTTAAGTTTCCTAGGACTTGTAGGAAAACTAGTAGCACCAATTTTATTCAACAAATGAAGGTTGTCATAGTTCAAGTGTCCAAATATAGCATGCCATAAAAGTCTTGATGGAAGTGTACCTTCATCATAGTGAGAACTGTGTGAAAAATTTTGTGCATGAGTAGAAGTTCCTTACAACTTCATAAGTCTTTCTTCTTCTATCCCAGTCATGACAAGTGAGTGATTTGATGCTTTTATGACCTCAACCTTTCCATCAAATATGTGAATGGAATGTCCTTGCTGGTGGATGTGGACTAAGGAAATCAAAATTTTCCTTAACTCTAGGAGGTATAAAAAATCATGTAGAAGCAACTCTAGCAGAATGGACAATTTGAAACTAATGGTTCCAAGCCCTAATGGCTTGATTTTTGACTTGCTTGCAAAGTATATTGCTCCATCAACATTATCAGTGAATTATTTAAAGAAATCTCTTTTGAAATTCATGTGGCAAGTTTCTCTTGAATCAAGCAACCAAGAATCTTTCCATGAAGCAAGTGAAGCATTAAATAAGGCTTCATTTACTCCAATGTTGCAATGTGCCTCAACATAATGAGAAGACTCATTTTCTTTTCCTTTCCCTTTACGAGGTGTTTTATCCTTTCTTCATTTATTTCTTGCTTGATTATGTCCCAAGGAAGCTTACATGTGGAAGCATCATGTCCATCTCTATTGCATCGTATGTAATGAAGATCATACCTCTCTCCTTGGAAATGTCTTCCCCCCTTGCCTCTAAAATTCTTCCTTCCTCTTCCTCTTTGGCCACCTCTTCCTCTAGAAGAATCTTGTGCATGATTCTTCTATTTCTATGAAAGGCACACAACTTCCTTAGAAGACTAAGGAGTTTCCTTCTTCCCAAAATCCTTCTCTCTTTCAACAAAATTCTTCTCAAGGGAGTCAAAGGAAATCTCCTTAAGTTTTCCACTTGCTTTCAATGACTCAAGATAATGTGAATAACTAGGATATCGTGCCTTGACATAGGTTGTGGAAGGAACATATATTTCAACACCGATGGCCTTTATCTCATGCATAATGGATCTTATTTATTATGCTAAGGTAAGAGGGTCATCATTTTTCAACTCAAGATTGAACAACTTAATCATCAATTGAATAACTTTAGGTTCAGAGTGTGAGTCATATGTTTCCTTCAACTTATTTAAGGCTTCAAAATCATTTGTAAATGGAAAAATATGTCGACTCACCTCTTCATTTACCGATGATGCAATCAAGGCATAGGCCTTGCTATTCTTTTCTTCCCAAATGGCAAGTTCCTTGTCTGAAGTGGGATTTTCAGGTGCATTATATCCTTCTCCTTCAAAAAACCCTTTCCACAACTCATTGAAAATCAAAGTGTTTTTTATTTTTCAGTACCACTCATGATAGTTCTCTTTTCCAGAGAGAACTACTCCCACAGTGGAGATTAAGGAATGCATCATAAAAATTGATCTGTGCCTGAAACATGATATTAGTTGCAAGTCTCTGTAATAAAAATAATTGGTTGTCTTAAAAAAAAAACTTCAATCAATAATGTAGTCTCTCAATATTCGTCTATACACCATACAATTTCATTACAATATAATATATGGCTTATCAAAATAGGTGAATGCCACATACCATATTGATAAACAATATACCATATGCACTTTATATGGGTACACGTTATATGTCACTTTATACCATGATACTATGTCTCATATCAATGATACCAAACCAACGCTTTTCATGGCTTTAGAAAAAGAAACCAATCCATGGCCTTTAAAAAAAGGCTATTAAACACATCCATGACAAAAAATTCAACGCATGTATGAAATACAACCTTCATAACCCATACTAGTTGATAGTATAAAAAAAACAACACATGGATCAATGCATATTAGTTTCACATATAACATACATTTCAGTGCAAGACACATACCTGGAACATGCCAAAAGTAAATTGCAAATTATTTCACAATAGGTCACCAACATGGCAAGGAACAAGTAAACACATATTCAAAAGCGAAACATACATGCAACCAATATGTATCAGTCCATAACATATTGCGTATATGAAAGCACACATACAAATACGGTGAAGTACCAGACAAATAATACAACCACCATGAGTAAGCATGGGAATCAATGCCAAGGAAAAAGAACATCTTATTAATATTTCTTCAAATTTAAATACATATTGTGCAATTAATCAAAACCTAATAGTGGAACATGGGCTGTTCATACCATTGCCCGATGCCAAAACCCTAGCCCCACTGCAAATCCACTCTACTGGCTACCAAGAGCTGAGTGGCCCTAGCTCTCAAGCATAAATCAGATGTCTATCTTGGCCTCAACTCGAGTGCTAAATTCCCTTGTAATGAGGGATGAGGGCACATTTATAGAGGTCAGGTGACCATTCACCTACCGTGACCTTTGATCTTCCCTCATGCCCTTTCGGCTACCTTCATGCCTCTTGAGATTCCTCACTGCTCTCTGATGCCTACTTCCTAGTACAATTTTAATTGATCTTAGCCTAACTGCTAACATCATAGGAGAACATTTTACATTATGATAAAAGAAGAAGAATAAGATGTAGAGGGTTCTTGTAGACCCTAGAAGGCTTGTCACCAAGGCAGTTGCCAGAGTACAAGACCAAATTGTGTGGTTCCTTGACTACATGAAATGCCATCGTGATTGCCATAGTGTCCTGATCATCTATGTGGAACTAGCTTGTTCACTGGTTGGGCATCCTAGCTGCAGGGCTTCCCACAAGTAACCCTAGATCTCTCCTCATAGGTTGAAGTTCTCACTCCCTTATACCCTGTAAAAAAATACCCATAGTTATACACGATGATAATCGAAGAACCACACCATAAATGTAAAAAATAGATAAATAAACAATCATTAATCATGAAAAGACCACAATAAACTTCAGACCCCTGGATAGTCCTATACTGCGCTATGGCAGTGTTAGAGAAAGTGGATTTGCAAGGTCTTCCCAGACTTCCATATCATCCTTCATGGGTTTAATCATAGTGAATCCAAACTCTAACTTATTCCTTGCTTTCACGAATCAACTTTATACAATAGGTTCTTTTGGCAAGGGTTTGAGGAGCGTGTGGTTAACCATTGCATTTCAATGCTTCATGTCCCTTCAGCTGGTGCACAGTAGAAAAGGTCCCTTATGCTCACTACAAGACATATATCTAGATTTATGTTTGGTAGGAAAACTGGTAGGACCTATTTTCATCAGGCATTGACCTCCTTCCTTCAAGCTCTCAGGAATATTTTCTTAAATACAAATCGCCAAACTCCTTGAGGTTCACCCTTGGGTGAGAATTATGCTTCATATGTAGGAAGCATGGCCAATATACATTAGGACATAAAGTGCATATAGATGGACCAACATTTCTAATTCTTGAGTGTGGAATATCGCCGATAAAAAAAGAAATGTTTTATATGAGAGGCATCTGCTTCTCTTTTATAAACCAACTATCAACTCTAAGCACCCGACCTTTACATTCATTTTCATTTTTAGCTTATAATCAAGCTTGCATTCTTTGACATAGTTTGAAAAGACATGTTGGGTCCAATCATTAAAAGAAAATTCACTTAGTTTATTCATAGCACTATAGATTCTCACTTCCAGGAGTGATTTGTGATTTTCCAAAAGTTGCACTTCAGGTAAGTCACATCTTTGGCTGCTTTCACTGAGGCACAAAAATGCGACCTCGCGACCTATGTGAGAGCGCAACTTACTGAAGGTTGCATGGTCACAGTTGATGTCTAGTCACACTTTTGGGGAGCTTGCCTAAGGAGTTGTAACACAATCCAACAACTTGGTCAAAAGTGCGACCCCCCTAGAGGTCACCAGGTTGCAACGGAACACAGGTCACATCGTAGTCCAGGTCGCACCTCCTGGGTGCCCATCTGAGGTCTTTGAGTGTGACTTAGCGACCATTAGTTGCATAATCGCATCTTGAGCAAGGCCACACTTCTGGTTGCTTCCCTGAGGGTGTGGAGTCAGACTTAGTGACTGGTGAGAGCCAAACAATCCACTTCTGAGCCTGGTCTAAAGATCCTGATCTAGGCTCGTGATCTATGATGGTGTGATATCCGAGTTTATGAAGGTTGCGTGAGCGAACCCCAATAACATATTCACCACACATATAATTTTGATAATATGGCCAATGGATCACGATTGAATATGGCTCATTTTTGGCTACCTAGGTTGTTTACATCAAATCACATGTTTCGAGCAAGCACTTTGTTAATGCTTTCTTTAGTTCTAAATGGTGTTCCTTTTATTTTGTTCCATGAGAGAGTATTCAATGCCATAATCTCCAATATCACATTTCTCATTAAGCCATTGCTTGGTTCATATGGTATATTAAAGACATCCTCTTTATATTTTTAGTGGTGCCGCGCTAAGAGGCATCTTCGACTGATTCCCTGAAAAAAGGATGTAATGAAAATAAGTTAGCTTACACCATTGACACTTTAACCTAAGAGCATAAAAACCAACTATTTCAGTATGAGGAAATGAAAGCAAACAAACAACACTAAAAATAAGTTATTCTAGGAGTATGAACCATAAATGATCCAATTTAAGGCGTTGTGGGTTGAATGGGTTGAGCGATTCAAGATTTAATTGGGAGATCAATCTAAACATGGACACAAAATTTAAAAAGCATTTGTGAGTCTGCATTTGTAAGGTGAGGGTCGATCCACAGTGAGATTGGGTCAATGCACGAGAGGGGGGAGTAGTTTAATAAACCCTAGAGGGTGAGGATTATTTCAAAGTAGGGTTGGACCTTTAATCACATGCATCTAGGGTTACAAAGATGTTAAGGGAAAGTTAAGACCCTCACAAACCCTAATGCACATGCTGAGGTGAAGGATCTGCCAAGAACATCGGGAGAATGTTATGAAATGACTCTCACCATGGTGCCATTGAGAATATACCCCTAGAGGCATGCAAATTGGTAACAATAGGGAGGGGATCACTCCTTTGACAATATAGGGTTTCTCTCAAACCCTGATATTGTCAATCGTAAGGGAAACCAATTTTAATGCTTGCTTGTTCAAATATGGGACATCTCCTGGTCGCGAGGCACATCATGCGAAGATGAGTTTCAAAATCATGGGAGACTCTTAACACTTCACTGGAGCTATTGACCTTCAAAACCCTAAGGCGATCCTAAGGCCTATGCCTGAGATAAAACATGATGTGTGGATGCAATGTATGAAACATGAGAGGGTGCGTCAACAGGGTTGGTTAGGAAGGGTCACGGGGAGAGTAACTGGTTGAAGGCCTTATCAAAACCTTAGTAGCCTGGGGGAAAGAACTGGGGTATCCAAAATTTTGGATACCACCCAAATAAGGTAAAATATGTCTTTTGATATTTTGAAGAGAAATCAAGATAGTATGGAGGAAATCTCTACATGATATATTGTAGAGTCGTTAGGAGAATTTTGAGGTAAAAAATGGGCCTCAAAACAATAAATATACTATCAAAATCAACTTAAAAAGAATCTATAAGATTCAAGATGATGATATCAACCATAATTGTAAATATTTTTGGAAGGAAAGAAAAAAAACTACTTTTTTAATTGTATTTTTGACTTATCTCCATTCATAGTTAATCACTTTTAAATTGTAGGAACTCATCAGATGTCTATTAATTCCAAATCTAAGAAATATTAACTTTGCATGTATTTCAAGTTTATCTCATTGTGGGTCTATCAAAGGTATGAAAAGTGGCTACTCATTGGATGCAAAATTCAATTGTGCATCCAATGAGTACATATACTTGAAATTTGAGTAAACCTCTGGGGAGAAAAGTAAAAAATGCATTAAGAAGAAGAAGTTTTGTTAAATTTATTGTCATTGATGTCAATTTCAGGGGGAGATTGTTTAGTGTGCTAATAGGTTGCTAATTTTATGTTGTCATTAATTTCCTCGATGTCACTATTTCTCTGAATATTGGTTGTCTAGCTTGATTTTTGAGTGTTGGTAATGTACCTTTAGTAGCATATATTTATAGGAAATTTGTCTATAAGTTATTAGTCAAATTGATTCTAAAATATATTAGGTTAGCTAACTTGTTTAGAGACCTTTCTTGTGGTATATGACACTTTTCCTAACTTCCCAGGAATAAAAAATAATTTGATTTTGAAGTGATTAAGTGCAACAAAGTTCAAATATTTGAGCCTTAACGAAATATAGGCCTCAAGAAATATCCAATCATCACAGGTATCTAGGCATCTAGGAATCCATGGTTTCCATAAGCAATTTGCTTTAGAAGTCACTCAAATCCAATTTTCCTATGCTTAGCCAACAAGTGGATCCCAGGTGGTGATGTGGTGTCAGAAAATAGAGTGAAGTGGAATTACATGTGTTAGAGGTTGATGGCATGGCAACCAAAGGTGAAGACATGTGGCACTAATTTTCATCTCCTTTGGATGGCCAATTAGACAGATGGATCAAGACACATTGAAAGTATAAGCAAGCTTAGGACATGTGGCAACTTTAGGGAGGTTGACGTGGAAAGGTGGTAGGCCTCAGTTGGAAGGTTTATCAGGGCATCTAGCTATTTAAGGGAGAAGACAATTTTCATGTTTTATAATTTAAACTTATGCCCAATTCTAGATTTAAACAAAGGTTGTCTGGTAAGAGTTTCTCCTAGGGTCAAGGTTCCATACTCTAAGATATCGTGGCATCCATGGGTCAAGAGGTATAAGTTTTTCTGGTTGATTAAGAAAGGGTTGGATATCAGATTGTGCAGAACTTCTAATCTAAGCTCTTAGTTTTGGCTCTCAATCTTATGGTTCAAGGTGGTTAAAACTCAAAGGTCGAGGGCTGAAAATTTGGTGTTTCAGGCGTGAAAATGAGCTAAACATTAAATTAAAATGAGACCTAAATGGGGACAAACAAGTGAGGTCAAATGGTATATAAAGATGTCAAAAATGACATGATAGAGTGATAAGTTCTATGTATAGTGATAAGAGAAATTGAAGTAGACAAGAAAAGGCACAAGTGTTTGAAAAATAATGAGAAAAGAGAGAGTTGAGTTGTAGAAAAGATTAGTGCTACTGCAAAAAACTAGAGTTCAGTACCAATCATTACAAATATGAGACAAAGTAAATAGAGGTTGAAGGGGTAGAATTACAAAAATATAGAGCTACTTTATTAAAGAAATATTATAGAACTAAAAAGTTATGGAATTAATTAAGAACAAAGTAGAGAAAGGAAGTAGTTATCATAAGAAAAAATGTTGTAAGAGTGACATTTTAAGAAAATTTCCATAGATATTAGTCTAACAATATATGAAAGAGGGATATGAGTGGTTGAAGCAATTTAGTGCTTGCAGATTAGGGGATTGGAGTCTCCTTCAAGTTGGTGCCTATAAAGATCAGGGTGTTGGTGCCTCTAGCAAGTTAATGCATGCAAACAAGTGGGAATTGGTGCCTTTAGAAAGTGGGTGCTTACAAAGAAAAGGGGTGTTGATGCCTTGAAAATATAATGTAAATTGAAGTTTGTGTTTGCATTTACATTAAAATAAAAAGAAGATTTGTGGATTTCTTCCATTTGTGTTTCCACATAAATATCTTGTGTTAAATGATCTATGTGCCTGTTGTATAAATTTGTGAATGAATGAGTTTGATTGGATAAATATTTGTTTAAAATGATATAATATTGTCACCCCCCCCCCCCTCTTAGTATTATTATAGTTTCCAATAATTGGTATCATAGTTGGTTCCCTCAACAACAATTTAACAATTGTAAGGTAGATCCAATCTGAAACATGGCCATCCAAGATGGTAGTCTTACTAATAAATATCCTCTATTCAACATAATAAACTATACCCTTTGGAAAGTGAGAGTGAGGACTTTTATAATGTCCCTTGGTGCAAATGTCTAGTATGTAGTGCTATATGGCTATTAAGAGCCAATTTTTTTTTTTAACATAAATGTCAAGATTGATTTCTCCTATATTGCTAAAGTAATGAATGCAATTCTAAGTGGTATTTCTGAATCCAAAATTGTTAGTCATGCATTACATGACAGGAAAAGAAATATGAGACAAATTGAAGATTAACAATGAAGGAAATAGTAAGGTAAAGAAAGAAAAACTCCAAGTCTATATAATGTAGTTTCAATAGGATGAGGATATGACAAAATTTTTCCTTCGTGTGGATCAAATAGTGAACACCATAAGATGTATTGAGGAAACAATGGGTGATTCTAGATGTATTGAGGAAACAATGGGTGATTCCATGGTAGTTCAAAAGTTTTAAGATATCTCCTTGCTAGATTCAATGCCAAAGTTTCAGCTCTTGAGGAGATGCAAGGTCTTATTAAACTAACCATGGATCATTTGCATGGAACTCTAACTTCTTATGAAATGAGAAATGAAAAAGGTAGATCTACACCAAAGGAAGTAACCTTTAAATCAGATAAGAATACCAAAGATGATCAAGAATTCTCATGCTATGGATATGATGAAGAACAAACCAAGCTTATCATAAAACTGAAGAGAGGATCTAGAAAATACAAAGGAAAGTCACCCTTAAAATTCTTTAGTTGTGGACAAGTAGGTCAATATGCATCTAAATGTCCATACAAAAAGGAAGATAATGAATATGATAATAAGGAAAAGAATAATTATATAAGAGTCAAGAAGGAGAAGAACGTCAAGAAGAAGAGTTTTTATACCCAACAAGACAACAACTCCTCAAAGGATACGAATGAGTAGCCTTCCGATGAAGAAAGGATTAGTGATTTCATGTTCATGGTTATAGAAACACAAGTTGAAGGGCAAGACGAGTTTGAATTATATGAACATGAAGCTGAAGTAGATTTGGAAGGTGAACTTATTAGTGTTGTGGAAGAAATACCTAGGCTCAAGATACTCAAATTTGTTACTGAAGTAGTAGAAAGAACAAGAAGCAGAAAGACCTATTACTAAATTATGAAAAGAAAAGGATAAGTCTTAAGATTTATCATTTATTCTTCTAAAAGTGGAGTTGGAGGAATCCAAGAAAATTGAAGGCACTCCATTGGAACAACTAAAATGAAAGGGAAAGGAATGTGAGAAGTTGGAAGAAGAACTTGTCTCCATTAGAAAAGAACTAGAAAATGCCAAGGCTCAGTTGAAACAAAATTTAAAATTTATTAAAGGATTTAAAAACTTGGATGAAATCCTAAGTGTTAAAATATCTCCCCTAATCAAAATTGGTCTTGGTAATTAAGAAGAGACAAACACCAAGGAATATGAAGTCAAATAACCAAACAACTATGTTGAAGCTCTCAAAGGATGTAAAAGTAATGCAAATGATCAAATTAAACAACAACAATTAAGGACAAGGAAATGAAGGGTAATTAGGGACAGTCATAAAATTTAGCAGAAAAAAAATTTGAGCAACCACAAAAAGAAAGCAAAAAATAAACATAAGCCTCTTCTAGATAGTGAACAAAGAATCACAAGATTTTTTTCTCAAAGATTGTTTACTTGGTATCAAAATTATTTTATGGCTATTTTTATTCATGCATGAATTTTTGTCATAAAAATTTCCATTGTAGAGTGTATCTTAAAAATAATCAGTTTAGAACTAAAAGTAATGAATCTTATCAATCCTCAAGGATTAGGAATATCTAATTTGTAAATCCTCATAGAAATAATCTTAGAAGCAACAATCCTTTTTCTCCTTTAATAAATAATATAAAATTATATAACTATCATAACTTTGGACATAAGGAAGTTGAATGAAAAACAAGAAATATTAGATTAACCACTCAGATCAAGCAAGATTAAGAAGAACCCAAGACATGGAAAAAGTTAAAGGAAGAAATGAAAAAATAATGTGGAATTTTTTTATATGCTCAACCAACGTAGCCATTGTATTATGATAGCGAGTGCTCAAAACACATGACTAGTGATAAGAGTAAATTCCTATCACCGAGAGATGATAAGATTGGTAGTGCTACCTTTGGTAATGATGCTCTAGGCAAGACCTTGGGAAAATGCATAGTTAGTTTGGATAATGGAAGAGGAAATGCTTAGAATGTTCTATGTGGATAGAATCAAACATAACTTGTTGAGTGTGAGTTAGATCTATGACTAGGGGTATGATGCCACTTTTCACTCCAAAGACTGTGAAATAAAAACAGAAAGTACAAGGAAAGTAGTAAAAAAGGTTGTGAGAACACCAAGCAATGTGTACATACTCAATAAGGAAAATAGAAAGTGTTGTTTGGGAAAGATCGATGAGAGATATTTATGGCAAAAAATATTGCAACACTTAAATTTCTATCATATGGTGAAGCTCAACAAGAATAAAGCTATGAAGGATTTTCTAAGGATTTCAAAGCCTAATAATATGGTATGCAAATCATGTCAAATTGGAAAACAAGCTCAAGTATCTTTCAAGACCTAGGAAAACTCATCAACCAATCCTCTACAATTGGTACATACATATCTATGTGAACCTTCAAGAACCGAGACCCAAAGAGGATAACTTATTTTATGCTAATTAATGATGATTGTACCAAGCTAACGTGGGTTGAATTTTTAAAAGAGAAATATGAAGCATTTGGTAAGTTCAAGGCTTTCAAGGTCCTTGTTGAAAATAAAAGAAATTTTAAGATTAAATGCTTAAGGTTTGACAGAGGTTGGGAGTTTACCTCAAATGAGTTCGATGACTTTTGTGAAGAACATGGGATAAGGAGACATTTCTCAATTGTAAACACCCCACAAAAAAATGGTGTGGTGCAGAGACAAAACATTATGGTGTAGCAAATGACTAGAGAAATGGTAGATGAGAAAAGTCTTCCCAACACTTTTTTGTCTAAAGTTGCTCATACAACAATCCATATATTAAATAAATCTCACTTTAGGCGAAACAATGATAAGACTCCTCATGACCTCTTGTATGGAAAACCAACTTCAATCAAACATTTCAAAGTCTTTGGTAGTAAGCGCTACATGAAAATTTATGATGACAATTGTAGGGTCTTGGAATTGGCATCCTTTTTACCATCATTTCCTCATCTTTTCAACCATTTTGACCCTTGCAATCACATTCTATTACTCTACCAACTATCATTTTGAACAACTTATGCTACTCATTCATGTCACCTTAATTTATGCAGTTTTGCTTTTATATTGATGAGGGGTTGATTTTTCTGGGTAACATTACTAATGA
The DNA here is from genome assembly GCA_031772625.1 of Pinus tabuliformis. Taxonomy (NCBI): domain Eukaryota; kingdom Viridiplantae; phylum Streptophyta; class Pinopsida; order Pinales; family Pinaceae; genus Pinus; species Pinus tabuliformis. Next base: position 597,609,534 of record CM062820.1, read on the forward strand.
AATTCACATGGAAGCTATTTTAGGATGACTTGTCTCATTAGGATGTTGTTATTTACACTATAGAACCGATTTTGTTGTTGTTTCTATGATGATGATCAAATTTTTAAAATACAACCAAGTTGGCTATGACAACTACGATTTTTGTTGTTGGCTTCACACTAAATGAAGAAATTGTTACAACACTTTGTTTACTCACAACAAATAAGTTGTGATATGTTGTACAAGACTCTCAATTTGGACAACCTGAGAATCAAAAGATTCTCATGACTGATTTTGGTTATGAAATTATAAACAATGTAAATATACAAAGATATAAGCTCTTGAGCTTGTGTGTGGGTGGTATTGTTATCACCCCAAGAAACTCTCTTAGGTTGTAGCTCAGAGATGCTCGAGACATCACAAACTCAACTAAATGTTGGAAATGGATGAATGGAAGGAATGATGCATATTCAAGCCAGATAACCACTCCTACTTTGTTTGAATCAAGACATGCGTGAACACCCCCAGACTACAAGGCTTTAGACCACCAATTACTCATAATTTAAGGATTGGGTGAATATGGAGAATACTGACCACACCAGAAGATGCACAGGACCCTGTGATGGCTGGCTGCAACCAGTAAAAAGGTCTGCAAATCTAATTCCCTAGTGCACATAGAGGATGACAGCTCTCTGCCACTAAGTGAAAAGAAACCTGATTAACACCTTCACTGATACACACAAGATTCAAACACAGAGGTGGGATGACAGCCCCTCTAATGCTAAACATCAAAAGTTCAGGAAAACTGCAAATCAAGCACAACCTAGAACAGAATAGAAATGGAAAGTGAGAAATTAAAAGCAAAAGAAGCTTGTATTAGCTGAAAATGAAGACGAGACACTGCAAGTATCAAAGGAGTTATAGTCTCCAGAAGTTGAACCTTACATCAAAACAACAACCATCAACCATGATTACATTTTTTTTTTGGGTATATATAGAGTTTGATTACAAAAATGTTCTGCTATTCTATGCGTGGAGGGTCATAATGGACCACCAACCACTTTAACTGCCTGGCAAAACTTCTGAGTGCAATTGCTTGCTGTAGTGAAAAAAATTGATTTTCTTGGACGCTCTGTTGTACTTCTCAGGTAGGTGGAATGTTATATGGGATGCAATCCCATAACCATTGAATGCATTTACCTGCTTGACTTTGTACCTTCCCTTCTCAGCCATATTTCCTCTTGAATGCAGTTGTTGAGGAGTAACTGTGCAGAGTACCGAATACTGGCCACCTTCCTCCTTTCGGGAGTATGGAATGGTTGAGGTGAGTGGACTGCATGGAGGATCTACGAGTAGGGCGAAGGAGGGACATCGGCCGTTGGATCAAACAGATGGGTGGCAGAGATCTCTTGGGGAGAAGGTATTAGGCGGAAGCGGGGGCAGAAAATCATGATCCGTCAGATCTCAGGTGGATAGATCTGACGGCCGTTGGGTGGAGGAGATACACGCCGGTTAATCGGCAGGGACAAGCAGACGAGCGGTAAGCATTATTCCCCGCACCACCGTTGGGGAAAAGCGGTAAACGTGCGAGGGCTCACGATCACAATCATCGTGCTACATGTGGCAGATGGGGCAGGATGAAACCACTTTTGATCGCGTGTTATCACGCGGCCAGTTTGCGGGGACGGGAAGAGCGGACGTCGTCCGATCGCGGTGGGGATGATTGGATGGCGGGGATTTAATCGCACAGGTTACTTCGATTGATGTGACGGGAGGGTCGTTGGATCATGGTGTCGGGGACCAACGGCTAGGATTAAAAGGTGGCAAAGGGTTATGGAGGTGCGGGGTCATGTGGATATGGTGCCATGGGATTTTGAGCTTAGTGCTCGGGGCTTAAAGAAATAGGGGTTTATGCCAGGTATGAAGGGAAAAACGGAGATGGTGGGGGTTATGAGAATGTGAACGGAATGAAGGGGTAAGAGAAGGACGACTGATACGGGTCCTTGGTAGGCATAACCAGCATGGCCAGACATGTATTTGCCCCTCAAATCCCAAAGTATGTAGCAGAGCTAACACTGGCTCCTTCTGGGGATGAGATCCTCCCTGTGAGGTCTCAAGAACTTGCAGATCAATGTCTTTCCTGTGAAACAAATTAGCAAAATTTCCTAGTGTTCCATTGGGCATGGAGTCTAACTGAGCCTATACTAAAAACTGATAACATATTTACAACTTTAAGGACAGAATACCTTAAATCACATAAATTTTCAGAAAACGCCCATTAACTGGGCCATCAAACACTGTTTCTCCTCCCATACTCTGCAGTACAAAAGTATTGTTCCCTTGGATCTGAGAAATGACGAAAGGACTGGTCTAGAAAGCATCAAACTTCCCATGGTTGCCTTTATTTTCTTTTAGTGCATCCCATTTCAGGACCAAGTCTCCAACCTGAAAATTATCTGATTTTGTCTTTCTGTCAAAAGCTTCCTTGACCTTCTTCTGATGTGCTGCAGACTTTTCAACCAGCTTTTCCTTGATTTGATGTACCTTTGCTAAATCAGTGATCCTTTTTGCCATGTCTTCTTCCTCATTCAACTCTTCTGGTAGGAACTTTGCCATAGGGAGAGTTAACTGAATCGGGAATACAGCTTTAGTGCCATATACCAGCCTAAATGGAGAATTGCCTGTGGATTTCTTAATGGTCACTCTGTCAACCCACAGTGCATATTTGAGCTTAGCATCCCAATTCATTTTATTGTCTTCCAATAGATTTTTAATTATCCTTCTCAGGCTTTTGTTGGAAGATTCTGCTAGACCATTACCTTGAGGATAATATGAGGTGGAATGAACCAGCTTAATGCCCATGGAGTCACACATATCCACCAATTCTTTGGCCCTGAAGGTTGCTTCATTGTCTGTGACTAATTTATGTGGACAACCAAATCTGGTGAAGATATGCTCTGTTAAAAACCTCATGACCACATGATGATCAGCCTTTCTGGTGGGGACTGCTTCAATCCATTTAGTGAAATAATCAGTAGCTACTAAGATCCATCTGTGCTGGCCACTAGAATGTGGATTGATCTCTCCAATGAAATCCAAGCCCCACTGCTGAAAAGGACCGTTTGCATGTATTGGTTTCAAGGGTAGGGACTTCAATTGCTGCTTTCCTTCAAATATATGGCACTTGTCACAAGATTTAACAAATGAAAACACATCAGAAAATAAGGTGGGCCAATAGTACCCAGCTCTGAGGATCTTGTGGGTTGTATTTTTCCAATAATGGTGTCCCCCACACAAGCTGGAATGAAACTGCTGCATGAATTCAATGGATTGTTCTTTATCCAGACACCTCAAAAGCATTCCAGATGGGTCCCTCCAATAGAGCAGATTTTCATGAATGCAATATTTTGCTGCCCTAAGCTTAACAGTTCTGGCCTGGGTTGAAGTAAGTTCTGGAGGGATTTCTAGATTCAACAAGAATTTAGCTATTGCAGAGCACCAATCACAAGAAGCCAGATTTTCTGCTAATGGCTGTTCTTTCCCTGGTTCAGCTGCTTCCTCTTCTTCTGTTTGACCATTTTCTGCAATTTTTCCCATGAGATTTATGTCCAGCGATCTGCAATTTTCTTCAGCCAATATCTTGGCAAGGCCCTGACCTCTAACAAGCTTGGTGGGTTAAAATTCTATATTAAATTCAATTAACTTTGCAATCCATTTAGCCCTTCTCCCATCAACATCAGGCTGTGTTAAGACATCTTTTATTGAAGTAGAGGGTACATATGCAATTATATTGGAATACAGGATATAAACTCTGAAGGCTTTCAAAGAATTGATAAGAGCATATGCTTGTTTCTCCATAATATCATACCTCAGCTCAGCATCCCTTAAGGTTTTGCTGAAAAATGCCACTGGATGCTCTGAACCTTCTTCATCTGCTTGCAATAAAAATGCTGCAAGGGTGTCTTCGGAGGAAAAAGAAAATATGTGGAACTTCTTGCTGTAGTCTGGACTTATTAAAGTAGGGGCTTCCATAATAGATTTCTTAATGGAATCTTCTTTCTGTATCAGTCCATTTGATCTCCGACCCCTTTCTCAACATGGAGGTAATGTGCTTTACGAGCTCTGCAAAATTCGGGATAAACCTCCTCACAAAATTTATTTTGCCCATAAAGGACTGGATGTCTTTCTTTGATCTTGGGACAGACCAGGTCTATATTGCTCTTACTCTTTCTGGGTCAATTTTGACACCTGCAGCAGAAACAAGATGTCCTAACAGCTTGCCCTCTTCTAAAGCAAACTACGATTTTTTGGGATTGACTGAAATTCCAAAAATTCTGCACTTCAGGAACACTTTCTTTAAATGCTACAAATGGTCTTGATGGCTGCTGGAGTATACTATTATATCATCAAGGTAGATAAGGACAAACTTATCCTTCTCTCCCACAAATGCTATATCCATAGCTCTCTGAAAGGTGGCTCCAACATTCATCAATCCAAAATGCATCTTGGAATACATAAAAGTGCCCCACAGAGTGGTGAATGCAGTCTTCTCTTGGTCACCTGGATGTACAACAACTTGGTTATATCCTGAAAATCCATCCAGGAAAGACATCACCTTGGCTCCTGAGACCTTCTGCAGCAAATGCTCCATCTTTGGTAGAGGGTAATTGTCTTTATTATAGCATTTGTTTAAGTTTCTGAAATCAACACAGAGTCTGATTTCTCCACTTTTCTTCCTCACAACCACCAAATTGGCTACCCATTTTGAATATCTGAGAGGTACTATGATCTTGGTAGCCAGTAACTTCTTTATTTCTTTTTCAATCAGAGGAAGGAGCAAAGGATTAATTGGTCTCAACTTCTACTTGAAAGGGATGGTGTCTTTCCCTAAAGGGATTTTGTGCTGGATAAGCTTTTTGCCATATGCTTTTAGGTCACTATATTCCCAGGCAAAAACATCAGCAAATTGCTTCATTAAATTGAAGTATTCAACATTTTGGGCAGCAAACAGGCGAGTAGACAGACTTATGTATCTTGGCTGATCTGGACTCCCTATATTATGTTTACAGATTGCAGATTGGTATTCTTTTTGGGCAGCCTTATAAGGCACATCATTCTGGTCAAACAACTTTTCTAATGGAATTAGACCCTTAGGTATATGATTGTTAGGCAGTTGGACAATGCTATCTTTACCAATTTTGTTTCTAAGTTGGGATTTGGGACTTTCTTCCAAGACTTCATTTTCTTGGTCAATTTGTATTTTAGAAAATTCATCAATGACTTGCAGAAACCTATTTACTTCATCATCATCCCCAAAAACTTTCCAATGCTGGACATTATCATGCAAGGATGGTTTGTATTTCATTTGAACTTCATAAACCATATTGGGAGGCATGGGAGGGATAAAAATGCTAGCAGACACAATGAGGGAATCAACAAGCTAATTTTTGGCTCTAGGGATGTATGAGATACAAAAACTATCAAAGGAATCTCTGAGTCTCCATACCTCATCTCTGTATGCTTTCAGCCTTGGGTGCTTTGCTTGGAATGTTTTGTTTACTTGCTGAATGATCAGATCAACATCTCCAAACACCTTTATGTTTCTAATTCCTCTATCTGTAGCTGCATTAAGGCCCAATAGGAGAGCCTCATATTCTTCTATATTGTTTGTGACTTGAAAAGCCAGCTTAAAGGACAGATGTGTGCTTTCCTTTTTTGGAGATCTCAGCACCACCCCTACTCCTGCGGTCTCCCTGGAACATGCTCCATCAAAGAACATCTCCCAAACCTGACTTCCTTGCTCTTCCTCGGCCTGACTTGTTGGTTTCTTGAGCTGCATTGAGGCCTTCTGGGATTCTTCAATTTGGAGGATACATGCTCCAAAGTCAGTGTCCATGGCATAAATGGGATGATTAGAAGGATTCTTCTCATCACTAATGATGTATGCTAGCTGTGCTTCTCTGTACAATCTCCTGCTTTCTCCTCCAAAAACTGGGATAGTGGCATAAGATAGATCATTCTGTAGTGTCCCACCTAGTCTCTTAATCCACCCTCTAGACAGCAGCATGCCAAACTTGGGAGGGAAATCTGCTACCACAATATCCATCATCATACTCTTCATGGGTAGCTGAGTTAGGGTAATGGCTAGATCTTTGATTAATCTTAGACATTTCACCTTTCTTGAATCAAATGAGAATAAATCATGATATGGTCTAGTGATGTCAAGGCCTAACTATTCCATGAAAACTTTAGGCATGAAATTGTGTCTGGCCCCTATGTCTAGAAGGCAATTGTGGAGGATTTTGTCTTGAATGGTCAAGGAGACATAAAATGATGGAGAATTATTATCAGTAGGTTCGATCATGGGGCTAAGCACAACTGCAGGTTTATCATCTTGCAAATTGACATAGTTAGTGGAGGTTTGTGTGACTTTCAGCTCAAGAGCCTCAAGGATAGGCTTTCTAAAAACTTCACTCTTTACAAGTTCTAACAGAGGCACATATATTTTTAACTTCTGGACTTCTAACTCAAAACTGAAAGGGGAAGGGGACTTATCAGGACCTCTTACCTCTTGAGCTGGCACTTTGAGGATGACTGGATCAGCTGCTGGTCTTTTATGTTTGATATTATGTTGCTCCATTTGGACAACAGCTCTTTGGGCAGTATTATCCTTGACATTGTTTGCTTTTGACCTTAGATTATATCTTTGCTGTTCACCAGTCTACAAAATAGCCTCTCTGTCCCACTCTTGACTATTTTGGTCCTGCAGTAATGATTCTTCATATGCAACCAATGTCAAGAAGGTAGCACTACCTTTATCTTCCATGCAATCAATTTCATCCTCTTCTTCAAACTGCTCCTCCTCCATGACTACATTCTGGAAAGGAGCCTTAACTTTTTGTTCTTTATTTTCTTCTTTACCCCTTTGAATGATTTGCAACTGCTCATTTGCTTTTCTAAATGGATTTCGATTTCTTTGAGAAAATGTGTTTTGAAACCTTGTTTTCCCATAACTCTGCTCAATTTTCAGCTTAGATGTCTCAACAGACAATGACTCTATCATTTTAGCCATCTTATCTAGTTTAGGTTCGGAAGATGAAGCAGAGGAAAAAGAAGCCTCACCTCTCTGCCTCCTTCTATCAGTATGACTTTTAAGCCTTTCTGCAGACATAATATTTGATTCCACCTCCAGTGCTGCATCTTGCATATCAGCTAGAGTGGCACATCTTCTTTCTCTTAAAAGCAGGCAGAAATCAGAGTCAAAAGCATTAGCATAAGCGAGTTTGCTGGAGGTGGGGGTAGGATTTACTTCAGTTGGTATCTTACTATACATTCGGTTAAATCTTTTATTAAAATCAGGCAAAGATTCCCCATTCTCCCTCTTTAGGCTTCCAAACTCTGTATGGTAGTAGAGAATATCTTTCCTATCTCCCCATTGCTTTAGGAATGCATCATCCAATGCTTCAATGTCAGTGATAGACCTATGGGGCAATTCTATGAACCACTTTCTAGCCTCTCCATCAAGGCTCTGAACAAACACTCTCATCCACACATCATCCTCACTGATATCTAAGTTATCAGCATAACTATAAAAAGACTCAAGGTGTTCTTCAGCTGTTACCCCCTCTGTACCAGTGAATTTGGGCACATATTTCTGATATTCTCCTGCAGGCATGGCATTCAAAGGAACAGGCAAGACCAAGGGTCCATACCTAGCAACTATGATTCTTTCCATCTTCGTGGGAGCTTGCTGGCCTGCCATGACTGGGATAGGTGGAAGGCTATTGGCAGATTGAATGGTAGGAAGTAATGAAATAGATGACATAAATGAAGGAAATTGATGGACTGTATGGGAGGCTTTCTTTGGACTGAGATCCAAAGGGGAACTGATGGAACAAAGAGCTATATGAATCTCTGAAGGTATTTCTATTCCAACAGTGCTAGGCTCTAAATCTTCAAACTGTATATCCTCAGCTATAACCTTCTCCTTCAAAGATACATAAGATTTCTTGGGCTTACATGATCCTGATGCTCCTTTCTGTGATGTTTTCTTCTGCTTAGAAACCTTCTCAGGGTCAGGCACTAGGTCAGGTGGTGATTTCTGAATATTTCTTCGAGTATGCCTCACAAACTGAGCCAGAACTGAAACATGGAGTCGCCACCAGGTAGTTTCTCCAGTAGAGTCGCCAGATAGATGATTACAACCAGCAAAAGTGTCCAGACTTTGTCTATCATCAAAGCATGGAGCTGTGTCGTTTTCCCAGGGAAGCTGAGCTTCAATCTCCTTTCCTCGGCAACGACGCTAATCGATGTTATCACCCCAAGAAATTCTCCTAGGTTGTATCTTGGAGATGCTCGAGACATCACAAACTCAACTAAATGTTGGAAGTGGATGAATGGAAGGAATGATGCATATTCAAGCCAGATAACCACTCCTACTTTGTTTGACTCTAGAGATGCGTGAACACCCCCAGACTACAAGGCTTTAGACCACCAATTACTCACAATTTAAGGATTGGGTGAATATGGAGAATACTGACCACACCAACAGATGCATAGGACCCTGTGATGGCTGGCTGCAACCAGTAAAAAGGTCTGTAAATCTAATTCCCTAGTGCACAAATAGGATGAAAACTCTCTACCACTAAGTGAAAAGAAACCTGATTAACACCTTCACTGATACACACAAGATCAAACACAGAGGTGGGATGACAGCCCCTCTAATGCTAAACATCAAAAGTTCAGGAAAACTGCAAATCAAGCACAACCTAGAACATAATAGAAATGGAAAGTGAGAAATTAAAAGTAAAAGAAGCTTGTATTAGCTGAAAATGAAGACGACGCTGCGAGTATCAAAGCAGTTACAATCTCCAGAAGTTGAACCTTACATCAAAACAACAACCATCAACCATGATTACATCTGTTTTTTGGGCATATATAGAGTTTGATTACAAAAATTTTCTGCTATTCTATGCATGGAGGGGTCATAATGGACCACCAACCGCTTTAATTGCCTGGCAAAACTTCTGAGTGCAATTGCTCGCCGTAGTGAAAAAAATTGATTTTCTTGGATGCTTTGTTGTACTTCTCAGGCAGGTGGATTGTTATATGGGATGCAATCCCATAACCATTGAATGCGTTTACCTGTTTGACTTTGTACCTTCCCTTCTCGGCCATATTGCCTCTTGAATGCAGTTGTTGAGGAGTAACTGCGCAGAGTACTGAATACTGGCCACCTTCATCCTTTCGGGAGTATGGAATGGTTGAGGTGAGTGGTGTTAACACCCAGGTTGTTCCCTTTGACTCCTGAGGGAATACGGCCAGGGTAACCACTAACCAAGCTTTGGATTACAGGTTCTAGCCTACCTACAATCAGAGAGGGCTCTCTCTTTTGATTTAGCTTTGCTTGTGAAGATCTTAGGCTAGTTATGAGTTGGGAGTTTGTTTGAGTTTTGGTTGAAGACTGTTGTTCAAAGAAGGGCATGCAAATATGAAGGAGAGTTCAATCCATTGGGCATGTGGAGTCCAAAAATAAGTAGGTTTTGATGTCTGTAATAAAGAAAGGTTCACTGCAAGGCTAGATGGGTATTCATGATACAAACTTTGACTTTTAGCAAATAAAACAGTACAAATTACATCGGGAAAGGCAATTAAGAGTTCTTTCACAGTGCAATACAAAATGAAGAACAAATCCTACCCAGCAGCAACAAGAATTACTGGATAAGGACTCATCATGAGATTAGAGCAATTGGGAGCATTTAAGAATTCCACAGTTGCAGCTAACCTTGAAGAAAACATATACAGTAGTAAGGTTTGAGTTTAGGGTGTCTTTAATGGACAAATCCTGAACTAGTCTTTTACCTTTCTACCAAGATTTAACACCATACATTCACAGACATATTAGAAAAGAAATAAAAGATGAATACAGTTAGAAAACACTTATTGTATCAAGCCATAGCACGAGAATCTTGCAGCATTCAGTAATTTCATCACAGCACATCCAAGCCATACATCTCTTTTGGAAACCAACAGCTCCTTTTATTATTTCTTTCAGAATAAATACAGCCGAGTTCTCTTGAACGATATCAGTAACAACAACCACCAATAAACAGCGCGGGGTGGATATATACAAAAATATCACAAAAATATATTAGTGCTGAGTTATTGTACAATAAATGTTCTTACCAACTTTCAAAGATATTTTTACAAAATTGAAAGCTACTTAAATGAATACATAACAGCTGTTTGCTGTTTGTCAGAAGTCTTTGACTTTGAGGGTAGCTGGCTCTACAAGGTGCTTTGCATTGATTCTGAATATTGCGCTCTTTGTTTCTCTGTCGTGATGTAGCTTTCTCGGCCCTGTCATCTGCACCTGTCAGTGTTGATTTGGTGGCCAAATTGCTTTGCTGAGTTGGCTCAGCCCACTCTTTTACAATCATAGTGGATGTATCACCTGTCTGAACATGCTGATTTGTATTTTTGATGTAAAAATTTGATAAAAACCTGTTTGTTCACAGCAATGTCTGTATCATGTTGGTCCACCATTCCTGTGTAGGCAACTGATGCCTCAAAATTGTGCCTAGTGTTTCATCTGCCTCCGTATATTTGAAGTAATTAGGAGGCACTTCAAACAGATTCCTGATCTCGTTCATGATAAAAAACAAATTTTCTATTTTCTCATAGAGGCTCTGCCCAGATGCAGGCCCTGTTTCCTCTGGGATACTTGATCCTGCAGTGATCTGATTTGTGGCAAATGTATTCACCCTTTTTGCATAGTTTTCATGGGACAACAACCTACCTGCACTGTTTAGTAGGCTGGGAAGGCCTCTGCTATGCAATGCTGTGAATTTATCTGTGAACTTGTTTACCTCTGTTTGCATTTCCTGGCACCTTCTATCCAATGTCTGCACCAGATTTCTCAAAGTGAGGACCCTCTTTATCAGTAAGATGGTGTCAGTTCTATTGGTGATTCCTATTGCTGCCAGCTGAGGGCCTGTGCGGTTATTGAGGACATTGATCATTCTATTGGCTATCTCAGGCATAGTGCCTAGAGATGCCCTTGCTCTTTGGCTTTCCTTGTGTGCCCTGCCTATGAGCTCCATGTGCTCATGAATGGTTTCTATGTACTGCCATTGATCTGTTATTGATTGGCCAATATTGGCCCATAAGACTTTCTTGATCTCAGCCACAACCTTGTCAAGGGAGAGCTCTTTCTCCAGTTCTTTTATCTTCTTCTCCAGAGCTCTTACTTCCCTTGTTCTTTCAGCTACAGTTTGCTTAGATTTATCATATTTTTCATTAACTGTGGCCAATTTCTCCTTGGCCTCATTTAGCTCTACCATCTGGGCCTCTAGAACTTGAATCTCTTTCATCATCTTCTGCATATCAAGGCTTGGAGCCTGTTCTGAAGTTGTTGCTGGTGCTGATGTTGATGGACCTGTCTCAGCTGTCTGTCCTGTGGGAGGAGTGATAATTTGAGGGGGCTCCTCAAGGTTGATCACTGGCTGAGGGGGCTGAGATGTCTGGCCTCCTTCTTTCTGCTGCAGGGCTGCCTGTAATGCAGCCTCTGTTTCTACCAATTTCCCTTCCATTTGTACCAGCTGTTTGTGTAGTGTTAGCAGCATGGCTGCTACATCCTGGTCCTTCCTCTGCTGAGAAACCTCTTCTGTTTGAGGGTGAAGGGTGGCTGGAATTTTTACCATTTTCTTCAAAGCTGCTATATCTGCATCTCTTTCCTTTAGCAGTGCTTGTACAACTTTGGGATCCTTTGGGTCATGCCCAAGCTCTATAATAATATCTTCCAAAGACCTGATCCTGTTGTCTTTGGCCTGAGAGGATGCCTTCTCCAACTCAAGTTGGGCAGTTGTATTATGCATACTGTTTTGTAATTTGTGTGCAAGGAAGGTCTTGTCTGCAAGAGTTGAATAAACCATCTCACTTGTTTGCTTGTGAAGCTCTATTTGGTCCATTGGGTGGATGTCTTTTGCAAGTACTTCAAGATTGGTTCTTATATAATCTGCAGCTGACTGTGGCTGCAGCATAGTAGGCATGAAATGACTCATAGTAATTTTCCCCTCTATTATGTCATATGCTGACATAAGCCTCTGTTGGTTTGTGGGAGCCATTTTAAGCAAGTGATTATACAGCTGGAGCCTGACTGGCTCATTTCTCTTCTTGATGTCAATGAATTGCTGCTTTATGCTTGATTCAGCTCTCCTCTGCTGGCTTGAGGAACTGACTTCTCCTCCAAGGGTTCTTTCTTGTTCCTGTTGAAAGGAACTGGAAGATGCCTCCATACTAGGGGGGCCCATACCCAAGGATTTCCCAATAGGCATCTCCTCTTCAGAAAGAGGATTTAATCTCTGCCTTTTCTCCCCTTGTTGATTTGTTGATGTAGTGAGGGGAGTTTCCTGCTCTCTATCCCTCTTTCTGGTTCTGTCTTCATTTAATGGAGTTTGGAGGACCGAGGCCTCCACTGTCGTTTCTTGCCTTGGAGGCACACTTTCTTGAGCCTGCTGCTCTGTAGATATGGGAGCTTCAGCCATTTCTTCTTGCTGTTTGGGCTGCTCCTTCTGCTGTTCTGCTGTAGGGGGTGGTTGCTCTTGTTCCATCTCTTTTTCTTTACCTTTGCTGGCAGCCTGAGGAGTAGTTTTAGCTGCCTGCTGGTGGGCTGTAGAGGATGAGGCAGCTACTCCAAGTTGCACTTGATAAGAAGAGGAAACCTGCCCACAAGTTTCCAAGTCAGCTTCTTTCTCAAGATTCTTTGCTTCTTTTTGTAGAATTTCTTCTTTAGTACTTGCTTCCTCTAATGTGCCCTCTTTCCATCTTAATAAATTGGCATATTTTTCAATGTGGGGCAGCTTGACATGATCATAGCTGGCCAATTTATACTTGACCCTTCTAAGGCTAATGAAGTGATTTGGGTCATAGGGTATCCAGAGGAAACTAGTTTGCAATCCAAGGCATTGCAGGATCTTGTCTGCTTCTTGCCATGCCTCTTCTCTTTTATTATAAATGAATGGGCCTAGCTGATTTCTGACTTTCAGTTGCACCTTCTTGTTTTTACTGTGGAAATGGACCATGTCTGCATTTCCAAACTGCCTGAAATACTCTAAGGCAAAGAGTCTCATAGGGACATATCTTGGCAGCCTATATGGGGCTAATTCACAGCCATATATTCTGATCATTGTATGGTGTTGGTAGAAATACCAATCCCCATTGCTGTAGGCCTTTGAGAGCTGGAGGATCCTTTGCATCTCATCTGTTAATCTTGGAGGAGGGGCACTCAGCAGCAAGGACATGGCTGGATGGATGAACAGGTCTATGAATTCACAGTAATTGTATGGTGAAAACGATATATGATGGAAAACTGAAGACCAAAACACTACAGACCTTGGGTTCCCTTGGGCATCAAGCTTTTTGAGAGTAATAGGGAAGCTATCAGGCTGATAGAATAGAAACAGGTGATAGATATAAGAAGTATTCCTAAATATCCTTTCCCTCTCTAGATTCATCAATTGCTCATGAATCTTATTGGCAATGTAGACAACATAATCATAGTGAACAGCAGGAGGCTTCCCAGGGGAGAAGATGGACAGCATGGCCATAATAGTTTCATCAGCATCCTCAGATGTCCTATAGCCCATGACATAACTGATCATATCCACAAGCATCCTGCCCAACTCATTGAAATATACATTTCCTATGGGAGGGGTCCTCACAGTTTCAGAGCCTGGTTGAACAAATAACTGATTGATCTTTAAAATTTGGGCACTAGACAGCTTGCCTCCTTTCTTTAGCAAGTCCATCATGGAGAGAGGAGTCAATGGCCTTGAAGTTTGAAAGTGTAGCATTTCATTTATGGCCTCAGGGGTGACATGGAACAAAACTGAGCCTGAGGAATTGAGGACAGCTCTCTGACAGGGGTCATAGTTGGCACTGCATCTGTGTATCAAGTCAGGGAGGATATTGACTTGAGGGAGATTAAAAATAGGCAAGTTTGAGTCCCAAATCCCCAGAATATCATTCCCACTGAGATGTTTGGCTTTAAGGTCATTGAGTACATGAATGTGGTACTTACTATATTCTGGGATTCCCTCTGCCATTTGGTAGTCTCTGTCAGCCAAGGGCAGCCACTCTAGCTCTCTCTGTGGGGCATTAAGAGGTGTGACATTCAATGCAACTGGTGTCTCCATGGTCAATTGGTATTTAGAATTATATTTGAACTTGTTTCTCTGGGCTTAGCAACACAGAGAAATTAATCTTGCAGGAACAGGGCAATTTGCAGGGAAAATAGGGTGGATTATGGTGAAAACAAGTTGGAATACTCCCGAGAAGGTCTAATTAGCAAATGCTGGGGCTTAACAGTTGTTTTCCCGGTGGAGTTATGTAGCAGAGCTTTTAGTTTGCGACTGCGCAAACAGACTGTATATTCGTGGAAATTGGACACAATGGGGAGTTTTGCAGGTGAAATTGGGCTTACAGTGTGGAGGAAAAGCACTGGTTAATGAGAATTTCTGGAATTTACTGTGTTTTTCTCCTCTTCCTAGTTTGTTTTGGTGAATTATGCACAAAACCAGGTGCGGAGGGGAGATTTTGGTAAATACCTAGTAAACTCTGGCAATGGCGGTCAATGCAGGCGAATTGAGGGCGCCCACGGTCCTTAAGTTAATTTGTTGCAAGTTGGCGACGAGGATGTCGTAAAATACATGCAGAGAGCACAATAGTTGCTTTGTCAAAAATGAGAAAAAACGCGAATTTTGGTAAAAATATGGACATTTTGGGCTTTTGGCGCGTTTTTTGGATGACGTCAGCATGACGTCATCAGGTGGGGTCGGGTACGGAAGGGTGACGTGGCGGCCTGTGAGTGGTCCACGGGGACTGATGAGGTGGCGGACAGGTCGGAGTGATGGCGGGTCGGGCGCTGACGCGACACTGACTTGGCATGACATGGGCGTGGTGTGGGCATGACGGTATACGGAGGGCGGTAAGCGGTTCCATCGGACCGCTTATAGTACGGGAGTGGTATTGGCAGGCGGCCTCCCGATACGATTTGGGAGCGACGCGTGGCCGAGCCCTGACGTCACCCTCTGACATTTTTCGGGTGCTAACGTCCGGACATCGGGGGCGGCCCGATATTGATATGGGCCGTCGGATGGGAAAGCCCAGATCCGACGGGCGACGGGTTGCCAAGCTGAAAGGACAATACGGCGGGACCCGACGGCATTTTTTAATGATTTTCTTTGTTTTTCGTGAAATGCCCAATATAACCCAAACTTTGGATAGGCGGAAAAGTGGGTTTTTGCAATGTTTTAGCTGGCGGAAATGGGTTTTTGATATTTTTGCAAAAGTGGGGTTAGGGCTATAAATCAAGCGGATCTTGATTTAATCCCAAGACACTATAGTAGCGCAGTCTTGCCTTAGCGCTTTGATTTCTTTGTATTTCAACCCTTTAGGACTATTAGGCTATATTGCCTAGGGGAAGGGAATATACTTATTTTTTGGGGTTTTTATACATAATGATGCTATAGTAATAGGGAAAGGGGAACATAGGGAGTTAAGTGTAGATAGAGTTAGTAGTTAGTTTTGGAGGGGAATGTGAATGGGAAGTGATAGATACTAAGTTTTTAGGAAACAAACTTAGTTAGGGAGTAGATCAAAATGAAAAGACTTTTACATAGGAAATGTGGCTCTTTATGAAACATGGATCAATCCATGAGTTTGATTTATCTCATGAGAAAAGGTGGTATTGGGATGTTAGCAAGGAATGTGATGGGGGATGATTGGGAAGTTAGACATGCTTCATTTTGCTGCTACAAAACTGCTGAATAGAAAGATCTGCACTGACACCATGTTTTTCCTTTGCTTAGGCCAGTGAAATGTCATAAATCATGCTTCTGCAACCCCATCTACCTACCCATTCTATTGCCTAGCATTTTTTGTTACTTCAAGGAGGGTGCACTTAGACTTGCAAACCCTCATGTGCCTTTTCTTTTCCTTTGGCTTTTTCCTTTTGATTTTCTATCTAAGGCTAGCCTTATTACTTCCAAGGCCCCAGATTAAACAGTTGGGAACCTTCATTCTCTACCTAACTACTTTATCTGCCAAGATTGAACAGTTTGGACAGATTTCTTTCTCTAATCTACAACAAAAAATTGAAACATGGCATGACCCAGCTTAGACTGTTGGATCACCCATTCAGAAGTAGGACAGCATCAACCAACTGTAGATATGTGTCTTCCACAAGAATATGAGATCTTTGCATCACCAAAGTAGATCATATTGGCACTTCCCCTGCCAATCATGAAAAATGAAACCTATTGGTATAGGTAGCTAACAAGTGGAATGCATGGCGGATCTATGAGCAGGGCGGAGGAGGGACATCGGCCGTTGGATCAAACAGATGGCTGGTAGAGATCTCTTGACGAGGAAGGTATTGGGCGAAAGCGGGGGCGGACAATCGTGAGCCGTCGGATCTCGGGTGGATAGATCCGACGGTCGTCGGGTGGAGGATATACACGCAGGTTAACCGGCGGGGATGGGCGGTAAACAATATTCCCCGCACCACTGATGGGGAAAAGCGGTAAACGTACGAGGGCTCGCGATCACAATCATCGTGCGACGCGTGGCAGACGGGGCGGGATGAAACCGCTTTTGATCGTGCGTTATCACGTGGTCGTTTGCAGGCGCAGGAAGAGCGGACGTCGTCCGATCGCAGTGGGGATGATTGGACGGTGGGGATTTAATCGCACAGGTTGGTTTGATTGTTGTGACGGGAGGGCCTTTGGATTATGGTGTCGGGGACCAACAGCTAGGATTAAAAGGCGGTGAAGGGTTATGGAGGCATGGGGTCACGTGGATATGGTGCCATGGGATTTTGAGCTTAGCTCTCGGGGCTTAAAGAAATAGGGGTTTATGTCGGGTATGAAGGGAAAAACGGAGATGGCGGGGGTTAAGAATGTGAGCAGAAAGAAGAGGTAAAAGAAGGACGACTGATACGGGTCCTTGGTAGGCATAACCAGCACGGCCAGACATGTATTTGACCCTCAAATCCCGAAGTATGTAGCAGAGCTAACAGGTACCATCGTCTTTTGGAGAACTATGCATCTATAATTTTCTTAAAATTAATTCAAAATTTCATGGGTTCATGGATCAGTTGTGGTATGTTATGTTATCTTGTGAGTTGTGAATTACCATCTCCCTGATAAGGAGGAAGGACACTCCTCTTTAGTAGGGGTTTCTGTGTTAGTTAGGTGGTTTAGTAGTGTGTTTTGATTATCTCACAGTTATATTTAACATTGTTTAGTTATCACTATTACAAAATCTTATTGATGTCTTGTAGTTTTTGATTGTTAATTGGTTTACATAATATTTGATCTTCGATTATTTTTGTAACAACATAGATCCTAGATTAAGCCCTTTCTCAATTTTGTGTCATCCTTATTTAACCGCTACTACAATTTATTAGTTATTATTGAAACATTTTATTAGACATATTATTGTGTACCTGTTACAATATGTTGGATAATTGATGATTTGATTGCAATGAGTTCATTTATTGTGTGAGTTTTCATTTGAATGGTTTATGCAGTTCTTTCTAGGAGTGTTATTTTCCTTTCCCGCAAGTGTGGTTTTAAATGATTGAGTGATGTTTATTTGGAAAAAGTGATTTTTATTCTAGAATTATCTATAAAGTGATTGAATGCTTCAGCGTTTGATAGTGATGGTTTCAATGTGCATAGAGTGAGGAATTACATTGAAGTGTTTTGATTGAATGCCAAGATCTTAGAGGGTTTTGTATTGAACATTGTTAGTTATTGATTGCTACGTACATATACTTTGCGTAATAACCTTGAAATAAAAAGACCTACCCTGGTTGAAAATTTATGTGCGTGCAATTAATTGGTTCTAATTAGGGAAAAATTAATTCGCCCAACAACAATATTGGAAAGTTTGATGCTAGAGATGATGAAGACATACTCTTAGGATATTCAACAAAGAGTAAAGGCTATAGATCCTATAATAAAATATTGTGCAAGATTTTCGATAACATTGATGTGAAAGTGGATGAAACCTTACCTCTCAAGGCGAAGAAACCTAGATATATCATCCCAATTGGTCAAATCAACAATGAGTTTGAAGAAGAACAACATGAGGAATCATAAGAGGAAGAGGAAGAAGAAGAAGCATGTTCTCATCCAAACACCCCTTCAAGGTATGTGCAAAAGAATCATCCTGATTGTCAAATTCTTGGTGACAAGGAAGTAGGAGTTAAAATTAGAAGAACTTTTATATGTACTCTTAGTCAAACACATATGTTTTCCATGATTGAACCAAAATATTTTTTCTCACGCAAGTCAAGATAAGCATTGGATAAATTCCATGAATGAGGAATTAGATCAAATTAAGAAAAATTGGACTTGGGAATTAGTTCCAACCCCAAGAAATAAAAATGTCATTGGCACAAAATGGGTCTTTAGGAATAAGTTAAATGAGGATGGACAAGTTATTAGAAATAAGGCTATATTAATGTGCAAAGGATATGGATAGGTTGAAGGAGTGGATTTTGAAGAAACTTTTTCACTTGTTGCAAGGTTGGACGCAATAAGGATGTTTTTTGCATTTTCCTATCAAAATAAATTTAAAGTTTATTAGATGGACATGAAATTACCCTTTCTAAATGGAGAACTTGAAGAGGAAGTATATATAGAGTAGCCTGAAGGGTTCTAGTTGCCAGAAATTGTAAATTAAGTGTGTAGACTTTAAAAGGATTTCTGTGGACTCAAGCAAGCTCCGAGAGAATGGTATTCTAGATTAGATAAATATATACAAAAGAAAGGCTTCAAACAAGGAATAATTGATTGTAATTTGTATATTAAATCTGAGTATGAAAATATTTTATTCATTAATATCTATGTTGATGAAATAATCTTTGGAAATGATGCAAATATGCTAAGCCAATTTTTTTTAGCTAAAATACAAGATGAGTTTGGAATGTCAACGCTAGGAGAACTATCCTTTTTTCTTGGCTTGCAAATTGCACAATCGACAAGAGGGATGTTTATCTCCCAAAGAAAATGCATCAATGAGATTTTGAAGAAGTTTGAAATGTATTAGTGTTCACCTGTTAACACTCCTAGGGTCATTGGATGTAAGCTATGAAAATATGATGAATCACCAAAGGACAATCAAACCATGTTTATATCAATGATTGGAAGTATATTGTACCTAACATCCTCAAGGAAAAACATAATGCAACCTATTGGTTTAGTAGCAAGGTATCACTCAACCCTAAAGAGAGACATTTATTAGCTTCAAAAATAATTTCAAGATATTTAAAATCCACAATGGTCTTTGGTCTTTGGTATCCCAAAGGTCATAATTTTTACTTAACTACATACACATATGTTGATTGGGCTAGAATCATAGATGTCAGGGAGAACATAGGTGGTGGTGCCTTCTTTATAAGAAGTTGCTTGGTTGCTTCAAAAAGAAGAATTAAATCTCACTATCCACAACTAAATTTGAGTACATATCAATTGCTACATGTTGCACTCAAATTTTATGGATGAAACAAACCTTAAAATATATGAAGGTAATGTACGATGAACCAATGCCTATTATTCCTAATAATACGAGTGGCATAAATATGTCCAAGAAACCTATTCTCAACTGAAAAAAGAATCATATACTTATCAAGTATTATTTTCTTGGAGAATGGGTAGTTGATCAGATTGTGAAGTTGGACTATATATCAAAAAAGTTTTTTTTTTTGATATATTCACTAAGCCTCTTGCAAGGGAGCCCTTTGAATATCTAAGGAAGAATTTGGGAGTGATGTTCTCTCATCTCTTCCATAGACTCCTTCCACATGAAAGAAGGAAGTTGTTCAATTTAGTCAAGAATAGTTGCATACCAAGAAGTCAGAAAGAAGAAACTAGTATAAGATTAGGGGGAGCTACAACCTCAATTGATGTAACATGTGTTCAGGGGGAGCAATTCACACCAAAACAATGATGAAATGGAAAGTTTGCATACTTACATGTTTTGTCTCATTTCAATTGGCATAAGTGGATGTAACAATTACTTCCAGCAATCATTAGCATCAACAACCTATCATATTAAAGAAAGAGGGGGGGGGGGGGTGTGTTAGCTCTTGGAATAGCCATTGGTGCGCATTGGTACAATTGTACAACAACATAAGTAAAGCTAGTAAATTTCTACAACAACTAAGGACTAGGTGTAACTTTTCAAGAGCAAAAAATCATAGGAAAAAAGGCATAGCTCATATATTTTGGGTCATCGTACAACTTCATCAAGTAGTATTAGCCCTTGTAACCCATTACTACATATGATCCACTAAGGCCCATTAACAAAATTTGTACACAAATCACTCATTTTTTTATTGGGGGGAATGATCAATAGAACCCTTTTCCATTGATTTTAAAGGGGGAGAGTGAGAAAGAATTAGAGAAAAAAATCATATTTCATAGCTGGGGGAGATTTAGCAACTTAACAGGGGGAGTCAAACCCAAAGCCTTCAATTACTATCAATGTATGGTGTTGCTGCTATCAATGTCAAAGGGGGAGTTTGTTGAAAGTATTGTTTTGATGTTAAGTTCAAGGGGAGATTGTTGAGTGTGTTAGGAGGTTGCTAAGTTTATGTTTTCATTAATGTCCTTGATGTCATTATTGCTCTGAAGTTTGGTTGTCTAGCTTGATTGCTGAGTATTAGTAGTGTAGCTTGAATATCCTCTCTTTGCAAGAATTTTTTCTACAAGTGTTTAGGCAAATTGAGTCTGAAAGATGTTGGGTTAGTTAGCTTGTTTCAAAAAACTTTCCAACAATATATGACACTTTTCCTAACTTCCTAGGAATAAAGTGAATTTTGAATTTGAAGGGAGGAAGTCTGGAAAAGTTCAAATATATGGGCCTTAAAAATATCTAGGTCTCAACAAATACCTGAGCCATCGCAGGTATCTAAGCATCGAAGCATCTAGGGTTGCAGCAAGGGAATTAATTAAGAAACCACCCAGATATGGATTTCCTAGCCTTAAACAACATGTGGACTCCAAATGGCAATGTGGCACCAAATGATAGTGTGAAGTGGAAGTACTGGTGTCATAAGTTGATGACATGGCATCCAAAGGTTACAACATGTGGCACCCAATTTTGGCCCCTTTGGATGACCAACTAGAAAGATAGCATATGCCACATGGTAGGCACAAGTTACCTTAGGACACGTGGTAGGCTAAAAGAGGTTGATGTGGAAAGACGATGAACCCTAGTTGGAAGGTTTATCCAGGAATTTGGATATTTGGGGGAGAACCGAGTTTTACAACTTAAAATTATGCCCAAATCTGGATTCATTTAAAGGCCATATGGTTGGAGTTTAGCCTAGAATCAAGGTTCCATTCTCTAAGATATCTAGGCATCCAGGGGTCAAGAGGTAAAAGTGTTTATGGTTGATTGAGAAAGGGCCAGATACCAGATTTCACATACCGATAGAATTAACACCCTTTGAGCCAAGCTCCTAGTTGTAACTCTCGGTCTCATGGTTCGAGGTGGTTAAAAATCAAAGGCTGAGGGCTAAAATTGGTGTTTCTGACACCACAATTAGTTAAAATATTAAATTAAAAGGAGGCTCAAATGGGGGAAAACAAGTGAGGTCAAATGGTATTTAAATATGTCAAAAAAACGACATGATATAGTGAGCATCTCCATGCATAGTGATCAAAGAAAGTGTAATCGATATGAAAAGGCACACATATTCGAAAAATAACAAGAAAATAGAGAGCCGAGTTGTAGAAAAGAATAATGCTACTACAAAAAACTAGAGTTGAGTTCTGATTGTTACAAATTTAAGACAAAGTAAGTATATATGTGTTACACAAAGGTTGAGGGGGTAGAATGATAGAGATATAAAGCTTCTATATCAAAGAAATATTGCAAATTTGATTTTTTTTTGAAATAATTGAAAATAGATCAGAGAAAAGAAGTAGTTATCAGAGGAAATATTGATGTAAGAGTGAAATTTAAGCAAAGTGCCATAGATTTGAGTCTAAATATGTATGAAAGAGGGATCTAGGTGGCTGAAGTAAGTCAATGCTTGAAGATTAGGGATTGGAGTGTCCTTTGAGTTGGTTCTTGTAAATATCAAAGGGTTGTTGACTCTAGCAAGTGGGTGATTTCAAAGAAAAATGGGGTTTTTTCCTCTTGTAGGTTGGTGCCTATAAAACCTAATGCAAATTAAAATTCGTGCTTGCATTTATATTAAAATTAAAAAACAAGATTTGTGGTTTTCTCTTGTATGGGTTTCCACATAAATATCTTATATTCAACGATCTATGTGATTTTTGCATTTCTTTGTGAAAAAATGAGTTTTATTGGATATAGATATTTTAAAACTTATATAATACCGATTCCCCCGCCCTCTTAGTATTATCATGGTTTACAACAATATTCTTTTTTCCCTTTGAAAATTCATTTCTCTTATTTTGTCATTTTAACTATTATTTGTCACCTTCCTTAGGAGACCAATTTTAGACCTCAACTTTCCCCTTTGGTTGTTGGTATAGTTGAATCTCACAACCATAAATTATAAGAACAATCAAATCATGGTAAACATACTAATTTTCTACTTTAGTTTTTAGATTTAGCTGAAGTGTATTCTAGAATTTGGAGGGAATCTCGGGGATTGGATTTCCATAGAAGATGACATGACCATGGAAAATAAACTTATTACTAAATTCCATAAAAACTTATTTCATTCTAGCTTGCATTACTAAAAAATTCCACTCAACTATTGGAACATGATTACCCTCTTTGTCTTCCTCAAATTTAGATAAAAAATTTCACACTAGAATTATAATAGTAAGTAATCTAAGTATGATTGGTATATAAACATCCTAATATCATGATAACCATGTGTTAACTAGAATTTCTTGATGCGGAAGAGAGTTCAAATCCACAAATATGCCAAATATTTGTATAGATTGACAGGTGGATCATTCATTAAATTCTCTTAGATCTCACCTTTAACATGATTTCACAGATTGAAAGGAAGGAAAACATATTATCTTTTACCTCTATATTTTTATGGTAATCTTGACCAATGTAGTAGTTGAGAATGCTACTTCAACTCCAAGAGATCTTGCCTCTGTTTCTCACACCTATGTCATGCAAACAAGATAGAGTATCAATTCTATCAACCTGCCAAATGTCTATTGGAGTAATGTGTTAGAACCAAATCAAAATATCCAAGTTAATATAAATCCAATTGAATAGATGCAATAAAAGACAAGAATTTGGTGGAAAATAATGAAAACCACATAAAAAAGAGTATATTAACTAACAATTATACCTTGGATGCAAGAAATCCCTTCCAATACCTTGGCCTCAAATACCTATTGGTTGATAGTAAGGCTTCCTATAATATGAAAGGAGTCTCTCTAAAATTTCACTAGAATTTTCTTATGATCTTTCTCGATCCCCCCTCTTTCCTTATGAATGGCCGCCTTATATAGTCTTTGTTAAGGAGATGAGAGGATGAATGTAGACAACTAGGTCCTAGAGAAGATAGTCTTTGGCACAAATTATTAGACCATGTGACGTAGGATAACATCCTCTTTGAGATTTTCTTCTTGGAATTAAGCAACGCTAGAAGGTAGGGACCTCCATCACTTTATTTGATCGTATTTGGGGTTATCGTAACATGTCCATTGCTCATTGCAAGCTAAAATTGACTGATGCATCACCTTATGCAATTTCATCTGGAGCGATGGAGCACCTAAAAACTACCTTCCCAAGGTCAAAATGCGGTATCCCGACATGATAATTTAAGTAGGTTTCCCCTCCAAACTCAAAGGTGTCAAATAGGGTTACAACACCATGCAATTGTTCAAGAATTTCTTTGGCAAAAAATTATGCATAATGGTGCTTAACTAGAGCTAATACAAAATAAGTAATCTCATTCATTATATCAACTTTAACCTCATCAACTAAAAAGTCATCATCATACTCCAAAGTTGAAGAGATCATAGAGATGGATTCTCATGGAAATTTTGAAAACACTAAATTTTGTAGTGGAAAATATTAAATTTGGTATTGGAACATCATCAAGAAAATAATAATGAATGATTTCTTGCTTGTATTAGGAAGATAAATTATTTACCGTAGCATCAAATTCTTCCTCATAAAGAAAAAATTCTCCAATAGGTTGGAGAAGCATTATCAATATTGATTTTGTAGTAATACAAATTATTTCTTGGGACTTTCTCATGGAAATTAAGGTGTGACTTAAAAGTTTTGTATAGGTTTGCACAAGCTACTGCAAAGATTCAATTGACCAAACTTTCCTTTCACCAAGCTTCTCTCAATGCCCTTTGCATATGGAGAATTTTTTGACGACTTAAACTTGATATAATATAGTTGATCATACCTACATCAAACAATAAAATATTCATTCATGGGAAAGTACACTCAGTAATGTGTGCAACATAAATGCAATTATTATAAGAAATAACTATGGATAAGGTCAAGTTAGACATTGTCCTTTTTAGATAAACCAGTAGTATTATAAAGTAGTTTCAACACTAAAAAAAATCCAAAATAGTTTTCCATATACATGTGTCAACATATGAACTTTTACTTTTTCAAGCGGTCGCCTTCATTATCCACTAAGCATATTTCCTTATGGAACATGTTTACCAACATCCATTCTCATCAAATAGCCATCGTTGGATCTTCAGAATGCGAGGGATATGATAAATTTTGATGACTTTGTTATTTGAAATGTGTTTACCATTGTCTTATCACACCAAATGTCTTGGAGCTTACACACTCCAATAAATTCATATTACATTTTCCTTTGAAAATCGACCCACACCATTGAATCTTGAATCATGTATGCATACCATTGTTCCAATATAATTATACATTGTTCCAATATAATAATACATTGGATTTTGTTGTTTCTACATCTTACAACAAATTCGTACCAATGTCCAAAAACAAAAGCCTTGATTTCATGCATTGAAACATTAGGGGACTTTTGAGGTCTAAAATGGGCATCCTAAGAAAGAAGTACAACCAATATAAACTTTATAAGAACCAATAGGATTCAAGATGATGGTGTCAAACATGGGGGATGATTCACCATTTTTGGAGTAAAAAAGTAAAAAGATTAAAAGATAATAAAATAATAAAACTATTTTTTCAACTCTTATTTTCAACTTATCTCCCTAAGGGTTTACTCAAATTTTGAGTGTGAGTACTCGTTGGATGCAAAATTTAATTCCTCATCCAAAGAGTACCCATGTTGCATACTTTCGATGGACCCTTCTACACAAAAAATGAGAAATACATGAAAAAAATGTGATTGCAATAACGTTTTTCATGTATTTCTCAGTTTTCGTGTAGTAAGGTCCATCAAAAGTATGAAACATGGGTACTCTTTGGATGAGGAATCAAATTATACATCCAACGAGTGTTTCCGCTCGAAATTTGACTAAACCCATATGGAGATAAGTTGAAAATACGAGTTGAAAAAATAGTTTTTTATTTTTTCCCTCTAAAATTTGATGATGTCATCTAATCTTATTTCATTATTTCCAATATTATTTTATAATTTCCTTAGGAGCCCAATTTCAGACCTCAAAAATCCCTTAATGAATGAACTCGTGAAATCAATATGACTTAATTGAGCACAACAATACCAAAATCATCCATTATTGTAAATCCAAACTTATTATTAGATTCCAAAAGTTAATTGTTTGTATTGAACTTATTATAAAAACAACCTAAAAATGCATTAGTAAGCATGAAATGTTAAATAAATAAATAATAGTTATTATAACTTTTTTTCATCACCATCTTCAATGATAATAGTTCCATTGTAAACCACCAAACTATTAGTGAAATAACCATATTAAAGAGTTTTAATTTTTATTGTGTAAATGTGTTGACACCTATAATTAATTATTTGTTCACTTTATTTTTGATGTTGGATATTGTACCAAATTCATTACTATGCTTTTTTTTTTTAATTTTTAATTTTTTATTTATGACATGTGAGATTTAAATCTTGATTCCTTTGAGACATGATTAAAGATATCATTCTTGTAATGTTATTTCTAACATGTTCTATGAATTTTATCAATTCACTGATATTTTATATCTTAATGTTCTTATTAGTCTCTATCTTTCAAGCTGCAAGGATTATAGTAGTCATTCTCATTAGTCAAAAAATTAGGTACAAAAAAATGATGATATATTCTTGTTTAAATTAATTAGGTACCAAAAACGATGATATATTATTGTTTTAAACAAAGTTCTATGTAAATCATACTATGAATTTCACATTTCACTCTAGGGTTAAGTTTGAGATCTTATTTGGCCTCTTCCTAAGGAGATACCCAATTCTACCTCGCATATACCTTATGTTATGAGATACATTTCATTAACATTTTTTTCCGCAAATGAACTGAAACTATTATAAGATACATTTCATTAACATTTTTTTCCACAAATGAACTGAAACTAATGCTAGCATTAGTTTACTAACATTAAATGTTTTCATGAGTATCCCTCAAACTTCATCTTTCTTTCCACCATGTCAAAATTTCCACTGCCTTGTAACTGACACCTACAACTCCATGCAAATATCGATTCCACCTTCACTACCATGGAAATAGGAAGCATGCTTTATAAAGTGACTTAACTCCCCTATCTTTGTTTGACAACCTTCCCTCTTTTCTTCCTTCTACAAGAGGTATTGTCTTGGCTCCTATCTTTGTTCTTGGTGAGGAGGAAACCCACACCAACTCCACAGACCATAACAACGTTGAACATAACTATAACAACAATGCCAGCCCAATCCAACTCCACGGCCTACTACAACTTGCAACTTTGAACATAGTTGCAACAACAATATGTTGAAGTGCATGCCAATAAGCCTGCACTGTGGACCACTATGAAAACAAATGATTATATATATGTCTCTCACTCACCTTTACATTATATTTTTGACATAGATCTTTCACAATATGTAGTCATTTAAAAGATCAATAAAAATATTGTATAAATATCGTTCTTATTTCTTTTTTAATATCTAATCTTATTTTTTTGACCTATAGTTTCTTTCATAAAGAATTTGTTTTGACCTACAGGGTAACAAGATGAAATGGTTACAGATGCCAAGGATTAAGAGCATGACCAGTCTTCTCCTATAAAAAAGAAATCAGGTAAGGTTGCAAAGAATAATTCATCCTACCTTGTGGGAAAAAAATTGATGCATGCTTCAAAGAGTGATATGTCCACCGTGGTACAAAAGAAATATCAATAACAATTCTGCAAAAATATCAATATGTAGCTATTTAAAGGATCAATAGTAGTTTTGCAGAATTTTCATTCTTATTTCTTTTGTAATATGTAAGTTTGTTTTTTGACCTACAATTTCTACAATTGCTTACATAAAGAAAATTTTTTGACCTACAGGGTAACAAGATGAAATGGTTATAGATGCCAACCATCAAGAGCATGACATATCCCCTCTTGTACAAAAGAAACTAGATAAGGCTACAAATAATAATTCATCCTGCCTTGTAGGAAAAAAAATGGTACACCCTTCAAAGAGTGATTTTTCCTCCCTGGTACAAAATAAATTGTTCAAGGATTCAAAGAGTAATAAGAATTCCCAAGGAAAAAAGGATTTAATAAAGGTTTTAAAGAATAATCCATCTTCTCTTATTTCTTTGGGAAAAGGAACAGTGAAACAAAAATATTCCTATGAACTAACGATTGCTGAAGTGATTACAAATGTGAGTCAATCCTCTAAAAGAAGGAAGTTTTAAACACAAATTTTTGAAAAGATATCAGGGAAGTTGTAGAGAGTATTCCTTCTCCAAAATGAAAGGAATTGGAAAAAGCTTTACAAAATGCAAAAGGGTCTTCCCTATTTAAATAGGTTAATACCTCAAAGAGTAATTTTCCTACTCTTGTTGTATCCAAAAATATGAAATATGCACTCTTTTGAGTAGCTTCACATTGGGCTGCTCTGGAGTAATGGATACAAATTTAGCGTCTCTTGCTTGAATAGTTGGTTGTGTGTGAGTTTAAGGGTGAGCGTGAGTGCTAAGGAAGTGTTAAGTGGGTTCACTCAACCTAGGATGGTCAGGAAGAGAACTTGAACACCAAAGGGGGAGGAGAAGAAAGGATTTGTAAAATAGTGTTGTGTCTATCAGGCAAGGGCAAAGAAGAAGACACTGGAGATACACATAATCAAGTAGATACATCCATGCAAAATATTATCCCATTATATATCTTAAACCCCCTAGTCGGGATCCACTCCAATGCATCACAATCAATGGATACCATCATCATGTCGTCAAAATAACTGGTTAAACTCGTCCTTAGGCATGGAAGTAAACAATTGACTATTTGCACTAGAATAATAAGCAATAAGAAAAAGGGAACTAAGATTTATAAACAAGATATGAGACAATATAAATAGGGTCAGATTAACTACAACGCTTGGAATTACCCCCTTCAATGATATGATTCTCAATGCCTAATGATTTGATTCTCAAGGTCAATAAAAAGATCCATTAGTGAGTCTGGCTTGCCCTCCCTCTCGAAGGCTCCTCCTCCTCATGACCTTTGTAACAACCCTGGTGAAAAAGTTCATGTAATAAAGTTAATAAATGAAAAATAAGACCATTGTTAAGGGACACTTGTTCCAAGCTGAATGTTAGGCAAATGTATCCTAGTGGGTATCACTAGATGTGTGTTTTGGCTAAGAAAATTGGCAAAGGCTAAGGCAAATGAATTAAAAGGAAAAAATGCATTTTTGGCACATTTATTAATGAAAATAAAGGAAAATAGGAGAAAAGGAAGGTAAAAGGTCACATGTTGCATGTGAGGAGGAAATTGAAGGAAAATAATGGAAAATGAAGAAATTAGAGGCCTCATGCATAAAAAGGCTTACGAGGATCAGTTCATGGCTTTTTGTCAGTTCATGTTTGGATCTCTCTCATTATTCTCCCTCTCTCTCACCTCTTGGACACTTAGAGTTTTCTTGGAGCACTCTAGTTTGGAGCAAGCAAAGGAAAGGAAAAGCAAGTAAGGGTCAAGGAAAGGAAAGCAAGATCAAGAAACTTCAGTAGGAATACTTGCATGTAACCTTTTGCATGTGTGATTTCCTAGCTGCTCTGGACATGCATGGATTTGCATGTTGGTGTATGGTTCTTTTGCTATCGGTGGTGTGGTTTTGTGAGGTTATGACAGTGGATTTCAGCCTAGCCTAGCCTTTTTCTGGATGCCATGGTGTGTTGGGATGTTGATCTTGGTTTTATAACTTTGGAATTTCTGGTTGGATTTCAGAATTCGTGGTGGAGGTGGTCTCAAGTTCATTTCGAAAGGCCTAGGAATCCCTTGACCAGATTTTGGCGGGATACATGGTAAAGACTGAGGGAGCAGTCTCTGTTTAGGGCCTAGTGATTCAGGTTTGGATTGTGGTAAATCCTGAGAGACAAGGAGATGAAAAATTCCTCAAGGATAGTGATGGATTTCGAATAGTATTCCAAGTTCTGTTTGGTTGTGATCAGAGCACTGATTTTGGTGTGATCACAGTTTCATGAGGGTGGAGGTGGTTTAACCTCTGGATTCCCTTTGTTGTTCTTGGCTTGGTTGTTCTTGGATTGGTTGTTCCATGAGATCCCACATTCATGCTTGGAATATGACATGGGGGTGGCTGGATGAAAGAGAGATTTTGTTCAACCATGTCTATGGCCGAGTGGTATGTGGAAGTCCCGAACTTGGTCAGATTTGCCTATGATTAATAAAAGCTAAGTTCTCTTAATTTTGCACTAATTTACATGTGGATTTAATGGTTGTCATATCTCTGATATTTGCATGATTTTATGCTGGTTATAGGCATGGTTAAATGACTAGTTCATGTCATGGTTATTTCATGTATTTACTTGTAATTGTTAAATGGATGGATGCAAGACCTAATTGATGATGTAGTAGTTCAATGGAAAAGGAGGTGATCCTTATAGTTATGTTTCATAAGTTGTTTAAGTCATTTATGCTCTGTATTGTATCCTAGACCTGTAGGTTGCATTGATGCTAAGTGTTTGACAGAATGTCAGACCCGCTTGGGGATGCTCAGACCTAGTCTTGAGGGTGATTTTTGATTGATCAACATTGTTATTGTGTTTTTAATGCATTATGAAAGTTACAAAAAGTTCTAGGCAAAGGCCAGGATTATGGGCTAGAAAAGTGGCTTAAATCTCGGGGTCGCTGGCACAGAATTGGCAATTCTAGTCCACAGTAGCTGGCAGGTAGGCCTAAGAGCTGTAGAATAGAAGTGGGACCTAGGGACAAGCTGTCTGAGTGGATGATTTGTTTCTAAGGGTTCTGTTGATCATGTTGGATGACAGTATTTGATGTTTCGTTGATTCCACTTCCTTAAGGTGACAGAGGAGGTCAAATATGATTGTAGTAGCATCTCTTCTCATGTTTACCCTAGTTGACATGGTTACTTTGGGTAGACTTGGGAGGAGGTGTTACATATTGGTATTAGAGCATGGTTGCACTCTCTTTGGGTCATATCTGGTGCTATAGATATGGGTGAATGTGTTGTTCATGCATGCATGTCAGTTGCGTGTGTGGTTCTTACACTTGTGTTCCATGTACATGTTGCACTGCATCATATTGATCATGGTAGTAGTAAGAGAACTTGATGTCGGTTTATGGAATGCATCGTCATGAGTATATGATTGGTCATATAATTATATGTAGTTTGATTACATCCTTGTATGTTGGGTTGCATTCTTGGTTATTTGATTGCATGCATCAGTATTGTAGGTTGATTACAAGAATTGATCGCTTATGCTCGACTACATGCGGTTATGCGTATGTGTAGTTGCTTATGCATTGCTTATGCAAGTGGATAGTTGCATGAGGCAATGTGTATACTAGAGTATGGTTATTGTCATGCATGAGGTCATAGCATGCATTGTTGATATGGTCTTGCATTGATGACTGTACCCTAGTTAGTATGATGGTTATGCATTGATGCACTTATTGATATATGTCTATATGTTATTATGGTTATGTTGTACATGGATCACATTTATTTGACGATCTTGCAAACAAGGTATCCTCCTCGAGCTATGATAAGGTACATTGATTTATGGTGATTTGGTTTAGCTGACATAGTATGCCTTACAAGAAAGATATCAGATGGCTAGCAGGTGGTAGACTACATAGAATATCCCTATGAATTAGATGGGCAGCGTGGTGTGGGGCATTCTTTTGACTTAGCAGACACCTTGAGAAGCTTGCGGGAAGAAACAAGAAGTTGCAAAGAAGACAATGACAAAATGATGCAGGCACAAGAGAAACAAGCAGAGGTGAATGAAATATTACTTCAGAGTTTGTTAGATTTGCAGTGACGGGGACCTCTTCGGATAAGACATGGACATGAGGACAAAACTATTGGGCCATATGGTAGCAGGTCTCATAGTAGATATAGGTTAGATAGATCTAATACTATAAGAGATGGCAAGATGTTGGACACTTCAGATAGGAGGGGTGACGGACACAGGTATTACTCTAGTTCTGGTTCTGATAGACATCATGATCACCATCATTATCATTCGTACATGAGGAATGATAGGGGATAATTTCTGTATGAGTTCAAGAAGGAAAGGCCACCCACCTTTGATGGAGAAATGGAAAGATGCAGAGGCTTTGTTGCTTCACATGAGGAAATTATTTAGATTGCATGATTACTTAGAAAACATGAAAGAAAGGATAGCCCTTTTCAGTCTTGAAGGTAAAGTAGATATTGGTGGGAAGACGTGAAGAATGTCAAGGACATACATGAGGATGATTTGAATTGGCATGTGTTTGAAAGTCTCTTCAAGAAGAAGTACTTGTATGAGAGGTATTATGATGACATAGCTAAGGAGTTTTATGAGTTACGAATGGGTTCTATGATAAATGAGGAGTATACTAGCAGATTTTTGGAGTTGTTGAGATATGTGCCTTACTTAGAGAGGAGAAGTCCAAGGTTAAGAGATTCATCAGTGGGTTTCCATTTGCATATAGAGACCAGATTGAGTTCGATGAGCCTAGATTGTTGGTAGAGGCCATCCGAAAGTTGAAGCGTTGTTATGAGCAGTCGAAGTGAGGAGTTGAGATGAAACATGGCTTGAAGGGAAATGACAAAGCTAAAGGAAAATGGCCACCAAAGCAAGGAAGACCTCAAGATGTAAGTGAGAAAGATAATGAAGTTCCTTACAAGAGATTCAATACCACTAGGAAGGGACATGGAGAGAAGAAGGCTAGAGGCAGTGGTAGGGAGCCATTGCAATGTTGGATATGTGGTAAGGGTCATCGTAAGAGGGATTGTCCACAGTATTAGAGTGGTGGTAGACCCCAAATCTATAGTACTCAGGAGGTGCATGTAGTTGGTGATGTTGGTCATAACATTCCTCGGATTTATGTAGCTGTGGACAGTAGGTAGGTGAATCATTAGGCATCAATCATTGAGATGGACGGTAAGATTTGTGATCAAGTTATTTCTATTTTGATTGACCCTGGATCTAACTATAGTTATATTAACTTGACCTCGTGGATAAGTGTGGTTTGAGAAAAAAAGTGCATGCATAATCTTGGTTGGTATAGTTGGCTACATGTACAAAGAAGCAAGTTAACCATTGGGTAAGAGCTTGTGCATTTGAGTTAAATGGTATGCCTACAATAACGCATTTGAATGTATTGCCATTGTGATCGTATAGTATGTTTTTTGGTATGGATTGGCTATACCTTCACAGAACCCGACAAGGCCATTGAGTGTGTGGATGATAGTGGGGAAAAGAGGACCTTGTAGGGAAAGAAGAAGCCTACATCAGTGATGATGGTTATCGCTATGCAGGCTAAATGCAGTTACAGAAAAGCTTGTGTGATATTTGCAGTACACATTTCTAGTGAAAAGGGTAAGGATTTGAGGATGCCGATGTGTTGAGTAGGTACCGAGTTTTGCAGTTGTTTCAGGATGTATTCCCCGAGGACATTATAGAGTTTCCACCTCACAGGGAGGTAGGATTTTCTATTGAGTTAGTGCCAGGAGCAGCTCCAACATCAAAAGCACCTTACAGGATGAGCACACTTGAGTTGGTAGAGTTGAAGTTGCAGTTAAAGGAAATGCTGGACAAAGGATACATTAGACCCAGTGTATCACCTTAGGGCGCACTAGTGTTGTTCGTAAAGAGGAAAGATGGTACTCTTAGATTGTGCATT
The DNA here is from genome assembly GCA_031772625.1 of Pinus tabuliformis. Lineage (NCBI taxonomy): Eukaryota > Viridiplantae > Streptophyta > Pinopsida > Pinales > Pinaceae > Pinus > Pinus tabuliformis. Next base: position 597,642,822 of record CM062820.1, read on the forward strand.
GACTACACGCAGTTGAATGAGGTAATGATTAAGAACATGTACCCTTTGCCGAGGATAGATGATTTATTTGATCAACTAAAGGGAGCAACAATGTTCTCTAAGATCGAATTGAGATCGAGATACCATCAAGTACGCATCAAGGTAGAGGATATATTCCAGACTGCATTTAGGACCAGGTATGGGCATTATGAGTTTGTTGTTGTTCCATTCGGTTTGACTAATGCTCCAACTACATTCATGTGTTTGATGAATAGTATGTTGCATCCTTATTTGGACAAGTTTGTTATTGTATTCATTGATGACATACTGGTATATTCTAAGAATGAGGAAGAACATGTCGAACATTTAGCAGCAATGTTGAGATTGCTAAGAGAGCATCAGTTGTATGCTAAGCTTAGCAGGTGTAACTTCTTTCAAACTGAGGTACACTACTTGGGACATGTTGTCTCCAAGGAATGCACAGTAGTAGTCTAGAGAAGATAAGGGCCATCATGTAGTGGGAAGCTCCTAGGAATGTAGATGAGGTAAGATCATTCATGGGATTGGCAGGTTACTACAGGAGGTTCATTAGGAAATTCTCACACATAGCATATCCTATCACATCACTGCAGTGGAAAGGTAAGAAGTTTGAATGGATGACAGAATTTGAAGATAGTTTTGAGCAACTTAAGCAGTTGTTGACACATGCACCAGTGCTAAAGATTGCAAATCCGGACAATGAGTTTGTAGTGTGTAAATATGCTTGCAAGAAGGGACTTGTTGGAGTTATCATGCAATAAGGATAGGTAGTGTGCTATGAGTCATAGAAATTGAATGAGCATGAGCATAACTATCCAATGCACAATCTTGAGCTAGAAACGATTATACATGCATTGAAGATGTGGAGACATTATCTTCTGGGCAAGATGTTTACATTGATGAGCGATCACAGTGGGTTGAGGTATTCTTTTGAATAACTGAATCTAAATGCCAGGAAAGCTAGATGGTTGGCTACCCTTATTGAGTTTGACTTCGAGATCAGATACATCAAAGGGAAGGACAACCTAGCTATAGATGCTCTTAATAGGAAGGTACATGTAAATCATATAGCAACTATAAGCTCCTATTAGATAGAGTTACAAGATAGGATCTTGTAGGCAAGACAACGGGATGAAAAATACATGGAGATCATGCACAGGTTACAATAGAGTACATGCACAGGTACATGTTTAGGTGCACTTACAAGTGTAGGTACAGGGAATCAAGATGCAGACTATCGTCTCACAACAGATGGCTTGGTGAGGTTTCGAGACAAGATTTAGGTATTGAATTGCAGTGAGATCAAGGACCTTATCTTGAGGGAGTTTCATGTGAAACCATATTCGGGTCATCCAGGATATTAGAAGACATTGATGGCGGTGAATAAGTTTTACTATTGGCCGAATCTGAATAAGGAAGTGGTTGAGTTCATGGCTAGATGTTTAGATTGTCAACAGGTAAAGGCAGAATGCAAGCATCCAGGTGGTCTACTACAACCTATTGTGATTCCAGAATGGAAATGGGAGGTCATTTCCATGGATTTCATCATAGGTCTTCCAAGGATAGTGAAGAAACATGATTCTATTATGGTCATGGTTGACAGGTTGAGCAAGGTAGCTCACTTCATTCTGGTGAAGACTACATATTCAGCCAGTGAGGTAGCATAGGTGTTCATTAGAGAGATAGTGAGACTACATGGTGTTCCAAAGAAGATTGTGTCAGATAGGGATGCAAAGTTCACTTCCAAGTTTTGGAAGGAGCTATTTGTAGGCTTGGGTACAGAGTTGGACTTTAGTACAACTTATCATCCACAGACAGATGGTCAAACAGATAGGGTCAACAAGATCTTAAAGGATGTGCTAAGGATGTACGTGATGCACCAGTAGAGGAAATGAGAGGAGTATCTTCCATTCATAGAGTTTTCATACAATAATGGTTATTAGGAGTCCTTGAGGATGAGTCCTTTCGAGGCATTTTATGGATGGAGTTGTAACACTCCCATCAGCTGGAGTGATCCAGTGAACGAGGTACTTATTGGACCAAAGATGTTGATGGACATGGAGTAGGAATTGCAGATTATAAAGAAGAATCTAAAGGCAACCGAGGATAGATAGAAGAGTTATGCAGATCAACACAGGGTGTTCAAAGAGTTTTAGGTTGGGGAGCATGTGTATTTGCACATCAAGCCCAAGAAAATCTCTTTGAGGATTGGTTCATGTGCCAAGTTGGCACCACAGTATTGCGGGCCTTTTTGAGATCTTTGAGAGGATTGGACCAGTAGCATATGGATTTGCACTACCTCCAACAATGAATGTCCATGATGTTTTCCATATTTCATTGCTTAAGAAGTATATAAAGGATGCTGATCATGTTATTGATTGGTCTGTATTGCAGGTGGAGAAAGAAAGAGAGTTCCAGTCGGAGCCTCAGTGCATATTGCAGCAGAAACATCTCATGCTCACGAACAAATCCATAGAGAAATTTAAAGTGCAGTGGAAGCAATTTGACCCTGAAGAAGCTACATGGGAGATGGTGGATTAGATGTGGGCCCTAAATCCTTCATTGTTTGCCCATTGATGCAAGTCAATTTTGTTTCGATGTTGGTAAATTTTTAGCATATGTTTTGCCGATGTTTTGATATTTGTATATGGATGTAAATACCGCCATGAGCTAAGTTATAAATATCCAATAAGCAGTATGGTTATTAACTTGTCATGTTGTCATGATGTTTTGCTTTTGAGCAGGTTCTTCATTGTAAACACTACCACGAGCTAAGTTATAAATCTACATAGGTAGTATGTTTGCTTTTTAGTGGTTTTGCTGTGGTTTAAGACTGAGGACGGTGTTCCCCAAGGGGGAGTGTTTTGTAACAACCCTGGTGAAAAGTTCATGTAATAAAAGTTAATAAAGGAAAAATAAGACCATGGTTAAGGGACACTTATTCCAAGCTGAATGTTGGGCAAATGTATCCTAGTGGGAATCAATGGATGTGTGTTTTGGCTAAGGAAATTGGCAAAGGAAGGAATTAAAAGGAAAAAATGCATTTTTGGCACATTTATTAATGAAAATAAAGGAAAATAGGAGAAAAGGAAGGTAAAAGGTCACAAGTTTCATGTGAGGAGGAAATTGAAGGAAAATAGTGGAAAATGAAGAAATTAGAGGCCTCATGCATAAAAAGGCTTTTGAGGATCAGTTCATGGCTTTTGTCAGTTCATGTTTGGAGCTCTCTAAATATTCTCTCTCTCTCTCTCACTCTCTTGGTCACTTAGAGTTTTCTTGGAGCACTATAGTTTGGAGAAAGGAAAGGAAAAGCAAGCAAGGGTCAAGGAAATGAAAGCAGGATCAAGCAACTTTAGTAGGAATACTTGCATGTAACCTTTTTCGTGTGTGATTTCCTAGCTAGTATGGATATGCATGAATTCTCATGTTGGTGTATGGTTCTCTTGCTGTCGGTGGCATGGTTTTGCCAGGTTATGACAGTGGATTTAAGCCTAGCCCCGCCTTTTTTTGGATTCCATGGTGCGTTGGGATGTTGATCTCAGTTTCAAAACTTTGGAATTGCCTGATGGATTTCAGAATCTGGAGGTGGTCTCAAGGTTCATTCCCAAAGGCCTAGGAATCCCTTGACCAGTTTTGGCGGGATACACGTTAAATCCCGAGGGAGCAGTCTCGGTTTAGGGCCTAGTGATCCAGGTTTGGATTGCAGTAAAGCTTGAGAGACAAGGAGACAAAAAATTCCTCAAGGATAGTGATGGATTTTAGATGGCATTCCAAGTTCTGTTCGGTTGTGATCGGAGCACCAATTTTGGTGTGATCACGGTTTGATGAGGGTGGATGTGGTTTAACCTCTGGATTCCCTTGGTTATTCTTGGATTGGTTGTTCATTGATATCCCACATTCATGCTTGGAATATGGCACGGGGGCGACTGGCTGAAAGAGAGATTTGATTTAGCCATGTCTATGGTCAGGTGGTATGTGGAAGTCTCGAACCTGGTTGGATTTGCCTATGATTAATAAAAGATAAGTTCTCTTACTTTTTCCTTGATTTACATGTGGATTTAATTACTGCCATATCTATGATATTTACATGGTTTTATGCTCGTTATAATCATGGTTAAATGATTGGTTCATGTCATGGTTATTTCATGTATTTACTTGTAACTGTTAAATGGATGGATGCAAGACCTAATTGATGTTGTAGTAGTTCAACGGAGAAGGAGGTGATCCTTATCGTTATGTTTCATAAGTTGTTTCAGTCATTTATGCTCTATCTTATATCCTAGACCTCTAGGTTTCATTGATGCCAAGTGTTTGACAAAATGTTAGTCCCAATTGGGGATGCTCAGGCCTAGTCCTGAGGGTGATTTTTGATTGATCAACATTGTTATTATGTTTTTAATGCATTCTGGAAGTTACAACAAGTTCTGGGCAGAGGCTAGGATTCTGGGCTAGAAAAGTTCCTTAAATCCCGAGGTTGCCGGCACAAAATTGGCAATTAGGGTCCACATTTGCTGGCAGGCAGGCCTGTGAGAGAGACTTTAGGTTGATAGCTGCTCCCTTTCCCATAGAATGAGAGCGACTATGGCCTAACAGTTGCAAAATAGCAGCGGGACCCAAGGACATGTTGTCTAAGTGGCTAATTTGTCTCCTAAGGGTTATGTTGGTGATGTTGGATCACTGTATGTGATGTTCCATCGATTCCACTTCCTTAAGGTGACATAGGAGGTCAAATATGATTACAATAGCGTCTCTCCTCATGTTTACCCCAGTTGGCAGGGTTACTTTTGGTATACCTGGGAGGGGGTGTTACAACCTTGAGCCATAAGAGCTCAACATTCCCTCCTCAAAGCAAGAGATAAATTATTCTTCTCTTTCTTTATTTCTAAAGCCTTGTTTTAGATGGTGGCATTTACTATGCTTGGTGCTCTCATTACTAAAGTTGCTGAAAGTGGGCAGGCAACATGAACTGGGCCGCTCGTCTACTAACATAACAAGTGGTCATATTTCTGTGCCTAACCTCTCCATCACCAAAGTTTCCAGAAGTGGGTGGGCTGCATGAACTGGGTAGGTCATCTTCTAACAGAGCAGGTGGTGGTATTTCCTATGCCTGACATCCCCATCACTAAAGTTGTTAAAAGTGAACAGGCTACATGAAATGGATGGCTCAGCACATAGGAAACCAGATAAAGGAGCATTATAAACACGTTTTAAACTTGCGAAGGTATGCATTGTATGATAGTGGTACACACGAGCACGTGGCTTGAATGCAAGCGTTGCATACATACCCAACAATTAACACATATCATTGTTCTGTGTTCGAACACATGGGAAACATGTAGCATTGGAACAAGTGGCTATCATGAGTGGGACGATTTATTTTGTAAATTAATTTTTTTATCACTAAGTTCAATAATGTTTATTAATTCTTAAATTACTTAAAGATTACAATTTGAAATATTTTTTTTCTTTTATAATCATTTATGGAATAGAATTTAATTACTACATCCAAGCTTTACTTAATCATAACCCAAACTCTTACTGCGTTAAGGCACCATAGTGTTGTACATAACTGTAATTGGAGTAAAACTTCATAAACATATGATACATTGTCCTGTAAAACTTAGAGTCTTACTGTGTTAAGGTATGCACCATGCCCCAATTAACATCAACTAGAGTTCTATCTTGTAAAGAGTCAATGTACTCTATGCTAAAATTGCACAACAATAAAACATAGGTGTTGCTGTAAAATTTTGTTACCAAATAAAATCTTGATTGATAATATACTTGGTTTAAGAAGTCTATTATTTGAAATGTTTGAATGGAATTAGAATCTCAGAGTTTTAAGTAACTCTTGCTAAATTATAGAAATATTCAAGTTCCTTTTATGAGAGAATGATGCAACTATAGATTTGTTAATTCCCTTATCGATAACATTGTAAGGAATATTTTAGAGGTCATATCATTACTCAATGAGAAATGAAATCTTTCCAACCAAGGTTTTCATCTCAGCAAAAGGGAGGTAACTACAATAGGTTACGACATCTTAAAATTAGGTTCAATCAATTAATTCAATTGTGTCGAAGTTTTTCATCTCAAGAAAAGGGAAGTAATTACAATAGGTTACAACTTCTTAAACTCAGGTTCGATCAATTGATTCAATTGTGCGAGTGTAAATTCCAATGCAATGTCTGTCATCTGAATAGAGTGCTACAACGTGAGAATTTATTGAAGATGAAATGGCTCAGAGACCAACACACACAGAGAATACTCTCGAAAAAATACTACAAAGTATTGGTGATCCAATAATAATCAAAACTAGAAGGTTATATCTGGAATTTAATTTGTATATCTAACACCATTACAATCCAGTCTATTTTATTAGAATCTACCTATACAAATTTTGTTTTAGAAGCATATATGACACAAATTAAATTACACTATGCTATTATATGAATTGATAAAGATATGTTTTAGTAATTATGGTATAAATTCTTAAAGACACTTGTTGTATGTAACATTTTGGTGGATGCTATTATTAGATTTTTACAATAAATTTTAGACCAATTACAATATATTTTGATTCGGTAACATTGTTGCTAATGATAATGAAGATGTCAGTTTATAACATTGTTGCTCTATAAATAACATGGCCTAATTATAGGAAAATATAAAATAATCATGTTTATTTTGGAATATATATTTAAATTAAAATTAAAAATTTTAAATTAAATTTTGTATTCTCATACAAAAGTGGTATTTTTGGAAATAACTGGTAATAAGCACTAGTGCCAAGTCTATTTCGTGTGATTGCAACTTTTCTTTTGTGGTTGTAAAAAATGTATATATATTAAATATAAGTAATATATTGTAACATTAGAATGACACATGTATGTTAAAAATGAACTATGCGAAAGAATTTCGAGTTCTTTTTTTCTATAAAATTTCAAATCACATTCAAGAACAAAAGGCTAAAGCTTATTTCCGGAAACTTGTATATTTCTCAACTCCACAAACTGAGCATTATGATTTATGGTATCTAAGAAATAAGCCATCTCTCTACTTTTCACCTTTATAATTACTCCTTTTCTTATTTTCTTCGTGCCATAATCAAAATGCAAAATGGTAATTGGGCTCTAATATTACTCAAGGGGAATCATTAGCTCAGAAGGGGGCGAGGACTTTTGGCTTTGTAGCTACCATGGATGTGGTCCATCGGTTAGGTGGGGAAGTTTTTCCCCCATAGGTTTTGTGTTCCAATCCTGGGAAGGAGTATGTTATGTCTGAGAGTTGCTCTAGGCATAATTTCTTCAGTTGAGAAAAAGCTACCCTTGTTAGTTTGTTATCCATTTACTATATTTGAACAAAATAAATGGCTTTTATCAATTAACTAATCTTCCATATCTTAATATTCTTATTATTTTGTTATCCATCTATTATATTTGAAAAAAATAAATAATCTAAGTGTGGGAATGAGGAAACTTTTTAAATAGACAATATAAGCACTAGAAATTAAGTTGAGATATAAATATGAAATGAAACAAATAATTAGTAGATATACAATAGGTAGTTAATCTAAACAACTTCCTTTCTCTAGATTTCTAGTGAGATATAGGAGGTTGTGATTTGTAAGTTCTAATATTATGTAAAACATGACTTGGTAAAAGAGTGAAAGTTACTTAGTCTATAATGGTGGTTTTTGGTACATGGTTTTGGTTTTCCATGGTTTTGTGCTCGTGGATTACATGTAATGAAGCTTTCAAAAGACTTGGAAAGACTCCATTGTAAGAAAGTCAAGGGTGGTGAGTCGTGAAAGTTCCCTTAGCTGGCTTGACCGGTTTTGGCCAAGGGACTAGTGGAATTCCGTTTGTTGGTTTTCCTTAGATTGGGATATTCTATGATAAAATTTTGTGTTTATGTTTTGTGATTTGTTGCTAGTTGGTTTAAAAAAAATTCAATAAATTTTCTCTCCAACAATTTTAATATAGTCTCAAAACTGAATAGACCTTGAAACTCTCTAAGGAAAGTGGTTTGATGTCAAGAACCATGTGTTGAGAAACTAAGTGTAATGGAATCTGTTGTAGCGGCTACAACCACCGTCCAATTTTTTTTCCTTAGCTTCATTTTGTAGCCTCCCTACCAACCGTCCTTAGCAGCATGTCTTGCAATGTCAAGTACATAGGCTTTGGCTGATTTTCAGTGGCTCATCAGCCTATGCATATTATCTTGCTTCACTCCCTTCACAGGCTAGCATTCTAGACATAGACTATTTGCTGGTTGAAAGGCTCCCCCAGAAAATTGCGCAATTATGGAAGGGAACCAACCTTCCCTCCATAAATTGCGCAAATCTGCTAGGAAACTTGCTGGGCTCTAGAATTGTGTAGAATAGTAAGGCAATCCTTCCTTAGAAAACTGCACAATCTGACATGGCATTGGGCTTCAACACCAGAAATTGCACAATTCTGGGAGACAGTCACCTATTGACCCCAAAAATTGCACAATCCCTTAGGTACAGCCAGCCCAACTCATAGAGAAACTGCGCAAATCCCTCTCCTAAGCTTGCAGGCCGTTGCATGTGCCTTTAGGTTGACTGGTTCCCTCCGGGACCCAGTAAACCTGATTTGCATGCATGGGATTCTTTTCCCGAAATAGCAAAAATAAACATGCAAAAAGTGTCCCTAGATTTTAGGGATGTATTTTTAGTAGCTAGAGGTTACATGCAAAGATCGTTTTAGAAACCTCCCTCCAAGTGTCCCTTTTTCCTAGATTTGTGGCATGTACGTCATTAGCCTCAAAGTTATTTATTTGAAACTGCAGATCTCATTCTTCACATCGATCTTGGAGCTTTGACATCCCACATCGCATCTAGGAGTCGTCGGCACGTTCAGCTCAACTTATCCCGGGTAAGTCTGCTTTACGCGTCTTTTGCAAATTTTCTGTCACTTTTTGTGTTTTGGCTTGTGTGAGTGTTGTCTTCTTGATTTCAATGAATGCTTGTTGTCACTTGCATGCATGTTAGCCCGTACAAGCACTGTTTTAGTTTTTGTTTGCATCTCACTGTTGTCACATGCATGACATTGTTTTTGCACCAACCCGTTTCACACGCATGCATGTTTTCCATTTTTTCTTACACTCAGTTTCACCAAGCATTCGAAGCTTCGTATTTTTTCAGTTTCCCGTCGGTGGGTTTGGGTAACCTTGGCCCGTGCCTTGCCTTTGCCCGGACAACATTGCGTATTTCTGAGAGGGAAGACTTTGCCTTCCTCCCAAAAAATGCACAAAACTGGCCAGACACTGTCCTCTAGGCCTGCTCCACATAAATCTAAGAGGTAGTGCTCTGCTGGCCCAGAAAATTACGCAATGCAGTCCTTGGGCTTGCATGCCTTACTGACTGAAATTGTGCATTGCGCAATCTTAGCCCCCAACAAGTTAGCCTGGATTGTGCATTGTGCAATTCTAGTAGCCAACTAGCCTCCCGACAGTCCCAACTGTCTTTTGTACAGCTCCGACAATTAGTCTCCCGGCCTCCTGGTGAAAATTGTGCAATCCTTACTATCAGTCTCCCAGGTATGTTGCATTTCAGTCCTCAATTTTTATTTGGTTTTCAACTGAAATATTTCTTGCCATGAATGTCAACATGTCTCCAGGTATTGTAGGTGTTCGTCCATCTCTCAGTAGTTCAAGTTCAATGGCCTCTAAGAGAGCAGGGTCAAAGGACACCGTCGGAAGTGCAACTAGAGATGCAGTTGAGCAAGTGTTTATGAGTTTGCCAATTTACGAAGACACCAAGCTGCTCGTAGGCAAAGACATCAAGTTGAAATGGAAGGACATAAATGATACATTCTCAGGTGCATTTGGGGAAGATATGGAAGACCACAAGGTCTATGTGAATATTCACAATTCTGGCTTGTACCGGATTGCATGCAGGTATCCCACATTTCCATGCATGGACATGATACATTGGATCATCTCGCACACTGATCTTGGGACAATGGTATTAATCGGTGTCAGCGGGACAAAGATTAATACCTTCAGGGCGAATGACTTTCAGCGGATGTAACACTTACCGCAGTCAGTGATCACAATTGAAACAACCTTTAATAGACCCAACAACACTGCAAACTCCAGAGATATCTTGAAGAGCTGGGTGAAAGAGCTAGCCAAGTTCAGGATGACACCCAACTAGGTTTATAAGACTAAGATACTGTGGAAGGCATATCAGTACTTGGTCATCTTTTCATGCCACTTGTATGACCAAGACAACACATAGACCTTCCCACAGAGTTGGGTGATCGTGTTGGACCAACTGGCTAGTGAAGGCAGACCATGCAACTGGTCTGACATGCTGGCTCACAGGCTAAAGGAATAGGTAACAAAAGCTAGACATCCACCCAAAGGTTAGAAAGCTGAGATATACATGTCCGCATACATTTTGGATGCAATCTATGCTCGTCAGTAGTTCCCAGGCTTGAGTTGGGCATGGACATCAGTGGAAACCTCTGTAGACACTTACTATAGATTGTTTTCTAAATGCAACTTCTATGGAGTCATCACACAATTGTCAAATGATTTTGTCACCCTAGTGAACAAGATGATATTTGAGCACGATCCACCTTGCATGTCGCAGGTAGAAATGGAGGCATTGATCGACATAGCGGATTGGTATGCCTCACCTCTTGGCACTTTCATATGAATGTACAATGCAGAGAAGCCTCTGCATGTTTTACCGAAGTTTTCCATGGAAAAGCTCATCATGCAAGAAGTCACATACCACATCTCGACAGGAATGTCAGCTAGACTACATCGGAACAAGAAGGAAGCCTGGCCCACTTTTCCTTTGCGGATCGGGTTGTATGAGATACAGAATCTCAAGTATGCTAATGCCGAGATGGAAGAGTTCAAAAGATTTACTTTAGGCACCAGAAGTTTCAATTTGTACAACCTGCAATGCTTTGTAAAGGACCACTTTGTGAGAGTGCAATTTCCTTGGATCCACAGGGCATGTCATTGGGCTGAGGAAGACCCATGGAGATATTGTCACAACTTCTCCAGGCTCAATGAACTAGTCGACATAGCTATGGAATGGTTAGAAAAACAACGCGAAACAACATCTCGGAGAGCACCATCATCAGAAGCAGCAGAGGGTAACACACCTGCGCGTGACAAAGGCAAGAGAAACGTTGTTGACAGCGCAGAGGCAAAACAAAGCTATAAGTTCAAATCAGACCCACATGTGGAGAAAGCAACGTTAGAGATTGAGGCAAAGAGGCAAAAACGTGATAGGAGGAATGCACAAAGGTAGAGAGAGAAATAGAGGATGCAATAAACAATACAGGAGTTGCAAGAGTTGAAGCAGCGACTCCGGGAAGAACAAGGGTTGCGTAGACAGGAGAAGGAAGCGCAGCAGGGACAGACATAGTAGGAGATGCAACATGCACAGTTTGATGAAACTGTGCCCATACAGGTTGTAGAACCATTCGAGCAACTAGCACAAAGAAGATAGGGTGAGCAGTCGCAGGAGCAGGACTTCACTCAAGAGATTGAATAGATACTTGAGCAGATGGATACGTAGATGGAGTAGCCAGAGTCAGAACAGGATATTGACCTCATTGCTTACAACTAAGAGGTGAACCCACCGGCTTCACCAGATCCAGAAGCAGAGCAAGTCCTGAGTGATTAAGGAGATACTGAGATCCTTGAAGACAATCCAGAAGCAGAGATGCACAACATATAATTCGATGAGTCACAACATAGAGTTGTTCAATCGTGCAGAGTGACTACTTTGAATGTCCACACATCTCCTGTGCAGTTTGAAGAACGAGTGATTGTATTTGACGTGCATAAGCATCTAGTAGCATTGGTTGATGCTACTAGAGCATATGTTGAAGCCACCAGCTGAGTGTTTGCTTCTTGATAGCAGAGAACCAGCGAATGGATAAGGAGTTACAAACAGAAAAGTAGGGAGGAGAATAGGTTACAACATCCACCAGAGCAGAGTTGAAGAGAGAAATACTAGATGAGGTACCATCTCTCGAGATAGTCATGAGAATGTTGTATTCCAGATTTATCATCATACATAAGTTAGTTGTCCATCTCAATGACTGGTAGCAACGCTATCCTAGGAGAACACACATCTTGTCAAATTTTCACACTGTCATCGATCGCATGCAAACATGGACAATGAGATATAAGTGAGCCCTGTTACACTTGTCCAAGTTTATGAATCCCAAGGCGATATAGTTGAAGGCACACATTCGGAGTCAGATCCGGAACTATGAGGAACTCCTACGACTCATCACCAGTTTGCAGGTTTCACATGCACGGGTGTTTAGAAGCATGGATGTTGTTGTGCGTGCGCATGCGATCCCATCCATTGGGACACTCACCGAGGAAAAGAAAAATAATCAAGTCTGACTAGAGCTGGACATGTACTTTCACGAGTTGATGTGCATAGCAATCAACACAGACTTGACGATCAGCACAGACACTATGCATCAGTATGTCGTTGGTCTGACCACACTCAAGACGATGATGCACATGTTATTAGACGAGTTGGACAGAGGAGCCAAATTAGTGTACCCGGATACAACAGAGGCAAGAGTTCGTTTCCAGGGAGATGTCACCATAGAGTACACGGACACCATCACGAACTACTAAGATTGGCATAAGTTTGCCACCGTCGACCATTGTGACGATGTCGAAGAGTTGATCTTCCCACAGTTGTCTAAGTCTTAGTGATGTATTGCATGGCTTGCTCAAGCCTATTTTGTCTCACATGGGTACATGTGCAGAGTGTATATAACAACTTGTAAAGTGAAAGTCCAAGTGTCAATTTTTGAATGTTACAGTCATATAGTAGTTGAAGAGTCATGAGGGTAGGAGCAAAGTCACAAAGGGGAATGTCAAGGGTCACCCAACCCTTTGCTATTTATAGAATGTCATAACTCATTGTACATGCTTTTGGGTAGCCAAGCTTCTAATAGGAGTTTCTTAGAGAAAGCTTAGAGCGCATTGTAACGAGCCTTGACTTCTCCACAATGCGAAACTAGTACATCTCTTTAGAGGAGCAGACAACAGTGACTGTAACATTCCGTTATCAGGACTAGTGGTTGATCATGGTTGTACCGTATGATTGCAACTTTCACTTCTTAATATAACATAGCTAACGTGTTTCATGCATATGTTGTTATTGTATTTCAGTTATCTTGGTTACTCTAATTATATATATAGTTGTTTTCTTACGCATGTATGTATAGACTCTCTTTGTATATGTATGTATGAATCTTACTGAGATGTGATGTTGGTTTAACCATCAATTTGGATTGTTGGTTCACATGCCTTCCAGTTTGTGATGCATCTTTGCTTGTGTGTTCCCTTCCAAGCCGCGTGTTTTCATAGGTTTCCAAGGGGCACACTCACCCCACCTTTCGTGTGTTAGGACCATTCATGCACCTTCCTTGGATTTTTGTGCATGTCACACCCTTGCTACCAACAAGGACAACCTACTTACCTTTGCGCACAACCACGGTCAAGGCGATACTGTACGACCCACTTCTGGGACTCCTACATCAAATGGTATGAGGTCTAGGTGGGACTTTGTACCGGGGAGATCCCTTGACATGTTGCTGGGTCCAACACCGTCAAAATTTCTGGCACTAGAAGGAGGGCCAGATGATAAGCTGTGTCCTCTCATCCTGTTTTGAATCTTCGCACATCTATCATGGATACTATTAGACTCATCCCTCCGTAATGTTTTTCACATGCCGAACCTCTCAACATCACGAGGGATTTTTTCATTCTCTTGTTCGAATTCATGTATGATGGTGAAGACGAAGCAGCCTGGCCTGAGTACTTAGAAGACTTCTATGCATTCCTTGAGGATGGAGATGAGTTCTATGTAGAAGAGGTCAACGTGCTGTTTTCACACACGCTTCACGAATCCCCAAAACGATGGTGCAACAGTCTGCCACCTGACAGCGTGCACTCACTTGACCAATTTTGCGATCTCATTGAATATACTTTCCATCATTTTGATCTAGAACCTCTTGACAAAAAACTGTTAAAACAATGAAAGACTCCTCAAGAATCGCCTATGGATTTTTGGGACCGCTTCTGTGTATTGCAATTTGAAGCTCTGAAAAGTCAAATGAAATTCTAGTATCTCATGGATAGATTTGAATATTGCCTTACCAAATCTATCAATCCCAAGATGAAGTTGAAGTTCAAACCCCGCTCAGCATACTTCGGTGATGAAGCTATGCAATCACAGACAGACACAGTCGCTGTCACAAGTGACCATCCGTTGTCCCCTCCTTAAACAATTCCACCACTGCAAAGTGATGTTGGAGAACATGAACAGATGTCTGTTCAACTTTCACATCCTCCCAAAATCCCTTCTCTAAATTTTCGCATAGATTTGGTTGCGAAGCCCATGGGTTGCCACATGCATGTCTTACCTTAACCTCCGTCTTTGTGTTTTGTTGATCCACCAAATTGCACTGTCTTGTGTTCTTCCATTATGGATTCTACACCTGTTGTGAAAGAGGATCAAGCCATCGACGGAGTTGGTGTTGCAAAACCAACATGTGGCGTCATTCATGAAGAGTATGATTGGGAGCCTGAACATCAGCCCACAACAAAGGATGATTCCCTTTTGTCCTTGCCTCCTTCATTTTTCCTTGACATCTTTAGTGATTTTGCCATCCCTGATGTCACGTGTGTATCTCTGTCTATGGATGCACCCATTGTTGATCATTCGCAGAACACACCAGATATTGGTCCATCATCTGACAATGGAGAGGACAAATCATTTTTTGAAAATCCACTTGATTTTTCATCTACCTTTTCCGGAAACGCAGAGGGTGAATTTTTCCGCTTCTCATCTACCCCTCTATTTCATTCATCAGATCATGAGGATGTCGATGAAATAATTGATTTTGTTGATCGTAGCTGTCTTGATCTATTTACCCCTATATTCAATCAAGATGATGATTCTATCACCGCTGACTTTTGAAAGTCCCTTGTTTATGATGATCTATCTGTCAACGAAGTCAAAACCCCGCAGACTGTCGAGAAACTTCAGCCTAAGCTTATGGTTATGTCAAGCCCTCGCTGTCCTGAGGCGGTTTCACTTCCAATTAGGAAATTGTTGAAACACCCAAGGATCCTCATCACTCATTTATATGCATTCAAGACCAATCTTACACACAGATTATGCTTCCTCCACTTGAACTACACGATCCCGTCGCTCATGCATTAGAGGAATCTTACACAACAAGCACATGTGCACGATGCAAGTTGTCTTTGTTTCTTTTGTTTGCTTGCATGTCAAAGTAAAGAGTATGCGTATGCTTAAAATCTGCACGCAGTGTCACACAACACCATGGTAAGTCCACAGATTGCATGTCATGCACTCGCACTCATGTTTGTTCTATGGATGCCTTTAAAATCAGAGTGTGTTTGTCTTCATTGTTATATCTTTCATGTTTGCTGGTTCGCACAACTATTCTGTTCACGAACCATACCTTCACCAACATGGGTTGACTAATGTGTTAGTGGCTGCATTGGAAGTATCACTTTACTTGAGCATACCCATGCACCGTTAGCTTAGGATTAGGAGTAGTGTTTTCTTTTTGTTTGTTTGCTTGCATGCATGTTTGCTTCTTACTTTGCATGTTTGTTTGTTTTCCTGCTTGTTTGCTTACTCACTTTGCTTACGCATTTACTTCTACTTTTGCTTTGTTATGTTGTTTGTTGCTTGTTTACGTTCGTAGGTTAGTTTTGCATGAAACTATGTGCGACTCTTGAAACAAGCAAGGTAAAGCACATGACGACTTGTGCAGTTATCAATATTTGGTTATATGTCGTCTTTTATTTGTATGTATAAATTATTGTCTTCAGTCCATAATACACCAAGGGAAAATACGTGTTGTTCGTAGTGAAGCTTCGTGAAAACACAACGCTTGCGCACTAACTAGTATCACCTACTCTAGTCAGTTCTTTTTGGGTTAATCCTTGTCAGCTCATTCAAGTAGAGTAAGGTGAGGGGAAAAACCTTAATAAGCACATCAGAGGTACATAAAAACTACTTCTCTGAAGGGACAACTTCTTCTGCTCTCAATAAGTCAGGATCCCTCTTCTGCCTCTGAAATGAATAAGTGTTATGCACAGTTATGAAAAATGAAAATGTGAAAAATTTTGAAAAAAAAATTGAAAAATGAATAAGGTGAAAGAGGAGGAAGGCTTCTTACGTAGAGAGGTGATGCAAGTAACTTCGTCGGGGTACTGACCAGGCTCGCTAGAAGCGGAGAGATGCTTGTATTCCTGCGTGACTCCACCGGGGTACTGTCTAGGCCTGTTGGTAGCGGAGCAACACCAGAGATGAAAACTTAAACTCTAACTATCATCTGGCTTGTGCACCAATATATTCCTCATCCCCAATCGAAACAATTGTGTTGGCTCCGATTGGAATGTGTGCGCAAAGACCAAGAGCTTGGTAGATGCTACATCTTACAATCAAGCAAGTGTGGAAACCAAGACGAACAAAGAACTAAACAATACTTCTAGAGGTGTTAGACTTTCTTTTCATGAACAAGTTCCATTTAGAGAGCTGGAGTTCTACCAGTGTGTCGCCAAGTGTTGTAGCGGCTACAACCACCCTCCAAATGTTTTCCTTAGCTTCATTTTGGAGCCTCCCTACCAACCATCCTTAACATCATGTCTTGCACTATCAAGTACATAGGCTTCAACTGATTTTCAGTGGCTCTCCATCATGTGCATATTGGTTTGCTTCACTCCATTCACAAGCTGGCATTTTGGGCTTAGACTATTTGTTGGCTAAAAGGAACCCCCAAAAAATTGTGCAATTCTGGAGGGGAACCAACCTTCCCTCCAGAAATTGCACAAATCTGCTAGGCTCTAGAATTGTGTAGAACAGTCAGACAATCCTCCCTCAAAAAACTGCACAATCTGACCTAGCACTGGGCTTCAGCCCAGAAATTGCACAATTCTAGGAGATAGTCACCTGCTGACCCCAAAAATTTGGCAATCCCTCAGGGACAACCAACCTAGCTCAGCCCAGAAACTGTGCAAATCCCTTTCCCAAGCTTGCAAGCTATTGCATGTGCCTTCAGGTTGACAGGTTCCCTCCGGGACCTAGCAAACATGATTTTCATGCATGGGCTGATTTTCCTGAAATAGAAAAAAGAAACATGAAAAAAGCATCCCTATATTTTAAGGATCTATTTTTAGCAGCTGGAGGTTACATTCAAAGATCATTTTAGAAACTTCCCTCCAAGTGTCGCTTTTTCCTAGATTTGTGGCATGTGCATCATGAGCATCAAACTTATTTATTCAATGATATAAAGCTCATTCTTCACATCGATCTTGGAGCTCTAACATCCCACATTGCATCTAGGATTCGTTGGCACATTCAGCTCAACTTTTCCTGGGTAAGTCTGCTTTACGCGTCTTTTGCAGATTTTCTCTTGCTTTTTGGGTTTTGGATTGTATGAGTGTTGTTTGCTTGATTTGAATGAACGCTTTCTTTTGTTTGCATGCATGTTAGCCCCTACAAGCACCGTTTTAGTTTTCATTTGCATCTCACTATTGTTGCATGCATGCCATTATTTTTGCATCGACGGTCGCTGTTGCGGCAACCCATTTCAAATGCATGCATGTTTTCCCATTTTCTGAATCTTGCATTCATTGTTTGCATGCATGATCATTCACTCTTCCTTACACTCAGTTTCACCATGCATTCGAAGCTTCATAAGACACTGTCCTCAAGGCCTTCTCTGCACAAATTTGAGAGGCAGTGCTCTATTGGCCCATAAAATTGCACAATGCAGTCCCTGAGCCTACAAGCCTTGCTGACTGAAATTGCACATTACGCAATCTTAGCCCCCAGCAGGTCAGCTTGGATTGTGCATTGCACAATTCTAGCAGACAACCAGCCTCTCGACAGTTTGGACTGTCTTTTGCGCAGTTCTGGTAGTCAGTCTCCCGGCCTCCCATTGAATATTTTTCAATCCTTACTGTCAGCCTCCCGGGTATGTTGTGTGTCATCCTCAAGTTTTCTTTGGTTTTCAACTGATAGATTTCTTGCCATGAATTTAAACATGTCTCCAAGTATTGTAGGTGTTCATCCATCTCTCAGTAGTTCAGGTTCAATGGCCTCTAAGAGAAGGGTCGAAGGACACCGTTGGAAGCACAACTTGAGATGCAGTTGAGCAAGTGTCTATGAGTTTGTCGATTTATGAAGAGACTAAGATGATCGTAGACAAAGACATCAATGATACATTCTCAGGCACATTTGGGGAAGATCTGGAAGACTACTGGGTCTATGTGAATATTCACAAGTATGGCTTGTACCGGATTGCATGCAAGTATCCCACGTTTCCATGCGCAGACATGATACATTGGATCATCTTGCACATTGATCCCAAGATGATGGTATTAAGCAGTGTCAGCGGGACAAATATTGCTACCTTTAGGGCAAAGGGATTTCAGGAGATGTACCACTTACCACACCTGGTGATCACAATGGAAACACCCTTCAGTAGACCCAACAACACTGCAAACTCCAGAGATATCTTGAAGAGCTGGGTGAAAGGGCTAGCCAAGTTTAGGATGACACCCAACCAGGTTTACAAGACAAAGATACTGCGGAAGGCATATCAGTACTTGGTCATCTTTGCATGTCGGTTGTACGGTAAATACATCACAAAGACCTTCCCGCAGAGTTGGGTGATCGTGTTGGACCAACTGGCTAGTGAAGGTAGACCATGCAATTGGTTCGACATGTTGGCTCATAGGTTGAAGGAATACGTAACAAAAGCTCGACAACTACCCAAAGGTCAACAAGTAGAGTTATACATGTCTACATACATTCTGGATGCAATATGTGCCCGTCAGCAATTCCCAGGCTTGAGTTGGGCATGGACATCAACATAAACCTCTATACACACTTACTGTAGATTGTTTTTCGAATGCAGCTTCTATGGAGTCATCAGACAGTTGTCAGACCATTTTGTCACCTCGATGTACAGTATGATATTTGAGCAGGATCCACCTTTCATGTCGCAGGAAACAATGGAGACATTGATCGACATAGCAGATTGGTATGCCTCACCTCTTGGCACCTTCATATGGATGTACAACACGAAGAAGCCTCCACATGTTTTACCGAAGTTTTCCATGGACAAGCTCATCATCTAAGAATTTTCAAACCACATCTCGACAAGACTGTTAGCTAGACTGCATCTGAAGAAGAAGGCACCCTGACCCACTCTTCCTTTGCGGATCGGGTTGTACGAGATACAAAATCTCAAGCATGCTGATGCTGAGATGGAAGAGTTCAAAAGATTTACTTTCGGCACTAGAAGTTTCAATCCATACGACCTGCATTGCTTTGTAAAGGACCACTGTGCGAGAGTGAAATTTCCTTGGATCCACGGGGCGTGTCATTGGGCTAAGGAAGACCCATGGAGATATTGTCACAGCTTCTCCAGGATCAATGAAATGGCCGGCATAGCTGTGGAATGGTTAGCGAAACAACGCGAAGCAACATATAGGAGAGCACCTTCATCAATAGCAGCAGAAGGCAACGTACCTGCGCATGACAAATGCAAGAGAAAGGTTGTTTACAATGCAGAGGGAGAAGAAAGCTACAAGTTCAAAGCAGACCCACTTGTGGAGAAAGTAGCTTTGGAGATAGAGGTGAAGAGGCAACAACGCGACAGGAGGAACTCGCAAAGGAAGAGAGAGAAACAGAGGAAGCAAGAAAGAGTAAAGGAGTTGCAAGAGTTGAAGCAACAACTACGGGAAGAACAAGAGTTGTGCAGACAAGAGAAGAAAGCACAAAAGGGACAGACACAACAGGAGGCGCAACATGCACAGATTGATGAAACTGCACCCATATGGGTTGTAGACTCATCTGAGCAGCTGGCACAAAGCAGACAGGGTGAGCAGTTGCAGGAGCATGACTTCGTTTAAGAGATTGAATAGATACTTGAGTAGATGGATACGAAGATGGAGAAACTAGAGTCAGAACAAGATATTGACCTCATGCCTTACAACCAAGAGGTCAACCCACCAGCTTCATAAGATCCAGAAGTAGAGCAAGTCCTGAATGATTAAGGAGATACTGAGATCCTTGAATACAATCCAGAAGCAGAGATGCACAACATATAATTCGATGAGTCGCAACATATAGTTTTGCAATTGCGTAGAGTGACTACTCCAAATGTCCACGCATCTCATGTGCATTTTGAAAAACGAGCAATCGTATCTGACGTGTGGAAGCATCTAGTAGGATTGGTTGATGCTACTAAAGCATATGCTGAAGCCACCAGCTCGAGTGTTTGCTTTTGATAGTAGAGAACGAGTGAATGGTTAAGGAGTTACAGACGGCCAAGTAGAGAGGAGAATAGGTTACAACATCCACCAAAGAAGGGTTGAAGAGAGCAATACTAGATGAGGTATCCTCTCACGAGATAGTCATGCAAATGTTGTATTCCAGATTTGTCATGTGCATAATTCAGTTGTCCATATCAACGGTTGGCAGTCGCGCTGTGCTAGGAGAGCAAGCATCTTGTCAGATTTGTATAGTACTATGGACCACATGCAAACATGGACAATGAGATACAAAGGAGCCCGTTACACTTGCCCAAGTTGATGAAGCCCAAGGTGGTAGAGTTGAAGGCTTGCATCCGGAGTCAGATCCAGAAATATGAGGAACTCCCGCAACTCATCACCAGTTTGCAAGCTTCACATGCACGAGGTTTTAGAAGCATGGATATTGTTGTGCGCATGCATGCGATCCCATCCATTGGGACACTCACCAAGGCAAAGATAAATAATCAAGTCTGACTAGATGTACTTTGACGAGTTGATGCGCATAGCCACCAACGCAGACTTGAAGATCATTGCAAACACTATGCATCAATATGTTGCTAGTCCAGCTGCAATCAAGATGATGATGCGCATGTTATCATACGAGTTTGATAGAGGAGCCAAATCAGTGTACCCGGATGCAACATAGGCAAGAGTTTGTTTCCAGAAACATGTCACCCACAGAGGACACAAACATCATCACAGATTACCAAGCTTGGCATCAGTTTGCCACTCGCGAGGATGTCGAAGATTTGGTCTTCCCTCATTTGTCTGAGTCTTAGTGATGTCTTTCATGGCTTGCTCAAGCCTATTTTGTTTCACATGGGTACATGTGTAGATTATATGTAACAACTTGTAAAGTGAAAGTCCAAGTGTCGATAGTTGAATGTAACAATCATAGAGTAGTTGAAGAGTCATGAGGGTAGGTGAACAATCACAAAGGGGAATGTCAAGGATCACCTTACCCTTTGCTATTTATAGAACCTCATAATTCATTGTATAGGCTTTTGGGCATCCAAGCTTCTGATAGGAGTTTCTTAAAGAAAGCTTGGAGTGTATTGTAATGAGCCTTGACTTCTCCACAGTGCGGAGCTAGTACATCTCTTTGGAGGAGCAAGCGGTGGTGGTTGTAACGTTCCGTTATTGGGAATAGTGGTTGGTCATGGTTGTATTGTATGATTGGAACTTTCACTACTTAATATAAAAGAGCCAACATGTTTCATGCATATGTTGTTCTTGTATTTTAGTTATCTTGGTTACTCAAATGATATATGTAGTTGTTTTCTTACGCATGTATGTATAGACTCTCTCGGTATATGTATGTATGAATCTTACTGAGATGTGTTGTTGGTTTAACCATCACTTTGGATTGTTGGTTCACCTTCCTTCTAGTTTTTGATGAATCTTTTCTTGTGTGTTCCCTTCCAAGCCACATTTTTTCATAGGTTTCCAACGGGCGCACTGACCCCACCTTCTGTGTGTTAAGACCATTCATGCACCTTCCTTGGCTTTCTGCACATGTCACACCCTTGCTACCAACAAGGGCATATTGCTTACCTCTACGCGCAACCGCGGTTAATGCGATACCATATGACCCACTGCTGGGACTCCTACACCAAACTGTCTGAGGTTTAGTTGGGACTTCTTACCAGGGAGATCCCCTGACATGTTGGCGGGTCCAGCACTATCAACAAAATCTAACAACTAATTTATCTTCTTGATGATTACTTGTGAATGTTAGATGTATTCTTATTACTTCTTATGTCTTCTTCATCAAGAAATTATATAAATGTTCAATCTTTCAGTAAAATATAGAGATCACAAAGAGACAAGAGATGCCAAAAATTATGTTGCTAGCTAGGGAAAAACCCACAAGGGGAAAACCCAAAAATCCCTCCCTTATAGAATAAGATCAAAATGAGAGATATCCAAGATTAGACCAAGAAAAAATTTCCACCAAGATCCCAAGTCCAACCCTCCTCAAAGTCACCTCCAAGAGTCAAAGTCAATGTTGATCAAATCTGTGCCAATTTAGGAAAATTTTTGAAATTTTTGGTTCTGCAAATGGGTGGCCGAAATTTGGCCTGCAGTAGTGTTGGCCCTCATTTTTGATCCAATTTTGCTTAATTAAATACACTTAATTTCCATGTTATCCATCCATTTACCATCATATACACCCCATTTTTACCCATTTAAGCATATTCAGGTATATAAATTAATTTTTACAATTTTTAGATGTTTTTATAAAAATTGGATTTAAGTGCATTTTTGGAAAAGAATAGAAATTCCCGTAATGGCTTCATTGATGTCATACTTGCAGGACACCTGGGCACGAGATGAGCACATTTATATAAATATTGGGAACTAATATTGAACATATTCCTATTGGTTCAGTCAAACCAAGCTTAAACATGCCCTGTCAAAGTTGGTCAAACGAGACCAATCGTTCATGAAATCCCTAGGAAATATGCCAATTTTGGGATTTCACGGGATTTTCCAAATTTTGAGTGATTGGATGGATGAGATCAACCTGGATAGATAGGATAAAGATAGACATAGCTTTTAGAGACATTTTAGATCAATTTTTTTCATATTCTCTCTATTTAAGCCAAAACATTGAAGGCATGAATATGTAGAATTTGTATAATTTCATATTGAGACTTCTGAATATTTTGAGTTAATTTGAGGAACCTGTTATATCTTATTTTTTATGTTCAATGCTATGGATGATTGACTGAGTTTGCAGTAGCTGATAATCTATTCAAGTGTGCAAGGCAAGGGTGGAGGGCCCCCACACCAAGCTAAGTACACTTCATGGTTAATTTACCTTAATTTTCATAAACTAGTTTTGCTTCAGATTTGTTTATTTAATTAGATGTATGATGATTTATTATGTTTCCTGATGAATCTTAGTTTAATTCTAATTTGTATATGAAGGGACAAACCAATGTTTAAGTTAAACTCTCCATCTGTCTGATCAATGAATAGAAACTAAAATTCATCTTTCTTGCTTTCAAGTGATTTTATGAATTTCTAGTTTTCCAAGAATGGCATTAATGATGAATGAATTTGTAATGAATAATAGCAAGGACCTTCTTAGTTAGGAGCCTCTTCAATTATTCTTTTATGCATCTTAAACTTTTTTTCATTAGTGGTTTTTTATTTCTGTTCATAAAGTAGTATTGTAGAAGAAGGTTAATCTGGTTCTCCTAAGTTAAGAGCCACTTCTCCTGCTTATTACATATTGAATTAGAAATTACTTAGTTGAATTTTATATTTGTAATATGCACTTCTAATTAGTTTATAATTGCATTTTCTTCAGTTTCCATAACTTCTAAAGTTGATTATAGTTGATATCCATATATTTTGGACATGCTTCTAAGTTCTACAAACATGGATTGATATTTAAAATACTTGTGTTAATTTACTCAATAAATTGACCCAACATTTTGGCGCCGTTGCCGGGGAAGCATTTATCAACATAGTCAATTAGAGGATAAAAACAAAATATAAAAAATAAAACACAAACAAAAACAACAAAAGAAATAGTTTTTCCTTTAGTTATGTTTGTTTATGCCTAGAGATAGAGATCAGAAAGGTAGATTCATTACGCAAAACCCCCCAAAAATTCAACCATCCATAGGGGCAGGACCATTAGAACTAACTACGTCGGTTGCTCGTAAACCAAATTTAGAGGAATTAGGAGAGAAACAAAGAACAGGACAAAGATTGATTTAGTTGAATGATAAACCTTGTTAGCCTTGGAAGTAAAAATAAAACAAACCCCAAAAGGAACAACAATTGTTGAAAAACAAAAGGAAACAAGGAAAATTGTTAAACAATTAGATTAGCCCATTCTTGAACCAATAGATCAACGTATTTTTGAAAACAAACAACAAGTTGGATCTCAAATTGCTATAGAAATAGTTGAAACTATGACAGAAGAAGGGCAATGATCCACTATCCTCACTCTAGAACAAAGACTTCAATATGAAAGACAATAGAAAGAATGGAAAAGACAAAGGCCGGAAGAAGCAAGGAGAGAAGCAGAAAGAAAAAGAGAAGAAGAGAGAAAAGCAAAGTATGATAACAAAAGACTACATGATAAAGAAAAAGAAAATAATGGTGACCAGTAAGCTACTTTTGGCTTTCCAATATTAGATATAACAACAATATTAGGAGAAGAAGTGAAAATGAAAAACATTCCACCTTCTGTGTTACCTAACTTTTATGGAATGTCAACAAAAGATCCTGACTCATTTATGTTCGAATTTGATATCTTGTGTAGAACTTATGGATACACAAATGACACACACAAGCTTCGTCTCTTTCCTACTACTTTGAAAGCGGAAACATTAAAATGGTTTATGGGTTTAGGAGAACATACAGTTACTTCCTGGAATGACATGAAGAAAATATTTCTTAAAAAGTATCAAGCCTATTGCAGGCCTAGAGGCTCGAAAGAGGATGTTTTTAGAATGACACAAAGAAGATGAAAGTTTAGAAGAGTATTTGGAAATATTTCTCTACAATCTTCAAAAATCCAAACAACATTCTTTGAACCTTGATACCATTTGTACAATCTTTTTTAAAGGTATAAGAGATGAATATCTTGACATTTTTAATGTAATGGGAAAGGGAGATATTTCAAACTTGCCATTTAATGAAATTGCAGAACTATGTCAAAAATATTCTAGAGGAAGATCAAAAACTAGAAGAAGATATATTAGTTCAAAAGCTTCAAAGTCAACAACAGGAGGAGTAACAAGAGCAGAAATAGGGAGCTTGCTGGAAAAATTTAAAAATGATATTCTAAGAACTTTAAGGACACAAGTAGATGTTTTGAAAGCTAACAAAAATAAAGAAGAACAAGATCAAATCTTAGCAATCTTTTGTCCCAAGTGTAGGAAGAAACATCCATTAAGAGAATGTCCTTTGCATATTATTCAGGTATGTGGCCCTTGCACATAAAACCATTCAATAGAAAATTGTCTAAAGTTGAAATAATTGCAAATGAATCCAATGGAAGAAGTACAAGGGGAAGATGATCTTTACTATGTGGCCAAGGATTCCTCAACAACTCCTTCAGCAATTCCCTAAACAAAACTATCAGTATCCTCCTCAAAATATATGGAACACCCCAATGTCGTGGAAGGCTTGGCCTCCATAACAATATCAAAACCAACCTGCACAAGGTTGGAGAGGATATAGTTATGGAAGTCAACCACCTCAACAATATCAACCATATCAACAATCATTTCCATACCAACAGTTCCAACAATATCCACAATCATGGCATTTCCACAAAAAAATCCTACACCATTACTAACTCAACCTCAGCAGCTTTAGCTGCCTTTCGAATCAACTCCCAACTAGACCAACTCAACTACCAACTCAACTAGTAGCAAATCCAAGTAACAAAATGGACAAACCAACATACAATATGGAAGAAGCAACATACTTTCCAACATACTCTATTCTTCCCATCAATGATGTCCATTTAAGGTTTGGGAAAGTATTACATAAAAATTCTCCTCCGATCATAGAAGAACCAACTAAACAAGGAGAAAAAGCTGAAACATCTCATTCAGAAAATCAAAATCAGAAAGGAAAAACTATAATGACTCAAACACCACCCTATCCAGAGAGGTTAGTAGAGCAAAGAATTCAAATGTCTCTTCCTGAATTTGATATTTTGGATGAATTGAAAAATGCTTATGTCAAAATTCCTTTGTTTCAAGCAATAAAATATATTCCAATTTACGTGAAAACAATAAAGGATTTATGCATTAAGAAAAATAGTAAAAAGAAAAAGGATCATATGGTAATCTAGGTCATTGGAAAACTAGCTAGCCCCATGTCTACAAAAACAACAGTTGAAAAATATATTGACCCTGGTATCCCTATGGTTAGTATTTCAATTAATAAATTTTCAATTCCAAATACTTTAATAGATTTGGGAGTAGCTATAAATGTCTTGACTACAGAGACTATGAAACATTTGAACTTAAGTATGGGGGTTTACGCAGTGCATTATATTAGATATCATTTTTGGGATTCAACTGTGTTAAGTGAGTCATTCACGTATGACCATTTCCATGAGACGTAGTCGTAACTGACTAATTTCTCATGATTTTTGAATAGTTCATTTGAACTTAAATAACATTAGATATACTACTACAATTCTAGAGCTTGCAGATAGATCTAAAGTTGTAGCTGAAGGAATATTAGAGGATATCATTGTCTCTTTGGATTCATGGGAGTATCCTATAGACTTCCTCATTTTGCAACCAAAAACAAATTTAGGAGGTCAACCTCTAATTTTAGGAAGACCATGGTTAGCCACTGCAGATGCCTTCATTGGATGCAGATCAGGAAGTATGATTATTGCACATGGGGATGAAAGGAAACACATCACACTTTATTCTCTAGCACAAGCACCTTCTTTATTATCATGGCTTGAAGGACAAGAACAACAGGAAAGTAAATTTGTTCTTAGTATTAATCAAGTATTTGACCTTAGAGAAGAAGAAGAGAATGAGGGACTATTAGACATTTTCATCTCAGAACCAAATATTTCAGAGCAACTTAGAGTAACTCAGTATGAAGCTGCAAGTAATCTTTTGAATCATTGTTTTCAGGAAAATTTCACAATTCAATCATTGCAAGATTCATTCACAAATATTTTTCCTATTAATTCAATTACCAATTCAAAAAGTAAAATCATTGAGATTTATTCTGGAAAGAATTTGAATATTGGTAATAACTCACAACCATCACAAGAACAAGAGGTAATAACATTGTTATAGAAATACTCAAAATCTTTTGCCTCGAATTACACAGACATGCAGGGGATTCATCCAAAAACATGTATCCACCACATCTACACTGATGATCATATCAAACCAGTAAGGCAGCCTCAAAGAAGAATGAATCCCATGATGAAAGAAATAGTGAAAGAAGAATTGCAGAAATTGTTACAAGTTGGATTCATCTATCCTATTTTTGATAGTCAATGGTTTTCTCCTTTAGTGGTAGTGCCAAAGAAAAATGGGAAGTGGAGAATATGTGTAGACTACAGGGAATTGAACAAAGCCACATTAAAATATCATTTCCCACTACCATTTATTGACCAAGTACTAGATTCATTAGCTAGGAAGAAGTTATTTTCTTTTCTAGATGGATTTAGTGGGTATAATCAGATCAAAATAGCATTGGAAGACCAAGACAAAACAACATTTACTTTCCCATGGGGAACATATGCATATAATGTTCTACCTTTTGGGTTATGTAATGCACCTACTACTTTTCAAAGAGCAGTCCTTGCAATCTTTGCTGATTTAATCCATGAATGTGTAGAAGTTTATATGGATGATTTCACTGTATATGGAAACACATTTGATGATTGTTTGAAAAATCTTGAGAAAGTTTTGAAAAGATGCATAGAGACAAATCTATCCCTGAGCAATGAAAAATTCTTCATGATGTTTACCAAAGGGATAATGTTGGGACACCATATTTCTTCATCAAGAATTAAGGTGGATCCAACAAAAATACAAGTCATTGTGAATTTAATGCCACCTACAACTCAAAAAGAAGTAATAAGTTTCTTGGGTTATGCAGGCTACTATAGGAGATTTATTGAAAATTTCAGTAAAATAGCTTTGCCTCTATTCAAGTTACTTGCAAAAGATGTTGAATTCCAATGGACAAATAATTGTCAAAATGCATTTTAATTATTAAAAGAAAAATTGTTAGTTGTCCCCATTCTTCGAGGACCAAATTGGTCTTTTTCATTTCAAATCTCCACTGATGCATCTGACACAACTATAGGTGCATCACTTGGACAGAAAGAAAACCAGTTTAATTATGCCATATATTTCATAAGTAAAAACTTAACACTGACAAAATTGAACTACACGGTTACAGAAAAAGAAATGCTAGCTGTAGTACATGTAGTTAATAAATTCAGGCATTACATAACAAGCTATCAAGTATTCATTCACACAGACCATTCAACCATTAGATACTTAATGAATAAAGCAATTACAAATGGAAGAATTACTAGATGGCTATTGTTAATGAAGGAATTTAACATTACAATTCAAGATTGACCAGGTAAAGATAATCAAGTAGTTGACTTTCTTTCAAGGTTTCATTCACTTGGTGATCTGAATCCTGTTTCAGATAATTTTCCAGATAAACATCTATTTGCAATAACTGTTAAAACATCATGGTTTGCAGATATAGCAAACTATTTATATTCTGGAAAATTACCATCCCACTTCACAAATAAACAAAAAAGAAAAATAATTAGAGAAAGTGCTAGATATAGCTAGGTCAATGGTGATCTCTTTTATACTAGTTCTGATATGATAATAATAAAATGCATTATAGAAGATGAAATCTTAGATATTTTGGAAGCATGTCATGGCGAGCCATGTGGTGATCATTTTGCAGACAAGCAAACAACCTACAAGGTGTTGAAACTTGGCTACTACTAGCCAGCAATCTTCAAGGATTCCAAAGCTTATGTCAAAAGATGTGACAACTGCCAAAGAATAGGAAGGCCAATAATATAAGATGAAATGCCATTAAAGCCACAAGTACTCATAGATCCATTTGATCAATGGGCTCTATATTTTGTGGGACCTATAAACCCACCTTCAAACGGAAAGAAGTACATTTTAGTATGTACTGACTATGTTACCAAGTGGGTTGAGGCAAAGGCAGTAGCAAGAGCAACAGAAGACACAGTAGTCACATTCCTCTTTGAGGAAATCTTTGTCAGATTTGGAGCACCAAGACAGGTTGTAACTGACCAAGGCACCTAGTTCACCTCCAAACTTGTTTGAGATCTTACTAAAAGTACAAGATCAAACATAGAAAATCAACTCAGTACCGTCCTCAAGCAAACAGACAAGTGGAGTCAACAAACAAAGTCCTAGAGAATATCATGACAAAAACTGTACAAATGAATAGGAAGGACTGGTCAGAGAAATTGAGAGATTCACTATGGGCATACAGGATAACATGGAAGAACACAACTGGTTTAGTCCATATTAGTTGGTGTATGGAAAAGAAGTCCCATTACCCATAGAATTTCAAATACATACATTCAAACTAGCAGCAAAGTTGGGAATGGAATTATCTGAAGCACAACAACAACGAGTCATGGAATTAAATCAACTGGATGAAATAAGACAGCAAGCAGTAGAGCACACATCTCTTGTGCATCAGCAAAGAATAAAATGGCATGATCAATTTATCAAAAATAAAACATTCAATA
Organism: Pinus tabuliformis; assembly: GCA_031772625.1. Lineage (NCBI taxonomy): Eukaryota > Viridiplantae > Streptophyta > Pinopsida > Pinales > Pinaceae > Pinus > Pinus tabuliformis. Next base: position 597,672,520 of record CM062820.1, read on the forward strand.
AAGGAGATTGGACATTATTGTTTGACTCCAAGTTTAAGGATTTCAAAGAAAAGTTTACAACTCAATGGCTGGGGCCATATGAGATAGAAGAGATCTTTGATAATGGAGCTGTCAAAATAAAAACAATTGTTGAAGCATCTATTTCATTTGTAGTTAATGAACATAGGATTAAAGTCTAAAATAAGCCTATAAATAAAGATGATTTTATGAAAATAATTTCAACAGACACTGATCAGGAAATAATGGAACAACATAGCAATATGCCTTCCATAATTCCAGAAGAATAAAAAAAAAAATTGCTTGTGAAAATCTAGGAAACTGGCACAAAGCAAACTCGAATTCATATAGGAAAACCAACTAGTTTTCCCTGTATGAATTCTTTACTTTGTTTTACTCTTACTTCTGTTTGATTTTGCAGAAACAATCCTCCAAGAAATACAAGACTTGAGGACAAGTCTTAACATAAGCAAGGGGGAAGTTGTAATAAAACTATGCAAATAGTTTGAGCAACTGAATTGCAGAAGGAACTTGAATTACATGTTAGAAGGGACTTGATACATCATTGAAAATATTGTGTAGAAGGGACCTGAAATATCATTATGCAGAAGGAACATGTATTATATGACAGATGCAACATACAAAAATTGTTGAAAAGTACATGTCAGAAGGGACCTAAAACATCAATTACAAACTGTAGAAGGGACCTGAACAACATCAACATTCAAGATCCTGAATCAATGTCAGATGTGAAAATGTGAATCAAAAATAAGTCTCTACATTACAATATATCCTGGAAGAGCCATCAAAGACATTGTCAACTATCATTTGACCAGAAGACATCATTAACATCAAATATTTTATGGGAGTACAAGTACAGTAAGTAAAAAATTTTGCTCTTAAAATTTGGACTTTTTAATTTTTTCTAGAAGTTGTTAAGACTAATTTAGTGCTTGATATGCATTCTATTCCTACCTTCATTATTATCACCACTACTATCATCACCTATTCATTACCCTTTCCTACATTTAACCATCATTCCATATTAAAAAAAAAAACCATCACATTAATCCTACATTCCCTATACCATCATTCCATAAAAAAAAAAAAAAAAAACAAACAAAAAAAAAAAAAAACAAAAACAAAAACAAAAAAAAAAAAACTTATTTTCTTAAAGCATATGGATCAAAAAGTGAAGGCTCAATATTCGAACCCTTGATTGACCTACAAAAAAATAAAAAATAAAATAACAAAGGTTAGTGTCATAGAAATTTAATTTTAAACATGACCATTCTAGGGTCATTTTAAATTTAAATTAAAACAATGAAAAATGCAAAATGTAATATACCTATGTTATGATTAAGGACCAAGCGCATAATGTAAAATGATGCAATGAAATGCAAAGTCGAAATGATGCAATGAAATGCAAGGTCGAAATGATGCAGCGAAATGCAAAGGAACGAAGTTATGCAGTGGTATTATGATGCATTTCAATAGGCATACAAATGAATGATTGATTAATGATGCAAAAAAATGGTTGATTACATGGTTTAAAAATACAAAGGAATGGGAATACAAAGACATGAGTAGAGCAGAGAATATGATTTACGGTGATAAGACAAGCATAAACACCACGGAGGAAAGGACGAAGGGGAAACGTTGTCAACAGGACACATGACAGCCAAAGGTATGAATTCAGACTATGTGTTGGAAGGTAGAAACTGTCAAAAGCTTCAACCAAACACACAAACGCTTCAAACACTACAAACTATGGAATTTCCTCACTATGTAAACTACTACTCTGTAATTAAACGTTTTTTCCCCACCATCATAGCTAAATTCCACTTAGGTAGAGGTGCAGAACGTTGTGCATTTATGCGCACGCATACAACACTTTTGTGGAAGGAGAAATAAGAAGAAAAATGAAAACAAGGAAGAAGAGAGGGTTGCGTAAAGCAAGAACCCTGAAGAGAGGAAGAAACACAGAATATATAGGCAATTGTGGAAGAAAGAAGGCATCGGTTTTCAAGAGGATAAGATGCCATGATTTTCTCAACATTTAAGTCGATTGAGCGCTCCACCAGACTCCAGAAATCCCGTAAAAAAAGGTAAGAGATCACCTCCAGATTGCAATAAGCTATTAACAAATTTCAAGGAACAAAACTTGTGCTAATTATTGCATTGTATCATGCCAAAAACGAGTTAAAACTCCAGTTTAGAAACCTGAGCGATTGCCACCATTAAACATGTATTTTCCATTGATTTAACGAACAAATCCCGGGAAATATCGAAGAAGATTTTTGATTGAATTAGTGCTTTTTAACACAAGAACTCAAGTTATCTCAAGAATATCATAAAATCACTTCCAGATCAGGTAATCTCACAATCTCTTCATTTGTGGTTCTATGCAAAAAAACAGAGTTTTCGATTTTGGTTTTGATACATACACAGAACAAAATTTTCCTATTTTTTCACATAGTGGGCATAATTCATTTCATCCAAATATGGTATGTATGGGAAAATTCGCTTCATTCATATGCACAGTGAAAATTTTCAAAAAAAAGCAGGGATTTTTGATGAATTTTGGCAAAAACAGAGATAGAATTGTGAGATAAGCAGTAATAAAAACATGGTCAAAATGTTTTTATGATCTTTGCATACAGAGAGCAATGTTTTTTTTTTTTTTTTTATGGGTTTTGAAGAATAGTGAACCGTTCTTTTGCAGCAGAACAGAGGTTGAACAAGGTTGATTTTATTTTATTTATTTTTCCTTTTTTTGTTTTTTTTTGTTTTTTTTTTTTGAAAAGCATCAGAGAGCAGATCATATGGCTACCAGGGTATAACCAAAAGAATTCCAGATTGAGCATTGGGAAAAAGAGACAATAGAAAAAATTTATTAGGCCGATCTTATATGCTTCCTCCAAAATTTTAATGGGCATAATGAAAGCATCACCATGGAGTTTATAAACCATTATGCACAAGACCAAACCATGGTGGGAAGCCTAGTTTTTCCATTGAGTCCAGAATTTATTTCTCATGCCTTAAATCTACCACTGACAAGGGAACAATATCATAAGGGCTTACACTTTAAAGAAAAGTGATGGACTTTCTTTTTAGACAAAAATAGGAAGGGATAATTTGATAGAACCAAGGGCATACCTAGGGAATGGTTTAATGAGCCATGGGCAGAATTGGTTTTAATTATTCAGAAGTTTTTCACATGTGACACAGGCACAATGTGGTGCATCTTTATCATGTAAAATTGCTCCAACATATCAAAGGAGAAGTGAAAATCAATTTTCCATATTTCTTCTCTAAGAATCTGATTAAAATGATAGAGAATGTGAAAAATGAAACTAGACCCAAGGAAGCACAAATCTATCACCAAGGACTCATCAAAATTCTTGTAGAATATCAAATGAAAACCAAGGGTGTAGTATGGAAAGAGTTTTTAGTTGAACATCATTTTAAATAACAGGCCATAGAGGAAAAGTATAAACCAGTTCATGAAACAAGAAGCATAATGAACTCACCTCTATATCCAAGGAAAAGGTCCAAAAAGAAACAAAATACTATCATGGTTGAGAGAGAAGCATCTTTCATGTCCACTCCGAGGAGGCATAGGAGAAAAAGTCCAACAAAGACAAGTAGGAAAGATAAAGACCTTGAGGTACAGATTGTTGAAACACCTTCCACAGAAAAACAAGTTGATGAAATCATTGAGAGATTGAAAAAAGAAACCTATGAAAAGACATTGGAGAAAGATTAATACTTTGATAATGTTGAAGTCACTTCATTTGCCAAAGACACACAAGAATTGGAGAAAGAGTTGCACATTAACAAAATAAAAGAGCTAACAAATCAATTGGGGGTAAGCAGAATTCTAGAGAGGCATTTGAAGAAAGAAAATAGGACATACAAGAAAAACAATGCAAAATTGATAAAGGAAAATGAAAAGCTAAATGAGGAAGTTGGAAAATTAAAAACAAAGAATGATCTTATTTGCATGCAAGCTTTCACGTGGCTCAAAGACAAAAACTTATGGAAGAACAAGTATGAAAAACAAAAATTCAATGCTACAATCTACAAGGAAGAGCAGTACAAGGGAATTGACTGTCTACTACAAGCAGCACAGCAAGAGGCATCTGGATCAGGTACAGGGTTTATATCAAATCTCAGAAGGTCCAAGAGAAAGAAGCAAGCATGAGGACATGCTTGTACATCAAGGGGGAGATGTTGGCCCTCGTTTTATGCAATTTTGCTTAATTAAATACACTTAATTTCCATGTTATCCATCCATTTACCATCATATACACCCCATATTGACCAATTTATGCATATTAAGGTATATAAATTAAGTTTTCCAATTTTTAGATGTTTTTATAAAATTTGATTTGAAGTGCATTTTTGGACAGGACCAAAAATTCTCGTAATGACTTCATTGATGTCATACTTGCAGGATACCTTGAAACGAGCTGAGCACATTTCTAGAAATCTTTGGAACTAAGATTGAACGTATTCCTATTGGTTTGGTCAAACCGAGCTTAAACAGACCTGGTCAAAGTTTGTCAAACAAGACAAGTCATTCAGGAAATCCCTAGGAAATAGGCCAATTTTGGGATTTCATGGGATTTTTTAGATTTTGAGTGATTGGATGAATGAGCTTGACCTGGATAGATAGGATAAGGATAGACATAGTTGTTAGAGACATTTTAGATTAGTTTGTTTCATATTCTCTCTATTTAAGCCAAAACATTGAAGGCATGAATATGTAGAATTTGTATAATTTCATATTGATACTTCTGAATATTTTGAGTTAATTTGAAGAACCCGTTCTATCTTATTTTTGTTGTTCAATGCTATGGATGATTGATTGAGTTTTCAATAGTTGATAATCGCTTCAAGTGTGCAAGGCAAGGGTGGAGGGCCCCCACACCAAGCTAAGTACACTTCATGGTTAATTTACCTTAATTTTCATAAACTAGTTTTGCTTCAGATTTGTTTATTTAATTAGATGTATGATGATTTATTATGTTCGTTTATGAATCTTAGTTTACTTCTAATCTGTATATGAAGGGACAAACCAGTGTTTAAGTTAAACTCTCCTTCTCTCTAATCAATAAATAGAAACTAAAATTCATTTTTCTTGCTTTCAAGTGATTTTCTGAATTTCCAGTTTTCCAACAATGGCATTAATGATGAATGAATTTGTAATGAAGAACAACAAGGACCTCCTTAGTTAGGAGCCTCTTCAATTATTATTTTATGCATCTTAAGCTATTGTTCATTAGTGGTTTTTTATTTCTGTTAATAAAGTAGTATTGTAGAAGAAGGTCAATCTCATTCTCCTAAGTTAGGAGCCACTTCTCCTGCTTATTACTGTAGAAATTTCCCACTGTAGATCAATAGATTATGCAATATACTAAAGCAAAATACAATATCTACTTCTACAACAAACTTGCAGAAGCTTAATCGAATATGAGCAAGATCAAATAGAACACATATAATAGATGAAGAGAAATCAATCACACATGAACACAGAAGAATACTATGGGGAAAGCCTCAGCTAAAAGCCCCGATCTTTGTATTATCATACAAGGGGAAATATGTCTGGATTACACAAAGCCTTAGCTCAGAAGTTATCCAGCTCTCACTACAATCCCTCTGCTACGCATAGGCAGTCAAAGGCTTCTCACAAACCTTCTCCTCTGCCCTCCAAGCCTCCTATTTCCTTGCGCAGTTTTTCCTGGGGTCCAGTGCTTCAACTTGTGTGAATTCCCACCTTACACTTCTCACTTGGCTAAGTAGTAATTGCGCAATCCTGAAGGAGATAATTCCATCGGCATGGATGAGTTTCCTATATAGGAAAATTCCTCCAACTGATAGTACACTGTCCCTTCCTATGATCTCAACTGGGTCTCTGACTGAACTGACATGCATGAGTTATTTATGAGAGAATATTCAGTTATCTGAAGTGCAGTTACATGCATACATGCATTAACTAACTGAACTCACAATTATTTCAACAAACTATTTGAACTAATCTATCTGGACTTAACTCAGTTAACTGAGCTAACTAATTACAACTCATCCTTATCTCTTTAACTAAGGGATAAATTCCTCAATCAATGGGATAATTGTTGCATGTCCTCACATAGACTCCATGTTTGATTTTCTCCAACTAATTAAATCAAGATGAATTAATTAATTATTTTACAAATAGCTGCTAAGATCAAATTCGAATTTTACTTCTCAATTTTAGTTCAGGGACTAACTAAAATTGGAATCTATCCCGAAATGATATTTTTAGCACTTCCATTTTTCATTCCTTGTTTCTATGTCCAACACTGGTACCTGAAATGCTATTTATAGCAATGCTATTTTTAGCATTTCTTGTTGCCATTTTCAACACTCCCTCTCAACAAGAAAGGCATTCAACTCGAACCCGATCCTGAACTTTTGGAATGTTCTGCATGCAACACTTCTCCCAAGTGTTGTTTCTCCAGCGACTCTAGAAACAAAAAATATCCCAACTGACCTCCCTGTTGGGATAGAAACACCCTCTAATCCTGAAGCTCCCTCTCCCACTGATAAGAGCTCCCTTTGTAACCTCTGAGCTGCTGTAACACTCCATGCATCTCGCACCATTACACACCTCTTTGTGCCATCCTGCATTGATGCAACACTCCTGTGCCTCTCGTATTGTTGCAGCCTGCTAGCTCTGCACTGTCTTGGGATTCTTGCACTGTAGCTCTCTTTTCCGCTCCACTCGCATCTGCCTCTACCCACCCAACCAGTCCTGCTACTCCTCACCAGGGCTCCTGTAGCAAGGTCTAATCAAAGAGGCTGGGTACCTCAATGATCCTGCCCCTATTCCAGCCTTCTTTGGACTGTCACTCCACATCGCCCCACCTCCTACCTGGAGGTATGGATGCATGTGATCCCTCTACCCACTTGGCTTGAAATTCCCCCTACTGGAGGTCTCTTCATGATTGGATGCCTCCATTCTATCTCCTCTCGGCTTCCCTAGTTGTGGCTGCTCCACAACCTCCTAAAGTTACTTCACCAATCGTGGCTCCTACACAACTGTCTGAGACTTCACCTGGCGCTGCATGTTGAGAGGTAGTGTACTCTCCCTCTCAACCACCAAGTCTCCATTAGTTTCCTTGCTCCTCAAGGCATTGCATACATCTTGAACCTTAAGAGCATACAGGTTCTTGACTTATGAACCGATCTGCTTCACCTGTCTCATGGTGATGTGTCGAAGGAAAACCTTTCCCTTACTGAAGACTACATCATAGCCTTTGTCTTCCAGCATTGCGATCGACACCAAATTTTTCCTCAGTCCTAGTACATACTTGACATCGGTCAAGGTAATGCGAGTTCCATGCTCCCTCTGAAAAACAATCGTGCCTACACTTGAGACACTATACTTTTCATCATTACCCATCGCTATGAGTGTTTGGAGATCTTTCTCCTCCAAGGTACTAAACAAACTCTTGTCTCCAGTCATGTGAAAAGAAGCTCCACTGTCAAGAAACCAACCACATCCCACCATGGATGAAACCATGCATGCGAAGAGGGTGAAATCCAACTCTAACTGTGAGGCAAATTCCTCACCTTTAGATCCTTCCTTGGATCCCATCTTGGATTTCTTCAATGGACAATTTGTAGCAAAATGGCCCACCTCATGACAATGAAAGCATCACACTTTCGATTTTTCAAACTTCTTCCCACCATGGGAAGAACTGGATTTGGGATGGGATGCCTTCCCTTTCCCTTTCCTCACCTTACTCGCTAAGGCTAGATTTTCCTCATCATCTTACTTTGATGAGGATCCATCTCTGGTGCTCCTTCTTATCTCCTCCTGCATTAGATCTAACCAAAGTTTTTCCCAATCTGGCAGTTTTTCTCTTCCAGTAACCGAGTCTTGGTATCTATGCCAGCTCTTAGGAAGACTGAGGAGTGCAAGACTCACTATGTCATCATCGGCTGTCATGATCCCTACCCTTCCAAACTCATGCCTGCAGGTGGTGAACTTGTTCAGATATGTAGAGATCGTGTCGCCCTTTTCACACTTGATTTTCTGAAGCTTGTCTTTCAGTGCCAGCTTCCTCTGATCGTTGTTGTTCTGATATAGATCTTTCAATGTTTTCCACATCGAAAATGGTGTCTCCTTCCCATGGAGGCTTGAGACAATGTGGTCTCGAACTCCCTCTAGGAGGATTCTCCTTGCTATAGCCACACATTTCTTCCATTCCACTAATTTTGTAGCATTAGCCACTGTGGGCTTGGGGACTTCTTGATCAATGAATTCCTTTAGACCGTTATCCTCTAATATTGCTTCCATGCAATCCTTCCAGGCTATATAATTCGAGCTGCCATCAAGGGCATACTCGAGTCTTAAACCGTTGAACGCCATTGGTGAAATTGAGATGTGATAAGAACTCGATTTCTATATTCAGGAACCTCAAACTTCAAACTTCTCCCTTCTTGTATACTGTTCTTCACTTTGATCACCTTTGCTCCGATACCATGTAGAAATTTCCCACTGTAGATCAACAGATTATGCAATATACTAAAGCAAAATACAAGATCTAATTCTACAACAAACTTGCGGAAGCTTAATCGAATATGAGCAAGATCAAATAGAACACATATAACAGATGAAGAGAAATCAATCACACATGAACACAGAAGAATACTTTGGGGAAAGCCTCAGCTAAAAATCCCGATCTCTGTATTATCATACAAGTGGAAATATGTCTGTATTACAAAAAGCCTTAGCTCGGAAGCTATCCAGCTCTCAGTACAATCCCTCTGCTGCTCATAGATAGTCAAAGGCTTCTCATAAACCTTCTCCTCTGCCCTCCAAGCCTCCTATTTCCTTGCGTAGTTTTTCCCGGGGTCCAATGTTTCCACTTGTGTGAATTCCCACCTCACACTACTCACTTGGCTTAGTAGTAATTGCGCAATCCTGAAGGAGATAATTCCTTCTGCATGGATGAGTTTCCCATATAGGAAAATTCCTCCAACTAATAGTACACTGTCCCTTCCTCTGATCTCAACTGGGTATCTGATTGAACTGACATGCATGAGTTATTTATGAGAGAATATTCAGTTATTTGAAGTGCAGCAGTTACATGCATGCATGCATTAACTAACTGAACTCACAATTAGTTCAACAAACTATTTGAACTAATCTAACTGGACTTAACTCAGTTAACTGAGCTAACTAATTACAACTCATCCTTATCTCTTTAACTAAGGGATAAATTCCTCAATCAATGGGATAATTGTTGCATGTTCTCACATAGACTTCATGTTTGATTTTCTCCAACTAATTAATTCAATATGAATTAATTAATTATTTTACAAACAGCTGCTAAGATCAAATTCGAATTTTACTTCTCAATTTTAGTTGAGGGACTAACTAAAATTGGAATCTATCCCAAAATCCTATTTATAACAATGTTATTTTTAGCACTTCCATTTTTCATTCCTTGTTGCTATGTCCAACACTCGTACCTAAAATGCTATTTATAGCAATGCTATTTTTAGCATTTCTTATTGCCATTTTCAACAATTACATATTGAATTAGAAATTACTTAGCTGAATTTTATATTTGTAATATGCACTCTTAATTAGTTTATAATTGCATTTCCTTCAGTTTCCATAACTTATCTTCTAAAGCTGATTATAGTTGATATCCATATACTTTGGACATGCTTCTAAGTTCTAGCCTGGATTGATATTTAAACCACTTGTGTTAATTTACTCAATAAATTGACCCAACAAGTAGCTCAAAAATTTCAGCCTCTTTCACATGTGCGAGTTGAAGTAGGTCTAAAATTTGGTCAACAATGAATATTCTTCTAGACTTTGACTTCCTGTTATCTTTCCCTTGAATTTGACCTTATTCTCTTTGTTTCTTGGTTTATAAAATGTTTCTTGTTATGATGAATGAATGCCCTCCAATTAGGTCAAGCTGTCTCTTATATATAGCTACCGAGGAGGGTTGAATGGGTGTCACTCTGGAGGGTCAAGATGAATTTTCCAAGGAGGGTCGACTTGGTCATGTTATGGACTAATGACTCAACGTAAAATTTGAATTCCTTTTTCTTACAAATGTCCAAATGGGACATGATTCAAATACATTTTATTTTGACTCATAATAAATTATTTATGACTCTTTTTGAATCTCTAAACATGAGAACATGCTTTGACAAAAATATAATAAATACATCAACGATAAATTTACATTATGAAGACTAGACCTAGTTACAACTTCAACACCATGGTTGTGAGCTAGAAAAATATATGAAACAAGGTTGTAGCAATCACAAAGAATGGTATGTGATAAAGGTTGGGGGTAGAGCTTGATTCAAAAAGGAAAGTTGATGGCATTGTTATTTTTCAAAAAAGATTGCCCATGCAAGAAGTGAATGTTTTTGCAATCCCATGAGATCAGGGAGGAGAAGTGTGCCACCATATCACAACAAAGATCATAATATAACCAAATTGAAAGGGATTTCGACTCAGATTTTTAAAAATAAATTTTTGTGGAATAGAACCACAAGACTGCAATGGTCTACTCAGTTGGGCGTAGTGTTAAATATTGGTAGAGTTTGACATTTATGTAGAAGAGTGGCTACCGATGGATAGTGGAGGCAACATCACCCAGCGCACAACATGCCTCAATTCTTTCTAGATTGATCACTAGTTCCGTGTGATCCCAGCTTACAACCATGTGTCCACGGGGAATGGACCAACAATTCACACGATAGGATGACAAGGATGGGATGTTGGAGAAATTTGAGCTCCCCGCGGAGGAGGAGATGCGTGCCAGGGCGTTGAAGGAAGATGAGTTATTTTGTCAAGAGGGAGGACATATTGATGGTTAAGAGAGGGGAAATGGTCATGCCATTGCACATAGTTATTGTCGCAATCAAAGAGAGAACACATATGTTAGCTTCTAAGGAATTGAGGCCATGTTGTTGTTGCTTCTAAGGGGTCGTGATTTGCTAACGACTAGGTCAACTATGCCTTTCAAATGTGGATTGTTCTTAGAACTATGAGCAATAATGGATGCAAGTGATGCAATAAAGCATGGCTCCAGGGTATGTCATTTAGCCATAAAGGTAAACTTCCACAAAGGTGACAAAGGTGATGATGTGTGGGCAATACATGGGGTTACATAGTCTCAACACTTAAGGTGCCAGCATTAAGTTGGTGCTGCATTCGCTAAGGATCCGAGGAGAGAAAAATTGAATATATGTGTGTGTGTGGGGGGGGCGGGAGGCAAAATTTTGAATTGCATGTAAATGGGCATATGGATTTAACACCTCAGAAGCTATGTGTACCCTTTAGAAATTACCAATAATGTCCGAAGCCAGACTTAGGTGATAGGGGCGCATGCCAAATTATTTGATACCTTGGATATAAAATTTGAGTGGGGTAGGGCCTTGAGGTGAGGGGTGTTGGCCAATTTAGCAAGATTTATTGAAAGGAAACCCCAAATCAATTTTTAAGAGAGAATTGTTAGGTCAAACTTGACTCAACTAAATATTCAAAGTTACTTGGTCTACAATTTTTGTTTTGGGCACATGGTTTTGGTTTCCCATGGCTTTGTGCCCATGGATTACATGCAATGAAGTCTTAAAAAGGCTTGGAATGACTCCATTTGTAAGAAGACCAGGAGAGGTGAGAAGTGAAGGTTCACTTGGCCTACTTTGTCGGGTTTTGGCCAAGGGATTAATGGAATTTTGTTTGTTGGTTTTACATAGATTGAGGGTTTTTAGGATAAAACATTGTGTTTATGTTTTGTGATTTTTTTCTAGTTGGTTTAATATTTTTCTCAATAAATTTTCTCTCAGGTAATTTTAACACTAACAAGGCCACAAAACAATCTTACAATTCCATTATATAGACTTATACCCAAATTCCCAATAATAAATCTATCTTGAACTTTCTACCTTTTGTAAATGACCCAATGTTGAAAAAACACTTGTTTCACATTTACACTTGTTTCCAAGAAATTAAGAAATTTATCTTTGTGATATTATAATATAAGTTTTGCTTTGGATAATTGTTCCAATACAATGGTTTAGAAATAAATCCATTGCAATCATGAGGTTTAGAAACAAATCCATTGCAATCATCTCATGTTTGATAGGTTTTTGTACAATATCCAAAATTACAAAACCATGTTGAAAGATACTGAAAGCTTTTACTCACCAAAAAACTTTATTGACTTTCAAAATTCCCTAGCATCGTCTTACAAATTTCCACTTAAGTGTTGGAACATAAAGTGGTCGTTTGATAAGTTATTAAGTCTATACTAAGCAATGGAAAAACCATTACACTACCAAAAACATTGGAACGAATAACCAAAAAAAAAAATATCTATGCTTTATGTTGGACACAGATTGTCATTGATGTCAATATGGCAATATTCGAGGAGTAAAAGGAGCCAAGAGGATGCAGACAGCCATCGCAGCAACAGAGGAACAAGCAGAGCTATAAGGAAGTAGACATAGCCATCATAGGAGCAAAGGATGCATTTATATTATCGGGAGCTATTGGGCCACAAAAGAATTATATGCATGAAGATACAGGTGGAGGAGCATATAACATACATATGTGTTTTTACACTATCGGAGGCGGAAGACTTGGCTCTAGGGAAAATACACTATCAGAGGCGGATTGCGGACTTGAAACTCTATACATGGGAGTGTTGAGTTGTAACAGGTCTGGCACATCGCATCGCTATGAGGGGTCTACGTTAACGTCGAGCCCTAACCCTGTGTGACTTTTGATCGCCGATAGCGAGTATCGCATCGAACGACAAGCGGTCCATTTCGATCACCGATAGTGATATCGCATCGAACCTCTGCTAGGGGCAACTCCCGACTGCGATGCATATCCACGCGAACCCGCTGCACATTACAAATATGACTTAATCTATGATCGCATCCGTCACATATCGCAAGCTGTAAAGCCTTCCCACATTGGAAGCACCGATTGCGATAGGTTGTGGACCCGATAGGCATATTAACTATGGTTTAATACCATATCGCATCTAGTCCATCGGAGCAGTGGAGGATCGGTCGTCAGCCATTGGCGGAGTTATGGGTCCGATATATAAAGGACCCTCGGGAGTCACAAATCGCCGATTGCGATTTAAGCGCGGACCCAATATAGGAATAGGTGCGATTGTAATATTTCCTGAAGTCCGCCTTTTAGTCTGTTTGACTGTTTTTTCTCATATTCTCTGTGTAATGGAATGTCTGGCTTATGCGGGGTGTTTTAAGCCGAAAGGCTTACGATGGCTGTTCCGACGGTTCAAAAGGCTGAACGTCAGTGAAAGGGGTGAATCATGGCAATTATGATTGCGATTGGGACAAAACATCTCCTTTTAATTGAAAGAACTCTGTGTATGCCGTAATCATTACTAAAAGGAGCATTGTTACGGTAAACTGGGAGGATGTGTTCTTCGTAGATCGTTTGGACCAGTCTAATGAATCTACGTATCCACAAAAAGTCAGTGAACTTTCACAGTGCAGAGGAAGCCGTAACGACCGAGGAGGAAGCCTAAGAGGCAGTGTAAGCAGAAACGAATGGACAAAGGCATGGGAATGTATAAAACAGTAAAAACAGAGAATTGTTCGTGTTATTGTTGTGGTGAAGAACTAGAGTGTGAGGTAGCAGAAGCAGCAGAGGTAGAAGAGGTAGCAGAAGCAGCGGAGGTTGTAGAGGTAACAGAAGTAGTAGAGGCAGGAGAGTAGGAGTGAGAGAATCTCAGCTGAATAGAGTGTAGTAGCATACCACTTTATACCAAGGTTGGGTTGGAGACCAAGAGGTTGGAGTCTCAAAACTGAACAGGACTGAAGTCATAGGGGGTAGGTGCTCCTAAGTGCAGAACCACTGCAAAACAGAGTTGGTGCTCTAGAGGTTGGAGCCTCACTAAAGTCCAAGTTGGAGCTTGGAAACTATTCACAATCAGGTATATAATTATATTGTATTTATTTCATTGCATTGTCTTGAGTTTTAAGAAAAGAATTAATTCCAGCTGTTGATTTCTGTGTTTTGTGTATATATCTATATATGCTTTTGGCAATCACTAGAACAATTAAAAAAAAGGGAAATACTGATTCACCCCCCCCCCCAGAGTATTTCCAACAATTGGTATCAGAGCAGGCTTCTTCATACTAGCCTAACAGCTTGAAGAAGGATCTGCAGCCATGATGAGAAATCACGAAGCATCAGGAAGACCTCCTCTGTTCGATGGCACTAACTTTGGTTTCTGGAAAAAGAGAATGACCTACTACTTAATGTCCCTTGGACCTGAAGTCTGGAATTTTGTTCAAAATGAGTATCATATGCCTACCACTCTTCCAACAGATCAAGACGAGAGGAAAGCCTACATTGCAAATGCAAAGGCCTTAAACTCCATCACTAGTGGAATCACTGATTCCGAGTTCACAAAAGTCATGAACTGTGACTCTGCTAAAGAAATGTGGGACAAGCTAGTTGGCTTATATGATGGAGACTCAAAAGTCAAGAAGGCAAAGCTTCAAACTCACAGAAGACAATTTGAAAGCCTGAGGATGGAAGATGAAGAAGATATTGCAGCATACCTCCTCCGAGTAGCTGAAGTGGTCAACTCCCTTAAAGGATTGGATGAAAAAATTGAAGAAAGTACCATTGTTCAAAAAGTATTAAGATATCTTCCAGACACGTTTCACTCCAAAATAAGAAGAAGCAAAGGATCTAGATGCCCTCAAGATGGATGAACTCCATGGAATCCTCACTGCCTATGAGATGAGGAAAGGTGGTCCTAGCCCCAAAGATGCAGCATTTAAGGCTTCAAAGTTAAAGAAGGGGAAAGAAAGGAATGATTGTAGTGATGAGTCCGATGTGGAATCCGAATTGGTTCAATTTGTACGAAAGCTTAAGAAAGGATCTAAGCTTAAAGGAAAGTACCCTCTTATCTGTTTTAAGTGTGGAAAAATAGGTCATTATGTAGCAAAATGTCCTCATAAACATGATAGTGATGATGAAGGAAATTCTAAAAGAATGGAACACAAAAAGAAAGGGTTCAATAAGAAGAACTTCTTCTCTAAGCCAGATGAGTCCGATGAGGATGAGTTTATGGTCATCAAAAAGAAATCAGATGTGGAAAGTGACCATGATGAAAGCCAAGAAACATTATTCATGGCATTCACAAATTATGATGACTGAGGGCTTGAAGTAAATATAGATGAACTGTTAATTAGTGCCATTGAAGAAAATGAAAAACTACGAAATAAAATCATCTCTCTCAAGGTGGAAAACGAGGAAACAAAAAGGAGAGAATATCTCTTGGAAGCAAAGCTAAAAGAAAAAGAAGAGACTTGTGAAGAACATGAGGTCGAAATAGTGTCTCTGAGAAAGGAGTTGGAGCAAATTAAAAAGGGCTGTAAAAGCTCTCAAATACTTGAGACTATTCTAAAAAGTCAAAAACCCCAACATGACAAGTCTAGAATAGGTTTCAAAGGAGAATCCTCAAGCACTAAGAATAGTGCAAAAAGCTATGCTGATGCACTTTCCTGCAATCCAAAAGAAGAAAAAGTATGTTATCAAAAGCCCATCCCAGATCCGAAGAATGAAGAGAGAATTACTCCAAAGAAGAATGTGGAGTCGAATCATGGATACTACAGCAAATACAAACCTGTACTCCACCAAGGGCCCATCTCAAATCCAAAGAATGAGGCAGGAGTAATTCCCAGGAAGAAAATTGACTCAAACCATGGCTACTTCAACAGGTACAAAACCATCTTTCTTGGACACTGTGTTCACTGTAAAAACTTCGGTCATCAAGCTAGACATTGCATGGCACGCAGAAGTGAAACGCTTAAGCTAAAGAACCGAATAATCAATTCACATGCCCCCAAAAGGCAGGGACAAATAAAAACCTTCAATTCATTTGATCCCTTGACCAAATTCAATCTGATTTGCTCATTCTGCTACAATAATGGACACTATGAACAAAACTGCCCACTCAAAGGAAGAAAGACGAGTAGTAAGAATTCCAACATGGATAAATGCGACCTAGTTATATATGCTCAAAATAATGGAAATCATTGGTTTGTGGATAGCGGGTGTTCCAGACACATGATAGGAGACAAAAGGAAGTTTGTCTCATTGAGCAAAAAGGAAGGAAATGTGTCCTTTGGAAGTGGATTTGCCAGAATTGTGGGAAAAGGAACTGTTACTCTAATCAATGGAAAAGGAAAAGCTCAAGATGCTCTGCTAGTAGATGGGCTCAAACACAATCTCTTGAGTGTCATCCAAATCTGTGATCAAGGACATAAGGTTGTCTTCAGCACCAAAGACTGTGAAATAAGGAACTCTTCCTCAGGGGAACTTGTGGCGAAAGGGGTTAGAACACCAGACAACATTTACATTCTGAACAAGATTCAGGAAAATAAATGCTACCTGAGTCAGATAGATGAAAGTTGGTTGTGGCACAAGTGACTTGGACATACAAGCTTCGAAAATCTGGTCAATATCAGCAAGACTAGAGTTGTATGAGACATTCCAAGGTTGTTCAAACCAAATTAAGGAGTATGTGGTCCATGTCAACATGGAAAGCAAACCAGAACCAGCCACAAGACAAAGGAGCTCTCTACATCAAAGCCCTTGGAGATCATCCATGCTGATCTATGTGGACCAACTAGAAATCAGGCACTCCAAGGAGAAAGGTACTTTGTGTTATTTGTTGATGACTATACTAGAATGATGTGGATATATTTTATAAAGTATAAATCTGAAACTTTTGAATGTTTTAAGAATCTAAAAGCCCTTGTAGAAAATGAAAAAGATTCAAAAATTAAGTGCCTCAGAATAGACAGAGGGGGAGAATTCACATCAAACGAGTTTAGTAAGTTCTGTAATATTCATGGAATTAAAAGGGAATTCTTTGCTGCCATAACACCTCAACAAAATGGGGTAGTTGAAAGAAGAAACCGAACAGTGCAAGAAATGGCAAGAACAATGTTACTAGCAGCAGACTTGGAATCGAAATCTGCGAGAAGCAGTAGGGACAGCTGTCTATACATTAAATCGAACTCAATTGAGACCAAACCGTGAAAAAAAACCTTATGAGTTATGGAAAGGAAGACCAGCTTCAGTAAAGTACTTCAAGATCTTTGGAAGCAAGTGCTTCATAAAAATCAATGATGGCTCACTAGGAAAGTTTGATTCTCGGGTTGATGAAGGGATATTTCTTGGATACTCTACAAGGAGCAAGGCTTACAAGTGCTACAATTTTCAACTGAAGAAAATAGTGGAAAGCATTGATGTAAAGGTTGATGAAGGACTTCCAGAAAAAGAAATTGAAGAATATGAAGATGATTTTTTCATTGAAGAAGAAGGACCTAAAGAAGAAGAACCTGAAGAAGAAGAAATAGATGAGGAAGAAGAAGAGGAGAAAGAACCACCTCATACCCCTTCAAAGATGAAGTTTGTCCAAAGAGATCATCCAGAAGAGCAGATTATTGGCGACAGAGATGAAGGTGTGCAGACCCGAAGAAGGATAACAATTACACCCAAGAGAAAAGTCATTGCCCTTCTATCTATGATAGAACCAGAAACATTTGCAGAAGCAAGTAAGGATCCTCATTGGGTAAAAGCCATGGAAGAAGAAATGTCCCAAATTAAGAAGAACAAGTCATGGGAGATGGTACCTCGTCAAAAGGACAAAAACATAATAGGAACCAAATGGGTGTTTAAAAATAAAATGAATGGGGAAGGACAGGTTATCAGAAACAAGGCAAGGCTCGTCTACAAAGGATATTCATAAATTGAAGGAATTGATTTTGAAGAGACATTTGCACCAGTAGCCCATATGGAAGCTATCAGGATGTTCTTGGCATTTTCTTGCTCAAAAGGATTCAAAATCTTTCAAATGGACATGAAATCAACATTTCTAAATGGAGAACTCAAGGAAGAAGTCTACATGGAGTAACCAGAAGGTTTTGATCTAACAGAAGGAAAGAACTTAGTCTGTAAGTTGAAAAAGGCTTTATATGGGTTGAAAAAAGCTCCTAGAGCTTGGTATGCAAGATTGGATCACTATCTACAACAACAAGGATTCAAAAAGGGAGTGGTTGGAAGTAATCTATACATAAAGACAGATGAAGGTAAGTTATTAGTTACTCTTGTTTATGTCAATGATATGATCTTTTCTAGCAACAATGATGAAATGAGCCATGAATTTTCTCAAAACATGTCAAAAGAGTTTGAGATGTCAATGATAGGAGAGTTGTCTCACTTCCTTGGACTTCAAGTATCTCAAACCAGATCAGGATTGTGTATATCTCAAACCAAATATCTAAAAGACATGCTCAAAAAATATGGAATGGAGGACTGTGCACCCATGAGCACACCTATGACCACAAACTGCAAATTAAGCAAAGATGATGACTCCCCTCTAGTACATGCAACTCATTATAGGTCAATGATTGGAGCTCTTATATACTTAACAACTACAAGACCAGACATAATGCAGGCAGTAAGAATGGTGGGAAGATTTCAATCTGCTCCCAAACAATCCCACTTATTAGCTGTAAAAAGAATTCTCAGATACCTGAAAGGAACTTATGATTTTGGTCTTTGGTACCCAAAGAGCTCAACACTGACTGTCATTGCATACACCGATGCTGATTGGGTTGGAAGTATAGATGATCGAAAAAGTACTAGTGGAAATGCATTCGTCCTAGGCGACTGTTTCGTATCCTGGATCAGCAAAAAACAGTCATCCATATCATTATCCACAGCCGAAGCCGAGTATATTGCTGCAGCAGACTGTTGTACGCAGATACTATGGACGAAGAAAGCTCTAAAATATGCCGACATATATACAGATCAACCAATTATCGTCTATTGTGACAACACAAGTGCTATTAGTCTCAGCAAAAATCCAGTGATGCACTCAAGAACCAAACACATACCAATCAAGTATCATTTCCTCCGTGAGCAAGTAGCTAAACAAAACATCGTCCTAGAATATATCAGTACTAAGGAGCAGATAGCTGATATTTTCACAAAACCTCTTCCTCGAGAAGCATTCGAACATCTGTGTCAAAAGATGGGGGTTATTTCTTTATCATCACTCAAGTTCATTCATAAAGATGTAGCAGGATAGGGGGAGCAGTTTGACAGGGGGAGTCCGTATGCATTCCTTTGCCATTGATGTCAAAGGGGGAGAGCAGAAGAATATTGCCATCAATAACAAAGGGGGAGATTGTTGGACACAGATTGTCATTGATGTCAATATGGCAATATTCGAGGAGCAAAAGGATCCAAGAGGAGCAATGGGTGCATTTATATTATTGGGAGCTATCAGGCCACAAAAGAATTATATGCATGAAGATACACATGGAGGAGCATATATCATACATATGTGTTTTTACACTATCGGAGGCGGAAGACTTGGCTCTAGGGCAAATACACTCTCAGAGGCGGATTACAGACTTGAAACTCTATACATGGGAGTGTTGAGTTGTATCAGGTCTGGCACATCACATCGCTATGAGGGGTCTACGTTAACATCGAGCCCTGACCCTGTGCGACTTTCGATCGCTGATAGCGAGTATCACATAGGCACTTCGGAAGTGGGAGCTACAATATGTCAAGCAGTCCATTGCGATCGTCGATAGCGATATCGCATCGGACCTCCGCCAGGGGCAACTCCCGACTGTGATGCATATCCACGCGGACCCGCCGCACATTACAAATATGACTTAATCTATGATTGCAACCGTCGCATATCATAAGCCGTAAATCCTTACCACATTGGAAGCACCAACTGCGATAGGTTGTGGACCCGACGGGCATATTAACTATGGTTTAATACCATATCTCTAGTCCATCGGAGCAGTGGAGGATCGGCCGTCGACCATTGGCAGAGTTATGGGTCCGATATATGAAGGACCCCCAGGAGTCACGAATCATCGATTGCGATTTAAGCGCAGACCCGATACAGGAATAGGTGTGATTGTAATATTTCCTGAAGTCCGCCTTTTACTTTGTTTGACTATTTTTTCTCATATTCTCTATGTAATGGAATGTCTGGCTTGCGAGGGGTGTTTTAAGCCGAAAGGCTTACCAAGGCTGTTCTTACAGTTTAGAATGTTGAACATCAGTGAAAAGGGGTGAATCATGGCAATTATGATTGCGATCGGGACAAAACATCTCCATTTAATTGAAAGAACTTTGTGTATGTCGCAATCATTTCCAAAAGGAGAACTGTTACGATAAACCGGGAGGATGTGTTCTTCGTAGATCGTTTGGACCAATCTAATGAATCTACGTATCCCCAAAAATTCAGTGAATTTGCACAGCGCAGAGGAAGCTGCAGCGACTAAGGAGGAAACCTAAGAGGCGGTGTAAGCATAAACGAATGGACAAAGGCATGGGAATGTATAAAACAGTAAAAACAGAGAACTGTTCATGTTGTTGTTGTGGTGAAGAACTAGAGTGTGAGGTAGCAAAAGCAGCAGAGGCAGAAGAGGCAGCAGAAGCAACGGAGGTTGTAGAGGCAGCAGAAGAGTAGAGGCAGGAGAGTAGGAGTGAGAGAACCTCAGCTGAATAGAGTGTAGCAACATACCAATTTATACCAAGGTTGGGTTGGAGCCCAAGAGGTTGGAGTCTCAAAACTAAACATGATTGAAGTCATAGGGGGTAGGTTCTCCTAAGTGTAGAACCATTGCAAAATAGAGTTGGTGCTCTGGAGGTTGGAGCCTCACTGAAGTCCAAGTTGGAGCTTGGAAACTATTCACAATCAGATATATACTTATATTGTATTTATTTCATTACACTGTCTTGAGTTTTAATAAAAGCATTAATTCCAGTTGGTGATTTCGGTGTTTTGTGTATACATATACATATCTATATATGCTTTTTGCACACACTAGAACAATTAAAAAAAGGGAAACACTGATTCACACCCCCCCCCCCCCCCCCGAGTATTTCCAACACTCTATACTTTCTTAATTCTTAATAATTTTTTGTTGTTGTTTTCATACCATTATTATTTCTGCCGCGACAGGATATTACGCATTCAGAAATGCGTTGACTGCAGTTTTTTTTAATTTGACCAAAAAAATAAAGCAGCATATGTAATTTTAACTTTATACCAAAAAATAATTTATTTTGTTGGATTATTTTAAATCTATTTTTTTTAAGTTGTGATTGGTTGTCTCAACGCTCCTCTTATTAAGTCATGATGGCATATTTGTACTCCGTCGACGTACTGTTGAGTCCAACATTCATAACCATGTGAATCCCAAGGGACGAAACCAACATTGGATCCCAAATGAAACCAAATATCTACATGGATTCCACTATTTCTGAGAATTTTAGGCTAAATGACAAAAACCCTCCACATAAGAACATTAAATACCCATGCAAGTTCAAAATCTACATGAACTTCAAAGGTTTTCAGATAGTAGTTAAAACCAAAACGTAAAGAACATTTAAAGCCCCATGACTTCTCAAGAAATTTAGCGGAAACGATAAACTTGACTCAATATTGAAGCAATATCATGTCATCCACCTTTTCTGGTCAAAAGCATTAATGTTGAACATAATTTGGATTCAAAGTAGGTGCAAGCAAAAGAGTAGGGGGGGAAATAATTTTATCTATAAATAAAAACTTCAATGCAGAGAAACAAGAATTATGCTCCAAATTTTATGGCCAATTATGGAGCACGTCGAAATTCAATATATATTTACAATTAGCCACACGGTCCGTCAGACTAAACAAAACCTCACACTCAAATATTGTGATATTTAGCATCCTTTGCACATGTTTTTAGAATTTAATAGAATTTAAAACTCTCTGTCTTGAAATGGTGCTAAATGGGCACCCTTCTCCTTCTAAAGTAAGAGTCATTCTCTTTTCATTATATGTTTATATTTGAATCTATATCATGGTATTAGTAATGTATTCATTCTATGTTTATATTTTGGCATTAGTAATGTATGCATTCTATGTTTATATTTTGGTACTAGTAATGTATTCATTCTATGTTTATATTTTGAATGTA
Source organism: Pinus tabuliformis (assembly GCA_031772625.1). Taxonomy (NCBI): domain Eukaryota; kingdom Viridiplantae; phylum Streptophyta; class Pinopsida; order Pinales; family Pinaceae; genus Pinus; species Pinus tabuliformis. Next base: position 597,694,612 of record CM062820.1, read on the forward strand.
ATATGGTACAACCTATATATGTTTATAGTTTTATATTTTGAATCTGGCATGGCACAAGCTATGGAAAAGTAATAGTTTGTTGTCAAATGATGATGGATTGATTAGTTTTAGGTAAAGAAAATTGAATGCTATGCGACTTTCGTTTATCATGGAACTACTTCATTGGAGCCTTCCACTCTCATCTGTAACAGTACAACAGGTTAAGAGAATGTTTCCCATGTGCTACTCTTTCAATGTTTCTGTGTGCTACTCTTCAATATATGTGACTTATGGGTCATGGTAACAAAGAGATCTAGGGGGTACATCCCAGGAGGCACACTCTCAAGGTTTTGGGGAGATTCATGGAAAATCCGCTGACGAATTATAGTGGTTGTGGCCAACTTTTTCGTCACTGGAGACAATGCAAATGCCTATTCATTTATTGCTTGCTTATGAATGACATGCTAATATGTTTGACACCCAGTAAAGTCCTTCGCGTTTCACACATGACAACCTGCCAAACTTGGAGAAATTTCATTATAAAAACTGAAAATTTTATCATTATCAAATAACAAAACAGAATTTTCTAGCATGCATCAAAGTAAAAAGCCACAAAAGTAGAAGTCAACCACATCCACTAATCACTTAATTATTGTGAAGGTTATAGACATCAATTACAGTTTATCATTAAACAATTCATTAAAGTTTATCATTTTGAAAGTTTGCTGATGATTTAATTAAATTGGAGGACTTTTGTGTGACTAGGATATAAATGCACTCAATCATCCAAACCTATGACTATAAATGAAGTAAAAACCTCTCGTAATGTATGCAACATCATTTTTGTTTTATTGGTTTATAAATAATTGATCCATAATTTGAACGGTATAATCAATTTATTCATGAAAAAAACTTTATATAAATAAAATATATAAATCGTTGATGCATGTGAACTATTTACAACAAATGATAAATGTTGAACCAATAAAGCAAATACGAGGAAATAATCTAAAAGAACTTTATAACATAGCCATTACTATTTGAGAATTCGATGCATTCAATGTTAGCATATGTTAATGTTAACATTGAATGCCAACATCTGTTTCACTATCGTGACCACAAAAAATTTGGCTATCAACTGTGACAGTGGCTAGCAATGTGCTTAAATGTCCTATCAAGTTTATGATGAATGTTTTGGAAATTATTTTTTTTTATTTAAAAATTCAAAATATTATATATTTTATTTTATTTAAATATTTTGTGTTTTTTATTTTTGATTTAATTATTTTACATTTTTAAATATATATTCAATTTTAGTTTTTAAAGTAATATATTATAAAATTACCATCTAAAATATCAAATAACATATTACATAATATAAAATAATAAATTACATCATATAAAAAATAATGTCAATTAATATATATTAACTACATTTATTAACCACATTTCCTAATATATTTATACTAATTTATTATTAATCATATTTTAATTTTGATTCCAAAATCTCACTGTCAATTATACTCATTTACATTTTTCATCTAAGAATTGTTATTGTTAAATGCTTGAGATCACAGACTAATCTCATCACTATCTCTATTAAAACAATGACAAATTTAGTCAACATACTTGTGGACTAGACTCAAAATCCATTGATGGAAATCCCACCAACTTGATAGAATTCCCACCAAATTGTCACAAAATGAAATATTGTGATTCAAAAGTTATAGATGGGAAAAAAATCTTTTAAATATACCTAATTGTGGACAAAATTACTATTATACATTATTTAAATTACATTTTAAAAATTTCCCCAAATTCTTCTATTGAATGCAATGTTCCACTTTGAAATATATGGAAGTATGATTTAAATTATATTTTAAAGAATTTCACTAAATTGTCTTAGTGAATGAAACATTCTACTTTGGGAAATATGAAGGTAATTAAATAATGTAATGATTGACTAAATTATTATTTTACATTGCTTAGATTACATAATTCTTAATCTAGATTTTAACAATATTTTTTTCAAAGTCAGTGAGATAATGGTTAGTTAAATTATTATTTCATATTGCTTAAATGATATTTTTAATAGCAATCTTGTCAAATACTCTATTCATTTTGAAATGTCAGAAGGTAATTAATGCAAATGAAAAGTTTTTATATCTTTTTTACAATACATTGGAATCCAGTTATGTAAGTGATGGGGAAATTGTGCTAGTCAATTTTGCCTAGAATGAAATAAAAATTAATCTTAAAATAAAAATATCACAATTTTATTAAAAATTATGTCACCTAAAATTAATATTGTAATTGTGCCTTTATTACAGAAATCACTACAACTTCAACATTTTCTTAATTTATTAGTTTGTTTATTGTGCTTGATAAAAATCTCTTCTTGAGCGTTCATTTCACTTGTGTAGAACATATATTTGTTGTTAATGTTTAGTATATTCAGATATATTTGTGATGTTTGCATATTTGAATGTATTCGAGCAAATGTAATAATGTGTAAAAATAGAATTTGATGAGATGTTGTGTGTGTGTGTGTGTGTGCAATATTAGTCAGCCTATTTCCAATGCAACATAACAACATATTTTTACCATTTTTCAATATTCTCTTATTGTAATAAGGTAGAAACATTTTTTTGTTTGGAAGTATGGCTCTAGTATTTTAGTTCCAATTTTCAGAGACTATAAGTACAAGGTCATTAAATAGTGTTGTATGGCTACTAAAGAAAAAAAAAAACAACAACAACAACAACAACTTTGTTTATCTATTCATGTATGTCTTTATTGTTTTTCACTCTAATTTAACTATACTCTCTAAGCAAGGGTATTTACAATGTAGCCCTTGTTCAAAAGTGGTCCAAATTCAATAATTAAGCTAAGCGGCAAGAAATGCTAACTAGCCTTGTTTTTTGGAACACTATTCATCATTGGACTATCATCACATCTATCCTCACTCTTCACAAAAACAACAAAGTTAAAATATAGCAAATCCAAAATACATTTTCACAAAGATAGATGTATACCTACCAAATTACTTATAAAATATTATAACAAAGGTGAGAAATTGTGACATAAAGAAAGCATACCATGGATAAACATTAATAGTAACTATTATTTTAGTAATAAAATATTCACAAAATATTTTATTTTTAAGTGTCATTTGTGTTGCATATAGACTGCCCAACTATTGGAAACTTGATTTTCGAGGTGAAACTTCAAAAGACTTGTGCCTTTGTCATGAGTTTTGGCAAAGTCATTCCACCCTTACTACATATTTTGAAAAGGTTTTGGTCAAACTAATAAAAAAAATATTAATGACGTTTTTATAGTGTCAAAATCAGTTTTGGTATATCACAAATTATGTTTTGTATATATTATATATATATATATATATATATATATAAATATATATATAATCGGAAGCCTATGGTTAAGGGAAATGTACTTTAAATCAAAAGTAAATTATAAGACACATTACTAAAGTAAATTAGATAAATCAGCATAGATCTATTTTAAATACGGATCTAATATGAGTAGAGAGTGATCTAATTTCTTTACATGAATTTTTTTATGAGTCGACATTATTAGATTTTTTTATTTTTTTTTGGCCAACATGAGCAAAATTTCAACTTTGATGACAAAGAGGTAGCGTTAGACATCACACTAGGCTATAGAATGAGTCTCTCGGATCAATAAACTAACCTAATTTAGAGCAATACTTTGAATTGTATATAATACATTAACACATAGCTTTTTCATTTTAAAAAAGTCTAAGCATTTGAATTTATGATTCTAATCACATCTTTCAACCTAAAGGTGGCATGAGCACATAATGGTCATGACATACGTTCAAAACAATGTGAACTTTGAAACGGGAACTGATACTGTTACCCGTTTTGAAGAAATAGCAAAAAAGTGACCTGATTTTGAAAAGGGGTGATGCAGAACACACGTCTTTTTTAAAGCATAGTTTTTGGCACTTTGAATTTTTTTATATACATTACGTTTTAAAATGGTAATGATTTTCATGCTGATTTAAAAAAATGGTAATTATGCATCAGACCATTTTTTTAAAAGACCTATTTTTTATTTTAAATTTTCTAATGTATGAAATGTAAATAATTATTTTTTAAATTTAATCATTTTTGAAGTGGTCTTCTTCTTCATATTTTTATTTTTATTTTTATTTATTTATTATTTTTTGTAGTGAGGTTTTTATTGTTTTGTATATTTAAAGAAGAAGGTCGATATTTTGAATTTTCGATACTCTACATATTTATACATAGTTAATTAATATTTCAATCCAAATGAAATAATTATCTCTAAAAAACAAAACTTTTGAACAATTGACAAAAAAATAACCATTTTTAACATAAATATAACTAAAAAACTACAAGTTTTGATAATTTTTTGTAATTTTTTTCTAGAGATGACATGTCAAAATCACAAATTTTATAGGATAATTTTAACTAAAAATGGTTAAATAATAGTTTTTTTATGAATTTCATGTCAAAACATAATAATAATCACTATTTTTTTCAAAAAATAATGATTAACATAAAAATGAATGCGAAAATTACATAATACAAATGTTGAACACATAACAACCTTAATGTTCCATGTAAATTAATATTATTCAAATAAAAAACATAAAACAGAAAGAAAAACCAGTTACGTAAAAGTGAGACGAAATTCTTTGTTGGGTAATTCCATTTGACGAATTTGAGAATCGCCCTTGCCTCATTTTTCTTGCTAATATTATGATAGAATCCAAGAGGTGGTGGGGCCAGGGCAATTCTTAGAATCACCCTATTACTTCTTCCTCAATGATGGATACCATTAGAAGCGCTTCCTGAGTGATGGATACCATTATTGGTTGACCATGGTCTGCTTCCTTTCTCTCTGTGCCAACTTCCATGAAAAACAGAGGATGCGAGAGCAATGCTGAAGTGCCACTATTAGAATTTTGAATGAGAGCATGAGAATGCATTACACAATGCAAGGGTGTTGTTTATTTGGGAAATTTTAAGGTAAATTTTTTTTCAAGAAATTTAATTCTGAGAGATTTTGAAAATTTTTTTTTGTGGAAATGGATTTCTCAAAATTGATTATTGTAATTTAAATTTCCAAAAATTTCCAACATTTTTCAATATCTTAAAAAAAATATTCTACTATTTTCCAAACAAAATTGTAACCCCATACTATGGTAGTACAATTTGCATTCTAATTCCCTATGGACGTGGGCTGTGGAAGTGAGGTCACCTTCAAAACCATAACGACGTCTAAGTTGCTTGCCGTAGGATGTAGCTATCGGAATAAGAAATCAATGGTGATCGGCAAGGATCCAATCCACAGAAAGTGATAGCTAGCGAAGGTGAAAATAACGTTCCTTCCCTTCACTATCATTAATAATGAAAAACTGATAACATTTCTTATTTGCACCACAGAAAAAGATACATAAAAATGGGTTGAGGTTGAAGCAACTGCTCTTCTATCTATTTTTAAAATCAGACAATGGGCTTTGACAAGCAGGGTTTGGATCTCAGCATGGTCTATGTAGACCTTATTTTGTTGAGTGGCTATATGATACATGGCTTCTGTACAAGATATATATTCTCCTAAAACAAAACAATAAATGTCGACATTATTATAATTATGAGATGTGAAAGTAATATTCTCTCGGAACAAAACAATAAATATTTCCCTTTTTTTAAATAAATAAGTTTTCTTTCTTATTACTTATTTTAGTGATATAATTGATTATTTTGAAATGCCAAAATGTAATATTTCCTATTACATATCTCCCATCTCCGAAAAGCAATTGAGCAGGGAGTAATAAGTGGCATAAAATGTTAAAGCCAACTAGTGTTTACATATAAAGATAAACAATAGTACAGATACAAGCATCTCATTGTACTTCGCTAAACCCAAAATCACATGTCAATATGTCTTAGAAAATAAATTATGTGTATAGTGAAATTAACGTCTGGTCTAGATAGAAAAGACAAGTGCTTTGAAACAAAACATTTGACATTATTAGAATAATTGATTAGATGTGAAAGTATATTTATATATTCCCAAACAATAAATGCACTCATTTTCATGTCACAATTTTTTAAATAAATGAATAATTGTCATCCTAACGATATTACTTGAACGAGGTTTTGTCTACCACGTCCGTAGAAGTGATAGGAGTTAGAGACCTAATTTTGGAGTCGCGCTAAAAACAAAATTCTTAGGAGGGCGATTCTGAGAATCGCCCTCGCCTCGTTTTATGACAGAATCCAAGAGGTGGTGGGGCGAGGGCGATTCTCAGATGCGGTAACTTGAATGTTATGTAATCATTAATGTTTCTCCATAAATTTGAGTGGCAGTGATTACATGATTATTCATAATATTCAGAATTTTATTAGTTATCATCGAAACTCGTTGATTAAGCTTATTTCTCGTCTAGTCAAATGAATGATAAAAATATTCAAGTTATGTTGTTTGGTATTTGGCTTGTTCGACTTTAAGAAAAACCGTCATGTTCCTTAGCTTTGTTGGATAATCCAACTATTGTTATGAAACTATTCAAAAGAAAATCGTGATTTAGTATTGAACTCGATTATAAATTAGGTGTGAATCTTGTTATCGTAAAAAAAGTTCTAAAATGAATTTAACTTTGTCCTTCCTGCTTTAGAAATAGTCAACTCTCCGTTTTCTCTTAATGTCATACCCTATAGGACACTCACACATATATTAAGAAAATTTATCAATCGAACATTATTTCCACTCATACATATATTAAGAAAATTTATCAATTGAACATTATTTCCATGGAAGTTCATTACCTGGCATATTTGTTGGTATTCTGGTGGAATTGAAGTACATGGACCAAAGGGAAAACTGATAGTAAATCACATTGTAGCTAGGTTGGGCAGTAAACTTGGTCGCATTAAACGCCAACCATTCAGAAAGCGTAAACAACATTCAAACTGACAACATAAAAATGAAATCAAGTTGGAGGATGGATAACATCCATTTAAGTAAAGACTTCAACAAATTGCGAGTAGGTGGATACGTAATTAATATGAGTCTTAGGGCAGCTATAGATTCGTGCATCTTGGCCGGATCCAGAGGGGGTTCACCATTAATGGCAACTACTACTTCTACCTCATCCTCCTTACTAATGTCAGCGGAGACGGCGCGGTGGCAAACATGAAGGTGAGGGGGTCGAATATGAGACGAAATTCTTAGGAGGGCGATTCTGAGAATCACCCTCGCCTCGTTTTATGACAATATCCAAGAGGTGGTGGAGGTGGCGGGGCGAGAATCGCCCTCATACATATATAAAAAAATCACTAATTAAACTTATGCACGATAGGAAATATTAAAAAACCTCGGGTTAAAATAACACACGAAATTCTTAGGAGGGCGATGAATCACCCTCGCCCTCGCCTCGGAACTTCCCAGCAGCCCCTCTGGAGTATCCCCTGCTGAAGAGAAGGTCGTGGGTTCAAGTCCAAGAGCTCCTGCAGCGATGACACTGGCCAAACACACAACTATGGGAAGAAAGATATTGTTGAAGAAATTTTTAAATTCTGGTGTGGATGTAAATGATCAGGTGTCCTGCGTCGAAGGTGCAATTTCACGCAATTCAGATGTAGATGATCAGAGGTCCTGCGTCGAAGGTGCAATTTCGCGTAATTCGGATGTAGATGATCAGGCATCCTGCATCAAAGGTGCAATTTCACGCAATTTGGATGAGTGTGGCTGCTAAATCCCGAGTCTTGACATTGAAGATCTCTACAAGTCCGGCTTAGAGGGAGGCGGGAGTGCTCATTTTGAGTTTAGGGATTCCAATTACACGAAATTTATGAGAGCAGCAGATTCAAGATCGAAACCAAGGAAAACAAGGTTTCTGCTCATCAAGAAGCTTCTTATATGTAGAAGCAGGAACAATCATGTTGCGGAATAAACCAGAAATCGACTCATTAATACATTAATACATTACTGACTATTGGAATTCATTGATTTGATTAGGGCTCGAAGAGATCAATAAGGAAGAAGAGATATTGATGCATCAATTATATCCCAATATCTCCCCAACCAATTCATTTAGTTTTGTATGGAATTGTAAATAATACTCCACTCATTTATTTTCAATTGGAATCGTTTGTAATATGATAAATATATATATTTTTTATTTGTTTCTAATGTCATAGATGTTTTTTGTTTTCAGGGTTAATTTAACGGTTTGTAGTTAATATCTGAATAATGAAAATTACATTTCATTCGCATTTTGATAGATATTTTTATTTATTTAGTTATACATATAAAAGAAATATTTTCAATAATCACGGATCAGAATCGCCCTCATACATATATAAACAAAATCACGGATTAAACTTATGCAAAATAGAAAATATTTAAAAACCTCGGGTAAAAATAACACACGCAATTCTTAGGAGCGATTCTCGGAATCGCCCTCGCCCCGCCACCTCTTGGATATTGTCATAAAATGAGGCGAGGGCTAAGAATTTCGCATGTTATTTTAACCCGAGGTTTTTTAATATTTCCTATTGTGCATAAGTTTAATCCGTGATTTTTTTTATATATGTATGAGGGCGATTCCGAGAATAATAGCATCCCATTAACTTGAGACTTATTATATCATAAAAAAAAAAAATTTAGAGGGTGTCACAAAATTTTGAAAACTCGAACATTTTTTAAATATCAAAGGTGTTATCGAATGTGCAACCATCCCAATATTGTAGCATCCGCTTCTCAAAGTTAACGTATTCAAATCTTTGTCGATTCAAGCATCCCAATGCCCAAGCAAGTGCTACTAATGGTTAACGTATTCAACCTTTCACGATTCATGTGGTCCATTGACATTATGCGTACTGCCTACGGACTTTATGCACTACTCCAAATGCAGTACATTCTACTCATTGTTACGATCCAGAGCTGGATGCTTCTAGTTCAGGTCATTCCATGACCTTATATAGTACATACAATTAATCATTCTGGGCAACAATCATTTGAAGCTGAGCATCCATCTTAGATAATCTCAGTATGCTTTTGATATGGAGAGAATGGCCGGAAGCGATTGCTGCAAGCCTATGACAGCCCAGGCAACCATATTATTGAGCGCAGCGTTGACGATAATCAAAATTCCCAACAAAATAGATATCTATCTATGTGGAATGCTATGTATATCGTTAACTCTGCACTCTATAATTTGTTTGCCAATGGCTCCATATAATATATATACCTCTTGCTCTTCTGGCCTCTACTACGGGATTGTATTTTGAACACATTAGAGATTTGCTTCTACGTCAGAAGCTTTCGCAATGTTTTTAATGTTTTTCTCGTACTTTAGCCATCAAGTTTTGATGGGTTGTTGGAGAGGTAAATCCCCTCTGCGGACAGAGGCGATCCCACTAGCCCAAAATGGGTCTAGCAACAATCAATTCACGCTACCATGCAAGTTCCTAGTTGCATACTGAAAGTGGATTACGAGAACCAACCTGGAGTCCAACGCTAATGTCGAAGAAGAGTTGATACCCCCGTTCCCTTGCTCCGGCAGGTCACAATCCTTGCGATCCCCGCGTATGGATACCTGCACATGCAAAGAACAAAACAAGAACAAGCATAAAATCCACTAAAATACAACTATATTTCAGTCAGAAAGGAAATAGATCAAACATTATCATAATGAACAGTAAGATCGGAACCATAATAGTAGTCGTTTATTAATGAATAATGAACAGAGAAAGATACAACCAAGGTTTTGACGTTGAACCTCTCCTCTAGTTGGGCAACCAGCTATATATGTCTTGCAATAGACCTTCTCTCTCTCAGACTTCCGGCAGCATAACCTTCCTATGCTTCAAGACTCTTACTATCACTCAGGACAAGTGTTATCACGACTAGCATTACTGAAAGACTAGCTTGTCAAATGCATGAGGATGGACTTTTATAGATGGAGAAGGGAGGAAGATACAATGCATCAGGACACCCATTGTGGATTGGCATTATCTCCGAAAAGTCGTTGTGGATAGATGTCAAGGATAGATGATGACTCTCGACCTCTATCAGATAAACTTTATCCTCAAAAGACTTCGTGATCTGAAGGGAAAAAACATCTGGGCGCGCGTTTGTCAAAAATCATTACCAAACTTGGTTGGCGCGGGTGTTGTTCTAAGACAGAGCGCCAATGGTCGCACCCTCTTTTGAGGATCTCAGTGATTGGCGCGGGTAGGACATTGTGGACCCGCGCTAATGGAAAAAGGGCACTTTTCAGGGATATTTTGCAGAAGGTGTCTTCAGGGAACATGAAGTACATACTCAGGGGAACATAATGCAAGTGTTTTTAGGTTATGTCACTGCTCACAGGTCCCGGAATGCGTCCTCCAACGTACGGAAACAGGGGTAACAGGGACGGTGACCAATGGTGACAAATTACTGTGTAACAGATGCCCCCTAAAGCATGAGGCCCGAGAGAGAGAGAGGGGTGAAATGCTTTACAAGAACACATGTAGCTGTCGCCGAGAATCTGCATTGAGAGATACAACTGATAGTTCAAGTACATGATGTATGTGGTATGGTCGCAGCCATCCATAAGAGAGTACATAATAATCTAGATCCATAGTATGGACGCAGCCATCTGGTTAGGATCAATGAATCGACTCAGGTATGGTCGCAGCCATCCAGTGAATGAGTCATGTATCAAGAATCACGCCTGGATTACAACAGACACAATCCAGGGTCTTGCGCTCCATCTCGACCCGAACAAAAGTACAAGTTCAAGCATGCGAATATATGAGCTGAAGTCGAGCATGCATGAACATCGTCTGATTACCAGTCAATATTGAAAACTGTTAACAGACGCGAGAGGTACCACCAATAATGACAATGGCCCTCAAGGTACTATAGGTACAATCTACGGCGTGCGAAATAGTGATCTGACGTCGAACACCCGTAGAATCATTCGATCGGAGGCCAATAATGAAAACCTCGCGTCGAACGCGAAGAACCTGCCATTGAGACATGCAGGCTCCAAGGCACCAGAAGGGAGTCTCTAGATCAACTTCCTGGATAATGAGTTGAAGTCGACAGGAAGTGACCTTGATCGAAGGTGGGCCATAGTGTTTCCCACATCATCGACATGAGACAGAGAAACAATATTGTGGTGGATCGAAATTATGTGAGCTATCAGAATGAGGTTATTATTCTACAGAGGTCAACTTCTCTTGAACATATCGGCGGCACGACAGTGGAATTGGCAGTATTTGACATCAATGGATCAGAGGTCATGGTGACGAGGCAATGAACAGATGAGAGGTCAAATAGGATTACCCAAATCCGCGGAGGCAAGTGAAAAATGAGATGAGATATCCCCACCCAGACACGAAAGCAGACAAGTGCCATGATCAAGAGCGACATACTGCCGACACGACAATAATTATGGTTCCATTTTTCCCCGCCATTTCTGGCGAGTACCCCAGTTATTTTTAACAAGCTTGATGGGGATAGCATATGCTTGTGGTGTGTCATTTCGACAGAATCCGATGTCATCAGGTTTTAACGAGTCTGACAAAGGAAAAACTCGGCGTATTTTCATGTTTAGAGAATTTGAAAAGACAGCAGAAAAGGAAACTCCAGGGGTGTCCTTTTTCGTAAAGTTGTGTCTCGCGAGCCCGAAAAAGTATAAAACAATGCTCGAAAGAACCGCCCGACCATTACGATCGAGGAGTACTTTTCATAAGTAGTGATTTCGACCTGAAAAGGTAAAAAAGCGATCGAAATCACGTCGATTCGAAACCGTTAACAAACCTGAAACGACAAAGGTTCGCCAATCTTTTCGTTTTTACACATTCGGAAAAGATTTTAAAGACGACCGCCTCTTATTTACGTTTAACGAGTCAAGAGGGATAACTCGGCGATCTTTTCGTATTTAACGGTCGGAAAAGAGCTGAAAGTAGACCTCCATTTTTATTCTGTTTAACAAGTCAAAAAGGGAAAAGTACTCGGCAATCTTTTCATCTTTTACGAGTCTGAAAAGAGCTTAAAGGAGACTCGTCCTAGAGGAACGAGTGGTATAAAGGGTAGCAACTGATTCCAGCAATGGTGGAACTACTCAAAACATGTAATGGTCAAGAGGCTGGCTAATAAAACCACTCATCGCTGCGGTTCCTCAGGAAAGGATAAACAACCAAGTGAAAGCATATGATCAGCCAAAGAGATGGTGGCGATGACATGAAACAACCAAGGCTCATCTAACAGAATTTAGCGAATAGGTGGCAATCACGAGATGTAAATCGGGTATGGGTTCATTTTTACACAAGCTTGAACCATGGAGAACTCTGCTTGGATTCGGTTTCATGTTTACACAAGCTTGAAACGAAAAACTATGCTTGTTATAAGTTCGCATGCCCCCAGCATAATAACGCAAATCGAGGTACATGCCCCCCAAGCTTCAGTCCATTGAAAATGGAGTGAAGGTTGACATTAGTGTTATTGCGCTCAAATTGCACAAGCTCTTGTTTCATTATTTTAGCGAGGTTGACATAGGTAAAAGAACTTTCCTCGGCCAGATCCAGGTTCATTTTTTTAAGGAGCTTGACACAGGAAAAGAACTATGCTCCGCCCGAACTTCATCATAATGAACAGGAAGTCGGGGCTTCCAAGAGTGCCACTCTCGGTGGAAGGACAACATCTTGGAAGTCAGGACCCAATGCCCCCAAAACACTGTGCACGACGGCGGCATTGCTGGATACAAGCACGGGATAGGTGGCCACGTAGTTGATCTGTGGTGGGGCAGATGCAACTGGTGGATGAAAACCAGGAGGGGATGACGACTGCGCAGGAGGGACCCGTGGACGAACGAATGATAATTGATCGATAGTCACCATTCTTCCATCGTGTGGAAAGCAAACCACACGGAAAAGTGAAGAGACAAGGGCCCCCATGGCATAAACATAGTCACGGCCAAGGAGAAGACTGAAATCTAAAGCACCTTGGGTAACCGATACGTCTATATAGACGGTTTTGCCTCCCAAAGTAATAGGGAACTTTGGAAGGATCCCTAATGGTTGACTAGTTCCTCCATCAAAAGCGGTCAGATTCGGTGCGACCGGCACAAGCTGTGGGGAACCCAAAGCTTGCCAAGTAGTGGCAGGCATAAGACTAACAGATGCACCCTCATCCAAAACAGTGCCAGGTATCGCCTTATTATAGGTGTGTACCGTAACCCAGAAAGGCACATGGGATGGAAGGCAGGAGGTGGTCAAACGACTCCAGTCGAAGGAAATGACTGAACTACTTGGTGGGGGAATCATATGATTTCCCCCCTGCTCTAAAGGGACCGAAGCAGGACTCTCAGGAGCAGCTGGGATAGGAGAGTCATTTCCAGACTCAGGAGAATCTGAGGAGACGAGAAGAACATGGGAATTATGCTCTTTCGAAATAGAGTGATCGAGTGGTGAACTCGAGTCGACACTCTTTCCGACCAATGGTTGGTCTGGAACAGGCTTGGCAGAGCCAGGTTCGGGAAAAGGGATCTGGACAAGAGAAGAATGTGAATCAATCTCTTGGGCAGCAGGGGAACGATCTGCAGCTGTAGAAAGACGTTGATAGCCAATGGGTAGTTGGGGTGAGGGAGCTGTAAGACTTTCCAAGACAACGGAGGCTTTATCCATGAGCGGACAAAGGTGAAGGGGATGATTGCCTTCACAAAGTCTACAGGGGATTCGAGTCTTCCCTTTTCCCTTAACATTTCCAACTGATAGTGTCGCATCGCCGTGAGCTTCAGAGGACGATGAGGGGCGGACCGGATCGCGAGAGCATACTTCTAAGACCCTGGGAATGCCAGGACAATCGCGAAGAAGATGGTCCTCCTTGCATAATCTACAAGGAAATTTGACCTTCCGCAGAGGAGCAGAAGGTGGCTCGACTTGAGTTGTACTTTTAACCTCTCGCTTAGGAGTCTTCTTCTTCTTCGTCTTCTTCTTCTTCTTCTTAGCCACCTGGTTACTTGAATCCAGACTTTCGCCAGGCGAAGTAGAAGATGAGGACGCAGAAATAGGCGAAGAAGGGGAGAGGTCCACCTTGGAATCAACATGATGTTGTTCGGGTGGAGGAGACGGTGGAACAGGAGTCATCACACTCGGGACCACCGAGGTCGAAAACAACCATAAGGGAAAACCGATAGTTAACCCAGGCAAAGACAAAGTTGCCATATACGGAGCACCGGCATTTCCAAAAGAAGGAAATGAACTAGGGTTTCCATCCGTGGGAACACCTTGGCCGGTAGACTCAGGGAAGGATGCCATTGAAAACGAGAAAGAACCCTACTCAAGCTAACGCAAACAAGATCTAATTGGGTAAATGTGAATCGTGGCCGAATAAATTTTAAGACGCACGGACTTAACTTGACCTTTTCATGTTTTGAGAGTCGAGAAAAGGAAAAAAAGGTGACTCTAGTCTCCTTCGAATGTTTAATGAGCACGAAGTGACAAGACGCTCACTGGCACCTTTTCTTTTAAGGAGTCCGAAAAGGATCAAAAGTGACTACTCTGGAGACTCTAGGCAAAGGGTTTACCAAACAATCCGTAAAACTGCTTATACACCTTGGCAATCAGATGAAAACCAAGGACTTCCCGTACGGCAGTCAATCTTCCCGAATGTTGTGTTCAGTGCATTACGGCTTGTAAGGCGGCAGACACGGCTTCCTGTGGATAAAGGATGATAACCTAGTGGGGTCTCCCTTATATACGCGACGGTACGTGGGAGCTCAGTCCGTGCTAGACCACTATCGAGTCACAAGAGGAGGAATCACCCAACCATAGTGTGAAACAACAGTGACTAGGTTTAACGATGCCGGAACACGTCTCTAGCCTAGACCTCTAGAATATGTGCGTTAGGTTCCAATGCGTTGTTAGATTCATTCGGTTTATTTTACAGTTGATCTTCAATTAAGTTTCAGTTTTTTGGTCCTACAGTATGTGATCTCTCAAAACTTCCTAAATGTAAACTATATGCCAAAATTATATCATTTTGTTCAATGAATTCTAACTACAGGAGAGTTGAAATTTTCAAACAAACAAAATGAACAATAAACAATCAACAAAGATCCTAATGCAGCTAATAACAAGAAATGAAACTTTTTCTTTTCTTTTCTTTTTAAAAGCGACAAATAACAATAAATGCTAACTAATATAATGCAAAAAGATCTTTTGTTTTTTCTTCTTTTAAAATGGCATAATGCATTTAAACAAATCTCAAGAGATATTAACAAGCATAAACAAACAAAATTCACTCAATGCAAATAGAACCAACTCTGAAACACCAAGATGAACTGTCAAAACAAGGAAAAGCGCAAAGACCTTCAATGAACCATGTGATCTAAGTTCAAATGAAGTCAAGCAAAATCCAAACGAGCTAGAAGTGAATTGCTCGAAGCACGGAATAATAAGCTTTAACAACCACTAGACAAGTGCGGAAAACAACCAAAAAGCTGACTGGAAAATCACAGAACCAAAACTCCCACAGAAGGCTCGATATACAAAGCCACTAGATGCTCTAGGGCTGGGATATAAAATCGATAGAAATAGGCAAACAACCGAAGGACAAAGGTAAAAAACCAGTCAAACAGAGTTCCAACACACTTCCAGAAGCTGCAAAGGACGTAAAAGGACAAAAATTTGAGTTTAAAGAGCTTCCAACAAACACACTGGCAAAGTTCACAGGACTGGCACGACTGTCAGCCTGCAACTTGCACTATTAAGAAATTGGCGCAAGTTGCTGTTGTGCAACATGCGCCAACTGGCGCGACTGTCAGGGAGAAAAACGCGCCAACACAGTTTGTTGGCCCAAAAAATAAATAAAGCGGCCCAGGGTCTGGTCAACAGTACCCAGACAGATCCAATAGCAAGAAACAACTTTAAAACTGACCCAGAAAGCTCATTTACGCAAGCAAGAAAGAGAAAACTAACATGCAAGACAAACTCCAAGTTGTTCGATTCATAAACCAAACCGGAGATTGACTGAAGTGGCGTTGATCTACTCTGCTAATGCAAAGCAATAGCGTTTCAAAGGCTGCCTGGCCGTGCTTCAGACTTCGTCCAAGGTTTATGAATCAAACAACAAATAGCTCCTCCCCAATGGAGTCGCCAAATTGTTGGAGAGGTAAATCCCCTCTGCGGACAGAGGCGATCCCACTAGCCCAAAATGGGTCTAGCAACAATCAATTCACGCTACCATGCAAGTTCCTAGTTGCATACTGAAAGTGGATTACGAGAACCAACCTGGAGTCCAACGCTAATGTCGAAGAAGAGTTGATACCCCCGTTCCCTTGCTCCGGCAGGTCACAATCCTTGCGATCCCCGCGTATGGATACCTACACATGCAAAGAACGAAACGAGAACAAGCATAAAATCCACCAAAATACAACTATATTTCAGTCAGAAAGGAAATAGATCAAACATTATCATAATGAACAGTAAGATCGGAACCATAATAGTAGTCGTTTATTAATGAATAATGAACAGAGAAAGATACAACCAAGGTTCTGACGTTGAACCTCTCCTCTGGCTGGGCGAGCAGCTATATATGTCTTGCAATAGACCTTCTCTCTCTCAGACTTCCGGCAGCATAACCTTCCTATGCTTCAAGACTCTTACTATCACTCAAGACAAGCGTTATCACGACTAGCATTACTGAAAGACTAGCTTGTCAAATGCATGAGGACAGACTTTTATAGATGGAGAAGGGAGGAAGATACAATGCATCAGGACACCCATTGTGGATTGGCATTATCTCTGAAAAGCCACTGTGGATAGATGTCAAGGATAGATGATGACTCTCGACCTCTGTCATATAAACTTTATCCTCAAAAGACTTCGTGATTTGAAGGGAAAAAACATCTGGGCGCGCGTTTGTCAAAAATCATTACCAAACTTGGTTGGCGCGGGTGTTGTTCTAAGACAGAGCGCCAATGGTCGCACCCTCTTTTGAGGATCTCAGTGATTGGCGCGGGTAGGACATTGTGGACCCGCGCTAATGGAAAAAGGGCACTTTTCAGGGATATTTTGCAGAAGGTGTCTTCAGGGAACATGAAGTACATACTCAGGGGAACATAATGCAAGTGTTTTTAGGTTATGTCACTGCTCACAGGTCTCGGAATGCGTCCTCCAACGTACGGAAACAGGGGTAACAGGGACGGTGACCAATGGTGATAGATTACTGTGTAACATGGGTATTCTAAAGGGATGGTGTTCCTTGGACGAGTGTTGGATCTACGCCATGATTGTGTTTTCTTCACATTTGTCTCATAATATATATTGCTTAATCTGATGATATGTAATGTTCTGGTCTTGGTTTTCATAAATTGTGTCAGTAAAACCGTTATTGGTTATGTATTGTTTGCGTGTTAGTTTTCTGAAATTGTATCGGTGAACCGTTTCGTGGTTAGTTCGCAATGGAATTGAAAAAATCAGATTCGAAGACTGGGTATACATGCTGTGACTGACATCATTTCCGTGAGTGACGAATTAATTCTCCGGATGTGTTAACATTCAATTTTGTTTCCATTTTATAGTGATTTTTTTTATATATGTATGAGGGCGATTCTGAGAATATTTAATCGCCACCTCTTGGATTCTGGGATGCTATTATTCTCAGAATCGCCACCTCTTGGATATTATTGAAAATATTTTTTATATATGTATGAGGGCAATTCTGATCAAAAAAAAATTTCAATAATATCCAAGAGGTGGCGGGGCGAGGGGGATTCTCAGAATCGCCCTCATACATATATAAAAAAAATCACGGATTAAATTTATGCACAATAGGAAATATTAAAAAACCTCCGGTTAAAATAACACACGAAATTCTTAGGAGGGCGATTCTGAGAATCGCCTTCGCCTCATTTTATGACAATATCCAAGAGGTGGCAGGGCGAGGGCGATTCTTAGAATCACCCTCCTAAGAATTTCGTGTGTTATTTTAACACGAGGTTTTTTAATATTTCCTATTTTGAATAAGTTTAATCCGTGATTTTTTTGATATATGTATGAGGGCGATTCTGATCCGTGATTATTGAAAATATTTCTTTTATATGTATAATTAAATAAATAAAAATATCTATCAAAATGCGAATGAAATGTAATTTTCATTATTCAAATATTAACTACAAACCGTTAAATTAACCCAAAAAAAAAGAATATCTATGACATTAGAAACAAATAAACTATATATATATATATATATATATATATATATATATATATATATATATATATATATATATAGATAGACGATTCCAACTGAAAATAAATGAGTGGAGTATTATTTACAATTCCATACAAAACTAAATGAATTATTGGTTGGGGAGATATTGGGATATAATTGATCCATCAATATCTCTTCTTCCTTATTGATCTCTTTGAGCCCTAATCAAATCAATGAATTCTAGCAGTCAGTAATGTATTAATGTATTAATGAGTCGATTTCTAGTTTATTCCGCAACATGATTGTTCCTGCTTCTGCATATAAGAAGCT
The DNA here is from genome assembly GCA_031772625.1 of Pinus tabuliformis. Lineage (NCBI taxonomy): Eukaryota > Viridiplantae > Streptophyta > Pinopsida > Pinales > Pinaceae > Pinus > Pinus tabuliformis. Next base: position 597,713,152 of record CM062820.1, read on the forward strand.
TCCCGATGAGCAGAAACCTTGTTTTCCTTGGTTTCAATCTTGAATTTGCCGCTCTCATAAATTCTGTGTAATTGGAATCCCTAAACTCAGAATGAGCACTCCCGCCTCCCTCTGACCCAGACTTGCAAAGATCTTCAATGTCAAGACTCGGGATTGAGTGGCCACACTCATTCGAATTGCGCGAAATTACACCTTCAACGCAGGACGCCTGATCATCTACATCCACACCGGAATTTAAAAATTCCATCAACGATCTCTTTCTTCCCATAGTCGTGTGTTTGGCCAGCGTCATCACTGCGGGAGCTCTCGCACTTGAACCCACGACCTTCTCTTCAGCAAGGGATACTCCAGAGGGGCTGCTGGGAAGTTCCGAGGCGAGGGCGAGGGCGATTCTCAGAATCGCCCTCCTAAGAATTTCGTGTGTTATTTTAACCCGAGGTTTTTTAATATTTCCTATTGTGCATAAGTTTAATCCGTGATTTTTTTTATATATGTATGAGGGCGATTCTGAGAATCGCCCTCGCCCCGCCACCTCTTGGATATTGTCATAAAACGAGGAGAGGGCAATTCTCAGAATCGCCCTCCTAAGAATTTTGTCTCATATTCGACCCCCTCACCTTCACGTTTGCCACCACGCCGTCTCCGCTAACATTAGCTGACATTAGTAAGGAGGATGAGGTAGAAGTAGTAGTTGCCATTAATGGTGAACCCCCTCTGGATCCGGCCAAGATGCACGAATCTATAGCCGCCTTAAGACTCATATTAATTACATAGCCACCTAATCGCAATTCGTTGAAGTCTTTACTTAAATGGATGTTATCCATCCTCCTGCTTGATTTCATTTTTATGTTGTCAGTTTGAATGTTGTTTACGCTTTCTGAATGGCTGGCGACCAAGTTTACTACCCAACCTAGATACCGTGTGATTTACTATCAGTTTTCCCTTTGGTCCATGTACTTCAATTCCACCAGAAGACCAACAAATATGCCAGGTAATGAACTTCCATGGAAATAATGTTCGATTGATAAATTTTCTTAATATATGTATGAGTGGAAATAATGTTCGATTGATAAATTTTCTTAATATATGTATGAGTGTCCTATAGGGTATGACATTAAGAGAAAACAGAGAGTTGACTATTTCTAAAGTAGGAAGGACAAAGTTAAATTCATTTTAGAACTTTTTTTACGATAACAAGATTCACACCTAATTTATAATCGAGTTCAATACTAAAACATGATTTTCTTTCGAATAGTTTCATAACAATAGTTGGATTATCCAACAGAGCTAAGGAACATGATGGTTTTTCTTAAAGTCGAACAAGCCAGATACCAAACAACAGAACTTGAATATTTTTATCATTCATTTGACTCTACGAGAAATAAGCTTAATCAACGAGTTTCGATGATAACTAATAAAATTCTGAATATTATGAATAATCACTTCCACTCAAATTTATGGAGAAACATTAATGATTACATAACATTCGAGTTACCACATGACAGATCTGAGAATCGCCCTTGCCCTGCCACCTCTTGGATTCTGTCATAAAACGAGGCGAGGGCGATTCTGATAAGCTTAATCAACGAGTTTCGATAATAACTAATAAAATTCTGAATATTATGAATAATCACATAATCACTTCCACTCAAATTTATGGAGAAACATTAATGATTACATAACATTCGAGTTACCACATGACAGATCTGAGAATCGCCCTCGCCCCACCACCTCTTGGATTCTGTCATAAAACGAGGCGAGGGCGATTCTCAGAATCGCCCTCTTAAGAATTTCGTTTTTAGCGCGACTCCAAAATTAGGTTTCTAACTCCTATCACTTCTACAAACGCAGTAGACAAAACCTCGTTCAAGTACTATCATTAGGATGACAAATATTCATTTATTTAAAAAATTGTGACACAAAAATGAGTGCATTTATTGTTTGGGAATATATAAATATACTTTCACATCTAATCAATTATTCTAATAATGTCAAATGTTTTGTTTCAAAACACTTGTCTTTTCTATCTAGACCAGACGTTAATTTCACTATACACATAATTTATTTTCGAAGACATATTGACATGTGATTTTGGGTTTAGCAAAGTACAATGAGATGCTTGTATCTGTACTATTGTTTATCTTTATATGTAAACACTAGTTGGCTTTAACATTTTATGCCACTTATTACTCCCTGCTCAATTGCTTTTCGGAGATGGGAGATATGTAACAGGAAATATTACATTTTGGCATTTCAAAATAATCAATTATATCACTAAAATAAGTAATAAGAAAGAAAACTTATTTATTTAAAAAAAGGGAAATATTTATTGTTTTGTTCCGAGAGAATATTACTTTCATATCTCATAATTATAATAATGTCGGCATTTATTGTTTTGTTTAAGGAGAATATATATCTTGTACAAAAGCCATGTATCGTATAGCCACTCAACAAAATAAGGTCTACATAGACCATGTTGAGATCCAAACCCTGCTTGTCAAAGCCCATTGTCTGATTTTAAAAAATAGATAGAAGAGCAGTTGCTTCAACCTCAACCCATTTTTATGTATCTTTCTCCGTGGTGCAAATAAGAAATGTTATCAGCTTTTCATTATTAATGATAGTGAAGGGAAGGAACATTATTTGCACCTTTGCCGGCTATCGATTTCTGTGGATTGGATCCTTGCCGATCACCGTTGATTGCTTATTCCGATAGCTACATCCTACGGCAAGCAACTCAGACATCGTTATGGTTTTGAAGGTGACCTCACTTCCACAACCGACGTCCATAGGGAATTAGAATGAAAATTGTACTACCATAGTATGGGGTTACAATTTTGTTTGGAAAATAGTAGAATATTTTTTTTAAGATATTGAAAAATGTTGGAAATTTTTGGAAATTTAAATTACAATAATCAATTTTGAGAAATCCATTTCCACAAAAAAAATTATTCAAAAGCTCTCGGAATTAAATTTCTTGAAAAAAATTTACCTTAAAATTTCCCGAATAAACAACACCCTTGCATTGTGTAATGCATTCTCACGCTCTCATTCAAAATTCTAATAGTGGCACTTCATCATTGCTCTCGCATCCTCTGTTTTTCATGGAAGTTGGCACAGAGAGAAATGAAGCAGACCATGGTCAACCAATAATGGTATCCATCATTGAGGAAGCGCTTCTAATGGTATCCATCGCTGAGGAAGAAGTAATAGGGCGATTCTGAGAATCGCCCTTGCCCCGCCACCTCTTGGATTCTGTCATCATATCAGCAAGAAAAAAGAGGCGAGGGCGATTCTCACAATCGCCCTCTTACTTCAAATTCGTCAGATGGAATTACCCAACTAAGAATTTCGTCTCACTTTTACGTTGCTGGTTTTTCTTTCTGTATTATGTTTTTTATTTGATTAATATTAATTTACATGGAACATTTTAGTAATATATTACATGTAAATTAATATTTCAAAGAAATGAAATATTAATTTACATGTAATATATTTCTTTGAAAGATGTTTAAAATGTCTTTAGTCTACTGGACAGAGAGGTTGTTGCAAGTGAATATGTAATGTATGAAAATACAAATATTTCATTATGAATCTGCTTTTATTATTCATAAAGCGAAAAAAAAAAAAAAAAAAAATGAAGCTTTCTACGCGCGTGCCATTCTCCTATACAGGTTATATGTTTTTAGTTAACTCTTTTAATTGGACACTTAGGAAAGAAAAATGTTATTCTACCAAAAACATTAGTGTGTTTTTTTCCTCATCAACAACTGTTTTTTCGCATATAAAAATTCAGTTTTACTAGCATTTTTTAAAAATGTTGAAAATTGACCCTAAAAAAAAAATCGTCATTCTAGTATCAACACTTTTTCATTTTCAAGGTTTTTTTTGCACGAAAATTTCATTTTCGCTGCCATTTTTAAAACATGTTCAAAATTGACCCTAAAAAAAAAACCATCATTCCAGTTTACACACTTTTCGTTTTTAGCACTGTTTTTTATGTTTTTTTAGGGTTTTTTGGTGAGAGTTCCCGTTTTGAGTTTATAGTTCCCATTTCAAAGTTTACATTGTTTCTATGATTCATTTTTTTTTTGTAAATTCCTTCGATTGATTTCTATTAATAACAAAAGATTTTACAGTGAAATTCATTCATACATCCAAAAGAGTAGCTTGGGAGATCATATCTTCCAACACAATAGAACTCAACAATAGACAAAATTTAGCTAGATGAGTCTATCTTGCTTTAATGCATGAGAATTGGAATCTACAACAGAGACAATTACAATTCTCCAATTTCCCTAAGGCTCTGATCCTAAGCCAAAAAAAATGAAAAAAAGCGAATTGCAATAATACATAACATCAACCCAATGGCTATACTGACAAAACATCATATGATTTCTTACAAAAAAAACAAGTTTTAACCCATAGTAAACACTAATATGGTATGCATGGTGGACTTGTTAGTCCAAGATGATAATTGTTGATAGAGGAGAAGATTTTTCATGAGGATAGGTTTGAGATGGAGTGTTGATGACCACAGGCACCTCATGTTGCTCATTAGGGTCAGTCTTTGAATCAAAGACCACAAAATTCCCCACCTGAGTCAATTTAACCACAATGTCATCCAAGTGATACCTAATGTCCCTCATGATACTCTTTATCTCCTCCTGACTAGCAAACAACTTATAATTATCTACCTGCTTATCTTGAATTATCATGTTTAGTAGAGTTTCCAATTGACAACACAAACTAATAGAATGGAGAAAGTGAAGCCTTCTCTTACGAAACTTCCCTGGATCAGGAACCCACTTGAGGCTACTACCTCCAATCTCTGAGTCAGAGAAATATACATAATCATCGAACTCCTTGATCTCCAAGTGAAGAATTTCCTTTATGGCTGATGAGCCTAGGTATTGCAGCAAGAATGCTGCAACTCCCAGGGCTACCAGCTTTACTTATCAACCCGGGGTTTGTATAAACTTGGAGGTGATTGTGCTATATATACAAGTAGAAGTGAAGGTACTACCTATTGTCACTGCTCATCTGGCAAGAGACCCCAGGGGTTCCAAGCTAGATTTTTATAGGGTTAGAAGAAGCTTGATTTTTATGGAAGGAGAGCAAACCTAGTCTAGGGGAGAGCTATTCTACTGCAGAAATGAAGAATGCAATCATGTAATGCTAATTTCCTAAGTTGTAGAAGTAAAAACATCAAAACTTAGACTAAGGGTTAAACAATGGAAACTAGGTTAGGTTGTGTCTAAGTGAGAGAACGGTCGGAGATCAAAATGGTGGAAAGGGGACGTAATGAGCAACAATGCATAAGAATTGTTGGATCAGGCGGGTGGAAAGCGAATGAATGGCTGAGATCAGATCGCAGGAGGGTACATAGGTAGATGGCCGAACATGGTCAACTAACGGGATGGACGACTGAGATTATATCGCAGAATCAATCGGCAGATGGGCGATGGAGATCGCGGGCAAAAGGAACGTGCGGAAATGGTATCAGTTGAAGCGACAACTGTCAGATCAGGAGACAGATTGACGACATAGATGGAAGCGGGCAAAAGAAAATGTGTGAAAATGGGAGAGCGGGTTTAGAGGGCGGCAGTGGAATATAACGCGCCCTCAAAGCTGTAAGCAGTTTTGTAGAATTTCACATGATTAGCCTCCCTGGCCGACACGTAGCATGGGGAAACCGCTCATATCGCGTGCCCTCGACTGGATAACGGTCGGATAGGAGATCCATGTGATATCGTGCGAAGGCCGTCGGCTCTGGCAAGACATATCTGCGGTGGGGAATGGACCGAGCAGGTTGGTGAGCGAGTGTGTGACAGCCGTCAGATCATCTGAGGATTGTGTGTGGATGCAGGGATGATGGTCATGGATAAGGTGATTCTGTAGAAAACACAATCTTCACCTGAATTGAAGCAATGAAGTGAAAAACAATGGAACTGATGGAGGGGTCCATGGTAAGGAGTGGAGGTGATGAGTACATGTGAGGCACGGTTCCCTTTTGATATTCTCTTTGCTCCCCGATTCATCCACCTGTAAAACAATTACTTTTTTCTTTTTTTCTTTTATTATTATATTTTCAAAAACATCTAGGCTGCCTCAGAGAGGTTTTCACCCTAGGTATCTGCCCTGGGCGCCTCAAGGAAGGTTTTCAACCAAGGATCTTTCTTTTATTTCCATTTTTCTCATCCTTGGGCTGCCTCATGAAGGTTTTCAACCCAAAGATGGGACTCAGGCGCCTCATGGAGGTTTTCACCTGAATCCTTATTCTGTTTTTTTTTTTTTTTTTTTTTTTTTTTTTTTTTTTTTTTCCAGTGACCTGATGAGGGAGGAGCTGAAACTTGCTCCACCATCATCACTGTCTTATTGATGCTGTCAGTGAACTCTTGTTTAGATGAAGGCCTCTTGTACATTTTCAATCTGTGTCCATTAACTAGTAATGGAATGGCTTCTTCATCTATAGTTCTGATCTGCACTAAACCATTGTCATGGCATCTTTCCAACACATATGGTCTGTGCCATCTTGTTCTTAACTTGCCTTAGAAGTCTTTGTACCTTGAATCATATAATAATGCTCAATCTCCTTCTTGAAATAGTTTCTCCTTGATATATCTGGCATGCCAGAAATTTCTCTGAAGTTGAATTATCTCTGTATGGAGGAGGGCCTGCATTTTGAATTCATCTAGGCCATTCAAATGGAACAACCTTTATTTTTTGTGCATGACTGAGATCTAAATATAGTTGGGCTGCCATCCTCAATGTGTTATATTCAAATTCAATGGAGAGCAAAGCCTTTTTTCCACAGACCAGCTCATAGGGTGTAAATCCAGTGGTGGTCTTCCATGTTGTATTATAGGCCCAGGTAGCCTCAACTAGTCTCTCAGCCCAGTCCTTTCTGTTGCTGTTCACTACCTTGGTCAGGATGTTTTCCAGTGCTATGTCGGTCACCTCCACTTGCCCATTAGCTTGTGGATGATAAGGAGTGGAGGCCCTATGCTTGATCTTTGATGCTTGAGTAGCTCTTCAATCATGCTAGAGGTGAACTGGTTGCCTTGGCCTGTGACTAGTTCTCTAGGGTACCCAAATTTGTAGAATATACTTTCCCTTAGGAACTCAGCCATCTTTTCTTTTGTTGTTGCCTTGATTGCTTTGGTTTCAGGCCACTTGGTCAGATAATCAGTGCACACAATGATGTGCTATTTTTTCTTTGAAGGAGGGTTGATAGGCCCAATGAAGTCCATGCCCCACTTGTCAAATGGCTCAAAAGTCACTTGAGGTTGTAAGGGAATTTCATCCCTTGGAGTCAGCTTTCCCATCCCCTGGCACCAATCACACTGACTAACATACTTCTTCACATTATGATGAAGAGTAGGCCAATAATAACCTACTTGCAACACCTTGAATGTTGTCCTTTTTACTACAAAGTGACCTCCACAAGGCCCATCATGATAGGTCAAAGGATGTCAAAGACTTCCTCTTCCCTTACACATATTCTCAAGATTTGATCTAGGCCAAGTTTGAACAGAATGCCCCCAATCCAGGTGAAGGAGGCACTTTTCCTGACTATCTTGCTTTTTTATCTAGAGGGCAGGTTTGGTGGGAACTGCGCTGACACCAGATAGTTTGCTATATCAGCAAACCATGGGGAGAGCACTGAAATAGCAAACAAATGCTCATATGGGAATTGATCATCCACAATTCCTTCTTCACCTGCAGGAAAATTCATTCTAGACAGAAAGTTAGCAACAACATTTTCCTTACCAGGCTTATCAACGATAGTTAGATCAAACTGTTGTAATTTAAGTAACCATCTTATGATTCTAGCGTTGAAATATGATTTGTTCCTCAATATTTAATGGCAACATGATCAATATGCACAAATTTCTGATAGCCTGTAATGTAATGCCTAAACTTGTTCAATGAATGCACAACAGCCAGGAGTTCTTTTTATGTCACAATATAGTTTAGTTCAACCTTTGATAGGTTTTTACTAGTAAAGTAGATGGCATAAGGCAATTTCTCTTTGACATGTCCTAAGGCTGCTCTTATGGCTTTATGTGAGGCATCAGCATGAATGTGAAAAGGAAGGGCCCAATTTGGGCCTCTAAGGATTGGTGCAGTGGTTACCTTACCCTTTAGAATGTCTAGGGCCTCTTGACAGCTCTTTGACCGTATAAATTCAGAATTTTTGGCTAATAACCCAAACAAAGGAGAGGATAAATTGCTGAAGTCTTTTATGAATATTATGTAATATCCAGCTAGCCCTAAGAAACTCCTAACATCTCTCTGCTTTTGTGGAGGTGGGACCCTTTGAATTATTGCTACTTTTTTTGGGTCCACCTGCAGTCCTTGCTGAGATATTGAGTGACCTAGCACATTCCCTTCAGTCGTTAAGAATTCACATTTTTCTAGACTGAGAGACAGATTCATCTCAATGCATTTGCGTGATACTTTGCCCAGGTTAGTAAGGGCCTCTTAGAAATCACAACCATAAGGTGTAAAATCATCCATGTAGATTTCCACAACGTCATGAACTAATTCGGCAAAGATACTCATGACTGCTCTCTAGAAAGTAGCAGGAGCATTGCATAAGCTGAAAGGAATGACCCTATAAGCAAAAGTACCCCAAGGACAGGTGAAAGTGGTCTTATCCTGGTCTTCTGGGCAGATTTGGATCTGGTTGTACCCACTGAATCCATCTAGGAAATAAAAGAACTTCTTCCCTGCCAGGCCATCTAACACTTGGTCAATGAAGGGTAAGGGAAAATGATCCTTCTTGGTGGCTTTGTTCAGCTCCCTATAATCAACACAAATCCTCCACTTCCCATTTTTCTTGGGAACTAACACTAAAGGAGAGACCCACTCACTATCAGAGATAGGGTAAATGAACCCTGCATCTAACAGTTTCTGCAGTTCTTCCTTGACTATGTCTTTGAGGGCTGGATTCATCCTCCTTTGTGGTTGCCTAACTAGCTTGCAACCTTCCTTGATGTATATGTGGTGAGTACACATTGAGGGGTGTACTCCCTTCATTTCCTTGTAGCTCCAAGCAAAGGCTTCTAAGTTTTCTTTCAACAAGTTGCATAGCAGTTCCTCTTCTAAATTGGAAAGAGATGAATTAATCTTCAAGGTTCTTTCTGGGACAAATTCTATGGTTTTGACTCGGATTGGGTTGGAATTGTCCAAGCATGAGTCAATTGGATGACTGTTCAGTGTTTCCTTTACTTGTTCTTCTAGTGATAATGGACTAGGAGTTGGACTGTGAAGCAAGTGTTTAATTACATCGTCCTCATCTTGTTGTCCTCCTCCTATGATGGCTTCCAGTATACAGCTCGACAGAATAAATCTCATCTTCTTCCTCCTCCTCCAACCATAAAGGTAAGTCATGTTCTAGGGAGGGTTGAGCAGGAGGGTATAGGACTAATTGTTTTGACATATGCCCATTCTTGTTGGTCATATTCCCAACTCTGCAGCTAATGTAGGCATCAACTGTGGCCAACCATGGCCTCCCAAGGATGAGAGGGTAACCAGTCAGCTTAGCCTTAGGCTGGAGAACTAGGAAATCTGTTGGGTACTCCCAAGAATCAATGGAGACCAACACATCCTCCACAATTCCCTCAGGGGTGGCTGTGGAATGATCTGCAAGTTGCAGTACTATTGTAGTCTTCCTTAATGACCCTTGGAGGTTAATCTTGAGCATGGTGTCCTTGGTCATCACATTAATGGCAGCCCCAAGATCAATCAGAGTGTGTGGGGCAATGGTGACATTAATGTGGACATCGACTATAGGGCTTCCAAGGTCTAAGTATTTTGGACATATTACCTGCCCCAGCATTAAGTCAGATAACTTTCCAATGACATTAATGGTAGGGGCATCCCTTTTTCTTCTTCTTGGATGCTTAAAGCACTTCTCCTTAATAAATTTATTGTAAATAAGCACATCTTTGATTTCCTGGAGAAGGGGAATCTTTACACATAGGTTTTCCAATTCTCCCAGAAGTTTAGTTTCTTCTGGGGTAGGCTGGTGTGGTTGGGCTAATCTTTCAGGAAAGGGTGGATTTGCTTTAAGGTTGCTTTACTCTCTTTTTTCCTCAACCTCTTTATGTGGAGAGGGAGGTTGGTTATCTAGGAGAATTATCCAAGATCTTAGGTTGATCACTTGTATTTCAACAGCATAAGCTAGGTATGTTGTCTCTCCACCGTATGTTTGTTGAGCCTGCCTATTATTTGGGTTTGGATTTGGCTAGGTAGGCATCTGGGGTTGCCTAGGTGGAGCAGAGTGCAGGAGTTGCGGTTGGGTAGGTGATGGAGGCAATAGAGCTGGAACATTGTTGAATTGGGGCCTCCACCCCTAGGGTGGGGTATTCCATTGATGTTGTGGCTGATTGTACGGTTGAAATGACTGGCTGGCTAGCTGAGAATGATATTGAGATGCATAGGACCAAGGAGGGGTGTAGACTAGGAAGGATGAGCAGGGGGTCCCCAAGAAGGTGTAGTTGTGGTTTGGTTGGGTCTGTAATATGCATGGGATGATCCTTGCATACCCTGCTGGTATGGTCTAGGCCCAGGAGGTCTCCTTTGGTTAATGTAGCAAAGCTGCTTAGTGACCCTTTCAGCTCCTTGATATACAACTTTGAGTCCAGCTAAGGAAGGGCACTCGTCTATGGAGTCATTTTCTTCACAGGCTGAGCAAATCTCAATACATTTTAATGGGCATTCACTCCTAGGATGCCTCCTGGTGCACCTAGGACAAAAGATGGCCAAGGCTCTCTTTGCTTCCTCTTTCTTCCTTCTGATATTCATGGTATCCAATTGCAAGGCAAGGGTTTGCAACATCTCACTTTTGAAGTCCTCCAGCATATTTCCAATTTCACCCTTGATGGATGAGTTGGAAGATGGGGTGCTGGCCATAGGTTGACTACTTCTACCCTTGTTTCTGGTTGCCCTAGAATGGTTTCTAAAGATAGCCTTGATGTCCTCATCGGGTAGTTGGTAGATATCTCCTCTTTCTAACATATTTAAGGTGTCTAGGATATCCTCCCTTACTCCTCTAAGCAGGACCAGCTTCAGTGACTCAAGGTCAAGTGTTCACCTGGCCCTTTTGTAACTGAGCCGAAATATCTCTTCGTAGTCTTCTAGGGATTCATCCTGGCCTATGGTCATCCTGAAAAGCTCATATTTAGTTTCCTTTGACCTACAGTAGTCCCTATATTTGTTGTTAAAGGCCTGTTGCATCTGAGCCCAAGTTGTTATGCTATCTCCAGGTAAACCCATGAACCAGCGCAATGTTGCATCCTTGAGGGTAGATGGAAATAGTTTCAACTTTTTCTCATCATCTGTATAGTCATAGGTTCGACAGACAATAGCAAACTCAAATAGGAAAGTGTCAAGGTCCTCTATGGTCAAGCCATGGAAATGAGGTAGAGCAGAGGGGCTTATATTCTTCATTTTAGTGTCCCCATTGGTTTCCCTAATGGGGAAGGCACTCACAATTCTCCCTCTATCTCCTCTATCATTTAAGTGTTCAACCATTGGTTCAGTAGGAATGGGTTCTTCCTCTTCTTCTTCCCCTATAGGTTCCTCAAATATGTCAGGTTGCTCACCCAAAGGGGCTTCCAATTCACCGTCAGTGAAGAAGAAAGAAGGTGGACTATTGGATGAGGTGGGGGTATTTGGCAAGAATTTTCCTGAATTATCCCTGATCCTACGAGGCATGAAAGGAAATGTCTTTGGGTTTTTTGTGAGATTTTCTTTAAAGCTGGAAAGTACTCTGCAAAAAGGAAATTGCTAATTAAATGAAAAACTACTAACAAAATGGAAACTACTTTCTGAATTAAAATTGTTGATTGAATGAAAAGAAACTACTAATAGAAAGAAAACTACTTGCAGAATGATATTGCTGAATTGAATGAAAAACACTAACAAAAGGAAACTACTTTTGGAAATGGAAAGGAAACTAGATTAACTTGCAGAATGGAAAGGAAAGTAGATAAATGACAAAATGAAAGAAAGAAACTGTATTACTTTTGCAGAAATAAACTAAGGGAAGAAAGTTGGAAACTAGAAAATAAAAGAAAAGAACATTAGTCATTACTACTGTGACACCTCCCCGGCAATGGCGCCAAAAAGTGATGAGCCTAGGTATTGCAGCAAGAATGTTGCAACTCCTAGGTCTACCAGCATTACTTATCAACGTGGGGTTCGTACAAACTTGGAGGTGACTGTACTATATACACAAGTAGAAGTGAAGGTACTACTTGTTGTCACTTCTCATTTGGCAAGAGACTCCAGGGGTTCCAAGCCAGACTTCTATATGGTCAGAAGAAGCTTGATTTTGATGGGAGGAGAGAAAACTTAGTCTAGGGGAGAGCTATTCTACTACAAAAATGAATAAAGCAATCATGTAATGCTATTTTCCTAAGTTGCAGAAGTAAGAACATCAAAACTTAGACTAAGGGTTAAACAATGGAAACTAAGCTAGGTCTGTGTCTAAGCGTGAGAACAGTCGGAGATCAAAATGGTGGAAATGGGACATAATGAGAAACAGTGCATAAGAACCATTGGATCAGGTGGGTGGAAAGCGAATGAACGGCTGAGATCGAATCGCAGAAGGGTACGTAGGCAGATGGCCGAACATGGTCAACTAACGGGATGGACGACTGAGATTATATCGCAGAATCAATCGGTGGATGGGCAGCAGAGATCGCGGGCAAAAGGAACGTGCGGAAATGGTATCGGGTGAAGTAACAACCATCAGATCAAGAGACAGATCGACAGCGGAGATGGAAGTGGGCAAAAGAAAATGTGTGAAAATGGGAGAGCGGGTTTAGAGGGCGGTAAGCGAAATATCGCGTGCCCTCAAAGTTGTAAGCAGTTTGGTAGAATTTCACGCAATTAGCCTCCCTAGATGACACGTAGCATGGGGAAACCGTTCATATCGCATGCCCTCGGCTAGATAATGGTCAGACAGGAGATACATGTGATATCGCGCGAACGTCATCGGATCTGGCAAGGCAGATCTACGGTGGGGAATGGACCAAGCAGGTAAGTGAGTGGGTGTGCGATAGCCATCAGATCAGCTGAGGTAGATCGACAGCGGGGATCTGAAGGGTGAAAAGTCAAATGCAAAAAGTAATCTGAGCGGTGATTGGTCAGTTTTGTTGTGTAAAGCGATTTACCGGCAAAAACCATTTAAACATGAATTTAACAGCTTCTACTCAGGCGTTTCGTGCTGAAGGGGAATGACATCGGAATGTGAGTGAGGTCTAAATGACAAAAAGAGAGTGAATCGAGTTGATTACTATTAAAGGGTCAAGAGTAACAATGAACTCAGTGACTGTGTTTAAACAACAAACCCTTTGTGAAAACCAAAACCTTGTGTTTTTGGGGTTGCTGTAGGGTTTCTTCCTCACATCATGATCCGAGAGGGAGGAGGTGAGGTCGAGACACCTGTGAGCAACCTTGTGGATCTTTTCTTTGCTAACAGGCTAATTAAAAGCATAATTGGAGCAAACTAAATCACAACTAATCTATTCTGAATTACTGTAATGAGATTGCAACTATTAAAGCAAATGAACAGAAAACAAGAAGATGCTTAAGTACATGAATATGAAAGCCATAAATCTGTGTTGAACCACTGTAATGAAAATGCATCTATTTAACCAAATGAACAATCAAACCATGCATCTATACTACTGTTGCAATGGAAATGAATTGCTTAAGTAAATGAACAGAAAATAAGAATCTAAGCTAGGATAACAATACAATAAAGAGGAGCTTTCACTGCTAGGGTTGGGACCTAACCCAAGAGCTTCAGCCCTCTGAGTTAACTCAGTGTTGGCTCAAATCAAAACTCATCTTCATTATAAAAGAATTGTATTACATCAAACTATTACGAAGAAGAGTTCCACAGTAAAAGTTCGAATCCTGACTAGCTGACTAACTACTACTAACTAACTAAAAAAAACTGAGGTCCTAAGCCTCTCTATTTATACATTTGAAGTCTCAACAACTCCCCTCAAACTTAGGGAGGTACAGCTCCCAACTTAATGGTAACTTTTCCTTTCACTTTCACTAGCTTGGCTACCTTCTAGTAGGGAGGTTGCTTGTACTTCCACTTGTTTGGCTGTCTTTTAGTACTCCTGATTTGGTTGTTTGTACTTTTAGTTGATGGAGGGAAATTAAAATGGATGGGTAGTAAATGAGGAGGATTTACCTCTTGTAATTCCTCTCCCTTGTCCTATCTGAGTTTTTACCAAGATCTTTTACTATAGTTCCTTGCTTTTACCTTTCATCCCTGCATTTCCCTCGCTTTTATCCTTTAATTCCTGCATTACATGCACATTAGACCACGAAGCAAAATATCCAACTCTAACTCATCTCATAAGCAAAATATAATCAAAAGTATGCAATAAGTTGTGAGAATAGTTGGTTTGACTAAGCTAGGAGGTGAATTAAGGCCAATTAAGGACCATATAATTACTCAATGATGAGACTCATCAATGGCCTTGAGAGGAGCAAACTCAAAGAAATTGGCCATTGATTCCCATATGAAAAAATGTTAGCATCGAGAAGAGGATGATCCAAATGCGCCACCCCTTCGACTTGGAAGTCTTTTCCGAGGAGTCATATAGGCATATGACCTGCAAACATAACGAGAAGAGACGAGTCTCGCAAATTGAACCACGGAGATGGACAAAGTAAAGGTAGAGTAGGGCCTTAGTACAATACAAACCAAAAACCCTCAAAGAAAACAAGAGATAAATTTATGTGGGTGGAAGAGTAAAATTAGGAGCCCACGACACTTCCAACATGATACTTGACCAAACTTCCCGAAACCCAAAACTTTGTGTGAACCAAGAGTTGAATGAATTATAAATTTTTGAACAATTGAAGCTTTAATGAATCCATATCCATTGTCAGAACCAAATGGAGAAGGTACCATGGTACCATACTCCACATAACAACATTGGGAAACTGAACGAAATACTAACAGGGTTAGAGTTTTGAAGTGCTGCAGAAGGTAATACTTCCACCAATTCGAATGACGAACTAGACCTCGAGTTGTGTAAAAAGAGCACAAAGAACATTGACACCTATGTTGAAAAAACAAATGATGTAGAGTAGAACAGACTACCTTACAATTAATAAAAATACGACCAAGTATTAACGATACCACTGATTGATTAAAATACAACTGTACGATGACAATCTAAGGAGAGTATAATGAAAACATACCTCCCTGTACTCTAGCATAAAGCTCTCTTGTCCACCATGAACAAATTAATGGTTGTGGATTTATACCAACAACAACTGAAACATAGTCTCTCCACTACCTTATGTCTAGGATATAACATGGCGTGAACATGAGAGGTTGGGCTTGTTGAGTGAGGTGAGCATCAGGAGTGCTCATCATGGCGAGCCAAGTGTACAGTTCAAACCAGTAATCTGCCATCCCAAAAAAATTTAGCATGATAAGCTCATGAATGAAATTTTCTATGCTGTTAGGAAATTCTCCATCCACAACCAATCCACCATGAGAGGGGCGACCCATCTTAGAGTAGAAAAAATGAATTCCTTTGCCAAAAATACTTTCGTACTCATAACCACATCCTCCCACCTACTCGCATTTAAGTCGATCAGACTTGGGTAGGTGTAGCATGGTTTGGAAACTGTGGGATCACCATGCAAGGGACATGTAGAGCCAAGTGTAGAGTAGGGCTCTAACGCCGAGGGCTACCACCCTATAAACCATACATAATATTTGCATGTCAATTATAGCTTATGTTGGGAAAGGAATGCCAGGAAAGATCCTCATACTGCTTATGCTTCCTGTCGGGAACTGATAACTGTGAAAGCACCCCCATTCGAGGAATACATTTTATGATTCATGATAACATTATATATCTAATCTTTGACCAACCATATTTCTTAAAAGCTTCTATTGAATAGTTGGGATAGAAGTATTTTACCTTTAAAGATCTTACAGTCAAGCTTAAGCTTTCAATTTAGAGTTATTATCTTTCACAACAACATGCAAACAATCTAAGGAGATATTTTTAAATTTTAAATTTTGGATTATCTATCTAAATTTCATGAAACTCATCCAGGATAAAAGGTGGCCCTCTACATCCAACAAATTTTAGCCTAAGCATGTGTATGATACTTTGTACGTAGATGTAGGGGAATGATAATGTCTCTCTTTTCTTGATTATTGATGCAATTTCTAAGTAACAAAATAAATCGTTAATAATGTTTATTTAATAATAATAATGATAAATATATGGACACCAATAATTTTTAGGTTGTAATTTATTATTATTATTTATAAATTTAAAATGTATTTTTTATTTATTAAATAAATATATTTTTAATAGATTAAATTTGGTATTTTATTAAATTAAATTTAAAAATAATTAAGTTTTAGTTAAATAAATTAAATAGATGTAAAATAGTTAATCTCTATTCTATAGTGTAGTTGTAAGATTTTTTTTTAATGAAACTATTTAATAAATTTATTTATTATTTTTTCGGGCGGAAGTAAGGATATTAGGGGAAATAATTGTACACATTTACATAGTTTCAAAGCTTATACACTCTTTCAAGGTTTTAAGTTAGCTAATAACATCATTGTTACCATAGTGTTAGTGCTTGAAGATTCATCTTTAATCATAAATCTCATTCTCCAAAGAGAGCACGTAGGGACCACCAACTATCATATAGATTGAATAAGACTTGAAAAAGAAAAATTGGCAAATATCTTGTTTTTAAATCCCATGATGCCAAAGCCAAAAAGTGAATTTCTTAGCAAACTTGACTACAAACCAAAAATTAGGATCCTTCCACAAATTCTAGAAATTATGTTCAACCTCTCCCATGGTAGTCGGTCATAAAAACACAATCATGAAAGAACCATGAAGCAAAGGATACATCATCCCATGTGTTAGATTAACCATGACCATCAATCATGAAAGCACCATGAATCAAAGGATACATCATTTGATGGCAACACATTGGAACATTATGGAAGGATGATTGATAAGACTCCCTCTCCTCCTCTACACGCTTAATTCCTTGGCCACCTTCTATTATCATTCATGGAACAAGTACTCGCACAATGAATTGTGGAAGGATGATTGATAAGAATCCATCTTCTCCTATACATGCTTAATTCCTTGGCCACCTTTTGTTATCATTCATGGAATAAGTAGTCACACAATTATTAGTGTCGCTTGTGTTCAAGGCAATTTCTAGTTGAGCCTCTCCATCATATGTGATCATTGTTTGAAGAAATCCCATTGCTATATAGACGTGTCTATCTAGAAGCATTCTATTCGTAATCTGTGTGAATTGCTTGATTCTTCCTAATTATTGATCCAAATTACTATTTATTCTTGGTTGACTCCTCCACATACCCCTATGAATTTTTGTTCCTACTGTCGTCCCCTTATTGCCATCCTTGGGAAACTACTTTATCTGTCGTCCCCTTATTGCCATCCTTGGGGAACTACTCTATCTATTTTAGGTTTCTTTGATCTTTTTTCTCTATGAATTCCTCCTCGTGTTTCATACCTTCGTATATGCCCATCCCATCATGTTAGGTGCTCTTCTTCGATGTCCTTTATATGGATTCCTATAGCTACTCCAATAGAGACTCACGTCACTTCCAAAGCCCATCATGGACTATATAAAGCTTTGAAGAATAAGACAGTTGTTAGACAGTCACAAAGTAGAATTCATAACCTAGAACAACAATTAAAGAGTCCTAAGGATGAGATTCAGATACAATACCATCCCATTTGATTGCAAAATATGGAATTCATGACCAGCTAAATGGTCATGAATTCCTTGGTATTTCATACTCAGTAAATTTCAAGTTTAAGAGAAAGAGATATGCATAATTCATCTTAAGATGGCTCTGGGATCTCTGCCCCACCTGCCTCCACGACACCCGGATCGATTTTGCTTGATATTCTTAATGTTAATTTTGATCCAGTTTCAAAGGAGTTTTAAGGCACTTCGAAACTAGGGAAACTCAATTTAATTTATTTTAAATTTAGGTCGTGTCCTTGTGGCACGTTGAAGCTGACCCTGATAAGCATATAAAAGCTATAGAAAAACGCCAACGATAGCTGGATGAAATGGTGATTCTGGGAAAGAAGAGCACCCCAGTATTTGGTAGGACGAAGGCTCGTTGGCTCATAAAATCGAACAACAAATACCAACAAAAAGACAAAGTGACTGTTTCTTCAACGAGGACAAATCTCTGGTCGTAGATATAATATTTCAAGCCTGAAAAGTTTTATGGGCGGTCACTGGTTGCCACTGTTATATTCCATTCTTCAAATATATTGAATTACAGAAATTTGGATGCTTTCGAATGTACTCTCGGTTCATTGATTGATTGAGAAGGGAAAACTATATTCTTATATTTTAAGATGTGACATCCATGTTTGAACAAAATAAAGACAAGTGACACATGGTTCACAACGCCAATTGCACTTGAGAGCGACAATGGCCAACGATAAACAAGGATAACCTGCAAAGCTGTGACTTATTAAACAAATTTATATGTCTATTTTTCCACATGGGAATTGCTTTTAACTAAATTAATCAAGAATGAGTAAATTTTAAAGTTTTTATTTATTTATTATTATCATTTTTTAAAATTTACCTTTTTATTTTTTATTCATTTATAATAAATATATATATATATATATATATATATATATATATATATATATTTTAAGTTTGAATATTTACTATATTAAACTTTAGTTAAGAATATGAGATAATATAGTTATAAAGTTAACCTATAAACTAAATATGGTATTATATTTAATCATAATTGAATGATGGTGATGTTGACACATTAAACAATGGGTTGCATAATGCATGCATTATTTAGCAAGAAGTGACATTTTTTTTTTCTCATAATGCATGCATTATTGAGCAAGAAGTGACATGTTTTTTTTCCCTCTATAAAGGTCACTATGGAAATGATTGACATTTTAAGTAATGCCATATTAATATTGTGCTAGGGTTTTTGAAAACTTTTTGGCTTTTGTTAACAATGGGATGTTATCCATCTTCTATGAATGTCAAATGACATTAAGTAACTATGCACATCACTTTATGGTTTTGATGAGTTTTTGGAAGCCAATCCAAAATTAGTATTTAGGATTTCAAAAATTTCCACTCCAATTCTAGTTTTAGCTTTAGTCTTTTAAATTAGGATTTAAAATTCAATTCTAGTTCATGGAAATTACTATTCTTAGCCATGAAAATTCCACAAATTGTGGAATAGTGAACTACTATACAAGCTTGGGATTTATGTAATAATTCCAATGATATCATAAACACTGACATGTAAGATGTACAAAGTGTATACAAGCCCTTGTGACATAATGTATGAAACTTTGGCTTAGCCCACAAATTCATCCACCTTGATTGGTATTGTTGTTATTATGTCATACAAATAGATATGACATGTCTAATAGAGTTTTATGACTAATTATTTTGCAGCTCAATATAATTCATGTGTGTGTGTGTAATGACCATTGGCATGGTGGCTTCCTTGTTATAAAGAATAATAACATTGACCTATTTTCTAATCATTGTCACTCAATGGTTCTTGTATCATTCTTAGCAACAATTCTATGAGAGGTTCTATGCCACTATAGGCCATGGAAAAGGAGAAAATAAAATTAAAGATACAAAGGGTTTTTATTGTTGCATTAGCCATCCCTACGATGACGCATTTAATGTTTCTCTCCTACTTGTAAAACCCCCAATCACTCATTGGGATGTATTACTATCTCTGTAACATGACCCTTAAAAAGATTCCTTGATTTCGGTACATATACATTTTATACCATCATTATGCTCTACTTTACATGCTTAATGCACATTATTATGTAATGCATTCTATACTTAACCATTGTAGCATAAACAAACATGTAGAAAAACATAAAATTTCTAGACTATTTGTAATCAACAAATCATCACAAAAAAGAATGGATAAATATAACATAATACTTATCTTGAAGAAATGATACCAATTGGTTATAGGCCTTGGACGTTCTAACCATAGACTGTGTTGCTCATGATCTCTCACTAACCGGTCACCCCAAAGTTGAGGCTATTACTCTATTAGGGCCAAAGGATACCTAAACCAACTATGGTGTATAGCTATGCCAACATGATAATATGTTAAGATACTTGAATCTAGTAACCTCCGACCAACAATCTCTCATCCCTTTCTATGTACCTGCACTCCATTAGGTTGTGCTACTACCCTTTCAAGGTTCCTAAGTTAGGTTGGACAGGGATGTCTCAAAACCCTATGGCTTCCTACAATTCCAACTTCCCTTAGGAGTCTTAAGGTATTTTACTAGCCTCATACTACAGAAACCTATCCCCATACCTAAATCCACCTAGGATTAACATGGTAAAAAAATCATAGGGTCATACCTCTCTTCCCCACTAGGAAGTTTAGTAACCAATAATATCCCATTCATGGAATGGAGTGATTATAATGAATGAAATAACACTAAAATTCCCCTCTTTACGTGCATTTTCCCTTTTTTGACAAGTAGCACCCCATAAAGTCACATTTTGGACTTCGGATAAAAACAAGTCACTTTTGAATTTAGGCTCATTTTAATAATGATTTAGCCCCCCATTAATTTTCTCCTAGCCCCCTTTCTACTCATGGAGTCCTAGCCCCGCATCCTCTCTTACTCGACTATATCTGTAGTAATAGTGTATTTTATTAATATGCATGTGATTACATATTTACAAAGCTAGGCTCTTTGTACTTTTAGCACATAGTCTCACTGGCCTATAATCACATGGGAATTCCAACCTCAAAACATATAAACACATGCACACTAGACTAAAACAAATATATACATAGGCACATAGGCCCTGAAATATTTCCTGACTCACCAACATAAAAATTATATGTACAATGCACATAGGTGTGATCCTTGGGGTCTTACATTCCCATCCCCCTTATTTATACATTGTCACCACTGCATTCTATACAAATACATACATCAAAATTATTCAAAAATATGAGGGTACTACCCCTCATGACATCTTCATCCTTCCATGTGACATCCTCAAGACCAAAATGTGGCCATTGCACCTTTACAAAGGCAATGTATCAATTTCGAAGAACCTTGACCTTCTTGTCTAATATTCCCACTTGCCAAACTTGAAAATCTACCTTAAGATCCACCTAAATCATATTCCAACAAATTACATGATTAGCATCAAGAAAATACTTATTAAGTAATGAAATATGAAACACATTATGAACAGCTATGGATGCTGAGAATGTAATCCTATATCCAATTGGCCAATCATCTCCAGGATGTTAAATGGCCCACAAAATATAGCTACCAACTTTGAACAAATTCTAGATGAACATCTCTTTTCCATCTCAGTGATTTCTACTTGGTTTTATGATATCGCAAACTATTTGGTTGCTGGAACTTTCCCTCCTAACCTATCCTCTAGGGAGAAAAGTAATATTGTTAGGAAGAGCACCCCATTCACCTGGATTGGGGGAAACCTTTTCAGATTGGTGTCAGATTAGATCCTAAGAATATGTGTGAGGGAAGAAGAGGTATTGACATCCTCTCAGCATGCCATGATGGGCCCTATGGGGGTCACTTTGCTGCTAAGGGGACAACCTTCAAAGTTCCACACTCAGGTTATTATTGGCCCACTTTACATAAAGATACAAGGAGATACACCACCAGGTGTGATGAGTGTCAAAGGATGGCTAAACCAACACCCAAGGATGATATACCCTTACAACCTTAAGTGACTCTATAGCCATTTAAAAAGTGGGTCATGGATTTCATTTGGCCTATTGATCCCCCATCAAGATAGAAAAGGTATATAATTGTGTGCACTAATTACTTGACCAAATGGGCTGAAACAAAAGTAGTAAAAGCAACAACTGAGTAGAAAGTGGCTGAATTTATGAGGGATAATATATTCTACAAATTTGGTTTTCTGAGGGAATTAATCATTGATCAAAGAGCACAATTTACATAAATTTTGATTGAAGACCTTATGAAGCATCACCACATCAAGCAAAGGACGTCTATTTCCTATCACCCTCAAGAAAATGGGTAGGTGGAAGTCACCAATAGAGCATTGGAGAACATTATTACAAAGGTTTTTAGTAGTAGCAAAAACGATTGGGTAGACAGACTTATGGAAGCTACTTGGGCCTACAACTCGACTTGGAAGAACACCACTAGTTTCACTCCCTTTGAGTTGGTCTATGGGAAGAAGGCCCTATTTTCTATTGAATTTGAGTATAGTACCTTGAGGATGGAAACTTAGCTAGACTTGGATCTCACTTCAGCACAACAAGAAAGACTGCTCCAACTAAATGATCTAGATGAATTCAAAATGGAAGCTCTCCTACCCACTGAAGTAATGCAACTACAGAGGAAGATTTGGCATGACAAGCACATAAGAGAAAGGAATTTCCAAGAAGGAGACTAGGTCTTGTTGTATGATTCCAGATTTAAGGATTTCAAGGGGAAGTTGATGACAAGGTGGTTGGGTCCCTATCTATTAAGTGTCATGATAATGGGTCTGTCCAAATCAGAAACATTGATGAGGAAGGGATTCCCTTACTTGTCACTAGTCATAGGTTGAGATTGTACAAGAAACCTCTGTCCAAGGAATAATTTGTTAGTTCAGTTAGCAAGTAGTTAAATGTGATTGGGAGGCTCATAGCCCTCAGTCCACCAAAATTCTAAAAAAATAAAATGGAAAAAGAAAAAAGAAAAAAGAAAATAAAAAGTTAATAAGAGGGTGTAGATGAAAACCTTCATGAGGCATATGAGGCCCACTACCGAGTTGAAAACCTCTCTGAGGCAACCCATGATCAAAAAAGGGGAAAATAAAACTAAAATATCCCCAGGTGAAAACCTCCTCTGAGGTGCCTATGGCAAGCATGCAGGCTGAAAACCTCTACACAGGCATCCTTCTTGTCTAAAAAAAAAAGAAAAAAATAAAAGAGAAAAGAGAAACACATGGAAGGAGATCTTACACTAGTTTTGCTAAACTTTCTTCTTCTTTTGCTTGAATACACACAGTTGGTAGATTTTATGGCCATAGGAAAAAACCTACAAGTTTCCATTCATCCTTCCATCCATACACCTCATCTCTAGACTCTCCACTCACATACCTATCTCTCTCCATCATCCAATCAACCAGACACTCCAATTTTACCTCCTCATTGTAATGCTACAGGAGGGATCTGTATTGCTACAAGAGGCCATGTAATGCTACAAGAGAAGCCTGTGAGGATATAGGAGGGGGGTCCAATGGGAAGAATAGACCAGAAGGCCATGCTGCCTCTAGGAAATGATAAAGGGGGGTCCTCCAATGATTCCTTCATCACCCATCCATTCCATTTAGCCAAAACTTGCTAAAAACTATTCCACTTTGTCCTACCTCTAAAAGAAACAGAGAAACACCTATTTTGTATTTCTCCAACATCTAAACCACTTCCTCATGGCTCAAACCATGTCCTCATAAACAGTCATCACTTCCCCTCAACACCAAAATGAAAGATGAAGACTTCAAGGGAGGATTAAATGACTGCTATAGGGAGAAAACTCCTCCTGTAGCATCTTGTACAGTCACAATAGAAATCCCTAAGATCCCTTTTTTTCACCCATAGAAAGCATGATTGGGCCATATCTGCAACCAAGAAGGGACACATCATCCTCAGGGAGGCATTCCACTAGCAACAGTAGCAACTTAGACATCAGGGAGGCTCCTACACACACAAAAACGTTATCAGTCAGGGTATCATTAAGTTATGAAGAATGCAAAATAAACAAGAAAAATAGTCCACTCCCTCTACGATCATAATTTTATATTGCCCAACTCCAGCATGTAACAATATCCAACAATTCGATCCACAAGTAGGCTTAGGTATGGCAACCCTCACCTCTTCCTAATGCACAAAATTACTAAATTGCGAAATGGTCGAGAAAGGAGTTTTAATAGGCTAGAGGTGGCCAGTGAAATTGGCCAGCCTCAGCTAGTAAACTTAAGTTTGTGTAAGTCACCCATGAAATTTGGAGCAATCAACTAAAAGTGAGGTGGTCTTCACGAAGAGTGGGGTGATAATCATGAGGAGAGGGGAAATGATTACAAGGAGTGGGGACCGGTCCAAAAAGGGAAACTCATGTATATTCCATGTCACCAAATCTCTTCGACCCTTTTCCACAAAGATAATATTATGTACTGGGCTTGACTTCATTTGCACATTCACTCATTTCAAAAAAGCAGTTAGAGGAAGGACGAGCTATTGTTATCAGACCACCTAGGTTTCCACCAAGAAGTTTCGAACCCTATCTGCAGGTGCTAGAGGAGGAAGCTACAGGAAGGGTTGAGATGCTATAGGAGGGACGAGAAGGATCTATAGGAGGAATCGAAGGGTGAAAGGGCGACAAAGTGACCCAAAATTATCTCCAAACCCTCATGCACATACAAATCTATTTTGAAAAGAAGTAAGTGGCATCCTCCTTCCTTTTTTTCAATCCACTTGCATGAGAATACTACCTAAAATTAATAACCTATAGTAGACGATTGAGCAATAGGAGGTCTTTCTAGAAATTGTTGTGGGTAGAAGTAGAGAAAAAGAGTTTGTTTGATATCAATTATAACAACCTTCTCCCTAATTGATAAAATGGAGTTTAACATTATTTCCACAATTGAGAGTGCTTTAGTTTTTTTTGAATTCCACACCTAAGTAACACCAAGGAGGGACAATAGAAGAAATGGAGGGAGGATTTAATAGAAGAGAACCCACAAACACCAAGAGGATTCACCAACAACCCCCTGTAGTGAACATATTCAGAAGACATCAATGGTTGGGTTTATTTGAACTGCTAAAAGGATATGATGATGATATCACTCATGAATTTTCCATGGCACTGCATCCTCAAGGGGAAGATAGTGCCACTACTATTGTCAGAGGATTGGCCATCTCCTTAAGTCCTGAAACCATAAGTAGAGTGACCACCTTACCCTTGGGGGTTTGATGGAGAAAAGAGGAGAAGGAAGTAATTTTGATAGCCAAGAATAACTTCTTCATTTAGAAAGAGAAGCCCATAGAAGATAAGAATCAAGTAAGAAGAGAAAGCCTACCATACCCCTAGGATGAGTTGGCTTATCACATCCTCAAATATATATCTTGTGAAGGGAGATTGAGTGTGGTATATTCCTATCATTTTAGGTTACTTCATGAGTTAAGATTCAAAGTGAAATTGCCTCTCCCTCAAAGAATTAGTGTTCCCCATTTCCTCCTGCACTCAATCATTGAAATGATCCAAAAGGGGAGAGAAGGAAAGCATCAACACTCAACCCACCATGGCCTCATCAATTTAATTTTGATGGATGATTTGAGCCACTTAATAAACCTTGTTCGTTGAACTGATTTTGAGGACATGGACATTGAGATCTTCATTCAAAACCAAGCCATCACACTTGGGGAAACACCAACCTCTAGGCACTGGAGGTAGGGGAGGAAAAACAGAAGAAGAAGAGGTAGACATAACAGAGGAAGAAGAAGCATCAGGAACAAAGGGAGAATAAATAGAGATTAAGGGATAAGAAGAAGGGAAAAAAGTAGAAGAAAAAGGAAGCCTTGAGAAGAC
Organism: Pinus tabuliformis; assembly: GCA_031772625.1. Taxonomy (NCBI): domain Eukaryota; kingdom Viridiplantae; phylum Streptophyta; class Pinopsida; order Pinales; family Pinaceae; genus Pinus; species Pinus tabuliformis. The sequence continues at coordinate 597,738,870 of CM062820.1, forward strand.
TTCTAAATTCCAAGGAAAAGAGAAGCAAGGACATCAAAAAAGTCTTTCTACAAGGAATTCAGAACAAGAAGTGGTTGCCACATTGGCCACATTGAGCACTCCTGTCAAGCCCAAAAGGAGGCAACTGAGGCAAGGTCCCCTATATTTCAAAACAAGGAAAAGGATCAAGATTAGGTAGTGGAAACCACAATGTCCTTTAGAGGTCCCTATCACTATTGAGAAGTCACCCAGTAAAAAGGGAGAAGTGGGGCCTAGTGAAGGAAAATTTGAGGAGATTACCTCTCCTAAGGGAAAAATCAAACCACCTGTGACATATGAGAGAAGGCCCACCACCAGGGTAGTGACCTTCAAGAAACCCAAGACACAAGCTTCCCTTCAACAAGCATAAAAAGAGGAGCTACATGAGAAACATGGGTAATTACAGGAGAAACAAAGAATACTACAGAAGTAGAAAAAGAAGCTACATGAAGGAGAGACCACCTTAAAAACATATGAAAAAGACCTCAAAGAGCTTCAAGAACCTGATCCATAGCCGAACTTATGGTCCTATTACAAATTTATTAAGGGAGGAAGGATCATACCTTAAAATTTTGCAGTCTCACTCCTCTATGAGTTGGAAATAGAGAGAGGTAGAACACACAAGTGGATGCAAATTGCCAAATCTAAGAATGTATAAGATGTGGGCCTCGTGGAGGAGAAATTCACTAGAATGGGCAAGGAGTTGACTAATTTGATATTAAGAGAGTCAATTATGAGGGAGCAGCTACAAACAAAAAACACAAGGTTGAGAGAGAAAATGCAAGAAAAAGATACACAACTTGCCTCTATGGCAAGTCTCTCTATGGAAGCCATACAATGTAGGAAACCATCAAAATCCTATGCTCTTTTCCTCAAGGAACAATGGCTGCAATTCCAAATTAAGATACTAGCACAGTATGGATCTTTTCCTTTTCAAGACTATAGGAAGTTTATTGAGTTTTGCAAACAAGTTAGTATGGAATATAGGGAAAATGTAGTTGAATTCTATATGCACAATTTCATTCTAACAGATTTGAATTTCTGGGATCCCAATTCAAGATTGGGAGACATGAAACTAATGGAATTAGCATCTTGGTTGACTCATGAAGAGGCAAGGGCTAAGGAAGTGAAAAAGGTAATGACAAAAGAAGAGAAGGAACCCTTGTATATCAGAGCAGAGCTAGTAAGCCCTAAAGTTGTCATCAACAATCATAACCTTATTGCCTCTGATCCTGTTTTAGCACCTAGATACATAGAAACACAGCAAGACATTATGAATTTTGAGAACACTTTTAGGATGTCAACAACATAGAGTCTATAAGCTTGTTAGAGAAGGTGGAATGCCTTACCCCACAATCTACAAATCATAGAGTATCACTCTCCTAAAAGGCTAAGGAATTCCTTGGAAAGAACCCCATTGTACAAAAGAATCATGCAAATACTGAAAATCAAATGGATAAGACTCAAAATCAGTCCACCTTTTCTATTAGGCTTACAAGAAGAAGGGAACCAGGTAGAGGAACAAAAGGTATGGTGATCCAGGTGGATGTTGGTGGCCACCCACCTATCCCATTTGGACCCTCACAACTATCTCTTTCAGTTTTTCAATTTCCTTAATTGTAGCACAATTTACTATTTTTAGCAGCTTTTCAGGTTCTGAACTTCCGGAGCTATTTTGAGGCCCTAAACGACGTTTTTTGGGAAATCTAGGAGCAACATGTATCCATGGACCAATGTTGCTCTTCCCAAAGTTGTAGTTCTTAGATAGATCTTTCTAACAAGATATTGTGCATGTCAAACGGAGATCGTATGCCAAATTTACGACCCCGGGAAGTTGATGTACCAATTTACCCAAATGGGGCCCACAGTTTGGCATTTCATCTTCTAGGGTTAGGTTTTTGGATATTTAGGGTTTTCCATTGTTTCTCAACAATAAATAGGCCTTTGAGCCTCATTTTAAGACAGTTCAGAGGCATGTAGCCGCCACATATCTTCTCAGAGATAAGCTACCATCACCCTAGCTGGTTTATTTCTATTTCTGTTTGTAAGCATATTTCAGTATTTTACAATAATGAAATGAAGTATTATTTCTACTGCATATATGTATTTAATTTGTTGTGTTCCTGTTTAAATTCGGATCAGTGGTATCAAAGCGGTCTGTTTTTTCTCTGTTTTTCTTTGCATGTCCCCAATGAGGTCGGGATATAAGAAGTTAGGGCTTGAACTGGTCGAACCTTTGCAAGACCAGCTTCGCAAATCCCGATGGCCTCCCATGGCAGACGAAAAGAAAGACGAAGGGGCAGGAGATCCTATCAAAATCTTGCTCGAAGAAGCCCTCGAGTGACAAAGGAACACGATGATGGACTACTTTGCCCAGATCCTTCAGTGGCTACCCAAAGGCGACGCATCGGCTTCTAGCAACTACTCTGGAAATGCCACACCGTTTAAGGTACAACTTCATTTTGAAATCCTCATATTCGAGGGTCAGATAGATGTAGATGTCATAGATAAATGGTTGAATATGCTAGAGGGTTATTTTTCTGTTCATGATTTTTCCAGTTGGGAAAATATTATTTTCACTCTTCTCAAAGCAGCCCTCCACATCAAGGACTGGTGGGAAACCTATTGCGAGCAGAAGGATGAAAGTACATGCTCACTATTTTTCAGCCGCACCCACTTGGAATTCATTCTGGGATGCCATCAAGGAGAAGTACTACCTTGTCAAAAGCTATGAGGACAAATACATAAAGTGGACCATGCTGCGGCAGGGATGGGACCAAGATGTGCCGGAGTTCACAAATATTTTTCATACCCTTCGCACACAGTTGGGTATCAAGGGCTCTTAGCTGCATCTGGTACTCAAATACTACGGTTGCCTACACAAATACATCCAGGAAGAGATGGAGTTCCTAAACATCTCCTCGCTTGGAACAACGTACCGATACGTTGTCAAAATCGAGCAGAAGTTTAAACAAAAGAAGCGAGACTTTGGATCTGCGAATTTGAAGACCAAAGGACAAAGACAAGGTGGGGTGACCCAAGACAACCCGCCGAAGCCACAAGAAAAGAACAACACCATGAAGTCGAAGAAGGACACAGGAAAGTGGTGTGAGTTCCACAAGAGCCCCACTCACAACACAAGTGAGTGTAGGACCAAGCAATCGCTGGTGGCTGAGTTGAAGGCTTCAGAATTAGATGCATGTTTCGACCTTGAGTCAGAACCCCACAAGGGGAATGGCAAAGGGAAGCAGATCATTGACGCAGAGTCCAGTGCCACTGTTGCAACCACCAAGATCTAGAAGAATGATCCCAAAGATATAGAGGAGGGGGAGCGACTTTTCCACTCACAAATGTGGGTGAAGGGTTCACCGCTACAATTCATTGTCGACAGTGGCAGCCAAAAGAACCTCATTTTAGCAGAGGTTGTGAAGTGGCTGGGAATACCAACCATACCACACCCGCAACCATACAACATCGGGTGGCTTCACGAAGGACGAGATCTCCGAGTTCGCTAACAATGTCACCTTCCCTACAGCATCAAGCCCTTCACAGACGAGGTATTGTGTGATTTTTTTGTCTTTTAGGTTTCTGCGATCTTCATAATTGTGTAGATCATCTTCCGGATTCATCGCATTAGGTTTCTTTTGATCATCTGGTATTGTGTGATGTTGCACCTTTGGATGTTTCTGATGTATTATTAGGTCAACCATACTTGTGGAGGCGACATGCTGTGTATGAGTCAAGGCCTCGCTCTGTTATTATTTCTTTGGGTAATGCATTATACAAGATACTGGAGGTAGCCCCACCTACCACCACCTCTTTGATCTTTGCTAAGAAATGCAGTAAGATCATCTCTCAAAGTAAGGGGAAGATCGTCGCCACATCCATGACCCCCGCAAAGGGTTCCTCCACGCAGCAGCAGTAGTAGAGGGATACGATTATGAAAGAACATAAGAACAACTTCTCCTCACCCACAGGGGCACCACACAAGTTTTAGGTGGGCAACAAAGTCTGGTCACATCTACAAAAAGAACGCTTTACAAGAGCCCATCAGAAGCTCCGACCACTCCGACATGGTCCTTACACCATTACCAAGGCTGTGGGAAACAATGCTTTGGAGCACAACATTCCCCCATTCCTTTGCTTACACCAAGTGTTCAATGTGGGCCGCACTCTACCATGCTTCCCACCATTACTGGACACATTAGAGATTACAGAACAACTCACCAAGGACCAAGTTCAGTAGATGGAGGAACTCAACGCAATGGGGACCATTGCTTCCTAAGGGGGGAGGAATGATCCAGGTGGATGTTGGTGGCCACCCACCTATCCCATTTGGACTCCCACAACTGTCTCTTTCAGTTTTTCAGTTTCCTTAATTGTAGCACAATTTACTATTTTTAGCAGTTTTTTGGGTCCTAAACTTTCGGAGCCATTTTGAGGCCCTAAACGGCGTTTTTTTGGAAATTTGGGAGCAACATGGGTCCATGTAGTTCTTGGATAGATATTTCTAACGAGATATTGTGTGCGTCAAACAGAGATCGTATGCCAAAGTTACGACCCCAGGAAGTTGATGTACCAATTTACGCAAACGGGGCCCACAGTTTGACGTTTCATCTTCTAGGGTTAGTTTTTTGGATATTTAGGGTTTTCCATTATTTCTCAACAATAAATAGGTCTTCGAACCTCATTGTAAGACAGTTTAGAGGCATGTATCTGCCACATCTCTTCTCAAAGATAAGCTACCATCGCCCTAGTTGGTTTATTTCCATTTTGTTTGTAAGCATATTTCAATATTTTACAGTAATGAAATGAAGTATTATTTCTGCTGCATCTCTGTATTTATGGTTATCTCTGTAATTTGTTGCGTTCCTGTTTAAATCCGGATCATATGGACAAAGATTGAGACAAATGTAGGTTTTTATCCATATGGGGGAACACCAACTGAGGTTCCTTGGGATGTCAGAGAGGCTAACAGGGCCATGAATGAGCTTCATGTGGATGACTAAGTTGCTCAGAGGATGAGAAAAACCTTCAGTAGGGGGTGATGATGAGTATCATCAATAAGTATATCTTGAAGTTCATCATGCTATCCTCCAACCTTAAAACTATCATTTTCTCACATTTATTCACATTTTTTGTTATAATATGCTTAGTAAGAAGAGTAAAAGGTTTTTGTCATAGTATGTGGCTTAATGTGATTAAATTGCAAGAAAATAAGCATTTTTGAGGCATTTACTATGTAGGGGATTGATGAAGACAATCAGGAGGGAATCTAGGAAGGCTTGTCCACCTCCTTAACTCTCTAACTCGGCTTGAGATCACTAAATCCTCACTTACAAGCTCAAATTCACTGACAACCGAGTAAATCCAAGTGCATGAGAAGCTCAAGGAGGTCAAGATCCACAATTTTCGAGATCAAGGAGGAAATCGCTCCTATTTTAAAGGGAGATGCTAACAACTACCCTTTTGCATAAATAAATGAGCTGAAAGGCTCATTAGGATTCAAATTTTTGATTCAGTTAGGAGTAGCTATTGAGCTCAGGGTTTGGCATTGTCATTGTTAACTTTCATATGATGTATGAGGCTACTATTTTTTGATAATGAGAAGTTGGTTATTAGGCTAGATTTGAGTGTTAGAGGGCTTAAACCCTTGGGTTTGGGCCCAACCAAGAGGCTTTGGTCCCTCTTTTCCCTTTCTGTCTTGTTCTTAGTTTAAATTATTTCACGTCTTTCTTTCATTGCAGTAGATGTTAAGATATACAAACCTATGATTACAGGCTTCCCTATCAGCTCTCTTGTGGGAGAATGGTTGGAAATATTTACAATCTCAGTCCAAAAATATATTGTTTATGATTTATTAGAAACAAATAGATGTTAGTCATCCTTCTTCATATTTACTTTTTGCAACTTAAGGGTTAGTTAAGTGATCAAAATAGTGTTGTGGCATAGAATAGATGTTATTCAAATTCAACTCATATTTTCCATCATAGTTTATATCACTGTGTTAATGATCAATTGATGCATGAATGGGGCTAGTTGCAGGGTTGTGTTGATCTATAGGGGAGAGCGCCTCTGTCATCTCCAGTCAGAATTCTCCATATTCTCCTTCCACCCTTCAATTTTGCTCCTAAAACTCGGTTTCCATAGTCACTCTGTTTAGACAATTAAGGACACCATGGGCATTCATCTTAGTGCAAGACAGACCTTCGAGAGGTCCCGAGATTCGCTAGGAGGCTTCCCCAACCTTCCTTCACTCCCTCTTACCTTCATCCACCTCTTCATGCCTTCAAGACACCATCTCCGCCCTAAAAAGGCTCTCCAAACCGCTCCTATAGCAATATAGGTCCTCCTGTAGCAATACGAGACCTGTTATGCAATACTAGACCTCCTATAGCAGCACCTGTAGCCGCCCTATAGCACCACTCTCCTCCACTTGTTTTTATCCCCACTTCAATATTAGCTCAGTCAAGATGAATAATGACCCCAACTTGTGATTTGATGATCAAGATAAGCTCCTAGACCACTCCAATGACCTCCTGCAAAACAGGGTAGCATTAGCGTTTTTTTCATTCACAAGCATGATACAAGTTAGAATTCTGATTTTAAAGAAAATGTGAAGTAGATCAATGGTAAATGCAAATATGTTACTGATTTGATGAATTATGCAAGATAGAGTAGCTTTACTTCTGTAGGTAGATTAGTCCTTTCTTTTTCATGTAATGTTAGTTAACATCTAAAAGTTGAACAAATGACATTTTCATTTTCATAGTTAAGACTCAGTTGTCAATTGCGCTTTCACTATAGTTAATTTGGAGGAATGGTCTTTGAACACCTTGATCTAATGTCATGACTAAGGATGGCATGAGTAGAATCTGACCTATTGTGCGTATAGCACTGTCACCTTTAAGTTTACACGAACCCCGGTTGATAATTTGAGTTGAAGAACCCTTGAGAGTTGTAACACTCTTGGTGCAATACCAGAGCTCACCACTTTCTTGCAAGCTAGTTGTAAGAGGGTAAATCTGATTTCTGTCTCCGTGTTGATGGTAATTAGAGACATCATAAGTTAGCATGGAGAGTCAGAGGTAACCGGGCCTATTAGAACCAGTTGGAATCGCCTTTCCAAAAAGATGAGGGCTTAGTTTGGGGGCCTGACTAGGCAATCTCCCCATTGTTGATTTCAGTGATTTTGGGACATTAACAAGTTGCAAATTGAAAATTCAACCATTCCCTAATCACATGACATACTAGTGAGGTAAATGGTAGTTTTTTCACAGATTTGGAAGCTAGAATGTGATGCGGCTGCAATGGAAAATTGGGAAGGATAACATGCAATAAGAAGGCCCCATCACACCGACATAATATAGAGAAATAAGATAAGCCTCTCTTACTATTAAATTTCCCGCCGTCGACAACTTAAAGAGTGTAACTCATCACGAATTGGCCAGCCAACATGTGAGTACATATCACATCACAAATCAGCCATAACATCGGTTAGCAGATTATGATTGTAGGATGTGATCAATCATATAGTATGAATGCAAACAATGGCGTTATCACATATAAGCAAGGCAATGAGCAAACATCTGGAAGAACAAATCCTATCAGCGACTAACTGCAAAGACTGATTCCTATCGGCAACCATGTCTTCTAAAAATGGATCTACTGATCTGATAATGCACTAATATAAGCAATTCTGCCAGAATGGTTCGAATGGTTGTGTCTATTGTGAGATGCAGGACCTAGAAGAGAAATATCTCTATTTTGTAATTTTGCCTATAGCGACCACAGATAAAATCATGGTTATAATGTACCTTTATTACAGATATAATATATAATGCTTTTTTCTTTCTGAAAAAAACCATGTCTTCTAGAGTGCCCTATAATGCAAGAGTTTAAAAAATACAATGTTTCCTCCCCAATCATTTCTTGAGCTCGTATTGTACATTATGAAGGTTTGGCAGTCGGTACCAACAAGAATAATAAATAAGCAGCAGAGGTTGGAGCATAGTAATTTATCACTATATGCGTACGCTCCAACAAGATAAGGATCGTTTGCTACATATCAATCTGCTCAAACTAAAGGATCTGGTGCTTCCATCCACAACTGGATCTTTTCTGTATCTAAGTCCCCTGAAATCGTAGAAGGAAGAAATATAGAACTTGTAGAAGGAAAGAGGCACCTATTGGAGTTGATATGATACATTCAAACTACAAAGGGATCACCAAATGGCGAATGGTTGCATCATGATATCACAAGCTCGCTTTGAATAATTGGACATAATTGTAATCTTGTGAAAAACAAACTTTATCTCTATGCAAAGGATGCTTTATGATTGGGTCCAACAATTATGGATACACTCGATGTAAAAACATGAACAATTAATTAACAAGAATTTTGATATAAATAAGGTTGAGATGAGATTGACATTTCAGGGCGGTGGACTCTTACGAATTTCTCAACACTAATTATGTTGATCAATTTTATGTATGATACTTGTTTCTTATTTATTACAATGAAGTGTGTTAATATCACATTCTAATTATTGGTTTTATGTTTTGAAGATTAAATTTGCAGGGCAATTGCTGGTCATATACATCTAAACATTTTATGGACGTGTGATCTCAATTGATGACAACCATTGACTAGTCAAATCAGCACCAAGGTGACCCTAGGGTGTGACAAAAACATTAACAAGTTTCTTAAAGTGCAACATCTCTCCTACACATTTCTACATCGAAGCTTGTTATATTTTCCCTTAGTATATTGTAATATATTATCTTGTTATACAATGACAAATATCAAAATCATGAAAAAGGTCAATAAGAACTTCAAAGTTCATGAGGAATTTGAAAGGGTCCTAGGGAATTTCAAGATTCATGGGTCATTGAAGGGTCATAAAGAAGGTGAAAGGTCACCCCCCCACTTCTATAAATGTACCCTCATGCCTCATTCGAAAGGGGGTGGTAGGGGGTGGTTGGGGGAGAAGGGGGGGGGGGGGGGGGTGGGGTTGCTTTTGGAATTTTAATCTTATAGCATTCAAGGTTTTCAATGCATTTCCTCTTGGTAGCTTATAGGTTGAGGGATTGTGAGGCTAGGGTTTGTGTTTTAGAGATGATATGAAGTGCTCTCATCTGACTATTGGGTTTTCATGAACTTGTGGAACATGTATTTGAATAGGAAATAATGTTAATGAGAATATTTTCACTTCATGCATTGATTCATGTGCATATTAATGACATTTGTAGTGGCTATACAATGCTTTTGTTGTGTGTGTGCATGTGTGTTTACATAATGGTTACATGTCAATGAACTAATTTGTTGCATTTGGTTTGTATGTTTGCTTTGAACCTCTACTCTTCATTCTATGCAAATAGTAGTAATTAATTGTGAACTAATTTGTAGTTGGTTTCTAGCACTTTCCTACTTATGTATTTCTTAATTAGTCTTAGCTATCTGATTCTTTCTTAAGACATGCTCCTTCTCGTTGTTCTCTTGTTACTTTCGACTATTATGTTTTGCAAGCTATCAATTCAGAGTTGATTTCATCCTCATTCTTTACACATTTTGCACTTGGTCTCACATTTATTTATTTGTATTTGAAAGCCAAGAGTAATGCACACACACTCATGGTGGCAGTCGGGCCAACAAAATAGATGGGTCTCTTATCCCAAACAATGTGAGGTCCATTTGGTACTTCACACTAGAGAGACCGCCTATTGTTGGTGGAACATTCCGAACCATTAACGACTTCACAAATGCGTTGAGAGAAATCTTCACATCAATATTTCTCTTCTTAAAATTGTGGATCAATTCCATTTGAGTAACTTACGTTATATGCTTGGCATGACTTTCATACTAACCTCTTGATATAAAACCTTGCATGATGTCCTTTTAATTTGTTGAAAAAATATATTTCAAATGCCAAAAACCTTGCACCCTAACATTGGCATTATATAGAAATATATCTTAGTATGGTTTGTTATAGATAACAACTAACGTGCAAGTTAATGTGCCTTGTCTAATTGAACCTTGAATTTTTAAGGTTTCTGTACTGTTTTCCTCAATGTTCTTAGTACTCTTGCAATGATTGAAATCAAAAAGCTTGATGCATTTTCCTTTGCAATAACACCTCATGTTAATGCTCCACAAGTAGCCTTGCCATCTCTAGAATGCATTTTTCCAATTGAGAAAACGGTGAAGGTCGCATTTTTTGACTTAGTCTCATTTAGTTTAGCCTCTTTGTAAGTTTTAATGCCTATGAATTAAATTGAATTTCCTAAATTTGTGTGCCTTAAGAACCTATGTAATGTTTAACCTTGTGTTTTGGCATATTTACCTTGGAACTGAGCTTTGACCATCACATTACATGATCGCAGATTGTGTGATTGTACATCAACAATCTCATTTCTTCAATTTTAGTTATATATCTATATTCTCTAGAAAATTATCATCGAAGTGAATGCTTCTACAATTGTATATGTTTCCATGAATTTCTTCATGTGTTGCAACCTTGTTGTTAGTTAGATGTTGTCCTTTCTTAAAAGTATGAATTATTAAATTGAAGAAGCTACACACACACACACATAGCTTGTTCAATTTAGTTATTTATATTTTTTAGCAAGGGAAACATATGACTAACAAAAGGTTATGAAATGTGCACAAATCAAGTTTAGGAACTATTAACTACAAAATCAAAGAAATTATTGACTCACTAATGGTGTTGATATCATTGTCATCTTGTTCATTCATGTCATTGACAAGTTCCACAACATATATCAACCTTATTTACTTTTTACCACCATGTTCCTCCACATCACTTTCATCAACTTAAATTACTCTTCATTTTTTCATGCATTAGAGAAAAATGGGAGTCTAAAATGGGTCCCATAAGAAAAAGGACCATTATTGAGTAGGAAAATATGATAACCAATAGTCTCAAAAAATTAAATCAACAACAATCTCTGAGTTGGGACTATACATGTGTCAAACATGACTATATGTCCCTTTTTTTGTAAGGCTAGGCATGATTTTCTATTGATTAATCGATTCTTTTTTACAGTTCTCTCTATTGCTACTAGATAACAACCTATGAAACCACACCAATTACACAAAAATAAAGGTTTTTCCATACCATTAACAAAATGATATCCATTTTTCAAAAATGATAATTTTTTTTGATAATGTCCAAGCTATAATAATAAAATTGATACCTATCCTGCCAAGTAATAACATCCTTTCTATTTTTAAAACTAAATAGATAAAGTAAAAAGTTTAGCATGTTAAGCCGATGGAACATCCACTTGAATGGTGGTAGGAGTATTAGTATCTTCTTTAGAATTTGAAAATTCTAAGGCAATTTCCTTCTTGGTCAGTGTAGAAACCTTGTCATTCATTTTTCTAAGTTGTCTCTAAACACCCCACATAGGGAAGAAAGATCTTGTGTTGATATTTCCTCATGTTGATTTCATAGGGTTTCTGAGGTTAATTTAAAGCAGTTTTATTCTTAAGGAACTTGGATAAAGAAGCTACCTTCATTGGCCAATCTGACTACCATTATTTTACCTCGTCTTTGGAAATGAGTAAAAATTATCACTAAGATTAATGAGAGTATAGATTTAACTCCCTCCGGGATTCCTTCTAGTCTCCAATAGTTTGACCCTTTAGAGGGTGAGGATCCATGTTGGAGTTTTTTAGCCATTGGAATTATCATTAGGAAGTCTCCTTCTATAGTGAGGCTATGATAATCCTTTTTGAGGAAAATATGCAAACTGAACTATAGATCCAAGAGTTCCACCAAGTTATTGTTGTCAATCCCAATAGATGCAAAATAGATATAGAGAAAGGTTCCTTAATCTTCTCTAAATTCTCCTCCTATATTAGTTGGAACCAAATTCCCCTTTGAATCCCCATCAAATTATATCTTTATAAATCTAATGGGGTTTGAGCTCCAAGAATCAAGACTATTACAAGTGGGAGTGACAAACAAAACAATAGGAATAAGAGTGGAAGGTGTGATAATTAGGGAGTGTAGAATTTTTTTCTTGGAAGTTGGAGACTCAGTCTTGTGAGTTCTAATTGGAATCCAAGATAGTCTCTCGGATCCCCTAATTATCATTTCCCATACATAGTGTTATTGGTTTGAATTTCTTTTAAAGATCCTTATGTTTATTTATTTTTGAATATCCCATGATATAAATCCATCTAGTAATGTCCATACTATGTTTACAATTTGTTGAGATAAGGTTGTAGATATCCATTCTTGAATGGTGGTTTGTAGGCATTACCTTGATCTAACAAACTATTGAAAGGAAGTTACTACTTTATCCCATATCGAGGGAATAGTGACATTCATCACAAAGATGCATTGATGTCTCTAGAATACAGAAACATAAATAACAACATGAAGGTTAGTGGAAACCCTTTTTCTGAAGCCTATCCCATGTAATGGTTTTCACTTGCATCAATATCTAAAGGAAGATATATTTTCATCCAAAATTGTAGCCTCCAAACCTGATTACAAATATCTTCTTATTTTTGGAGGTTTCTTGTACCAATACGTTGTAAGATTTTTTCAGATTGTAATTTTGGATATGCTTATAACCTCAATAGAGTTTGTTTATCCATTATTGAAATTTTATTTTTTTATTTGTTAACTATTTCCAAATTCCCTCCTGGTTCTACTCATTAATTATATGATCCTAGTATTATTCCTATGGAAGCCAATATCTCCATTTTGTGCGGTCAAAATGAGGTTGATCCAAGAGGATTCCCACAACAAATCAAAATTGATGGTATCAAATGATGATTAAAATGTATCCATTTTGATGATCTCACCAATATATTTTCAATGAAATTTGAGCTAGGTCAAATGAACATCATATGAAAAATGTATTCCCTTGTAAAGTTGAAGGAAAAATAGTGGTGGCACTAACACATGGCACACTCCAAACTGACATGTGGCATGGTGATGGGCTAACATATGGACCAATTAATATCTGAAACGTGGATACTTTGGGAGGTTCTTAAATGGCACTTCATGTGTGGAGGTTGAATTTTTCAAGGGATTTGAAAATATAATATTTTGTTATCCAACCCATCAAATATTCTACAAGTATGTGCCTCATACAAGTTGGCATCAACATAGTCAAAATTGGCTCACTTTGTACCTTTTTTTTTGCCGCCCATGTATTACGTGTTTAACCATAACACCTTTTATGGTATTAAAATCCCATAATTTATGCCATGTAAAAAGGTAAGAGGAGATATTATGGGATTTAAACTATGATCTCCTCCACAAAACTCCAATGAATTACCACTAGACCATAGGCCATTACATTCCTATATATTGGAGAAATTTTCTTTTGAAGAGAAAACACTAGTGTTTTTTATGAAGAATAATTCCTTTTTATTTGTAGAAAGAGGTCAAGGAGAATGATCCAATAGTGATATAGTTTTCCTAGAAGAGCCTTAAAGACTCTTTTATTGCAGCTTGGAAATCCCTTTGATGTAAAAACACAAATTAATGTACTTTTTTGCATCTTTCTAATGGATCACATTATCATTTGAAGTGGACTTAGAGATGTATCCTACAAGGGGTCAATTTTGTTAACAACTTGTTGTTAGTTTCCTTTCTCATTGTTGTTTACACTGCAATTTCATTTTTTAAATGCTCAATAAACTTTAATAAGTTCATTTAATTAATAAAGTTTCATAAAAAGGAAATTTAAGAATTTAATTTTGGATAAAGTTGCTCTATTAGAGCACGTTTGATAAAATATTTGCAAAGTGTTGAATGCTAACTAGGTCTAACCTCAATCGTGGAGAAGGATCACTTGAAGAGTTTATTCTTGATATTGGTATGAGATAAACATTTCCACAACAAGTAATGGAATGTGAAGGAGAGGAAATCCTCACTAAGTATAAAAGGGAATTTTCGAAAGCCTTTCTCATCATGAAAACCATGGTGGATGAATTGTACAAACAACAGAGAAAAATTAAAGAATTCCCAAGTCAGTGTAAAATGAAGGAGCTAGTGGTGACCCTCCTCAAATTCCTCCTCCTCATTATTCTTCTCAACCTCCATCTCCATATCAAAAAGGAAAACTTGAAAAGGTTAATTCTAAATTACCTTTGTTAAAGTTATATGTGAAATTTAACTTGTCAATGTATAATGGAAAATTTGATGCAAAGAAGCTAAATAATTAGATCAAGCAGATTGTATTCTATTTCACGGTTCAAATAATTGTGGATGAAGGATCTAAGGTTCAACTAGCTACTCTTTGACTTGAAGGCACAACACTGATATGGTAGGAGAATAAGGTTCAATCATATCTTTGTATGAAAGATAAAATGACATATTATTGATATGGAGTTACATCTGCATTAAAGAAGAAATTATATCCAATAGGATATATGCAAGAAGCATTAACAAATTAGAAAAATATAAGACAAGGTAGAGAAAAAAATGTGCAAGATTTTACTCGAGAGTTTTGAAAGAGGGCACTAACATTGGGCAAACCTCTTTATACCAAAGAAACTCTTTTGAATTATGTTGGTCGTGTTAGTGTCGGTCTTGAGCCCTCCATCAGTGATCAATAACTCTTTGCATATGCATTTATAGGTGTCTCATCAGTGTCAGTTTTGCATCCCACTAGGCATGCCATAACACTGAATGGAGGAGCTGGTCTTTGTTCCCTTCTTGGCTTTGCTGGATCAGGTCATACCACAATGAAATTGAGTCATGTTTGTTTTTATTTTTGTCTTGAGGTCCCAGGTCTTAGGTCTAGGATTCTGAGTCAAAATCACTGCAAGGTCATGAGTTCAAGTTCAGTGAGTGCCCAGCAAGCCAGAAGGAGGTATGTACATATGTTTCATTATTATTTTCATCAGCTACAGCTCATTTTATGCCTTGGATTTAAAAAATTTTAAGTCCAAGGTCATGTCAAATTTGTAAAAATAAAGAAATTTTCAAAAGTTTGCAAAAGTGCCGGCAACAGCCCTGGTTCCTTCGCCACAGTCCATCAGATGGTCAACCTGGGATGGAAAGTAGACAGGCCAAGCTTTCCAATGAGCCATCTTGCACCTGATTTGGACCAGTGGAACTCACTCAAAAACAGCTGTGAAGGGGCGCGACCAGAACTTCCAGGGGCGCGACCAGAACTTCCAGATTTGCCAGAATTCACATTTTTGGTCAAAAAACACTGTTTTGACTATGGTTGACTATTTTTACTTGTAGATGATGGATAAATGTAATATTTTCATGGCACTTTGGTAGATTTTATCTTTCTTTACCCTTCTAGAAGCTTCCATGATGTAAAAAGTGAAAAATTAATGCATGGATGAGTTAGCTAAGTAATAGAGGCAAGTTGTTTGGCTGCCTATTTTCTAGTTCTTAGTTTAGAATTTGTTCAAACTGCTCCTAGAAAGCTGAGCTCGACCCCTAGAGGTGGGGAAAGGAGTTAGATGGTCTAGATGGTCTATATTATGCTCTCTCCTTCTCATTTTGATGGTTGGACTCTTGTGTAAGGAAGCTTCATTGTATATTGTGCATCTATTTCTGCAATTGAAGGCAAGGAAAGCCAGGGTTTTACAGACATCTTTGAGGATTCTTGTGGATTGATGTGTTGATGGTGTGCTCTCTACATGTTCTTGTAAGTTTGTTTATGTGTTTCACATCTCTCTTATGCTTCTAAATTGGACAGATGAAGTGGTAAAGTTTGAACTCATGTTTTGACATGCTCAGCTTTTTAGTTTGTTCAATATTAATGTTTTCTACTGTCTAGAGAGGATTCGAATTGTGTGTTTGCCCTCTTTAGCTCCTCCTCTATCATCTCTGATCATCCATCTCAGATTAAGACATCAGCACTCATTCCTACCTTGCCCCTTAGATCCCCCTGTGAAAACTGTGCTCAATCCCCACACTTTGAATTGCACTTCCACCAATTGCCACCAAAACCCCCACAAATCATCAAATCAAACCCCTTATCAATTTACTAGCCTAAAATCTTTATTCTTAATTGGTCAGCCTAATCCTATTGAAAGATCTATCAAATCTGACCCGAGAGAGCCTTCTCATACCTCGTAGGGCTAGCTACGAGGTGAAATGGTTTGATGTAGCCTTGAGAGTTTGTCTATCTCAGCCTAGGTGAATTCCAAGCGCTAACATATTGGCGACCATACTGGGGAGAACATATTAATCGTTTGCTCATTGTCGTGTTATTTCATAAGTCTTAGACGGAGCCTGAAGTTATGCCAGAAGCCTTCGAAAACACTCTTGTTTTACATCAGCGCAAGTAGATAAACGCTGCTTCAGTCTATCTCCGTGGGATTTGTGAACATAGCGCTTCATTGACACTTTACCCCAGTGCATGTATCAATTTCAGATCTGATTGTTGATGGTGAACAACGATCAGACACTTGAAAGGCTGAAATCATTCACTGGCGACTCCTTCACTGAAAACTCCAGAGATCGATGTTTCATGGTGACTTCACTGCAGATAGATCAGTGGCTTTGAGATTTTCAAGATGGATCAGATTGCAAGAAGATATGCTCCATTGAGCCGAGATCACATTCCAGGTTTTCCGAATAAAATTCCGAAGGTAGATTGGTCAAGGAATTTGCCTACATTTAAAGATGATGGTCGGAAGGACGCTGCTCTACATCTGGTCAGATTTCACATGCATATTCGCAAATTCAAGATCGATTTTCCTGAAGATTGCTTGATGAAGATATTCTTGGCCACTTTGGAAGGTGAAGCCCAATCATGGTATGAAAGTTTGCCGCCTGCTTGTATTTATTGTTTAAAGGATTTTCATGTTATGTTCATTGAGCGATATAAGGACTCTTATCCATCATTAAATTTAGTTCAAGATTGTTGCAAGCATGCACATAATTTTATTGAAAGCCTTGAAAAGTTTTATGAAGATGACAATTTCATGGATGAAGAGATCATGGAAGCCTTGTATGAAAATCCGTTTCAGCAGCACACAGAAATCTTAGATACTTGTCAAGATCAGCAGGTTGAAAATGGCCATATGGCTGAAAATGATGAAAGAGAAGAGCTTGTTTCAGATATGCTCACGGAAGAGGACAACATGCATATTGGAGAATGTGGGATAGCTACTTCAGTTCTGGATTCAGATTGTGATAACCAAGCATACCTTGTGTTGAATCCGGAAAGTTTTGTTGTTGAGGTCATCCGGAATAAAGAAGACAAAGCTATTGACCAAAGCCTTTGTGAGGAGGTAATTCAGCCAGCTCATGAAAAACAAGATGAGATATTTGTTCAAGTAAGTGAAAACTCTTCTTTCAATCATACTTTGGATAGTTTGATTGCCATGTCATATGAAGATGATCAACAATGTTTCCAAGTTTCAGAAGATCAGGACTGTCATTCAGATTTTTCATGTTTTGAAATGTTATTTCAAGAAGACAAGACTTGTTTGAGCAAAGGGAAACAAAAGCCATTGTCTCCTTTGTCTGAAGAGGAGATAGATCAGCTTTTGAAAGGTCATGCTACAGCAACAGATTTGCAGTGCACACATAGTCAGGAAAGTGTTGGTGAAACTTCTTCCTCTTTTGCAAATGATGACTGTCTTGTACTCAGTTTTGTAGATCAGCAAAAAGATAAGGCTGTCATGTTTGATTATCTTGAAGAGTGTTTTTTGTTTAAGAATGACCTAGAGCATGAAGTTGAGAGAGACAATACGGTCAAAGAATTTATAGTCAACACTCATATGGCAGAAGTTTACACCTCTCTGTGCCTTCCTATCAATCAGCAACCCACTGTTCTTTCAGATCAGGATGAAGCAACTACTTATAGTTTTGCAGCTGGATCTCCAAACGAGATAGTGCTTCAGGATTATCAAGATCCCTTTGGCATTCTTCTGCAAGCACTAGAGAAGATAAATTTTACCTGGTTCATTATCATAAGCTTTGGTTTCAGTGGTTATTTTGAGTTGCCTACAGGTTCATCGTTCCGCCTGCTCGAGATACGTGAGAGCAGAAATTTGGTATGTAGCCATCTGCTGGATTGGTTACATTGGAAAGCTCATTATACTTGATTGTACATATATCATTAGTATGCAGGTGGTTGTCATCATGATTCCAGATCTTGATGGACTGCTGCCCTTCAATAAGCTTTGTACGTTTTTGTTTTAGTTAAGTCAGTCATGAGTCAGTTTGTGTCTTAGTCCCTTTAAATTTTCAGTTTAGTCCAAGTCGAATAAAGTCATTTCATGGTTGGTCATAAGTGTACAAGTTGACTCCATTGCCCAATGAATAAAACACTGGTCTGCTCTCCCAAGAGGTCTGAGGTTCTTGGCACCTCCAAGGAGCTGCCATCCCCATTGGAGCCAATGTTAGTGTCGGTCTTGAGCCCTCCATCAGTGATCAATAACTCTTTGCATATGCATTTATAGGTGTCTCATCAGTGTCAGTTTTGCATCCCACTAGGCATGCCATAACACTGAATGGAGGAGTTGGTCTTTGTTCCCTTCTTGGCTTTGCTGGATCAGGTCATACCACAATGAAATTGAGTCATGTTTGTTTTTATTTTTGTCTTGAGGTCCCAGGTCTTAGGTCTAGGATTCTGAGTCAAAATCACTGCAAGGTCATGAGTTCAAGTTCAGTGAGTGCCCAGCAAGCCAGAAGGAGGTATGTACATATGTTTCATTATTATTTTCATCAGCTACAGCTCATTTTATGCCTTGGATTTAAAAAAATTTAAGTCCAAGGTCATGTCAAATTTGTAAAAATAAAGAAATTTTCAAAAGTTTGCAAAAGTGCCGGCAACAGCCCTGGTTCCTTCGCCACAGTCCATCAGATGGTCAACCTGCAAAAAGAACGGAGTCAAACGCGTCAAAAGGCTCATTTCAGGACAAAAAGACTCTAAAACAGTGTTAAAGAGAAATGCAAAAGTCAAGACATTATAAAGTGAGTTTTTGAGTTAAATTTGTTTAAATATGAGCTTATAAAGGTAAATTCCCTCCTTGGAGGTCATCATAATGCATTTAAAGGCAAGAGAATACGAGTAAGAGAGATTGAAAGGCGATTTTAGCAAAGTTTCTGCAGTTTCAGGGCTTGGAGTGGTGCGCGACCATTCTGGGGAGGTGCGCGACCACCTGGGTGGTGCGCGACCAAACGGAGGGCAGTGCGCTGTGTTAAAATACACGGGCGCGACCATTCCAATGGTGCGCGACCATTCCAGGGTGGTGCGCGACCATTTGGTCTGCCTTCACAAAAACTCACCCAAACTTCAATTTTCTTTCAAATTTGCTCGGATTTCTTCAAGGTATGCTTCCCTTATGATGTTTATAATCATGCCATGGATGAATAAGGAGGGTTATGGTCATTTTATCATGCAAGAAATTAATGAAAAATAGGTTAAGTGACTTGATGTCTTTGCAAGCTTATGTTAGGTTGTATTGTTTGTTTTTCAAGGTAATTTTTCCTTTATTCCCTTCCATTAGTTTCCCATTATAAATTCACATGTGTTAGAGTGTCATTTTCATTGATCTCATTTGCAAATTAATGCTAGACCCCATCCCAATTTCCTAAAAACCCTAACCCCTCCTAAACCCTATTTCAAATCCTAATTTCTCCCATGCATCCTACTCAAACCCTAACACTTTGTCACACAGCAAATTTATGTATAAAAAACACAGCAAAATGAAAAAGAAACATTGTGAAAAGAAAAAGGAATATGATGGCAAATGCATGCATATGAATATCACAAAAAACAGAGTAATATCACTATGCATAGCCTAGACAAGACAAGAGCAAAAGAGACATATTGCTGTGTAAAAATCAGAGGCAAGGTAACTAGGTGGCTGTCATGACAAAGTTAACAATATACAGCTGTACATGTTGTCAAAATGAACATTTTGTTGTGGTAAGGTTTGCATAAGAACATGGTATATTTCCCTAACCTCAAACTCTGTTTTCCTACCCTTCCCTTCATTAAAACCCTAATTCAATTGCTTATCCTTTCCCTAAAAATCCCAGTGCAATTGAAATCCCTCTTCCCTTTTGTCAACATGTAAATGAAGCTTTATTTCCCCTATGACAAAAAGCATTCATGAAGCTGCAAGTATTGTTTAAAGACCTGCTGTTATAGAGTATGGTTGGCAAAGGATTGTTAATGTATTTCCTAGTCCCAAAATCTAATTTCCTTTCTCCATCTATCTCCCTAAATCCCTTTCATGCCATTCATCTCTTTTCCCTTTCAAAATCTGTCATATAAACCCTTCCCCTCCCCTATGATCAATGCAAGCAAAACCTCTTTTTCCTTTAGCATCCAAAGTCATTTTAAAATGTTGGAAAAACAGAGTAAAGTACATTCAAAGACAAAATTAAAAGAGCAGCCTGTTGATTGTTCATTATTGATGTTACCTTATATCCCTATGATCAATGCTCTCATTCCCTCCATCATGAAAATTTATATTGTCCTTTCCCTTGGTGATCATAACACAGTTTCCCTAAATAAAGTATTGATTTGCAAATGGTGAGAGATGGAATGACATGTTTAGCATTATGTGATGTTTTCCTTCAAAATTCCCTGCTTATATATATTTTTCCCTTTCCTATATGTAAATTCCCTCCCCTAACATATCCCTCATGATGTTTCCCCTTGAAAACAACATACTTCACAGCATTTTGCAGGCAGGGCAGCGGTCATTTTGACTTGTTGATTCCATCTTGCTCAATAACATCAGGTCAACCAATGAGACTAATGAGCAAGGTGATGACCGGTCTTCTTCCACGGAGGTTGAGACACAGCAGAGGCTTTTAGAGAAGGCAAATCACGACAAAGAGCTGCTACGCAACATGAAAACACATTATTGGGCCAGAATGCATGTTTACAAAGCAGGGATGAAGATCCTTCAACGGCGGTTGAACGAGGCTCTCATGAGGAAAAAGAAAAGGACAAATCCCCGTATCTTGGCTGAGGCATCCCTCACTCATCATGGTACTCATTAGCCTTGATCTAGCATCAAAATCTGAAAATTTTGAGAATTTTGGAGCATTTTGCAAATTTTTGGTAAAATTACAGGTTTTGCCCACGGTTTGGTCTCACCCCGGGTGAGACCATTTTGGAGGACTGCTCGGAATTTTGAAAACTTGGCATTTTTGGAAAGGGCATGCAAAAATAAAAATTACCAATGCTTGGGAGAAGCCTGGTTTTGAGTTTTGAGCCTCCAAAAGCTCAAAATACATCAAAAAAATGACTTTCTGCCCACGTTTTGAGTTGCAGAAAGTGACCTTGGGAGAAATGGTTTTTTAGGGGTCAAATCAACACCAAATTCAGAAATTCCACTTGGGATGGAAAGTAGACAGGCCAAGCTTTCCAATGAGCCATCTTGCACCTGATTTGGACCAGTGGAACTCACTCAAAAACAGCTGTGAAGGGGCGCGACCAGAACTTCCAGATTTGCCAGAATTCACATTTTTGGTCAAAAAACACTGTTTTGACTATGGTTGACTATTTTTACTTGTAGATGATGGATAAATGTAATATTTTCATGGCACTTTGGTAGATTTTATCTTTCTTTACCCTTCTAGAAGCTTCCATGATGTAAAAAGTGAAAAATTAATGCATGGATGAGTTAGCTAAGTAATAGAGGCAAGTTGTTTGGCTGCCTATTTTCTAGTTCTTAGTTTAGAATTTGTTCAAACTGCTCCTAGAAAGCTGAGATCGACCCCTAGAGGTGGGGAAAGGAGTTAGATGGTCTAGATGGTCTATATTATGCTCTCTCCTTCTCATTTTGATGGTTGGACTCTTGTGTAAGGAAGCTTCATTGTATATTGTGCATCTATTTCTGCAATTGAAGGCAAGGAAAGCCAGGGTTTTACAGACATCTTTGAGGATTCTTGTGGATTGATGTGTTGATGGTGTGCTCTCTACATGTTCTTGTAAGTTTGTTTATGTGTTTCACATCTCTCTTATGCTTCTAAATTGGACAGATGAAGTGGTAAAGTTTGAACTCATGTTTTGACATGCTCAGCTTTTTAGTTTGTTCAATATTAATGTTTTCTACTGTCTAGAGAGGATTCGAATTGTGTGTTTGCCCTCTTTAGCTCCTCCTCTATCATCTCTGATCATCCATCTCAGATTAAGACATCAGCACTCATTCCTACCTTGCCCCTTAGATCCCCCTGTGAAAACTGTGCTCAATCCCCGCACTTTGAATTGCACTTCCACCAATTGCCACCAAAACCCCCACAAATCATCAAATCAAACCCCTTATCAATTTACTAGCCTAAAATCTTTATTCTTAATTGGTCAGCCTAATCCTATTGAAAGATCTATCAAATCTGACCCGAGAGAGCCTTCTCATACCTCGTAGGGCTAGCTACGAGGTGAAATGGTTTGATGTAGCCTTGAGAGTTTGTCTATCTCAGCCTAGGTGAATTCCAAGCGCTAACAGGTCGATTGCATATTTATTTGAGACATACTATTCTTCTGTTTAACCCAAGTAATATTTGATGAAGTTTATGTCTAAGATAATCACATCAAGTCAAGGGGAAATCATGTCCATGATAGCTTCTCAAAGAAACCAATTTAGCTAGTTGCACGCAAGAAAAAAAGAAAGGGTAAGATCAAAAGAAGAGCTACAATGAAGAAATAAGGTGAGAAGCATACATGTTCACATTGCAAAAAGGAAGGACTTGATGATGTTAAGTGTTGGGAATTTCATATATAACTATAATAGCCAAAGTGGTTATAAAATAATAAGGATAATAATAAGACCACTATTGTAGTCCATTAGGATATTGGATCAGTTGAGGTGATGAAACCGATATCATGGCCATAGGGATACAAGGTATATCTTCTCTCACTAGTTTTAGCACTAGTACTCATTCTTCAAAATTTGAAAATATGCATGATGAAAAGAAAAGAAGTGAGGTATTTTATATTAGATTCATCTCAAAACATACAAAGATTGATACATATTTTGATAATGGTTTTCAAGATAATATTATTTCTAAAGAAAATGTTAGAAGATTGGGACTTCAAACTAAGTCTTATCCAAAACCATATCCTTTGGGATGGGTATGTGAAAATCATAAGTTACATGTGCCTAAACAATGCAAACTTAGATTTGCATTTATGTCCAATTTCATTGATGAGGTAAAGTTAGATGTCATACCACTTGATATTTGTGGGATTGTTTTGGGAAGTCCATATTTGTATGATAGGAATGATATATTCTATAAGGAGGAAGAAAAATATCATCTTATGAGAGATGGGATTGAGTATATTGTGAGAGCCCATTGAATGAAGACCATTGTCTGTTATCACCATAGAACAGATGAAAAAGTTTGTGAATGCTAGAAAAAATTATGTACTTGTGATTGTAAAATATAGGGATGATGATAAATCCAATCCTTTCAAAGGATGTGATTCTATACATAAATATGAATTAGTTAAGATTGTTCTTAACTATGATGAAGTGTTTTAGGAACCTAACGGATTACCTCCCAAGAGAGAGATATAAGTTGGGATCCAATTGTAGCAAGGTGCCCCATTACTAATATTGGCATGTATAGGTTATTAGTGATTTAGAAGCAATAAATCAAGAATCAAGTCCAAGAGTTTCTCAAAAAATGATTCATTTGACAAAGTACTTCTCCTTGCAGATTGTCCATTGTGTTGGTATCAAAGAAACATGATACCTAGAGAATATGTGTGGATTTTCAGGAATTGATTAAGATCGTGGTGAAGAAACATTACTCTCTTCCTTGTATGGAGGATTTGTTAGATCAATTAAAGAAATAAATATATTTCGCTTAGTTATATTTAAGAAGTGGTTATCATCAAATCATAATTTTTGAAGGTGACATTCAAATTTCTTTAGACAGCATGAGGTGTATTTGAATGCCTAATCATACCCTTTTGGTTTTGTAATGATCCTGCTACTTCATGCGAGTTAGATATGAAATGTTTAGGCCATTCATATATGATTTTAAAATAGTATACTTAGATGATATCCTGATTTTCAGTAAAAAAAAATGGGAAGATCATATAATGCATGTTAAGAAAGTCTCAAATATTTTGAAAAAGGAGAAATTGTGTCTAAAAATTTCAAAATGTAAATTTGGTAGAACATCTTTATTTTACTTAGGGTATATCATAAGGGGAGGTGAATTGAAAATTGATACCTTTAAAGTTGAAGCCATTACAAAAGTGACCTTAGCTTTATAATGTAAAAGTAGTTAGGATCTTCTTAGGAGTAATTCAATATTGGAGGAAGTTCATGGATAAATTTTCATTTATTGCACCTCCTTTACATGCTCTGACAAGTACTAAGAAGATCCTTTAGTGGGGATGAAAAAAACAAAAAGACTTAAAAAGTTTGATCAATGCAATCCCAGTTCTCTCATTGCTATATTTACAACAACCATTTAAAATTGAAACGAGTGTAAGTGATTATGCCATGGGAGAAGTGTTAATACAACGAAGGAAAGCAATTTGTTATCATTCTGAAACCTTCAGTAGTGTAGTAAGAATCTATCCTACTTATGACAAAGAATTGTATGATTTGGTTTAGAGCGTGAAGAAGTGGAAACATTATATAATGGGAAAAGAGACAATCGTCCATACAGATCATCAACTTTGTAGTATCCTCAAGCACAATATAAGCTACAATGATCACAACATTTATGATGGATGGGATTCTTGTAACAATTCCATTTGTTCATAAAGTATAAGTAACATATACCAAAAAAAATTGTTGGTATGTTATCAAGACCATTAACATCACATCCATTGTTTTACAACATAGTTCTTTAGCTCATGAAAGTTATATCAAACAATATGCTAAAGATGAATATTTAAGGATGTATATGAAATACTAATTTATTGTACTCAAGTAGCAAAAATAGATTATCATGTTCATGATAAATTAATCATCTTGGTAAATTGTTTATTCCATGGGATGAAAGAGTACATGTAATTAGAGAAGCATGGACTTCTCTCGTTTCTAGTCATTTTGGTGTAGGAAAACTAGTAGCTTAGTTGCAATGTTATTTTTCTTGGCCTCAAATGAATGATTTATTTCTAAAAAATTTAAATGGATGTGTCATGTGTGCTACTAGCCAAGTAATAGAAAATTCGGTTTGTGTATGCCACTTCCTACACCTTGTCTATGGAAAAATGTGCCTATGGATTTTGTAAGGGGTTTACCCATGTCTAGAAAAGGGAATGATTAACTGTATGTAGTATTGAATACATTTAGCAAAATATATGTCTTGATTCCTTGTAAGAAGTAGGTGACAAGGGAGAAGATTTTTCATATG
Organism: Pinus tabuliformis; assembly: GCA_031772625.1. Taxonomy (NCBI): domain Eukaryota; kingdom Viridiplantae; phylum Streptophyta; class Pinopsida; order Pinales; family Pinaceae; genus Pinus; species Pinus tabuliformis. Next base: position 597,764,195 of record CM062820.1, read on the forward strand.
TTCTTTCAGAATGTTTGAGTTCATTTAGGTTTCCCCACATCCATTATATTTGATTAAGAGTCTCACTTCATTGAGGAGTTTTGGTCAACTTTATGGGGGTTAATGGACTCCAAGCTTCAAAAAATTATTTCTTTTCATCCACATACCAATGGAAAATATAAGTAGTCAACAACAAAATGATACATCTAGTCCAAGGGTATTGCAACAAGCATCCTAATCTTTAGAATGAGCAATTGTATTATGTACAACATTCCTATAATTGTGCCATACATTCTTCTACAAAAAGGTCTCCTTTTGAGACATGTTTGGATATTTTCCTAATTCTCCTTTGGATTCTTTTTCGAGAAAGATTCACTGGTGGATGAACATAGTGATATAGTTAAATCCATGAAATTTATCCAAAATATCCATTTATTGGTTCATCAAGCTACACAATAATTTTTTTAAAAGAGTCAATCCAAATGTAAGGTTAGGCATGGCAAGCATCGAGTTTATTAGCATTTAAAATTTGGTGATTAAGTTTGGTTATATATAATCAAATAATGTCCTAAAGGTGAAGGTAAAAAGCTCAAACCAATAAGGTATGGTCCATTTACAATTTTGGAAAATATTGGCAACAATGCTTCTTGGTTAGATTTACCTCCATATATGTAGTTGGATTCAGTTGTGAATGTTAAAAATTGAAACTATATGAACCTCATATGATCATGGATTAAGGTGAAGATGTTCAAGTTCATTCAGTCGATGATATTTCTCCTGAATATCTTGATAAGTTGTGGGAAGATGTTATTCTTGACAGAAGGATTAGGGCTCCATGAAGTGATGATGTGGAATATATTTGTGTGGATCTAAAAGGAATACATTGGAGTAAAGTGTGATGGATGGAAATCGAAAAAGTGAGCAATTTGTACCCTCACTTGCTGAAATAAATCAAACTTTTGGTGGTGTAGAAGCTTCTTAGTGGAAAGGATTAATCCAAGAGGATTACCCACAATTAATCAAAATTGATGGTATAAAATGTTGAAAAGGCCATTATGTTGAAGAGCCCATCAAGAGATTTATAATGCAATTTGAATAGGCTTAAACAAACATTTTATGCAAAAGTTATGGCCTTGGGAAGTTGAAGGAAAAATAGGGGCGACGTTGACACATGGCATGATCAAAGGTGAACATGTGGCATAATGATAGGATGACACACGGCATGGTATCATGCTAACATATGGGCCAATTAATAGAAAAAATTAGCAGGCTCTTAAATTCCAATTCATGTGTGGAGGTTGAAATTTTCAAGAGATTCGAAACTATAATGGTTTACTATCCAATCCATCATTTTTTTTAGAAGTATGTATCTCATAGGAGTCGGAAACAACAAACTCAAACTTTGGTTACTTCATACCCTTTTTTTCCACCCACATATTATGTGTTTAACCATAATACTTCTTATGGTATTAAAATCCTATATTTTATGCCATGTATTTTTATGGTATTAAAATCCCATATTTTATGTCATGCAAAAGGGTAGGAGGAGATATTATGCAATTTGAACCATGATCACCCCCACAAATTACCACTAAACTAGAGGCCATTATATTATTACATATTGGAGAATATTTCTTTTGAAGAGAGAACAATAGTGCTTTTTATGAAGAATAAAGGCCATAATGACTTTTTATTTGTAGGAAGAGGTCAAGGAAATTATTTCAACAATGCTATAGTATTTCCAAAATATTATTAAAGGCATTTTAATTGTGGTTTGGAGATTCTTTTGATATAAGAACACATTTTGATGTTTGCATACTTTTAATGGATCAGATGGTCATTTGAAGCAGACCTAGAGACATAGTCTAAAAGGGGTGAACTACATGAACGAATTGTTGTTGTTTATCTTTCTTATTGTCATTCATTATGAAATTCCATATTTTAAATGCTCATTAAAATTTATTAAGTCCATTTAATTAACAAATTTGCATAGAAAGGCAATTTTAGCATTTAACATTGAATCAAAGGAAACCAATAGTGTGTAACTTTAGTGAGTCCTTGTGAAACCATGCTTGATTGTAATAATTGTGAGTTATCTAGTTATTGGATTGTGGGTTGTTGGTTCCATGAGCCTTCCCAAAATAGAGCTAAAGTACCATCTTTGATCTCCCAAAAGTAGTGATTCTATATGAGGTGATGATTTTTCCATGCTAAATTCCATATATGCAAACCTCTTATGTATCCTTCCAATATTATTTGTTGTCTTTCCTCAATTATAGGGGCATACTTTTTCCTGCACAATTTACTCATAAATCATTTGGATATTGAATCCATCTCCAACAAGTTTTAGCACTAAGAATGTCATTGAGAATGGTTGAATATATCAAATCCAATCCTCTCAACATTTTTGGATGACATAAATTCCCCTAGGCTACCAAAGCCCAATGTTTCTCTTGCTTAGCCCCCCCTAGAGAAATTTTCTTTGCAAGTTGCATATTTTATTTAAAATATCCTTCAGAGCTAAGGGTAGAAATAAAAAGAAGAGGCATATCCTGGAGAACATATTTAAGAAGGGTGAACCTACCAACAAGTTTTAGACTGAAATGCCCAAATAATTAGCTTCTCAAATTTCAAAAAAGGCCCTCATAGAAAACTTGTCTAAGGGTTGCATGAAAGGGGCTCCTAGGTATTTCGATCGAAGGGAAATTTGTTGAAAACCTGACAGTTGAGAAAGATTGATTTGAACAAGAAGAGGGGTGCTAAAGAATAAGATTTGATATTTTTCAAGATTAATAGCAATTTCAAGCGTAGGCATAAAATCATCAAGGATTTTCTAGAAGGCTAAGGCTTCTTTAACAAAATGAATACCCTTTAGAAGGATATCATTGAAAAATTGTTGGTGCGAGGAGGTAAGATAATTATCATGGAGCTTAAAACCTTTTATCTTGTTGGCAACCACAATAGACTTGATAGCAGAACCAAGACTTTTAGCCATGAGGAGAAATAGAAAAGGAGAGAGGGGATCACCTTAATGATTATAGTTGGATGGGATGAAGGTTGAGGATGGGAGCCACTGATGAGAATTGAGAAAAATTCTTCAGATACTAGAGAAAGTATTGAGTGAATCAAGTTCTCATTGAAACCAAAAGCATAAAGAACATGGAATGTATACTCCTAGCTAAGATGATAAAAAATATTTCATCAAGTCTATTTTAATAAACATTCTAGGTTTTTTGGTGATTTTGAGAGAGTGAATTAGCTCATGGGATAAAATAATGCTATCTAAAATTTGTCTTCCTTCAAAAAACCTTGTTTTCTCAGGGGAAATTAAGAATGGAAGCAATGGCTTCAACTTATTAGCAATGACTTTTGAAATAATTTTATAGACCATATTACAAAGAGTGATCCAATGCAAATCACTAGGTTTCTTATATTTTGTATTATTGGGGATGAGAGTAAAAAAAGTAACATCTAAAGTAGAAAGGACGAAGGATATTATTTTAAAGTCTACAACTAGTTCCCATACTTCTTTATGGATGATAGGCCAACAATATTGGAAAAAATCTGAACTAAACTCATATAGCTCTAGATATTTTCCTTAGGGAATTTCCTTGACAACTATTTCAACCTCAATTGGAATAATTTCATTGTGAGAGTAGCATTATGTTCAAGCGTAAGTATAAATTATATGAAACACTATTTTCCAAATATCTTGGTGTCTATAAAGTTGTAGCTCAATGAGAAATTGTTAGTAATATGAAATGAGTTCTTGCATGATCTCCCTATCATCATCAAATTTCCTCCCTTGCTGTTATTTTATGCAAGATATTTGATTGCATTGGAAATGTTGAATCATTAAGTAATGAAATAATTTAGTGTTTTTCTCTCCTTCCTTTAACCACTAAATCTAGGATTTCTACTTCTATAATATATCCTATTGATTATGGTGTTCCTCTAATTTAGCTTGTGTTTTTTTTTTGGGGGGGACTACTCCTCTATCCCACCATTGAAAATTATTTGTTTTTGAATTCTCTCCATATATATGTTTAGTTTTTTTGTATCCAAATGAATATTACCAAATTCTTGTTTGTTCTAGGCTTTTAGTCTATGTTTAAGATGCTTCAATCATTGATGGAATTAGTACATGATTGACCCTTCTTTTGAATAGTTCCCATTCCACCATTTATCTATATTTTCTATAAAAGAATGATGTATGATCCAAAATGATTCAAGTGTGAAAGTTAATTATTTGGGTTTCCTTCCCAATCTAATTTCAAGATTAGTGAGTGATCTAACACATAACTTTGGCATTATTGTTTACACCAATATCAAGCTTATTAATACTAGTGATTATAAGATAAGAAAATGATCCAGATGAGAGGCCACATAAGCTACACCTCCTCTTTTATGATAATAGGTAAAAGTGCTATTGTTGGTTTCCATATCTACTAATTTGAGAGATTCCAATAAATCCTTGAACTAGATCACATCCTGATCCAATCTTTTATTCCCCACTTTTTCGCTTACAGACATAATCATATTGAATTCTCATCCCAAAAACTAATAAGAATCTCTTTTGAGTCTATGAATATTTCGAAGACTTCATAGAAATGTTAAATTGTCCCTTGAGTGTTTGGGACATATACATTAGTAATGAAGCCAAAGCTCATTGATCAAATGCCCTAGAATTTCATAGTTTAAGTTCTTTAGATTGATGTAAAAAAATATAAGGAAATTGATACTGGGTTCTAGAGCATTACTATACCACCAAAATCACCTTCGGCATTGAAAGCTATGTGATTCCATCCTTTCCATATTTATTTAGCTATTTTGGAGATATTAACATTTGAGCATTTAGTTTCCTACAACATGACTATAGCTAAATTTTCCTAAGAAATTTTGATTTTGATTTTCTTTTTGTTTTTCCAATAATACCTCTCATGTTTCATGAAATTACATTCATTGGTAATTATGGAGTTGGTTGGAAGGATTTTGTCATCAAAATTGTTCTCCCATAATTGACAAGTAGTTCACTCATTTCTTGAATTAATTATTGATTTCTTTTTCTTCCTCTCCTTTCGTCTTACTTGGTAGGTTTGGAATTGTCTTTTGAGGTATTATGTTTTATTCCCAAATACGATCTAATGGGGTTTTAATTTTCTTGGGAATGTTGGTGGATCCTTTCCTAGGACTTGATATATGGTTGCAAGATGAGTCAAATATCCTCATCAAGGATTGAGAGTAGATCCTTATTTTTCCATTATATTGGTGTTATTTGTAGATATATATCTTCCAGATCCATATCCTCCACCTCATCTATGTTTGGCATGTCAACTTGTTTGTTGATCATCTCCACATCTTCAATTTCTTTATTTTTGTTAACTTTTCATGTTCTTCTCCTTTTATATGGATCCTTTGTATGCTTCTCTGTTATGAAACCAACTCACAAAAAGATATAAAAGATAAATCAACGCCTTAGAATTTAGCCTCTTCGAGGGGGCAACCTCCTTTACATTACACAAATGAACAATTCTTGGATGATACAAATGACTAAACCTCCCTTCTATATATAGAAGTCTAAGGGGTCACAATATAATCAAGTCGACGTAACAGTAATAACATAAGGGCACAACAATAACAATAGTGGGTTTCTATGGGGCACACTAATAACAATATGGGGACAATAGGGACACAATAATAATAATAATAAGGGCTACAATGACAATAGTAATGGGGGAATCACTAGCATTATAGGGACCTAACATGCCCCTCTCCTTCCAAAAAGCATTGTCCTCAACACTTGAGTAGTTTTGGATGCTTCTGTATAAAATTCTCATCCTCCCATGTGGAATCTTCAGCGAATAAGTTCTTCTACTTGATGAGATACTCTGAAATTGATCGATTTTCTAGTTGTTGAGTTATTGTTTCTGTGACTGCTTCCAGTTCCAATATGCTTTTTCCTTCCTCATCAAGTTTTGGCAATATTGTTTCAACTGGGAGCTTGTCACTTATAACCTTCTTTAAACATGAAACATGGAAAACTGGGTGCACTTGGGAAGCTACGGGAAGCTCCAATTTGTATGCCATAGTACCAATCTTTTGCAACACCTTGTACGGACCATAATACTTTGGTGATAATTTATTATCATTCTTATGTTGCTTGAGGGACATTTTTTATATGGTTGTAGCCATAGGAATACCCAGTCACCTACATCAAAACTTCTTTCGTTGCGATGTTGATCTAACTGTTGTTTCATTCTATTCTGCACTAATGTGAGGTTATCCTTTAAGAGTTGGAGAAAATGTTGTTGATGCTCAATGTGATGTTCCACTACTTGAACCTTAGAATTTTCTCTTAAATATGCTGTGATGGATGGTGGATGATATCCATAAAGTGCCATAAATGGGGTCATTTTTGCTGATGTATGGAAGGAAGTGTTATACCACCATTCAACCAAAGGCAACCATTTAACCCATTGTGTCTGTTTATCAGATACAAAGCAACGAAGATATCCTTCCAAACATTTGTTTACTATCTCAGTTTTCCCATCAAATTGAGGATGATAAGATGATCTATGAGCTAACTGAGTACCGAGACAAGAAAATAATTCTGTCCAAAAATTTCCAGTGAAAATGGGATCGTTGTCGCTTACAATAATCTTTGGGTTTCCATGTAGCTTTTGAATTGTTTCCATAAATGCAGTAGAAACTGTACTGGCTTTAAATGGATGTGATAATGCACAAAAGTGTGCATACTTGGTAAGTCTGTCAACTACCACCATGATGACACTCTTTACTTCTGACTTGGGTAAACTTGTGATAAAATTCATTGAAATCTCCTCCCAACGTTGGCTTGGAATGGATAAAGGTTGTAATAGAACTAGTGTCTTAATTGTTTCAACTTTATTTTGTCGGCAAACCAAACATTCCGCCACAAAATTTTAAATATCTGATTTAAGGCCATCCTAAACAAATTCCTTCTTAACCCTGTGGTAAGTTTTTAAAAATCCTGAGTGCCCTCCTAAGGGAGAAGTGTGTGATTCCATGAGAATATTTTGTTTGAGTTGGGAATTCTTACATAGGTATAAGCGATCTTTGTACCATAACGAATCAATTTTTGAGCTAAATGTATCAGATGTATTGGGATCTTGTTGTAACTTTTGAATTAATTCGCACACTTCTTCATCATTCTTCCATTCATCCCTTGCTTCATTTATCCAATCTGGTTGGATAATAGAAATGGCGCACAACAATGCTTCCACATCCTCATCCTTTCTTGAGAGTGAATCTGCCACAACATTTTGCTTCCCTTTTTTGTAGATGATTTCAAAGTCATAACCCAACATCTTTGTGACCCATTTTTGTTGCTCTTTAGAGGATAATATTTGTTCTAAAAAGTATTAAGACTATCATGATCCGTTTTTACCTTGAAGTGTCTTCCCATTAGGTAGGGTCGCCATTTCTTAAGTGCATGTAGTATTGCCAACAATTCCTTTCTCATAAATAGCTTTGTGTAAATACTTTCCTTTGATTAGATGACTTTCGAAAGCAATGGGTCTTTCATCTTGCATTAAAACAACACCAATTCCATTTCTTGAAGCATCAAATTCCAAAATAAAGGTTTTTTTTAAGTCCAGCATAGCTAAGACCAGTGCTTGGTACATTGCCTCTTTAAGATGTTTGAAGGCCTTTTTTTCTTCTAAAGTCCATGAAAATGCATCTTTCTTCAATAATGTTGTTAAAGGTGCTGCTATTCTCCCATAATTCTTAATAACTTGCAATAATACCCTGTCAACCTGAGAAATCCTCGCAGATGCTTTATGGATGGGGGATTTTCCATTCCTTAATAACTTTAATTTTGCTAGGGTCTACCTTAACACCTTCATGAGATACAATATGTCCTAGATATTCCACCTCTTGTACTCCAAAGAAACATTTGGAGCTTTTTGCATATAATTGTTTCTCCTCCAATAGTTTGAGCACCCTGTCAACATGTTGAACATGATCCTTCCAAGACTTGTTGTAGATTAGTATATCATCAAAAAATACTAACACAAATTTTCTAAGGAAGGCTTTGAAAATGTAATTCATCAAACCTTGAAATGTAGAAGGTGCATTGGTAAGGCCAAAAGGCATGACCAAAAATTCATAATGACCCTCATGAGTTCTAAATGTTGTTTTCGAAATACCTTCAGTCTTCATTCTGATTTGATGATATCCAGAATGAAGATCCAACTTGGTGAAGTAAATTGATCCATCCAATTCATCCAATAATTCATCGATGACAGGAATGGGAAATTTATCTTTAATAGTGAGCTTGTTGAGCTCCCTATAATCTGGACATATGCACCATGATCCATTCGTCTTGTGCACCAATACTACTAGAGCAGAGAAAGAACTTTGACTAAGTTGAATTATACCAACCTCTAGCATTTCTGCAACCATACGTTCAATTTCACTCTTTTGGGCATAGGGATATCTGTACAGCCTGATTTTTGAAGGAACACTTCCTGGATTCAAATGAATAGCATGATCATGATCACGAATAGGTGGGAGGCCTTTGGGAGTCTCAAATACCTTGGAATGATTGTCCAAGACTTTTTGGAGATCTGGAGAAATAGATGATTTCGATGTGGGAACCTCTAGCGAACATAATTGTGCAATCACGCCTCGTTTTTCCTTCTTTAGAATCTTTTTCATACCGTTAGAGTTGATTATCTTTCCTGGTTTCCCTTCAATACCCCTTAATTCAACTTCCTTTCCTTCCGCACAAAATTTCATGAAAAAAGCTATTGTACCCAAGGATTGTAGCCATTGGACTCCTAATACAACATCAGCACCACCCATTGGAATGGAAAGCATTGGGCTATTCAATACATATTCTCCCATGGATAGCTTGATATTATGGCACTTTCTAGAGAAATTTATAGTTCCTCCACTTGCAACCATCACTTGACAGTTTGGTGTTGGATATAGGAAGCAGTTCAATTCCTTAGCTATCTTACAATGAATAAAATTATGGGTACTTCCTGAATCAATCAACACTATTACCTTTTTCTTATTGATATGTCCTTCTATCTTGATAGTTTGAGGAGTGGTAATTCCATCCAATGCATTACAAGATATGGTTGGATTCATTTCTTCTTTATCTAGGGTTTGTTCCTGGAGTATATCCTCTTCTTTTGAAATTTCTTCTTCATTTTCTTCCTCCTCTTCACAATCTATGTAGAATACTTTCTTCTCAGCACACTTATGACCTTTAGTGTATTTTCTATCACAACTATAACAAAGCCCTTTTGCTCTTTTTTCTTCCAATTGTTGTGGTGTCAACCTTGTAGATTGTGGAAGGCTAGGGGCAACATCACTTCCATCTTTATAGTTGTGAGTGGTAGGCTTCCTGGTTGCCATAATTTTGCTTTCCATTTTTCTTGCTAACCTGAATGTCTTCTCCAATGAATCAGGTTCCCAAAAGCGAACCTCATGTTGGATATTATCCTTTAAAGTCCCTATGAACACATCAATCCTATGTTCCTCTGGAATATATTTTATCCTTATGTTCAATTTTTGGAAGTCCTCAATGTGCTTCATCATTGAACCCTTTTGTTTGAGATTTATCAATTGGCTTAAAAAGGTGTTGTTTTTTGTATCCTCATAATGTGCTATCTTTTCTTCCATAAAAATTGCCCAAGTGAAAATTTGTTTACGAGATAAAAGCCATCGATACCATACAAATTGATTTGGTTCCAAATATAAAGTTGCAATACGTACCTTTTGTGTGTTTTGCACATTATGGAGATCGAAAAATTGCTCCATCTATAGTATCCATGTTCCGGGATCCTTGCCATCAAACTTCCTCATATCAATTTTTGGAACATGGTGGATCTTCAATCCAACATTAGAGTCTATGAAATCATTATTAACATTTTTTTTTCTCATCATGAGTTTCCTTTACTACCCTTTCACCATTAGTAACCATTTCTTGTAGCAACTTATTCAAATTTATCTTCAATTCTTCCATCTTAGCGTCCATTCCATTCATCTTAGTATCCATGCCATTCATCTTAGCTTCCATGCCATCCATCTTAGCTTCCACTACATCCATCTTAACTTGCACGCCATTCATATTAGCTTCCACACCATTCATCTTGGCTTCAGTTACCTTTTGTGAGAGTGAAATTTTTTGTACTTGGTATTGTAATTTTGATATATCATGTTGCATTTCTTCCTCTTTTTCACGAGTCATGCTAGAGATTTCAGGTTGCTTACTAGGTGTTTCCATTTTCTTTCTTTGGGGAATCAATTAATGCTAATAATTCTTCACTATTCCCTTTTAATCCCTTCAAACTAATTTTTCCAACCAATCTTATGCAAAATTTAAAAAGAAAACTACACAACTTTTTTTTTTTTCAGTTTGTAAGAGCTCAGTATTGAATCTGCTGTATCTCTGTAACTGCAGATCTCGAATATATGAAATCATGTCCTGCAGTATCCCTTTGAGTCCTCTTTCTAACCTTGCAATTCTGATCAAGATTGGGTTCTCCAAGGAAGAGTTATGCCAAATCTCCCACGTTGACCTGATTATAGACTAGTTCAGTAGAGAGAACTTGTATGAAGTGCCACGTGTTACTGTTTTGACCTTAGTACTTGAAACAGATATACAGAAAACTACAGACCATCCTATTTTTGAAACTTCTTACGAAATGGCAATCTAATGCTCAGAACAAAAGTTATGATGATATTCCCCATGTCACATGTTTGGAATGTAATTCAGAAGTCTTCACAAACCCTAACTTCCTCACATAAAATATCGAAAATATAGCGATACAAGCTCTGAAATTCGGACCCGATGTTCAGAACGATTTCGGCTCAAATGGGTTTTTTTTAGCTTCTGAAACGTCGCAGAAAAAAAGTTATAGCGAAAATTCCATGATGACCTGTTTAGAGCAGCGAAACCCTAGAATCCAAAGCTTTGATACCAAATGTTATGAAACCAGCTCACAAAAAGATAGAAAAGATAGATCAACGCCTTAGAATTTAGCCTCTTTGAGGGGAAAACCTCCTTTAAATTACAAAATGAACAATTCTTGGATCATACAAATGACTAAATGTCCCTTCTATATATAAGAGTCTAAGGGGTCACAATATAATCAATCGGACATAACAGTGATAACAAAAGGGCACAACAATAACAATATTGGGTTTCTATGGGGCACGCTAATAAAAATATGGGGACAATAGGGGCACAATAATAACAATAAGGGCTATAATGACAATAGTAATGGGGGAATCACTAGTATTATAGGGACCTAACATTCTCAACTACATTTGCCAAGGTTTTGAAATTGTTTCCTTTATTCATTTCCTTGTTAGTCAAGTCATCTTTTGCATTGGATATAATGACATGATTGATTTCATTTCTTGTGTTATTTTGTGACCCACCCACCATATTTTTTTTTTATATCTCCTTCTATTTTAGACTCTTTCAAATCCTTCATAATTCTTTCCATCTCGGGGTTTAGGCATTTGTTGAGAGGTGTTTAATGAGCATTCTCTAAAGAGGTGGCCAAGATCATGATATTTTATGGATCGAAATGGAATTTTCTAGTAGTCTATAGATTGATCCCATAGGGTATCCTAGCATCTCAAACAAATGTTAACTAATAATGGCTTGGAAACATTCATACACATATTTGAGCATATGAAGTGTATATTCCATGTTTTGTAGTTTCATAAATCAAAACAAATGACCCTAACAAATTCCCTATTCCTTCAAATATTTCTTGGTCATAGAATTCCTAAGACAATGCATAGAAGTGGATCCAAACTATTGTGGTTGTGAATTCCTCTTTATATGGATTTGATCCTTTTTTCCAAAATCTCATAAATAACCCTACAAAATTAAAAAAATAGGGATCATTTTGAAACTTGACCCTATTATGAGCTTCACAATTGTTGAACATTGTTGTGAAGAAACCCTTTGATATTAACTTAATATATTCATCACCCTTTGGTTTCCAAACCTTTTGAATCTACCATATGGGAGCTCATATGGTAAGACATAAATCCATAAACTTGCATATTATTGCATGGTCTTACGTGTACTAGAAATTTTCTCCTATTCTTGTAGTGGTGATGTCATATTTAGGGGTTGTTTTTTATTGTAGAATACAAGAAACTAATTCCTTGTTAGGTGTAGGTTCTTTTTTTGGAGATTGCTTAGCCACTTCCTCAACTAAGGGTTCTATTTTCAAGATGGAATTTCTTAAAGAATAATTGTTTTTATCTGTGCAATTCTAGGTATTATTATATCTACATTAAAATTGACCAAATCCACCTTTAACAACAACATTATGGAAGGAGGGGCTAGCACCCCCCCCCCCCCCCACACACTGGAAACCGAAAAAAATGATGCCATAAATCTATCTAGTGAGAAACCCTAAATGTGTACCAGAGTGCCAAAAACCAGTTCACTTAAAAGGTACTATTCTTTCCATTAATTCTATATGACTATATCCCATGTTGTTATTTGTGAATAGGTGCCCACATACAAACCTCACATTAGTTAATATCTTTGTGAGATCTTCTTCAAATATGCTAAATATCCTTGGAATAATAAATATGGACATTTTGTATTATTAATGCCTCTACTCATTAAGAAATTGAATCTTGTATTGATTAAGATCATAATAGGGTTCTTTTTTTAGTACCAACAGCGTGGAATATGATAAATATTTCATCTTATTAATAAATTCAAGGGAAAATTAAAGAATATTGTAAGTTATATTAAGTATTTGGGAGGAAAAAATAGAAATATATTTTTATATGTATTTTCAGTTTATCTCACTATCGATTCCTTAAAAATAGAAACACAAAATTTCACATATTTTCAATTTCGTTTTGCATCCTATGAGTACCCATACTTAGATACTTTTAATGAACCTGTATTGGTATAAACTAAAAATATGTGAAAAAATATATTTCTATTTCACTTAATCCTTTTAATAAATTTTTAAGGAGATAAATTGAAAACATATGAAAAACATATTTTTATTTTACACCATTAAAATAGATCATTTCAAATTTCATCCAATAAAATACATTTCTTATTTCTCTTAAGATTTATTTCAACAAATTTCTTATAATATACATGTGTGATGCTATATCATTTCATACCATTTAACCTTTTCATTTCATAAAACTATATGAATTAATAAGAATAAAATTGTTAGGCCCCTATACTACTAGTGTAACCCCTTATTGTTATTAGTATAACCCACTTATTATATTGATGTTCCCATGTAGTGCCCATATTGTTACTATTGTGCCCCATAGAAGCCCACTATTGTTATTATTGTGCCCTTACATTATTATTGTTATGTCGGCTCTGATTATGTTATGACCCCTTAGACTCCTATATATAGAAAGGAGGTCTTTTCATTTGTATCATCCAAGAATTGTTCATTTATGTAATGTAAAGGAGGTTGCCCCCTCGAAGAGGCTAAATTCTAAGGCGTTGACCTATCTTTTCAATCTTTTCTTGAGCTGGTTTCATAACATTTGGTATCAGAGCTTTGATTATAGGGTTTCGCTGCTCCAAACAGGTCATCATAGCATTTTCGCTATAACTTTTTTTCTGTGACGTTTCAGAAGTCGCAAAAAAAACCCATTTGAGAAGAAATCGCGCTAAACCTTGGGTCCAAACTTCAGAGATTTTGGCACGATATTTGCGGAGATATGATCTGAGAAATTTGGTCTTTTTGCAGACTCCTGAATTACATTCAAAACAGGTGACCTGGGGAAAATTGTCATAACTTTCTCTCTGGGGATCAGATTGAAATTTCGTAAGAAGTTACAGAAAGAGGACGGACTGTAGTTTCTTGTGTGCATGTTTCAGATCCAAATTTTGAAACAGTGACTCGTGGCACGTCGTACAAGTTCGCTCTACTGAACTAGTCTAGAAGCAAGTCACTGCGGGAGATTTCACATAACTCTTCCTTGGAGAATCCAATTTGGGTCAGACTTGTGGCATTGGAAAGAGGACATAGAAGGCTACTACAAATCACAATTTCAGAACTGTATGATCCGAAATTATAGAGATACATCAGATTCAATATCAGGCTTCTATAAAGTGAAAAAAGGTGTGTAGGTTTTTTTTAAATTTTTGCGTAATATTGGTTTAACGGAATTCAAAGGGCATAGTAAAGCATTATTATCGGTAACTGATGCCCCGAGGAAAGAAAATGCAAACACCTAGTAAGGAACCTGAAAGCTCTAGCATGACTCATGAAGAAGAGGAAGAAATGCTACATGATATATCAAAATTACAAGAACAAGTGCAACAAATGTCACACTCACAAAAGCTAACAGAAGCTAAGATAAATGGCGTGGAATCTAAGATAAATGGCGTGGAATCTAAGATAAAGGGCATGGAAGCTAAGATGGATGATTCGAAGACATATTTGAAGAGAGACATGGCAGATTTGAAGACAGATTTGAAGACAGACATGGCAGATTTGAAGACAGATTTGACAAATTTTCTACAAGAAATACTTACTAATGGTGAAAAGGTTGTAAAGGAAACTCATGATGTGAACAAAAGTAATGTTAATAATGATTCCATAGAATCTAATGTTGGATCGAAGACCCACCATATTCCAAAAATCGATATGAGGAAGTTTGATGGCAAGGATCCCGCCACATGGATATTACAGATGGAGCAGTTCTTCAATCTCAATAATGTGCAAAACACACAAAAGGTACGTATGGCAACTGTATATTTGGAACCAAATCAGTTTGTATGGTATCAATGGCTTTGCTCTCGTAAAAAATTTATCACTTGGGCAATTTTTACAGAAGAATTGATAGCACATTATGAAGATACAAAAAGCAACACTTTTTTTAGCCAATTGATAAGTCTCAAACAAAAGGGTTCAGTAATGGAGCACATTGAGGAGTTCCAAAAATTGAACATAAGGGTAAAAGATATTCCAGAGGAGCATAGGATTGATGTTTTCATAGGGTCCTTAAAGGATAATATCCAACATGATGTTCGCCTTTGGGAACCTGATTCATTAGAGAAGGCATTCAGGTTAGCAAGAAAAATGGAAAGCAAAATTATGGAAACCAGGAAGCATACCACTCACAACTATAAAGACAGAAGTGTTGTTGCCCCTAGTCTTCCACAACATATAAGGTTGACACCACAATAGTTGGAAGAAAAAAGAGCAAAAGGGCTTTGTTACAGTTGTGATAGAAAATACACTAAAGGTCATAAGTGTGCTGAGAAGAAATTATTCTACATAGATTATGAAGAGGAAGAAGAAAAGGAGCAAGAAAGGTCAAAAGAAGAAGATATACTCCAGGAACAAAGCCTAGATGAAGAACAAATAAATCCGACCATATCTTGTAATGCATTGGCGGGAATTACTACTCCTCAAACCATCAAGATAGAAGGACAATAAATTGCTCTGGAAGGTGCCATAATATCAAGCTATCCATGGGAGAATATGTATTGACTAGCCCAATGCTTTCCATTCCAATGGGAGGTGCTGATGTTGTACTAGGAGTCCAATGGCTACAATCCTTGGGTACAATAGATTTTAATTTTCAAGAAATTTTCATCAAATTTTCTACGGAAGGAAAGGAAGTTGAATTAAGGGGTATTGCAGGGAAACCAAGAAAGATAATTAGCTCTAATGGTATGACAAAGCTTCTAAAAAAGGAGCAAAGAGGTGTAATTGCACAATTATGTTCGCTAGATGTTTCCACATTGGAATCATCTATTTCTCCGGATCTCCAAAAAGTCCTAGACAATCATTCCAAGGTATTTGAGACTCCCAAAGGTCTCCCACCTATGCGTGATCATGATCATGCTATTCATCTGATTCCAGGAAGTGTTCCTCCAAACATCAGGCCATTTAGATATCCCTATGTCCAAAAAAGTGAAATTGAACGTATGGTTGCAGAAATGTTAGAGGCTGGTATAATTCAACCAAGTCAAAGTTCTTTCTCTGCTCCAGTAGTATTGGTGCACAAGAAGGATGGATCATGGTGCATGTGTCTGGATTATAGGGAGCTCAACAAGCTCACTATTAAAGATAAGTTCCCCATTCCTGTCATTGATGAATTACTGGATGAATTGATGAATTGCATGGATCAATTTACTTCACCAAGTTGGATCTTCGTTCGGGATATCATCAAATCAGAATGAAGATTGAAGACATTCTGAAAACGACATTTAGAACTCATGAGGGTCATTATGAATTTTTTGTCATGCCTTTTGGCCTTACCAATGCACCTTCAACATTTCAAGGTTTGATGAATTCAATTTTCAAACCATTCCTTAGAAAATTTGTGTTAGTATTTTTTGATGATATACTAATCTACAACAAGTCTTGGAAGGATCATGTTGAACATGTTGACAAGGTGCTACAACTATTGGAGGAGAAACAATTATATGCAAAAAGATCCAAATGTTTCTTTGGAGTCCAGGAGGTGGAATATTTGGGTCATATTGTATCTCATGAAGGAGTTAAGGTAGACCCTAGCAAAATTAAAGCCATTAAGGAATGGAAAATCCCCACATCCATAAAGCATCTACGAGGATATCTTGGGTTGACAGGGTATTATCACAAATTTGTTAAGAATTATGGGAGAATAGCAGCACCTCTAACAACATTATTGAAGAAAGATGCATTTTCATGGACTCCGGAAGCAACAAAGGCCTTTGAAAATCTTAAAGAGGCAATGTGCCAAGCACCGGTCTTAGCTACACCGGACTTCACAAAAACCTTTATTGTGGAATGTGATGCTTCAGGAAATGGAATTGGTGCTGTTCTAATGCAAGATGAAAGACCCATTGCTTTTGAAAGTCATCCAATCAAGGGAAAGTTTTTAAGCAAAGCTATTTATGAGAAGGAAATGTTGGCAATACTCCATGCACTTAAGAAATGGCGACCCTACCTAATGGGAAGACACTTCAAGGTAAAAACGGATCATGATAGCCTTAAATACTTTTTAGAACAAAGATTATCCTCTGAAGAGCAACAAAAGTGGGTCACAAAGATGTTGAGTTATGACTTTGAAATCATCTACAAACAAGGGAAGCAAAATGTGGTGGCAGATGCACTCTCAAGAAAGGATGAGGATGTGGAAGCATTGTTGTGCGCCATTTCTATTATCCAACCAGATTGGATAAACGAAGCAAGGGAGGAATGGAAGAATGATGAAGAAGTGTGGGCACTTATTCGAAAGCTACAACAAGATTCTAGTACGTCTGATACATTTAGCTGGCAAAATGATTCGTTATGGTACAAAGATCGCTTATACCTCTGTAAGAATTCCCAGCTAAAACAAAAGATTCTTATGGAATTGCACACTTCTCCCTTAGGAGGGCACTCAGGATTTTTAAAAACTTACCATAGGGTTAAGAAAGAATTTTTTTGGGATGGCCTTAAATCAGATATTCAAAAGTTTGTGGTGGAATGTTTGGTTTTCCAACAAAATAAAGTTGAAACAATTAAGACACCAGGTCTATTACAACCTTTATCCATTCCAAGCCAACGTTGGGAGGAGGTTTCAATGGATTTTATCACAGGTTTACCCAAGTCTGAGGGAAAGAGTGTAAGCATGGTGGTAGTTGACAGACTTACCAAGTATGCACACTTTTTTGCATTATCACATCCATTTAAAGCCAGTACAGTTTCTACTGCATTTATGGAAACAATTCAAAAGCTACATGGAAACCCAAAGATTATTGTAAGTGACAGAGATCCCATTTTCACTGGAAATTTTTGGACAGAATTATTTTCTTGCCTTGGTACTCAGTTAGCTCATAGCTCATCTTATCATCCTCAATCTGATGGGCAAACTGAGATAGTAAACAAATGTTTGGAAGGATATCTTCGTTGCTTTGTTTCTGATAAACAGACACAATGGGTCAAATGGTTACCTCTGGCTGAATGGTGGTATAACACTTCCTTCCATACAGCAACAAAAATGGCCCCATTTATGGCACTTTATGGGTATCAACCACCATCCATCACATCATATTTAAGAAAAAATTCTAAGGTTCAAGCAGTGGAACATCACATCGAACATCAACAACAAGTCCTCCAACTCTTAAAGGATAACATCGTGTTGGCACAAAATAGAATGAAACAACAGGCAGATCAACATCGCAGTGGAAGAAGTTTTGATGTAGGTGATTGGGTATTCCTACAGCTACAACCATATAAGCAAATGTCCCTAAAGCAAGCTAAGAAGGATAATAAATTATCACCAAAGTATTATGGTCCGTACAAGGTGTTGTAAAAGATTGGTACTATGGCATACAAATTAGAGCTTCCTGCAGCTTCTCGATTGCACCCAGTTTTCCATGTTTCATGTTTAAAGAAGGTTATAGGCGACAAGCTCCCAATTCAAACAATATTGCCAGAAATTGAAGAGGAAGGAAAAATCATATTAGAACCTGGAGCAGTCATAGAAACAAGAACCCGACAGCTACGAAATCGATCAATTTCAGAGTATCTCATCAAGTGGAAGAACTTAGCCGCTGAAGATTCCACATGGGAGGACAAGAATTTTATGCAGAAGCATCAAGAACTACTCAAGCATTAAGGACAACGCTTTTTGAAGGAGAGGGGCATGTTAGGCCCCTATACTACTAGTGTAACCCCTTATTATTATTATTATAACCCACTTATTATATTGATGTACCCATGTAGTGCCCATATTGTTATTATTGTGCCCCATAGAAGCCCACTATTGTTATTATTGTGCCCTTACATTATTATTGTTATGTCGGCTCTGATTATGTTATGACCCCTTAGACTCCTATATATAGAAAGGAGGTCTTTTCATTTGTATCATCCAAGAATTGTTCATTTATGTAATGTAAAGGAGGTTGCCTCCTCGAAGAGGCTGAATTATAAGGCGTTGATCTATCTTTTCTATCTTTTCTTGAGATGGTTTCATAACAAAAATTATGTTTTAATTCTTGATGGTTAGTTGAATTGGTTGAACCTCTACCATTAAAGCACCTTTGCTATTGAGAGGTCAAAGGTTCAATTCTCTTTCCACCCTCGCCACTAAGGTCTATGGTTTTGCCAATATTTTAGTATTATTACGTTATTTAATTATCTTTATTAAAAATTTAATTTGTTTTATTTTAAATTTAATATTAAATATACAAAATGTTATTTGTATATGCAATAAATTTTATTTGAAATTAAAATAAACCCTTATATATTTACAATGTTTTCACATTATATCAATTATTATTAGTAGTATTATTATAATGTATTACATATTTAGAAAACTATAGAGATAATCTTCTTTATTTTGAAAATGGTATTTAGGGTAAATTAAATTTTAAAGGTTCAAGAGTAGGTTAATAGTCAACAATTGAATCATAAAGACAATATTTTGTGTATACTAAATTCTTTAAGCTCAAAGCTATATCAACATGTCACTAGTGAAAATAGAAACTGGATGAAAAATGTAACAATCTTTCCTTTTAACCACCTAAAATGAGCTCAATTAACTATATTTATTTAACTTATTTTACTTGCAAAGTAATTTAAATCTTTCACCATTATTTTTAACTCTCATTTCATTACTCTCATGAAAAATAGTATTAATAAAAATATATATATTCACCTTCTCTACATAACACCTTTTTAACCTGCTGTAATATACATGAAAAATGGTATTTTTTAACATACTATAATATACATGAAAAATGTTATTAATAAGAAAATATATATTCACCTCGTCTAGATAACACCTTTTTAAAATAATACGATGTGGGATATATTATACTATTTCAATATATTCCTCAAGCCCATTTTAAACGCCAATTTTTCTTTATTATTCACAATTTTCCTCATTCCTCTCATTTATATAATCTCTCTTACCATTCATTTTGTGTTTCATTTAATATTCTATATTAAAATAATTATAAATTTGAAGTCAATGTCAACACTAAACCATTAAGAAATATAATCTCATAAATAATAATATAAATTCCACTATCCTAAAGCCAAAATTCCATAGAAACCTAATCTCATAAATAATAATATAAATTCCACTATCTAAAGCCAAAATTCCATATCTAATAAGATGGATTCCACTATCCTAAGCCAAAATTCCATAAGTAATGATGAAATTTTCAAGGTCAGAATTCCAAAACATTCAATATCTCAAAGTGAAAAATCCACAAATTCCAATATCATAAAGTCAAAATTCCACAGATGATACCCAAAATTCAAAGTTTGGAAAATTCAAATTTATAAAAGTAAAAAATCCTTAACGCTCTCTTCTTAAGACCATTCAAATATAAATGGCATATATAATATTCAAGTCTAAGGCAACATCTTTGATAAAAAGTAAAAACAATAAGACTAATGAGAGAATTAATCTTTCGAGGCACACTAATTGTTAATACATCCAAGGTCTTGACCTTGATAAGTTCTTATCCTAATTATTGCCCTTGGACTTAAGATGAAGATGATTCTTTCTTTAGAATAATCTATAATCTCTAGACTTTACGATGAAGCTTAAAATGTCAAAAGACATATCATATCACTACCATCCATCTAAATTTCAAATACAACTCGAGTGGCTTAAATATTTTGGGATTACCTTTCCTTTGGTACTCACCCATTCTCGTGCAATATAAATATAAATTGCATTACTCCATTCATCCATAATCCATGAATAGTTATATGAGTATAACTAAATACTTAAAAATTCCACAGGTTGAGGTATTTCTGCTACTCAATACCAGCCTTCCATTTTACTGCAACTAAATATTAAATATGGGTATGCCAAATCTCTCTTGATTATGATAGTCTTCATTAACCTTTAGAAACTCAAGGTACATTTATTATCAATGGAATATTTATGATCATAACTCCATGATATTTGATATATGTGGTCAAATTGATTAGTCTTTAGTGAACTATTTTCCTATGAATTATTTTTATATGATATATAATTTATTATAATTATTTTATGTGAAGATTTTTTCATAATAAGGTTTTGGATTTTTTATATATAATATTTTACTAAATTAAAATTATATATTACTAATTTAATTTATAAAATAGTTAAGTTAAGATCAAAATCAAAGTAGCTAAAGAAAATAACACACAATTTTTAACACAATTTAAATAATTAACATAATATGTATCTTAGGAATTTTAATATGGGAAAATTTAACTAGAAGGTGAGGATTATATCTTACTATCTTTTTCTTAGCTGTGTAATGCAAATATAAAGAAAGATAAATTCACTATTATGAGTTTTTATTGACATTGTGGCTTATATGGCCTTTAGAGTATTTTATATTTCCTTTGTTCCATTCCAATATCCTACTCCCTTCCTCTATGCAACTAAGGATCGATAATCAATATAATAAGAATGGAACTCCTTCCTTTCCTAGTATCCCAATATTTAGCATGTCTTTATAGCCATTTAATGTTATATTAGGGTTTTCACATGCTTCAACTCCTAATTAGGGTTAATGTTTTGGAACTTATAGAATTTTCTTGGAAGTCCACAAGTTGCTCCATATTTATGAGAAATGAAAGCTGACATGGCATCCAGTTGGTACCATGTTGGTTAATTGGATAGGTTAATTGGTGGGAGGCATCACTTCCTCACACAAACTCCAATGAAGTTGATCTTTGGATCATTGGAAATCTTTCAATCTATAGAATACAATTAAGAGCCTAAGAACTAATGGGCCTCCAAATTAGACACAAATTAAGGCCCATCTAACATTTCCTAGGCACATAAAGGCTATATTAAATCTCTCCTTCTACACTTAATAATGTTTTTTTGCTTTAATATGTTCTTAGGAAGGTTTAGAGATAATTGCATATTATGTGCCTAATATTATTTATTTTTGCAGAATATTGAGAGAATATGGAGTAAATTTTGAATGAGATAATATAGGGACTTGATCCCTACTACAGGATGGACCAAGATTGGATAATAAATGAATTGAATATCATGAAATTATTGACAAATTATGGAGCTCCACTGATTGAGAAAATCTAGGAATGTGTTCCCTGTCATTTAATGAAGATTCCTAGTGTTGGGAACCAAATCCACTTTTTGAGGGATTTTGGAGGGGAAAGTTGCCTCCTTTCAAGGATAATGCTTCCTCGTTTATTTGTATAAGTACCAATTCGAATTTGCCTCTAGAGGCATGTATTTCTTAGTCTTCTTGTGGAGAAAACTTGTTATTTAGTAGCTCCACTTTCATTTCTAGCAGGGATGTACTTGGATTGATTCAAATAATGAAGTTTGGTGCCATTTTTAGCTTCTAAAGCTTGATTTCCTTCATAGGACTCTGAGTTTCCTTGGACTTGGTCATCCTAGGAGCCTCAAAGACCTCTTGTACAATTTCTTTATGTCCTTTGAATGTTTTTTTCACTTGCTTCTCTTATTTTTGCATTTAATATTCATGTTTCTTTTGATGTAGGTTACATTGGTTAAATGATTGAAGTGAGTTGTTTTGTAGGTTATTTATAGATTCAAAAGCATGATTCATCCTTATAACAACTTTGAAAATTCATATTCATCATTGAGCTACTTGGATTGGTCTACTAGTTCACAAATCTAGAATTTCTGGAAATCCCTTGTAGCAAAATAGTAGTAATTTTATGCTATTTTTTAGAATGAGTTAATGAGCTTCATTTGAGTTGATTCCACTTGTATTGGGTCATAAAAGAATTCAATTTAATAACAAAATTTACCCCATATAATTTTCACTTGATTAAGATAGACATTTGGTAGATTAAATAGCTCACTAGTTCTTGAATTTCCAGTTTTTAGAGTAGTAATTTTCTGCTACTTTTTAGCACATGTTAACAGGGGTATTTTGGAGTAATTCCACTTGGAATGGAGTCCTAATACATCCTACTTAATAAATATTTTTTTTCCATCCCATTTTACTTTATTTTCATTTCCATTTGATTTACTTGGGCATTTAGCAAGATATCTCGCTCCTGTAGCAAAAAAAGGCCTCCTATAGCACTCTTGTAGCGCATGTAAACTTAACCAGGTCTGCTCCAAAAGTTTGGTTTTTGTTTCTTAGGCTTGAATCATGGCCCTTAGGATCTGAACCATGATTGGGTAAGACCAAAAACCTCTTAAGCCTTTCCTCTTCTCCATTGCAATTCACCTCTACAGTTATGATTAGTGGACAAATTCATGACTTGAAGAGCATAATGATGATTTTCATGATTACTTCATGAAGTACCTTATGAACTCTGTTGACAAAATCTATTTTGAATGCAGTGATTGAAGAATTATTTCATGATTAGGTTTTGTTTCATACATCTTAAGCTAGGGTTTCCATTTCCAACATTGTTATTTCTATTGCATAGACTAGGTTTCCTTTTGATGCAACAATTAAATTTTGTAAATAAAATATCATTTAAATTCATGCAAGTAGGTTAACCTTTACATTTATGAAAAATAGAGTAACATTTCCATTCCTGCAAATAGATAAGCATGTCCATTTCTGCAATTAGTTTAGGCTTGATCCCATAATATTCACTTCATTGAATCAGATCAATGAAAGGAGGACACATTGCATGTTTCACATATAGTGTCGACACCTCTTAAGTTTGTATGAACCTCGGGTTGATAATTTCAGTTGGTAGCCTTGGGAGTTGTAGCATTCTTGTTGCAATAATGGGGCTTGTTACGTTTTGGCGTTGTTGTGAGGGACATGTCAAAATATGCATTGGTTTCTTCCATATTTTATTCATTTCTTTTACTTTGTGTAAGAACAAAAAATTTTCATTAGGAATATTTAATTTCAAAGACGGAAAAATTACATTACATTAGCACTATTATTCAAAAAAAATTATATAAAAAAAATACTTCTCCAACACCAAACCCCCCCACCTCCTGCCCCCCATTTGATCACATGGTGCAGCAAGCACCACATCACCATCCACTTTTATAGGTAGAAGAAGAAGAGGTGGCAGGGAAGGTAGAAGAAATGGATGGAGACGATGATAATGGAGAAGTCCCTCTTAGATTTACCATTCAATATACTGATGTCAGTGTGCATATGAAGAACATCCTTCCATATTTCCTTCCCAACTTCTAGGGTATGAGGTCAGAGGATTTGGAAACCTTTCTCTTTGAATTTTAAATCCTTTGTAGATCTTATGGTTACTTATTAAACACTCAAAAATTGAGATTATTTCTGACAACGTTGAAGGATAGAGCTCTTAAATGGTTCATGAGTTTAGGGACTAATTCAATAAGATCATGGAATAATATGCAAAAGGTATTTCTAGAAAAATATAAAGATCATGATCTTAAAGAAGAAATATTTAGAATGGCTCAAAAAGAATATGAGAGTCTTAAGGATCTAATAGAGATATTTATGTATAATGTTAAGAGAGAAAAATTACATCATTTAGGATTTGACACATTAAAAAACCTCTTACTTAGAACAATTAGGGATGAGTGGATTGATCTCCTTGATCTCATGAGTAGAGGTGATGTATACCAATTATCATTTGAAGAAATTCGTGAAGCATTCAAGCACATATCAAGAGGAAGGGCAAGAGTATGTAAGTCAACATCAAGATCAGTAAGTGAAGATGAACTTGGAAATTTTCTTGATAACTTTTAAATGGAAATTATTAGCAATCTATGCAAAAAAGTAGACATGTTAAGAATGCAAGATGAGCAAAAAGAATATGTTGATATTTGTGTTGTCCATGTAGATTCACATGTTATTAAATATTTATCATCATTACCAAGGTTGAAGGAAGTTTACCAAGAGGACAATGGAGTAAGTCAATCACCAAAGCAACTTCGTTATCTAGCTCCAAGAGGACCATGGAAGCCTAGTCAACCTAGTATGGTGCAAGAACCTAATTCAAAATTTCAAGGTTATGCACATCGATCTCAAAGTAATTAGAACACTCCATTTCCTTGGCAACCTTAGCCATCTTAACCCAAAAACCAATCTTGGAAACAAAGTTGGAAAGGGCCTTATGGGAGAAATCCACAATATCCTCAATATTTTCATCAATATCCTCCATACACAACTCCATGTTATCCCTACCATCCACCTCCACCTCCACCATAACCCCAACCACATCCATCTCAAAGATCCATTCCCACTCAAGCACCTGTACCACCATTTCCAAACCCAAACAACGAAGCAACTTAGCCCACTTATAATGTTGAGGTAAAACACTTATAAACATCTCCTCTTGATTTAAATGATATTCATCTTAGCTTAGGAAGAGTATTGTAAAAAAGTATATTCTCTCGATGTCATTGAAGGACAACATTCAAAAAAAGAAGATTCAAATGAGAAGACCAAAGAATCACGGGTTACAGTTGATGAAGAGCAGACATCATAATCATATATTGAGAAAGTTCCCTCATATTTACCATTAGATCCTCCATGTGTTCAAGACAATAATCAACAAAAAGAGGAAGATTTGAATGTCATGGTATAAGAGGACACAAAAAGAGATCCAAATGTGAAAGTGGACCAGGGGCATCAAAACTATAGTGAAATATGGTTCTAGGCATTCGTTAAGTTGTAGCAACACACTCTTCTTCAACAATTCCTTATCTCATCTCATTCAAAGGAATTGGTCTCTCATATTCAGGTACATGTCAAAGCATATCTATCGAGCCTACACATGAGTTTATCTATCATCTTGATGTGCACATGGCTTGATTGGAAGTATTCCTATACTTGAAATACATTTTATTTTTTTCAAGTAGAGTAGGATAGAAAATAAAAATCAAAAAATAAGAGGAAAATATAAAATCTTAGATGAAAACCTCCTTTGAGGCACTTGAGATTGACTCATTGATTGAAAAACTCCATGAGGCAATCAATGGGTTGGAAAAAAGAGAAAAAAAAAGATCCTAGTTGAAAACCTCCTCGAGCTGCCTAGGCAAACCTACTAGTTGAAAACCACATTGAGGCAGCTAGTAGGCCTAAGAAAAAAATGAAAAAAATGAAAAGGGAAAAAAAAAAGTATTTGTTCTTTGTACCTCTCTATGATAAATGCAGGTGCTATCCAACATTTGCAAGAAACAAGAACAATTAAGCACCATAAGAAAAAAATTGCTCAAAAACTTAGTCAAAGGAAGTCAAACTTGGGATTTCTCCTTGTAACAGCCCTGGTTAAATATCCATGTAAAAATATATAAGACCACAGTCATGGGACACGTATTCCAAGATGAATGGTGGGAAAAACATCCTAGTGGGTGTTCATTCGGTTTATTATGGCTAAGGAAATTGGCAAAGGCTTTGGAAAGGCAAAATGGCATTTTGGCACATTTATTTGTGAAAATAATGGAAATTAGGAGAAAAGGAAGGTAAAAGGTCACAAGTTGCATGTGAGGAGGAAAATGAAGGAAAATAATGGAAAATGAAGAAAATAGAGGCCTCATTAATAAAAAGGCTTCTGAGGATCAGTGGGTAAGGCTTGGTCAGTTTGGTTTTGGAGTTCTCTCTCTTCTATTCTCTCTCTCAAACTATTGGATACTTAGAGTTTTCTTGGAGCACTCTTGGAGAGTGTGGCATACCTATATTTTTGGAGCAAGAAGGCAATGGAAGAGAAGGAAAGTACAAGAGGACATCAGGATTAGAAACTACAATGGGTTTTTCTTGCAGGTACCGAGTTGCATGTATGTTTTGCTTGCTAGTTTAGGCATGCATGTAACATGCATGTGGATTCTTGGTTATGATATGTCATTGGCATCGAGGATTGCCTAGATTGACAGTGGATTTTCCTAGCCTTTCCATTTCCTGGATAGCCATGGAGATTGTGGGTTTATTTCCTTATTTTGTTTTAGTTGGTTGTCATGTTTCCTTTAGCTTGGGTTGAGTTACTAGTGTTGGCATTATGATTTAGGTTTGGCACTATGGCACAGGTGTTGTACTTGATGGCAACTCACTCAAGTGGCAAATCTCTGTTCTGGCTCTCAAAATGATGGAAAATAAGGGGTTCGCAAGTACACCATTCAAAAGGTGCGGGCCCGCAGGCACGCCATTCACCAAGTGCGGTCATGTCCGCAGGTTATCCGAACAGAAGGTGCGGACCCCAATCCACTCACTATAATGCAGAGAAAGCGCGCACACATGGGAATTCTTATGTCTGCCCCATGGTATTTAGCCCGACGTTCATGATCCTATGGTTTTGGCCCGTGGTATAGGATCTAAATTATTGAACCCCGGTTTGGATCCCTTGTATTGGTTTTGGATGGTTTTGTCCCATGGTGTGAATAAGGTCTTGCCTATAAAAAGGAAAGGAGATCACTTGGCTAGTCACTTGTGAAATTTGAATATCTTAACATCTGAAATTTTGGGTGATCGGTTTGAAAAGCTAGATCTAAATCAAGGTGAAATTTAAGGCGAATCTATTGATAGGTCGTGATGTCTCGGGCGCATGATCAGATCTGTGGATTTGACTGTCTGTGGCACATTGGAGGACTGTTAATTTGGCTCTATTCAGAGGTCCACAGGCGATCCACAGCGCAGGTGCGGGGGTCCGCAGCGTCGCAGAAGGCGCAGGTGCGGGGGACCGCAGCGCAACAAAAGAAGCAGGTGCGGGGGTCCGCAGCGCAGAAGAAGGCGCAGGTGCGGGGGTCTGCAGCAAAGCAGAAGGCGCCAGTGCGGAGGTGCGCAAAGGAACAGAAGGACCAGGTGCAAAAGTATGCTGTCAGGCAGACAGTGCAGGTGCGGATCTGTGCAGAGGTACGCAGTGCAGCAGAAGGAGTAGGTGCGGAGGTACGCAGAGCAGAAGAAGGATCGGGTGCGGATCTGCGTAGTTTAGACACAGAAGAGCTGCGGATATTCGCAGGTTTCTATTGGTGAAGTTGCAGACTTTTCTTGAAATATTTGTTGGTTGCCTTTTATCTATTGCTGAAGGGTTCTGGGTTTAGATTACTGGTATTGTTGTTTTGGTTACTGCATTCTGAGAAGTTATTGGTTGATTCATTGGTTGATTGAAAAAGGAGATTGGTTGATTCACATGTACTTGATGATTATTTGAGGTTTTATGGATCCAGTTTGAAAATTTATGAAAAGTGGTCCTTGGAAGAAAAGAAGTAGGTCAGCACCTACGTACTAGTAGATTAGCTAGTACAAGAGGTAAGGGGGTTGTAGCTCCCTTCCAGGAGAGACTGGAAAACGAGAGAGGGTTGTATCACTCAGCAGGTTGCAACCTGCGCACTGGTAAAGGACTGCACCAGTACAAAATCATTGTAAAAGAAGTTTCTAATTGAAAGAAGATAGAGACATATTGCAGCAGGTGGTTTTCACCCACATTGGGTTTCCACCTTATATCTGGTGTTCTTTGGTGTGATTATCAGTTTTTCTTGCTCTTGCTCATTATTATATGGTATTGACATACAAACTAATGATCAATATCTGAAGAATAAATTAAAGTATAAATCTGGAAGATATATTGAAAAGAATTTGATAATACTGATTCACCCCCCCTCTCAGTATTATTTCCAACAATTGGTATCAGAGCAGGTTCTTCTGAAGAAGCTTGATCGCTTGAAGGAAGATCCATCATCATGAGCAACTACGAGAGAGAAGCATCTATCAGGCCACCAATTTTTGACGGGACAAACTTCGTATATTGGAAGGTAAGAGTTACTGCCTATCTTCAATCTCTTGGTACAGAAGTCTGGGATATCATAGATACAGGGTACACTTTTCCATCAGCAACTCCTACAGATCTGGCTGAGAAGAAGAAATATGAAACAAATGCAAAGGTTGTCAATACTCTACTAGGATGTCTATCTCAATCAGAATTCATGAAGGTTATGCAGTATAAATCCGCAAAAGAAATATGGGACAAGATTGTTCTGAGCTATGAAGGAGATGATCAGGTAAAACGAGCAAAATTTCAAACCCCCAGAATTCAGTATGAAAATCTCAGAATGCACAACGATGAAAGTGTGGCTAACTATTTTCTTCGTGTAGATGAGATTGTTAATTGTATGAAAAATTTGGGTGAAGAAATAAAAGAGGCTGTTGTGGTTGAAAAGGTTCTAAGATCTTTGTCCCCTAGGTTTGAATCTAAAGTTTCTGCAATAGAAGAAAAGGACAATCTACGAAACCTTACCATGTCACAGCTGCACGGAATTCTGACTGCTTATGAAATGAGGAAAGGAGGACCATCGGACAGGAGAGAAGTTGCCTTCAAGGCTTCCGGCAAAGGAGATTACTATGAGTCAGGACACGTGTCAGAAGAAGAAGAAGAATCAAATTTTGTCAAAAACCTTCAACGAGGTGCTGGACGATTCCGAGGTAAGTTACCTTTCAAATGCTTTGCTTGTGGAAGAGTTGGTCACTATGCTGCCAAATGTCCTCAAAAGGATAAGATTGACAAGGGGAAGGAACCTATTAGATGGAACAAGAAACAAAATGCAAATAAGAAAAGTTATTACACTCATGAAGATAGTGATGGACTTTCAAATAGTGACGAAGATGAACGAGTTAATAATTATAAACTTTTAATGGCTTTTGAAGATGATGATTATATGGATGTTGTAGATGAAGAAGGTCTTTATGAAGAGATTTCTAATCTCAAAATTTGTTTAGAAGAGAAAAATGTGATTATTGATTCTCTGCAATGTCAACTGGTTGAAAGGGAAAAACATCACGAAAAATTGGAATGTGAAATTGTTAGTCTTAGAAAAGAGATTGAGAAAACAAAAGCTCTTAATCTTAAATTTGTTAAAGGGTCTGAAACTCTGGATGAGATTATCAATGTACAGTGTTCTCCACTAATCAAGATAGGTCTGGGATATAATGGAGAAGCATCTCAAGCATCCACCTCCAAAAGTTATCTTGATGCAGCAAGGAGGAGCAAGCAAAGCCCTAATAGAAATCATCAGGTAAATCAGGGACAGTTTACCTCAAGAACGAACAAAGACTATCAAGAAAATCGGGGGCAAGCTATCTTAAGGACAAACAGAAGCTACAACCAGCCACAGGTAAAATCTTCCCAATTTTCCTCAAGAATGGATGTCAGTAGAAACTACAATCGGTTGGTTGATAGATTTGATAATCGCAGGAGTTTCTTCAATGGCCAATGTTTCTCTTTCCATAACTTTGGTCACAAAGCAACTCAATGTGTTGCCTATAAGACAATTATGACTAAAGAAGCTCAAAAACAAAGAAGTATGACTGGAATCACGAAAAGGACCTATAACAACTTTTCCGCCCTTGAAAGTGAAATTGAATGTTCTATTTGTAATAACTTCGGTCATGAAGAATCTGAATGCAGGAGCAGGTTTCGGAAGACAACTCAGAAGGAGCAAACCTCAAATGCCAGAACATGGAGAATGAAGGAACCGCAACCAGAAAGATGTGGGATAGCTTTATATGCAGAAGGACAAGAAAATCAATGGTACATCGACAGTGGATGCTCGAACCATATGACAGGTGATAAAGAAAAACTTCAATCATATAGTGCTTAAGAAAAAGGAAAGAAAGTTTCTTTTGGAAATGATACCCCTGCAGTCATAAAAGGAAAAGTCATTGTTCAATTGAAAGAGAAAGTCAAGGCTGGAAATGTTTTGTATGTTGATGGCTTGAAGCATAATCTACTGAGTGTTAGTCAGATGTGCGATCAAGGAACTGAGGTAATATTTCGATCAGATGGATGTAGTGTTCGTGATCT
This sequence comes from Pinus tabuliformis, assembly GCA_031772625.1. Classification (NCBI taxonomy): domain Eukaryota; kingdom Viridiplantae; phylum Streptophyta; class Pinopsida; order Pinales; family Pinaceae; genus Pinus; species Pinus tabuliformis. The sequence continues at coordinate 597,794,884 of CM062820.1, forward strand.
TGATACAGGAAAAACAGTGATCAAAGGCATAAGAACTCCAAATAATTTATACATATTTGAAGAAGGACAACAACAATGCTATTTGAGCAAGAATGATGAACACTGGTTATGGCACCGGAGGTTGGGGCATCTAAGTTTTTCACAGATAAGGAAAGCATGCAAATACCAGGCAGTTCGTGGTCTTCCAGACATCAGAATTCAAGACAATACAATATGCAAATCATGTCATTTTGGTAAGCAAACCAGAACTAACTTCCCTGAGAAGGAAGGATCAGCTAGCAGACCTCTTGAACTAGTCCATACAGATGTATGTGGACCATCTAGGAGAAGGTCACCTCGAGGAGAAGAATACTTTATATTATTCATTGACGACTTCTCCAGGATGGTTTGGATAGGACTTATGAAGCACAAAGACGAAGCCTTCGAAAAATTCAAATCTTTCAAAGCCTTGGTTGAAAACGAATCAGATCACAAAATTAAGTGCCTCAGGTCTGATAGAGGTGGGCAGTTTACCTCAAACAAATTTTTCAATTTTTGTGAAGAACATGGAATAAGAAGGGAATTCTCTACAGCTAGGACTCCTCAGCAAAATGGAGTAGTGGAAAGGATGAACAGAACGGTTCAACAAATGGCTCGTGCAATGCTTGATGAATCTGGAACTCCTGCAACCTTCTGGGGTGAAGTTGCATTTGTTGCGGTCGTTATTCTCAACAAAACAAATGTCTGGGTAAACAACACTCAAACTCCTCATGAGCTCTGGTATGGTGAGACTCCTTCGGTAAAACATTTCAAAATCTTTGGAAGCAAATGTTATATTAAGAATAATGATGAACATCTTGGCAAGTTTGAACCTAGAGCAGATGAAGGGATTCTCCTTAGTTATTCTCCTCACAGCAAATCATATAAGTGTTACAACAAAAGACTTGGAAGAATAGTTGACAGCATTGATGTAGTGGTTGATGAAGAAGGAAACATTCCTAGGCAAGTAAATTATGAAAATATCGAAGAGGATGAAGATCATCCTTCAAATCAGACTGATGATGAAGAAGAACCTCAAGAGGCACCAGAGGAACAGATAAGGATAGAAGAGAAGACTCCATCTAGGTATGTTCAAAAGAATCATCCAAAATCTCAAATATTGGGACAAAAGGAGGCAGGCGTACAAACAAGAAGAACAATTGCAGAAGCTTCAAGCTATTTGGCATTACTCTCCTCCACTGAACCACAAAATGTAAGAGAGGCATGAAAAGATGAATGTTGGGTCAAGGCAATGGATGAAGAACTTGAGCAGATCGAAAAGAACAACACTTGGGAGTTGGTTCCTAGACCAAAAGATAAGAATGTCATAGGGACAAAATGGATCTTCAAAAATAAGTTGAATGAAAATGGGGAAGTAATTAGAAACAAGGCCAGACTTGTTTGTAAAGGGTATGCTCAACAAGAAAGAATAGACTTTGAAGAAACTTTTGCTCTCATTGCTAGACTTGAGGCCATCCAAATGTTCCTTGCTCTCTCAAGCTTTCAGAAGTTCAAAGTATTTCAAATGGACGTGAAATCAGAATTTTTGAATGGAGACTTCGAAGAAGAGGTGTACATTGAGCAACCAGATGGTTTCATTCTTGGGAATGATCAAAATCTTGTATGCAGACTAAAAAAGGCTCTTTATGGTCTTAAACAGGCTCCAAGGGCTTGGTACTATCGTTTGGACAAATATCTTCATCAACAAGACTTTTCAAAGGGATCAGCAGATAGCAATCTTTATATAAAAATTGAAAATGACAAATTGTTAATACTTGTTATGTATGTAGATGATATTATCTTTGGCAGCAATTAAGAAACTATGAGTCAAAGCTTTGCCTTGGTGATGTAGAAAGAATTCGAAATGTCATTACTTGGAGAGCTAACATATTTTCTTGGTCTACAAATCCAACAAAATGAAGGCGGTATCTTTTTGTCTCAAACCAAATACCTCAAGCAGATCTTGAAGAAGTATGGCATGGAAGATTCAAAACCAGTATGTACCCCTATGGTTACAAGATGCAGCCTCAGTGCAAATGATGAATCAGCAGCAGTGCATCAACCAACCTATAGATCCATGATTGGAAGTCTACTTTATTTGACAGGTACCCGACCAGACATCATGCATGCAATAGGAATAGTTGGAAGATTTCAAGCAAATCCCAAGGAAACTCATCTTCAGGCAGTTAAGAGAATCTTCAAGTACCTTCAAGGAACTCAAAACTATGGCTTATGGTATCCTAGAGATACAGATCTCACACTTCATGCTTATACAGATGCAGATTGGGCCGCAAGCGTGGATGACAAGAAGAGCACAAGTGGTGGTGCATTCTTTATGGGTTCCAGATTAGTATCTTGGTTCAACAAGAAACAGAGTTTGATTGCTTTATCTACAGCTGAAGCGGAATATGTGGCTGCTGCATCTTGCTGCACTGAACTCCTTTTGATGATGCAGACCTTGCAGGATTTTCAAATCACTTGTACACCACCTATCTCCATCCTATGTGATAATACAAGTGCTATCATCATTTCAAAGAACCCAGTCATGCATTCAAAGACCAAGCATATACCTATCAAATATCATTTTCTTCGGGAACAAGTGCTTGAACAAAAGGTCAAGTTGGAGTATGTTCCTTCTAAGGAACAAGTTGCTGATATACTCACCAAACCATTGCCCAGGGAGACCTTTGAATACCTCAGGCAAAAGCTAGGGGTAGTTGATGCATCATCTTGTTGTTGAATCTCATCTGTTTCAGATATTGTTCGTTGTACGTGAGTTTCATATGGGGTATACGCGTACATTTGCTGGGTTATGGATTGGTCGAAGATCGAATGGCACAGGTTCAGGGGGAGCATATATTCTTCTAATAATGCATTGTTGGCATTATGGTAGAAGATCTTGGAGGAGAAAGTACAGAAGGAGAACATGGATGTTGATCTGAATATTGCTGCTAATATGTCTCTATCTCTCTTGTCAAGGTCATGTATGGTGTATAGTAGATTATGGTTCTTCTTGAAGAATTTTTTTCTTTTTCAGATCTGGTCTATAGTCAGGGGGAGCTCATTCAGAAATTTCAGCAGGCACTCAGGGGGAGTATGGACAGCAAAGGAAGAGAATATCTTGGTCCGCCCTTTGCCCTTGATGTCAAAGGGGGAGAATGACTTTGAGGATCTTGGGGTTGCCATCAAGTCCAAAGGGGGAGATTGTTGGCATTATGATTTAGGTTTGGCGCTATGGCACAGGTGTTGTACTTGATGGCAACTCACTCAAGTGGCAAATCTCTGTTCTGGCTCTCAAAATGATGGAAAATAAGGGGTTCACAGGTACACCGTTCAAAAGGTGCGGGCCCGCAGGCACGCTGTTCACCAAGTGCGGTCATGTCCGCAGGTTATCCGAACAGAAGGTGCGGACCCTAGTCCACTCACTCCAATGCAGAGAAAGCGCGCACATGTGGGAATTATTATGTCCGCCCATGGTATTTAGCCCGACGTTCATGATCCTATGGTTTTGGCCCGTGGCATAGGATCTAAATTATTGAACCCTAGTTTGGATCCCTTGTATTGGTTTTCAATGGTTTTGTCCCAAGGTGTGAATAAGGGCTTGCCTATAAAAAGGAAAGGAGATCACTTGGCTAGTCACTTGTGAAATTTGAATATCTTAAGATCTGAAATTTTGGGTGATCGGTTTGAAAAGCTAGATCTAAATGAAGGTGAAATTTAAGGCGAATCTATTGATAGGTCGTGATCTCTCGGGCGCATGATCAAATTTGTGGATCTGACTGTCTGTGGCACATTGGAGGACTGTTAATTTGGCTCTATTCAGAGGTCTGCAGGTGTGGGGGTCTGCAGAGCAGCAGAAGGCGCAGGTGTGGGGGTCCACAGCACAGCAGAAGGCGCAGGTGTGGGGGTCCACAGCGCAGCAGAAGGCGCAGGTGCGAGGTTCCGCAGCAAAGCAGAAGGCGCCAATGCGGAGGTATGCAGAGGAACAGAAGGACCAGGTGCGGAAGTACGTTGTTAGGCAAATAGTGCAGGTGCGGATCTGCGCAGAGGTACGCAGTGCAGCAGAAGGAGTAGGTGCGGAGGTACACAGAGCAGAAGAAGGACCGGGTGCGGATCTGCGCAGTTTAGACACAGAAGAGCTGCGGATATTCGCAGGTTTCTATTGGTGAAGTTGCGGACTTTTCTTGAAATATTTGTTGGCTGCCTTTTATCTATTGCTGAAGAGTTCTAGGTTTAGATTACTGGTATTGTTGTTCTGGTTACTGCATTCTGAGAAGTTATTGGTTGATTCATTGGTTGATTGAAAAAGGAGATTGGTTGATTCACATGTACTTGATGATTATTTGAGGTTTATGGATCCAGTTTGAAAATTTATGAAAAGTGGTCCTTGGAAGAAAAGAAGTAGGTCAGCACCTACGTACTAGTAGATTAGCTAGTACAAGAGGTAAGGGGGTTGTAGCTCCCTTCCAGGAGAGACTGGAAAACGAGAGAGGGTTGTAGCTCTCAGCAGGTTGCAGCCTGCATACTGGTAAAGGATTGCACCAATACAAAATCATTGTAAAAGAAGTTTCTAATTGAAAGAAGATAGAGACATATTGTAGTAGGTGGTTTTCACCCACATTGGGTTTCCACCTTATATCTGGTGTTCTTTGGTGTGATTATCTGTTTTTATTGCTCTTGCTCATTATTATATGGTACTGACATACAAACTAATGATCAATATCTGAAGAATAAATTAAAGTATAAATCTGGAAGATATATTGAAAAGAATTTGATAATACTGATTCACCCCCCCTCTCAGTATTATTTCCAACAACTAGTTCCTGGAGCCTTGGTTGGACAAATGCTCTGGAGCCTTGTAACAACTTGGGTTGAGTTACTAGTCGCATAGCCTTGGTTGGAAAAATTCTCTAGAGCCCTCAGTGGGTTGATTTGCTAGTCCTAGTGCCTTGGTTGGACAAACACTCTAGAGCCCGACGGTAGTTGTGGGTTGAGTTACTAGTCCTGGAGGCCTTGGTCGGAACAAACGCTTTGGAGCCCTGGAAGGCTTGGGTAGAGACCAATCTAATGATGGTTTTGTGATGTCTGAATATGAGATGTAATGACTCTTTGATGGTTTGAGGTGGTTTGGCTTCTAGAAGCCCTTGATGGTTTTGATTGGTGTGTTTTATGAGATCTCGCATTCATGCTTGGAGGATGGCACAGGGGTGACTTGCTGAAGAGAGATTTGGCTCAACCATGTCTACGGTCGGGTGGAACATGTAGTCCCATACCAGGTTGGCTTTTGCATCATTTATATGAGGTTATTTATCCTTGTTATCTCATGAGTATTGTATTGGTTTATATGTGGATTATATGGTTGTTGTTTCCTTGGTATTTTTGTTTTTATTATGCTAGTTATGAATATGTATTATGACATTGGCTATGTATGGATCCCATTATGTTTTTACTTGTATATGAATGAACAATGTATCTATGGCCTAATGGATGAATCTACAACTAAAGTTATAAGGACACAATTCCTCATAGTGAATCTCAGATAAGAATAAGACCCCTATGCTTAGATATATCATTTACACCTATAGATTGCATTGATGCCAAGTGTTTGAAAGAATGTCAGTCTCGGTTGGGGATGGTCAGGCCTAGTCCTGGAGTCATTTTTTGGTTTATTAGTCTTTTCGTCATGTGTTTAATGGATTCCTGAAGTTACAAGAAGTTATGGGCAGTGGCCGGAATTCTGGGCTTGAAAAGTTCTTTAAAATCCCTAGACTCTAGCTCAACTCTGCTGGAAATAGTCCCTAAACACAGGTATGCAGGATTGTGGGAGTGCCAAGAGCTCTCTAGATGTTGGAATTCCCATAGCATGGGAGACTCCAGAGGTCATGAGGTATAAAAACTCAGTAGGACTCAGGAGCTGATTAGCAGAAAGGTTGGGATGGTTCCTAGGGGTCCTATTGCTGATGTTGAAGCTATGTATGGTGTGATTTCCTTGGTTCCACTTCCTTAACATGACTTAGGAGGTCGAATCATATCATAGTAGCTTCTCATCACATGCTTACCCCAGTTAACCGGTTACTTGATTAGATGTGGGAGGAGGGTGTTACAGAGTGGTATCAAAGCATGGTTCACCCCTCGAACTAGACGGGTGGTGTGTTGGTCATGCATTCATGTCGGTTGCATATATGTTCCTTATGCTTGTAGTCCATGTTATTTTTGCATTTTCATGGTGTTGATCATGGTTGTAGTGATGTCACCATGTGAATGTTGATGGTGTTGTTGTGGGATGTGTCACCATGAGTGTATGGTTTATATGCATTTGTTATGAATGTCGGTGTCTATATGCATGCATTGTCATGGTTATGGTTGTTCATGTATGGTAGGTTAAACATGCATGGTGATGTCGTTGTATGAAAATTAGGTCATCGTGATGATATTGGTATGTTACGATGCTAGTGTGTTGGCTGAGATAGAGCAGGAGATGCAGACCATCAAAGTGAAGTTGTGGCATTGGACCTCGAGGCAACAACATGTTGCCATACAGGTAGGTTAAGGATTGTTATATGCGTTGTGGTTATGTGTATGCCTTTAATTCTATTGTTGTTATGGTTACATGTATGATAGATGCTAGTTGATTAGTGTAGTCATATGCACATGTGTCATATAGTTATGAATGATAGTAACTTGTGGTGTTATGCATTGCTATTGTTATTTTAGGTTAGATAACTTGATTATGGTATATGTTGTTGATGGGTATGTTATAGGTTAACTTGTTGTTGTTATATGATAGTTAGCTTGATGATCATGTTATATGTTGTTGATGAGTATGTTATAGGTTAACTTGTTGTTTTTTTATGATAGTTAGCTTGATTATTAAGTTATATGTTGTTGGTGAGAATGATGTATATCTTGTTGTTGTTGTATGTTAGTTAACTTGATGATTAGGGTTATAGCATTAATATCTTGATGTTATATGTATCATGCTAAATTGGACTGGCCTATGCAGATGGTTAGGGTTATGACATTCAGGTATAAGTTGTCTTATTTGTGACATTGTGTTGTACTAATCTAGACTGACTGTGCATATGTGCTTATTATGTATGAATGAAAATTGTTTATGAGTTTATGAAGCGAACATGTTAGTTAGTGACTATTATGGATATAATGATCTTATTTGTGTTTGATATTATGTGTTGTGAAGTTATATCATACTAACTAGCTTGATTGTGCAGAAAAGATAGCCTCCCCTGAGATACATTATGGTATGAGCTTGCTTATGCCATCTACTTTGTGCTTGAATGTTTGATTATGTCTTTTATTTGGTGTTTGAGTGTTTGGTGTCTATTATATCGTCTATCTATTGTCTGGATGTTTGATTACTTGAATGATATGAGTATGTGTCTATAAGATTTATTGATGATTGTACTAACACATATGTGTTGAGACAACCAATATGTACTTGAGTATAAGTAGGTGATAGTTGTAGCGTTATGTCTAATGACTATGAGTTGACTATGGATTATGACATGATTGTTAGTCTTGGTAAAGGTTGATTTCAAATTAGTAAATATGATGCCTTGATTTGTGGAACATGTGACTAACATGTGTGAGCAGTTGCAGGGCAACATGCTTGGTATTAGAGTGACAAGGTAGCAATTGATGTGTTTATATAACTAACAGTTGGGTGATGTGACAATACATAGTGAGCCTCGATTGCGGCAAGGTAAAAAGGTAAAATAAAGGAATTGTGCAAGAATTCCTTTGGCTATGTTTAGAAACCCTAATTCCAAACAAATGATTTCTTTGCATACAGGAAGTCTTCTTAACCTGGATTTCATTTGACATTATGTGGGTATGTGTTATATTCATGGACATGTATTTGAAAAGTATAACAACTGGTTTCTAGTTATATCTAGATCTGTCAAGGGAATTGGAGTCCCTTTTAACTTGGCGTGGATGTGTTCAGTTGCAAGCAACGTGCTTTACACAAAAAGGTAAGGTAACTAATGTATTGTTATGCTTATTTATGCACTAACAGTTATGTGTTTATGGTACTGTGATGCAGGGGATCGCATGGCAAATATTCTGCAATGAAATCTTGAAGAAGGCTTAGATTGAGCTTTCCTTTGGAAGCACTAGGAACCATGGGGATTGAGTCATGGTGGATGTTGTTAGTCTTGTGCTTTTGGACGTCTTTTGTGTTTTTCTTACTCCTGATTTGCAGTTTTGTTATGTCTAGTGCATGATCATGCCACTTTGTTTGTGGTGTTGCATTGTTATTGGTTTTCATGGTTTTCTTCTTGTTTGTTTCTTGTGCTTTCCTTTTAAGTTTTGAGTCTTGTGAATTGGTTGGGAAAGAGGAAAGTTAGTGGAGCCCAAAGAGAGATAAATGAAATCTAGTAGGAAATGTAAGACTCAGATGAAGTCGGTGCATGTATAAAGGAAGCTGAAGACAGGAGTATGACAGCCAGTTGAATTGGTTGGGTCCATTGGTGTAAATGGACGATGGCATGACAATCATGGGAAAGGTAATCAAGAAAGGTGAATTAAATGGATCTTAGGCGTCATATGCCTTGGCTATGTTGGGAACGATTTTTCTCAATGTTGTGCATAGTGTGCACATATAAAGGGAGTTATCTTAACCTTGACCTTAGGCTATCTGGTAATTATGTTGTGATCATGATTATGTTGATGTTTATATACATATACATGTATGTATGTATGTATGTATGTATGTCATGTCTGACAAGGTCATCATGGATCATGGTTTCTTAATGCTAATGTTTATATGTATATATGTTTGTATGTATGTCCTTGTCTGACAAGATCATGATTGTTTTATGCTAATTTTTATGTATATGTATCTATGTCATTGTCCGACAAGGTTGTCAAGGATCATTCTTGCGGGGGACTGATTGCCTATGCAGGAGAATGGCATGACGAGGTTCCTGGTCTTATGGGAATCTATTAGTAAGAATATTCATGACAAATATATGAGGTCGGTATCATGTGGATATGAATTGATAGTGTATGCTTGTATTATGTCTATGTTTATGTTATGACGGGTAACGTTGAGGGATACATCAACGAAATGGAGCAGTGTGGTTTGCGTCACGTTGGGACAAGCATAGATAAGACACTGTAAGCAAGGTTTATTGGTAGAGACAATGTTCTTTCAGATGTGAGGTACTATTGTTGTGCATATGTTGTATATGTTACATCTGTGATATTGTGTGCATGCAATGTTGTGCATATATAGTGTGTGCACGTGTTGATTATGCAATGTTATGTACAGGGGAGTACATATATTGTTGTGTGGATATTTCATATGCAGTGTTGGGTATAGATGGTGATATGTACATGTTGGATATACAGTTTGTGTACATATTGTAATGTTCGATGATGGATATGCGGTGTTGTGTGCATATGGTGTTGTGCGCATGTTGGATATGTAGTGTTGTGTATAGATGATGCTATGTACATGTTGGATATGTAGTGCCATATACATGTAGTTTTGTGTGCATGTTGTACATATGGTGCTATGTACATATGGTGTGGTGTGCATGATTCTACACATGGTGTTGTGTGCATGTGGTGTTGTGTACATGTTGTACAAGTGGTGTTGTGTGCAAGTGGTGTTGTGTACATGTCGTGCATGTGGCGTTGTGTACATGTGGTGTCGCGTACATGTCGTGCATGTGGTACTATGTACATGTGGTATTGTGTACATGTTGTACTAGTGGTGCAGTGTACATGTGGTGTTGTGTACACATTGTGCAGTTGGTGATGTGTACATGTGATGTTATGCACACGCCGTGCAAGTGGTGTTGTGTATAGGTGGTATTGTGTACATGTTGTACCTCTCATATTGGTGTACATGTGGTATTGTGTGCATGTCATACATGATATGTTGCGGGCATGCGGTACTATGTATGTGAATTATGTAGTTTTGGTATCGTGACATGTGTACTCATTGTGTTGTACTCTGTGTAGTACATATATTGTGTGGTGGTGTACACTGGATGTAGGCATATGTATCATGTTTTGTTGTACACTGGGTGTAGATGTATGTGTGGTATGTCCAGTGTAGGTGCATGTATTTCATGGTGTTGTATGTCATGTGTGGTTTTATATGTGTGATGCACACTGTGTATGTGCACATGGTTTAGGAGAAGGCACTAGGTGTTTGTATGGTGTTGAACTCGATCCGGTGTGCATACGAAATAAGGAAAAAGGTAGAAGCTAAGGATTTATTAAAGGATAAGTATCAATATTTTATATCAGTTTTATTATGCATGAGATTTATGATTCTGATATGTGATGATTACATGTGATCTATGGTTCTGGTTTATGATGGTTACATGTGATTTATGATTTTGATCTATAATGGTTGTGTCTTGAGCTAACCTGATGTGATATGTTTATACATGATGATTTGGTCAAAGATGCTAGTTTGACTTATTGTGACAGGAAGAGAACACAATTGCAAGTGTACCTTGTTGACGGGCCACCAATGAGGTATGATTTGAAGTTATTTCAATTTATTTTAAATCTAATGGCAGTTATGTGATGGGTACAGGATGCATGGAAATTTTCGGTTGGGTGGTTGAAATTGACTGCAAGAATTAGCAGCAACAATGAAAGGAATTCAAACAAGAGTAGTATGTTGGTAAAGCACTTCAGGAGCAGGGCCATTATGGGACACTGGTACCCAATAGTGTCCATTGATTTCCATGGGAATGATATAGCTGGTATGATGGTTTTGAGGCAAGGATATGCCTTGGGTTTTGTATCTTTCGATGCAAGGAAGCCTTGCCAAGGGATGGATTGCCCGAGATGGGGGTGCCAACAGAACTTAGAAGGTGTGTGACTAAATGGAAGGGGATGACCAAATTCCCCGAGGGACTGGGTAGCAGAGAAGGGGAGGTCGGGGATGGATTTGTTTTGGTCATTACCATTACTAGATGGAATCAGATGCACATTGGGAGTGTGCCCTAAAACAATGAGCCGATAACAATTCACTGAGAGGACAAGTGGCGCAGGATTATAGCGCTAGACACTGGATGCAGATTTGACCTTATAGTGGATTTTGGACTTCTTAGGAAGGAGGTGAATCCTAGTATTACTTTGAGGGTGGAGGTGCGAGCCTCTAGATTCCCTCGTTGCGGATGCAGGCATCATATCCTTTTATTTGTTGGATGAGAAAATGTGCATATGTGTATATGTGTGTATTATTGTAAATATTGTATCAAGTTGGATTTATAAATCTCCATAGACAATATAATTATTTGTTGGGTGAAGCAAATGTGTATGTTTGTATATGTGGTTATTATTGTAAATGCCATAATGAGTTGTGTTATAAAGCTCCAGTAAACAATATCTTTGTCATGTTTTAGCAGATGGTCATTATAAATACTACAACGAGCTATGTTATAAAGCTCCATGGGCAATATGTTTTGTTTTCAGCGGTCTTGTTGGTTATAGGTGTCATTGAACACCGAGGACAGTGTTCCCCCAAGGGGGAGGGTTCTGTAACAACCCTCATTAAAAATCCATGTAAAAATATATAAGACCACATTCATGGGACACATATTCCAAGTTGAATGGTGGGAAGAACATCCTAGTGGGTGTTCATTCAGTTTAATATGGCTAAGGAAATGGCAAAGGCAATGTGAAAGGCTTTGGAAAGGCAAAATGGCATTTTGGCACATTTATTTATGAAAATAACGGAAATTAGGAGAAAAGGAAGGTTAAAGGTCACAAGTTGCATGTGAGAAAGAAAATGAAGAAAAATAATAGAAAATGAAGAAATAGAGGCCTCATTAATATAAATGCTTCTGAGGATTAGTCGGTAATTGGTCAGTTCAGTTTTGGAGCTCTCTCTCTTCTATTTTATCTCTCATACTCTTGGATACTTAGAGTTTTCTTGGAGCACTCTTGGAGAATGTGGCATACTTGTATTTTTGGAGCAAGAAGGCAAAGGAAGAGCAGGCAAGTGCAAGAGGACATCAGGATCAGAAACTACAACGGGTGTTGCTTGCAGGTATCAAGTTGCATGTATTTTTTCCTCACTAGTTTTGGCATGCATGACATATGCATGTGGATTCTTGGTTATGATCTGTCATTCGCATGGAGGATTTCTTGGATTGACAGTGGATTTTCATAGCCTTGCCATTTCCTGGAAAGCCATGGAGATTGTGGGTTTATTTCCTTGTTTTGTTTTGGTTGGTTCTCATGTTTCCTTTAGCTTGGGTTGAATTACTAGTCCCTGGAGCCTTGGTTGGACAAATGCTCTGGAGCCTTGTAACAACTTGGGTTGAGTTACTAGTCCCATAGCCTTGGTTGGAAAAACGCTTTAGAGCCCTTGGTGGGTTGAGTTACTAGTCCTGGAGCCTTGGTTGGACAAATGCTATGGAGCCCAGTGACATTTGTGGGTTAAGATACTAGTTATGGAAGCCTTGGTTAGAACAAATGCTCTGGAGCCCTAGAAGGCTTGGGTAGAGACCAATCTGATGATGGTTTTGTGATGTACGACTATGAGGTGGAATCATTGTTTGATGTGTTGAGGTTTTTTAGCCTCTGGAAGCTTTGGATGGTTTTTATTGATATGTTTTATGAGATCCCACATTCATGCTTGGAATATGGCACGAGGGTGACTAGCTGAAGAGCTATTTGGGTCAGCCATGTCTACGATCGGGTGGAATGTGGTAGTCCCATACCGGGTTGGATTTTGCATCATTAATATGATTTTATTTCTCCATGTTATCTCATGAGTATTGTATTGGTTTATATGTGGATTATATGGCTTTTGTTTCCTTGTTATTTCTATTGTTATTATGTTGGTTATGTATATGTATTATGACAGTGGCTATGTATGAATCCCATCATGTTTTTACTTGTATATGACTAAACAATGTATATATGGCCTAATGAATAAAACTGCAGCTAAAGTGATAAGGAAACGATCCCTCATAGCGAATCTCAGATAAGTATAAGACCCCTATGCTTAGATTTGTCATTTACACTTTGTTGACACCTAATCCTCTGCGATTGGGTGAATTTGGAATGTGAACAGTCATCAAGAAGATGAACTGATCAGTCACATTCATGTATATAACAATAGCTACCTAATGAAATAAATGAATCAGTTTTTCTGCCAAGTCTGGAGTTACTCCTGGTCTAACATGGTATCAGAGCCAGCTCCTTGTTTTAGCTTTTATGCTCCTTGTAACTCCTCTGTCCTGACCTCTGCCTTTGCCTCTGCTTTGTTCCCTTTTGTTTTAGAATAATCTGCCTCTGCCACTACGCTTTGTCCATAACGCTTGTCTCTAACCTGCATAGGCCTGACATCTGAAATTGAACAGTCAAGATACCTGAGGCGCTCCACATCAAGCCTCGAACACGTCCCCTGTCGGTACCTTCTTCAATGGGTACGCTGTAAAGACTGATGCCCGGGATTCAACTTCGCCATGAGTGACTTGCTCTTCTTCTTAAATGATCCATTTTGATCCCTGTAAGAATCCTTTGTCTTACACTCTCCTCGTGGATTGTTGATGATAAGCGAGAGATCGAAATCAGTGATCATGATATGCCCATCTGCTTGAAGCAATATGTTTTCAGGTTTCAAGTCTCTGTACAAAATTCCATGCTGGTGCAAATACTCTAGTGCAAGCACAACTTCTGCTGCATAGAATCTAGCAGCAGACTCAGAAAACCTCCTGTTCTTCTGCCTTTGCCTGAGCGTATTGAGGTCCCCTCCGGAGCAGTAGCTCATGAGCAGAAAAGAGTGGTTTTCCGACTCAAACTTTGTGAAAAGCTTGGTGTCAGAGATCGTATAATGTATTTCTCGTCAGCTCGTCTGGCATTCAACATGCCTTGAGGCACTTGAATGGTATGAATGGTATCGAATGCGGCTAAAGATTGGATGAATGGTATCGAATTCGTGTATCGGAGCCTGTTTCAAATAAATACTGTTGATCGATACTTATGAATGGTATCGAATGCGGCTAAAGACTGGTATGAACTGACATGGTTTGGGCAGCGTTTAAATTTTCATGTGATATATATGTATGCGGTGATATATGTTACATTTTCATGTGATATATATATGCGGTGATATATGCAGCGCTCATTTTTTATGTGACATATATATGCTGTGATATATGGTACGGTGATAGCGTTCAACACAGTGCTCATATTTTACAGTGGCAGCGTTTAACACAAGTGCTCAAATTGTTCATGCGGTGATATATATGTGGTGATATATGTTACAGTGGTAGCATGTTATCAACATTCATTTCAATAGTCAATAATATATAAATGGCGTAGCAGAATCAGAATCATTCTTTTAGCAGCAAAAGTTTTTTTTCTCCACAAAAGCACATTCTTTTTGCCATTAGAAGTATTATTCTATCAGCAGAAGTTATTTTTTTTTCACAGAATGCATTCAATCATCTCTATGGTAGGAATAGTTCTCACTGGCAAGGAGAACTATCCTGAATGGTCCCGGATGATAAAACACACCCTCATCTTCAATGAGTTGTGGAAAGGAGTCTGTGTCGGAGAAGGAGAAAATGACCCAGTGCAGCCTACATCAGACAAAGAGCTCGTCATTTGGGAAAACAAGAACAGCAAATCCTATGCATTAATCGCAGCATCTGTAAATGAAGAAGTAAGTCGCCATATTTCATCATATTCAACTGCCTTTGAAGCTTTACAAAAGCTGAAAGAACTCTATGACTCACATTCTGCACTTGAAGTTGTTCAGCACATGATTAAACTCTTCACTCTTGAACTGAAAAATAATGATCCTCTTGCTCTTGCATCTGAAGTAAAGTCTATAATGCATGATATTAAATCCACTAAGGTTGAGCTGGATATCCCTCTTATTGCTTTTCTCAAGGCACTCTATCCTACTTACTCCAATTATCTTGAGTCTCTACAAGCAAATGGAAATCTTAAAGATATAACCTTTGATTCTCTTGTGAAAAAGTTTGCTGAAAGAGAGAAAGCCTTTGGAAAGAAGACAGTCCCTGAATCTTCTAAAGAGATTGTTTGCCTTGCTCATAAAGAAAAGCATCATGCTCAAGATTCTACAAGAGGAAGAGGTGGACAAAGAGGAAGAGGAAGATACTTCAGAGGCAGGGGGGGCAGACATTCTCAAGCAGAAAAAGCAGATCTGCATTTCATTCGCTACAAACGAAATGGATCACATGATGCTTCTACATGAAAGCTACCATGGGACAAAATTGAGCAGAAAAGAAACCAGCAGAAAGGTAAAACTGATGATACAGACAAAGGTAAAGCACCTGAATCCGCTCACTATATTGAGGCACAATGTAACATTGGAGTAAATGAAGATTTGTTTAATGCTTCACTTGCTTCTTCGAAAAATGATTTGTTGCTTGATTCAGGAGCAACCTGTCATATGACTCATAGGAAAGATTTTTTTGAAGATTTCACTGACAATGTTGATGGAGCAGTATACTTTGCAGATCAGTCAAAAATCAAGCCATCAGGGCTTGGCACAATTAGGCTTAAACTGCCTGGTCTTCCAGACTTTCTTCTGGATCATGTTCTATATCTCCCACAGCTCAAGAGAAACTTGTTGTCCTTGGTCCACATCCGCCAGCAAGGTCACTCCATTCATATGTTTGATGGCAAGCTTGAGGTAAGAAAAGCATCTGACCACTCACTTGTCATGAGGGGAATAGAAGAAGAAAGGCTTCTCAAACTGCAAGGAACCTCTGCTCATGCACAACATTTCTCATATATTTCTCATCATGAAGAAGGTACACTTCCATCAAGTTTATTATGGCATGCTAGATTTGGACATTTAAACTATGACAGTCTCCGCTTATTGAAGAAAAATGGTGTTGTTGGTTTGCCTACAATTCCTAGGAAACATAAGCAATGTGATGCTTGCATTCTAGGAAATCGTAGCAAACAGTCTTTTCATGATTCACATTCAAGAGCACATAGGAAGCTTGAACTCATTCATTCAGATTTATGTGGTCCAATGCCTGTTCCTTCTGCAAATGGAAATAAATATATCATGACATTTATTGATGATTACACCAGAATGTGTTGGGTTTATTTATCGAAGAACAAATCTGATGCTTTTCAAACATTCAAGAATTTTCATAAATGGATTGAAAATGATGCACAATCTCATATTGGGTCTATTCGCACTGATAATGGAAAAGAATATACATCAAATGAATTTGAACACTATCTTCGCCAACATGGGATTAAACATCAAACAACTGTGCCTTATAATCCCCAACAGAATGGTGTAGCTGAAAGAATGAATAGAACAATCTTGAATATGGTACGATCCATGCTCTTTTTCAAAAATGTAAAGATAATGTTTTGGGCTGATGTTGTTCTATGTGCTGCATATATAAAGAATAGATGTCCATCTAATGCTATAAGAAACAAGACTCCTTATGAATTGTGGTATGGACATGTTCCTTCGGTAAAACATCTCAGGATCTTTGGTTCCACCTGTTATGCTTTGATACCAAAGGTACATAGAAACAAACTTGGTGCTAGAAGTCGTAAGTGTATCTTCCTGGGGTATTCAAACACCTCTAAAGCATACCGCCTCTATGATGAAGTAAATAAAAAGTTTGTTGTATCTAGAGATGTCATTTTTCTAGAATCATCCAAATCTGACAATGTTGTTGAGCGACAACTTGATCGCTTGGATAGATTAGCAAAAACAAAATCATTTCAAGAATTTGATAATCAGATTCCACATCTTGAAGGGGGGATTCCTATACTAGATCAACATGTGGAATCTTCTTCTGAAGAACAATCTCCCCTGCATGAAACTCCAACAATGGATGATGCTTTAAGTGATGTAATTGATAGAATTGGGAGACTCAATCTTGATTCAGTCCCAACTCAATCAACAGAGCAGCCTGGACCATCTCAGAAAGGTCCCCCAAAGTGGCTGACAAAGACACTTGAAAGTGTTCATCTTGATGAAATTGGAAAAACAGGAACCAGAAATTCAAACCGACAAAATGGAGGTGATGTAGATGACTCTAATTCACCTGTTGATATGGATGTTACTTATGATTGTGAATTGAACTTGTCTATAGATTTTGAACCAACTTCCTTCAAAGAAGCTGCTTCTCATGATGAATGGAAAGAAGCGATGAAAAAGGAGTATGATGCCCTCATAAAGAATGGCACTTGGAAGCTGGTTGATCCTCCATTTGGAACCAAACCAATTGGCTGCAAGTGGGTCTACAAGAACAAGTACAAAGCTGATGGCTCACTTGACAAGCACAAAGCTAGGTTTGTGGCAAAAGGCTTTGCACAGAAGGAAGGGGTCGATTATGAGGAAACTTTTTCCCCCACAGCAAAATGGGCCACCATCCGGACACTCTTTGCACTAGCTGCTCAGAACGGTTGGAAAGTCCATCAAATGGATGTAAAAACTGCATTCTTGAATGGAGATCTAAAAGAGAATGTTTTTATGTCCCAGCCTGAAGGATTTGCTGTGAAAGGACATGAACATAAAGTATGCAAACTTGTGAAGTCCTTGTATGGCCTCAAACAAGCACCACGAGCCTGGTATGAAAAACTAACTGAGCATCTTCAGAAACTCAACTTCAATCATTTTGATCTTGATGATGCAACTTTATTTGTCAAGAAAGTTGGAAAAACAGTTGTATATCTTGTGGTATATGTAGATGATCTTTTAATGACAGGGAACAATGAAATCTATATTGCATCCATAAAGAAAGAATTAGGAAAAAGTTTTGAAATGACTGATTTGGGCTATGTTCATTACTATCTTGGCATTGAAGTAACCCAACATCCAAAATTCATATTTCTTTCTCAAAAGAAATACATTGGAGATTTGTTAAACAGATTTGGCATGACAGAGTGCAATCCTCTTTCTACTCCAATGGAACAAAACTTAAAGCTCACATCTATTGAAGGAAAGGAATTTGAGGATGCAACAAGGTATAGACAGCTTGTAGGAAGTCTCATCTACCTCACTACTACCAAACCAGACATTTCATTTACTGTTGGAATCCTCTCCAGGTTCATGCAAAAACCTTGTGAGGGACATTGGTCTACTGCAAAAAGAGTTCTAAGGTACTTGAAGGGAACTCAAGACCTTGGAATCAAGTATACACAGGTGGATGACTTCAGCTTGATTGGATACTCTGATTCAGACTTCGATGGAGACAAAGAAACTGGAGTATCTACTTCAGTATATGCTATGAGTCTTGGATCAGGAGCTGTCTCTTGGAGATCACGCAAACAATCAGGTCCACCAGATTCCACAACAGAAGCAGAATATGTGGCAGCAGCTGAAGCAACGAAAGAAATTGTGTGGCTCAGGAAAATTCTTGAAGATTTGCAGGTAAAACAAGTACAATCAACTCCACTCATGATTGACAACACCTCTGCAATAAAGTTGGCCAAGAACCCAAAGTTCCATGATCATACAAAGCACATCAATACTAAATATCATCTAATCTGACATCATGTTGAGGCCAAAACAATCCATCTCCATCATTGTTCCACAAATGAGCAAATGGCAGACATCTTCACCAAAGCGCTTGGAAGAGAAAAGCTTGAAAGATTCAGA
The DNA here is from genome assembly GCA_031772625.1 of Pinus tabuliformis. Classification (NCBI taxonomy): domain Eukaryota; kingdom Viridiplantae; phylum Streptophyta; class Pinopsida; order Pinales; family Pinaceae; genus Pinus; species Pinus tabuliformis. The sequence continues at coordinate 597,813,515 of CM062820.1, forward strand.
ACGATGCTTGGACTCACCAACATCCCTTCAAATTAAGGGGGGGAATGTTGACACCTAATCCTCTGCGATTGGGTGAATTTGGAATGTGAACAGTCATCAAGAAGATGAACTGATCAGTCACATTCATGTATATAACAATAGCTATCTAATGAAATAAATGAATCATTTTTTCTGCCAAGTCTGGAGTTACTCCTGGTCTGACACACTTGTAGATTGCATTGATGCTAAGTGTTTGACAGAATGTCAGTCCCAGTTGGGGATGACCAAACCTACTCCTAGAGTTAGTTTTTGGTTTATTAGTCTTATCCTCACGTGTTTAATGGATTTCTAGAAGTTACAACAAGTTCTGGGTAGTGGCAAAAATTATGGGCTTGAAAAGTGCCTTAAAAGCCCTGCACTCTGGCACAGGTCTACTAGAAATAGTCGCTAGACACAAGGATGTAGGCTTATGGGACCGTACATAGCCATATGGACGTTGGCATGCCCATAGCATGGGAGAATCTAGAGGTTAAGAGGTCTAAAAACTCAGTAGGACTCAAGGGCTAGTTAGCAGAAAAGTTGGGATGGTTCCTAGGGGTCCTATTGCTGATGTTGAAGGTCTGTATGGTGTGTTTCCTTTGTTTCCACTTCCTTAATGTGAGTAAGGAGGTCGAATCATATCATAGTAACTTCTCGTCACATGTTTACCCCAGTTGGCCGGTTCCTTGGGTAGATGTGGGAGGAGGGTGTTACACTCCTCCATTTCCCAGATGATCCAATAGGACCAAGGTCATTTCAATCCATCACCCTCATCCATTTCCAACATCCACCCATCATTTCCAATCCTTTCCCATTCATTTACCTCTCTATCCTAAAATTCTACAGGAAGGTTTCGTTTTGCTACAGAAGGCCAAAATACACAGGGCATAAATTGTTTTTAGCATATCTCAAAAACTATGCATATTTTTGTCGATCTGTTTCATGGGGAGATGCATATGGATGATGGTAACATGCTCAACGAATTTCATCAAATTCCAGTGCACATTTTTCAATAAATTGGCCTCCATCACCTACAACCACTTTTATATTTTCTCGAGATTCATGCATTCGTTAGCCAATATATTTTATGGGGAGATGCATAAGGATGATCGAAACATGCTCACCAAATTTCAATTCAATCTAATCTATTATTTAAGAGATATGGATAAAATAATCATGCTATAAGAGCATTCCAAAATTTCTACAGGAGTGACCATAATTTCTATAGGAGTGTGATTGGCATGGAAAAAGGTTAAATATCCTATGTTTTTAGTCTAGGAACAAGAGGATGGGTCCAACATAGCCTCATCATTCATTTTCCACACCACTTGACCTCTTCTCCACTCTCATTTTCATCTATGTCCATGAAAATAACCCATTTTCACCCCTTCTTCCATCCCTTCCACCATAAAAAAAAGGCCTTTGATCCTTGTTAATAGATTACTCATGAATTATCAGTATTTTTAAAGGTATCACCTAAAGGAAATAATGATCCTAGGAGGGTCTATGTGACTGCTACAGGAAGACACACAGTCCTGTAACAGTCTGCACATCCCCTATCAGACCACAACTAGAGCATCAGATTTAGAATTAAGTCACCATGAGCACTTGAGGATTGCAATTTTGATCATTCAACAACCACAATATCTCATATAAGTTGTTACAGGATTCATGATCACCTAGCAAGCAATAACACTTGATTCTAAAAGCACCTGCACGAAAAACAAAGGACATGCATCATCATGTTTAATCCAACAGAGAACATAAAATGTTTATATTATTCTCAAGAAATTTCAGAAGGCAAGGGAGAAAAAACAATGAACTCACAAAAGAAACTAAAAAAAAACATCACCCATATCTAGAACGTCCATGCAACCATCTGAAAGTATCATTACTAGCATCTTCAGAACCACCAAAGATAACTTCAATAGTCATATCAACAACCTCAATATCACCTGCAAAAACACATCAATGGTAAGGCTTAGATATGCAATCCCCTAAGCCTTTCCTACGAACTTATTTTAGCTTGAAAAACATTGCAAATATATGAAGGAAAATGTTTTTCATAGCCAAAATTAGTAGCAGAGCAAACTCATCCTTATCTAGCAGTTAGTTTCCCTTTTCCACCAAGATACCTGCACATGTGGGAGAGGAATAAGACAAAATTGAAGAGGACTTGGATAATTTGGGTTGTAATCATTTAGTCATGATGGAGGACAAGGCGTGTGAAGGGGTAAGTGAGGGCCAACTCAGTTAACAAAAAGCACTCTAAGTTTACTTTACATGCAATGAAAAAAGAGAATCTCTCTCTCTCTCTCTCTCTCTCTCTCTCTCTCTCTCTCTATATATATATATATATATATATATATATATATATATATATATATATACTCTCTCTCTCTCTCTCTCTCTCTCTCTCTCTCTCTCTCTCTCTCTATATATATATATATATATATATACTCTCTCTCTCTCTCTCTCTCTCTCTCTCTCTCTCTATATATATATATATATATATGTGTGTGTGTGTGTGTGTGTGTGTGTGTGTGTGTATGTATGTATGTATATGTAATAATAATAAAAAAACAAAAATAAAAGAAGAAAAGGTGGACCCACCACCTCTTGGCATATAAATATTAGTTGCTACAGGATTCGGGTTGTGTGCTACAGGAAGGAACAAAACTACTACAGGAAGAACATGTTTGCTATAGCAAGCTAATAGAGTGCTATAGGAGGGAAAATTTCACCCATAGGGAAGCCCACCACTAGAGAAGTCACATCTAGGAGGTTCAAAACACAAACTACCCTGCTACAGGAGAAAATAGAGGAGATATACACAAAAAAGGGTTGTTACAGGAAGAAAATAAATTTCTACAGGAGCAACAGGGACTGTTATAGGAACAACAAGGAATGTTATAGGAAGGGGTAACCACATCAAAAGGGAAGAAAAATACCTCCAAGAACTCCAGGAGCCTAATCCATAACCTAACCTTGGATCCTACTACAAATTTGTTGAGGGTGGGAGAATTATACCCACCAAATTTGCAATACCACTCTTCTTTGAGCTAGAAAGGGAAAGAGGCAGAACTCACATATGGGTACAAATTGAAAAATCCAAGAAGGTGGAGGATGTGGGCCTCATGAAGGAAAAAGTGCAACAAATGGGTAAGGAATTGGTTGACTTGGGGCTAAAATAATTAGTCACGAAGGAGCAGTTGCAGAGGATTAGAGAGAAACTATAGGAAAAGGAGGCACAACTTGCCACCATGGCAAGTTTTTCCATGAAGGACATCCAATGCAAGCAGCCATCCAAATCATATTCCATTAAGCTAAGGAAGGGAATTGCATGAAAAGACATCTGAGGCATAAAAGAAGAACAAAAGGGCACGAAGTTGGATAGGATGCTCAGAGAAGGAGAAATAATTTCAGTAAGCGATATGATGGGCCTCCAAATTAGACACAAATTAAGACCCATCTAACCTTTCCTTGGCATATAAATGCTATATTAGATCTCTCATTCTACACTTAATAATGTTTTTTAGCCTTAATCTGTTCTTAGGAAGGTTTAGAGATAATTGCATAGTATGTACCTAATATTATTTATTTTTGCAAAATATTTAGAGAATATGGAGTAAATTCTGAATGATATAATATAGGGACTTTCTCCCTACTAAAGGATGAACCAAGATTGGATAATAAATTAACTGAATATCATGAAATTATTGACCAGTTATGGAGCTCCAATGATTGCGAAAATCTAGGAATGCGTTCTCTATCATTTAATGAAGATTCCTTTCAAAGACAATGCTTCATCATCTGTTTGTATAATTACCAATTCAAATTCTCCTCTAAATTCATGTATTTCTTAGTATTCTTAGTATTTCTTAGTATTTAGTAGCTCCACTTTCATTTCTAGCAGGGATGTACTTGGATTGATTCAAATTATGAAGTTTGGTGCCATTTGTAACTTCTAAAGTTTGGTCTCCTTTATAGGACTCTAATTTTCCTTGGGCTTGGCCATCTCAGGATCCTCATAGACCTTTTGTACAATTTGTTTATGTCCTTTGAATATCTTTTTCACTTGCATTTACTATTCATGCTTCTTTTGTTGTAGGTTACATTCGCTAAATGATTGAAGTGAGTTGTTTTGCAGGTTATTTACAGATTCAGAAACATGATTCATCCTTAGAGAATCATTTAAAAGACATATTCATCATTGAGCTACTTGGATTGGTCTACTAGTCACAAATCTAGAATTTATGGAAATCCCTTGTAGAAAAAGAGTAGTAATTTTCTGTTATTTTTTAGAATGGGTTAATGAGGTTCATTTGAGTTGATTCCACTTGTATTGGGTCATACAAAAATTCAATTTAATAAAAAAATTACCATATAGCATTTGTGATTGATTAGGTTAGGTATTTGGTAGGTTAACTAGCTCACTAGTTCTCGAATTTCCAATTTTTAGAGTAGAAATTTTTGTTGTCTTTTAGCACGTGTTAACAGGGGTATTTTGGAGTGATTCCAGTTGGAATGGAGTCCTAATACATAGTACTTAATAAATAAAAATTTTCCATCTCATTTTCATTTGGTTTACTTGGGCATTCGACAATCTATCTCGCTCATGTAGCAAAACATGGCCTCTTGTAACACCTCCTATAGCACGTGTAAACTTAACCAGATCTGCTCCAAAAGATTGGTTTTTTTTCTTAGGATTTAATCACGACCCTTAGGATCTCAACCATGATTTATTAAGATCAAAAACCTCTTAATCCTTTCCTCTCCGCCATTGCAATTCACCTTTGCAGAACAGATTCATGACTTGAAGAGCATAATGATGATTTTCATGATTACTTCATGAAGTACCTTATGAACTCTATTGAAAAAATCTATTTTGAATGAAATTACTGAATAATGATTTCATGCTTATGTTTTGTTTCATACATATTAAGCTAGGGTTTCCATTTCCAACATTGTTGTTTTTATTTCATAGACTAGGTTTCCTTTTAATGGAACAATTACATTTTGCAAATAGAATAACATTTACATTCATGCAAGTAGGTTAACATTTTCATTTATGAAAAGTAAAGTAACATTTCCATTCTTGCAAATAGATAAGTATTTCCATTTCTGCAATTAGTCAAGGATTGATTCCATGATTTTCACTTCATTGCATTAGATCAACGAAAGAAGGACACATTGCATGTTGCACATATAGTGCTGACACCTCTTAAGTTTGTACGAACCTCAGTTTGATAATTTAAGTTGGTAGCCTTGGGAGTTGAAACATTCTTGTTGCAATACTAGGGCTCATTAGGAAATTTGTTCACAAAGTTTTGACCCCAAAAAAAATCCATTTAATGCATCAAATGAGCCCTAGAAGTTTGAGCATCCCAAATAACAAAAAAAAGACCTACCATAAAATGGGCACTATACTTAATTGCTACAATTTCTCCACTCAAAATTATAGTTGTCATAACACCAATTAGGTCATGCATTCATTAACCAGACATTCATTAATGGAAATGTGATAAGCTCCATACTTAGAACTGTCAATTAACCATGCTTATAACTAGCATATAACCAGATAAATAACAATGATAGAACAACCATTAAAACCACATAAAAAGGGTATATTTACTCATCAAAAGCAAGAGGAGCTTAGCTCTTATTAACATATGCAAAATCCAACCAAGTCAAGGACTTCCATGTACCACCTGACCATAGATTGGGCTGAACCAAATATTTCTTTTAGCCAATCATTATGTGCCATATTCCAAGCATGAATGTGGGATCTCATGGGATAAACCAATCCTTAAGAAACCAAGGGAATCCAGAGCTTAAACCACCTCCACCCGTACCATACTGTGATCTCACCTAAACCAATCTTGAGGTCACAAAACCAAACCGAACTTGGATGCCTTAGAATTCCTTCACCATCCCTTGAGGAATTTTATTGTCTCCACCCACCTGTTGAGGGCTTCCTGGAGAAAACCATCTCCACCCCCAACCCTAGGGATTTTCCTGAGACCACCTCATCCGAATCCAAAGCCTTTCGGAAATCCAAAGCTTAACCGAGAAAAATTCCCATCACGCCATGGCTATATGGAAATGGAAAGGCAAGGCTAAAACCACTATCAAAACTCGACAAAATCCATGCCACCGACAACAAATAAACCAAATACACACATGCATATACCATGCATGCCAAAACCAGCTAGGAAATCATACATGTAACCTATTACCTGCAAGTATTCCTGTTGAAGTTGCTTGATCCAACCTTTCTTGCTTGATCCTTGCTTTCCTTTGCTTCCCTTGTCCTTCCTTTGCTTGATTTGTCATTCCTTTGCTTGCTTGCTTTCCTTCTCCTCTTGCTTCTCTTATCCTCTTTGAGACTAACTCCAAAACTGAACTAACAAAAGGCTACCAACTGATGCTCTAATGTCTTTTTATTCTTGATGCCTCTAATTTCTTCATTTTTCCATTATTTTCCTTCATTTTCCTCCTCACATGCAACTTGTGACCTTTCACCTCCCTTTTCTCCTAATTTCCTTTTTTTTCATAAATAATATGCCAATTAATGCCTCTTTTCCTTTTCAAAGCCTTTGCTATTTCCTTTGCCAATTTCCCCTTAGTCATAAACACAATAAATGATTCCCACTAGGATATTTTTCCCAACATTCAGCTTGGAATACTTGTCCCATGACCTTGGTCTTATTTTGCCTTTATTAAATTTTATTACATGAAATTTTAACCCGGGGTTATTACAAAATATATATCATATATGCATATTGGATCCAACAACATGTACTAAACAAAATAATCTTTTCTAGATGATCGATCTTGAAAATGTTTAATTTTCCTTAGAATTAAATTATCCAATATATGTTTTTAAAGTGGTCATATCCACATAATAGTTGTCATGATTAAATGGGTCTATGTATAGTATATTTCCTATTAAATCATCATTGGGAATCTTTTTATTGTAGAAATTTTTGCACATAATTACAATGAATATGAAATATCATATATGATTAGTAGTGGAGAATCTTGAATTCATGTTGAATTTGTATTCAACATTCTCAAATCCTCATGTACTATGTTTGCAAAGAAGTTGTATCATTTAAATCGAATTAAATTTAAAAAACTTACAATACACTCATTTTGTGATTGTTGACAATACGTACTAGAGACTAAGATTCCTTCCACTACCAAAATTAGTGACCATGTCATCAATGTATAACCCAAACCCATTTATTATCTTATAAGTGATCATCGTGCTTTAGAGTGTTTAATGTTCATTACACCTACATAAATAATTTTAAAATATTATGCACTCACATGCAGCCATATAACAAACTTGTCAACAACAAGACAATAGAGTGAGAGGTACCCTCGAATAAAATTTGTTGGAAACCTTTGAGCACTACTAAGGTGGGGGGGGGGGGGGGGGGTTGTGTGAATAAGTAGTGTGGATTATTACCAAATTTTTATTTTATATACTTTATTGAATCACATGCACTAGGTAGCAACAACTCATTAAACATTTGCAGATTTATGCATAGATCATAAGAAGAAAATAAACCATATGAGAAACATAACCCTGAAAAAGAACACAAGAAAGCATCAACACATGAGACACAATATTTCTGGTGGAAACCGTTCGAGGAGAAAGACCACCCTTGTTTTTGTTTCTCTACTTTGAATCTCTATTATGTCAATAAATTTGTCTTTTACATAGTTAGTTGACTCCAATCAACCTAGAGACTCGACCTCATATACAATAGGCCAACACCAATCAACCAAAAGACTTGATTCTACTGATCAGCTCGAAAGAATTTGTTCTCTCATAGATTTATGGACTACCATCCGCTGAAGGCCACCACAATCAATGATCCTTTCCTAACTCCAATTGGACTATCTAACTCCGATTGGATGGATAAATTGTTCCTTTCATTGAAGCTTCAATATCGCTGCTCTAATCTCATGAAGTCATTGTTCCTCTACACTATGTGGACCTCATTTTATCTATTTTAAAACTGGATCCAAGACACTCTGCTCAACAAGAATTCATCTCTGCAATCCAAGTCTCAGCAGCAAGACACCATCAATAAACCAAACAAAAATACCACCACAAACATGCTCTCAACACAAGAAAAAAATTGGCTCAAATGCAACCATTCATAATACAATCAACCAACAGCATAAAATCTACTCCATATCCTCCAAATAAGCTCTACTACAGTAGCCATGAATTTGATCTAAAATTGTTGTTCTACTTCAGAATTCTGCTACAAAACTACCATCTACACTCATACACTAAAGGTTCTACAATCTCAACTGATTCTGAAGAATTCCTTCTCTTTGCAGCTTTCACTCATTCACTCTCACACTGAACCAACCATCACACAACTCCAAAGTGGTGTATATAAAATTTGTTGGGAAAAAATAATCTTTGGGTTGGGATCAAAGGTGCACAAAATTGACGAAATCAAGCCATCATCGTCACTACTTGTGCACTTAAGGTGTTCACACCCACTAGAGGACTCTTTCAACCCATTTTGACATTTTTCAATTAGTATAGAACCTTCTAGGAGTTTCCAAGTGAAATTACTCTAGAAGTGCACGAGGAATGTGAAGAAAAATTTATTTTAAGCCATAGTCACAGGCACAACACTAGTTGATTTCGACAACAGTCGAATGGATAAGCTGCGAAAATTCGGTTATAGCCTTTCAGTCACATGCATAAGCCTACATGGGAGTGATTGGAGCAGAGCATAAGGAAAAACAATGGAACTTCAGTTCAGAACCTCTACCACCTATTGGATCACCTTCTTCGACATCTAAACTCACCTCCAAACCTCTTCCAAGTCCTATGACATCTCTGCAAATAGGCCAAACATGTCTCCCAAGTTCCATTGCCAATTTGACCTAAAAGGCCAACAAACAAGGTTGGCAAGAGTGCCAACAAGTCCTCCACTCAACTCAAACACATGCATAATCTGCAACACACTATAGCACATCTCCATCATCATCATAGGGTCAACACATTGTAGCACGTCTCCATCATCATCATAGGGTCAACACACTGTTGCAACAAGGTCATCTCCATGAACTCAAGCGTGAATACCTAGATGAAAACCTAGTATGCTAATTCATCAAGTGTGTCATCATCTCCATCACATGTAGATATGCATCATCCACCTGTAGCAACAACCTCTACCTCTAGCAGCATCAACAATTCCTCCAGTCAATGCATAACAAGGCATCAACATCAATAAATATGCCAACACAAGACAACTCAAGGAAACACCTCCATGAACACCATGCTACTAACAATATATATCAATGCCATCATCTGACCATGAGTGTGACATCATATGGTTGACATCAATGCCACCTCAACTAGCTACAAACCATGGTACAAGGAGGGCATCCAAACATCAACTAGACTACATAGGGTTGACATCAATTCCAACATGAGCTAGCTATCATCATGAATCAATCCCAACATTAGCTAGCTGGAACCATGCACACCATAATGCCAACAAAAATATCTAGTATGACCCTTCCAAAGAAAATAACAAATGATTTTCATTATTATTATTATTATTACTATTGATGTGTATATCTACTTACAAGCACTCCTATAAAAGCAAGGTCATGGAAAAATAGAAGATACTAAAGAACACCTTAACAAAACCAAACTGTCTCAAGGAGAGATTTATTAGGTCATCAACATGTAAAGAAAACAAAATAATATGTCTTTTTAAAACTTGGATGTCCTTTACTTTTAATAAAACCTTGTTCAAAGAAGAAGGTATCAATCTTCACATACCAAGACCTTAGTGCTTGTTTAAGTCCATACAATGCCTTCCTTAACTTGCAAACAAGACGTTCTTGCTATTGATTTACAAAATATTTTGGCTGAACAAGATAAACTTATTCCTTTAATTCCCCATTCAAAAATATTGGCTTAGTATCTAACTAATGTAGCTCACAATTATGCTTGGTATCAAATGCAATCATCATCCTTATGATGTTCATTTTATCTATGGGTGAAAATGTATCTTCATAGTCTATTCCTTCTTTTTGTGAATACCCCTTTGCTATCAATCTATCTTTATACTTAGTAATACTTCCTTTACTATTAAAATTAATTTTGAACAACAATTTTGAACCTATGGGGATTTCATTCTTAGGAAATTATGTCAGTGCCCATGTTTCATTTCCAATAATAGAATCATATTCTTCCTTCATAGCATCCATCCATTCTTTATGATACTTAGCTTGTCCAAAATTTAAAGGTTTCATAACTTGAGTCATTGACTCATAGTCCTTATACCTCACATGTGTTTGAATTTGTCATGTTAACCTCCTTGGTGCTACATTTCTTTGGGGATTTCCTTCATCTCTTGGCGTATTCTAAGTACTTGAGGTGTCCATGCTACTTTAAGCTTCAACTTTCACATATTTAGAAACTCCTTCTTTAACATTTTCATCATTTCCTTCAGGTAGATGCCATACATCATGACCATCCTCTTTTATCCTCTCATCTACATATTCATGAAATAAGCCATCTCTACTTTCAAACATTTTATAAATTATGGAATTAAACATCTTATAAGCTTTATTATCTATACAATAACCATCAAAAATACATTTTATTTCTTTGGAATCAAGCTTTCTTCTATTTTCTTTGGGAATACGTGAAGGTTTTGTGCTTCCAAGAATTCTAAAAGTTCTCACTTTTGGTTTAAAGCCAAAAATGATTCAAAAGGTGTTTTATGCTCTAAATATTTGAATAGGATCACATAAATTAGCATGCACTAGCTCAAGAATTTCAAGTTTTCTTCTCTTTGTATGTATAGGAAGTTCTTCCCTATGTTATTTACCTAGCGCATATCCTTCAGATTCAACATGCTCGTACTTAAGATTTTGAAGACCCTTCACCATTTCTTTCTTTTGAATTAAAATAAGATCAAAATGTCCACATCTCTAATGTCATAACAATTCATTTGACATGGTTTTGGAGGCCAATGTTTAATGAACCTTTTTAGTTACATCAAGATTGTGTAGTCCTCCAACTGTGACTCCCATTGCTACAACTTTATAGTGATCCTACATATCATTCACAACACATTATGACTTCACAAATTCAATCTTTAGATCCTAATATGCAATAATGGAGGTTGAAATCAAATTCTTGTTTATACTTGGAACTTACATAACATTTTGGATTCTTCTCCTCTCCAACATAAAATTATTCCTCTCCATTAGAAAATTATACATACATACATACATATATATACATACATACACACACACACATATATATATACCCTTTGATTTCATGAGATATATTATCTCCTAGATATATGTGCACCATTAATGCTTTCATAATATGTATTAAACCAATCTCTATTGTGAGACATTTGAATTGATGCACCAAAATCAATAAAATAGGCATACACGTCATCAATTTTAGTAGATAAAGAAACATCATAAAAAAACATATTTAAGTTTTTGAAACCATTACTTATGGAGGTATCATTGCAAATAAATTTTTGTGTATGCCTTCTACCTTTGAAATGATCATATTTTCTTTTCAGACAATTTGTAGAAAAATGACTAGTATTAACACAATAGTATTAGGTATCATTTTTCTTCATATTTGTATTTGTTGTTTGTGATGATGGTGTGCCTTTATATGAATTTACATGTGGAAGTCCTTCTTTATTTCTCTCCCTCTATTTAGCTCGAAATGGTTGTTTTCCTTTTGCTACCAACACTAGATCTAAACTATGAGGTTTCCTACTAAGATTCCTTCTTTATTCCTCTTGCAAAAGAATACCTCTTAGTTCTAGGGAAAATTTTAGGGGCTAGTATTCGTAGATGGGCTAATTTTCCATGCATTTTTCCAAAAAAAGGATTCTCAAATTTCCATGATTTGCCCAAAATTTATTGGATAAAATTATTTTACCATAAAAGTCACCAAAATTTTATAAAATATATATGTGTGTGTGTGTGTGTAGATAAATCAACGACTTGGTTGGTCTTGTACTCGTGTGACATAGGGTCGTTTCCAACTATTACCATTATAATCTTTAGGTGCCTATGTATGCCCCTTCAGCAAGCACAAGTGAATTGAGGGGATTTGAACCTCGAACCTCCTCACACATAACACTTCATTTTCATGGTCATCGTCAATTGAGCTAATCCCCAGGGGATTATAAAGACTATATAAAATTATTAGAGATTTGGATATTTTTAAAAAAATATCTACAAACATTTTACATATTAGGGACAAGTAAGATTTTCCAAGGTTTCTAAACTTTAAGATAAATTTACATCCTTAAATTTTTCCCTAGTCAGTTCATCAAATGTAGGGGATTTTGTCTAGTTGTAAGACCATTGATGACCATTTGATATTCATCCAACATTACATTCAATGTAACCGTAACCATATCACTGTTTGAAATATTTTCACCAATGTCATTGAGCTTATCTTAAGCTTTTTAATTGTAGAAAGAAAATTGTTGATGTTTTCATTTTCCCAAATTTATTTAGATGTATTGCATTCCTTGATATGTGGAGTGATGTTATCCTTTAGTGCCATTCTCAAAAGCACATTTTCTCTAATATCTCTTTAGTTCCAATCATGAAATGAGGCTAACGAGGATTCTGGTTTGGCTTCAATGCCAAATACAATTGGCCAAACATTGTAGCCTTCCATTAATGTTTGCATCTTGAACTTCTAGTTTGTGTAATTTTCTCCATCTAACTTGGATGATTTATTTAAATATGAATTTTCCATATTTTCTCAATAAAAATATAATCTTTTTTTTTCAAATTAAACCAATCTAACATTTTGATTCAATATAAACGAAGGATAATTTTACAAAAATCCTCCCAAACACACCCAAACTCCCCACAAACCACTCAAAATAAATCTCAATAAATAATTTCATTAAATAATAGTTGGGAACTAAAAAATAATAGCCAGGGAAAAATAGGAATAATGTACTAGAATTCACCAAATGTCCATGCAACTAGCTATATGCCCCCCATACCGCTCCATGGGAACCTCAGTGAGAGAGAATCTACAGAGAAATGAAGGTCACTAATGTAGATATACAACATAGACTACTCACCAACATAGATCTACTCATAGGACCAAACATGCTTATGCACAAACTCTAATAGGATTTACCCATTCAACTACCATAACACACTCCAACCCTTCTTTATGCAATAGCCTACACATAGAAGGCTTCACAACACCTCCCACAATATGCTCTCTCAATGCAAATAACATTCACATAGCGATACCACATAGCTCTCAAAAAATAGACAACGCTCTCAATGGAAGACAATACTACCCTTTACATTTACAACTTCACAGTCACAACTTAATTCCATCTCACCCAAAAATAACTCTGATGCCTTCCTACATGGCTATTCTAATACCAAAATAGAAGACACTCAAGAACATTATAAAGAAACCAAACTCTTTCAAGAACAGATTTATTAGATTTGATACATGTTGAACACACAATAGGGTTCCATATTTATAGCAATGGGATAGGTACAATAGATAACCATGACATCTAATTACAACTGGATGATAATGCCACCTAAGTAGGTACAAATCACACTTTGAAAACAACACTCTCTAGAAGAATGCATTGGAATACTAATGCATTGGAAAAATACATTTCTCTTATTAAGCCTAACATGGAAATATCTCACAAGCCCTCACATGTCATCAAATGAAAATAATTACCAACAACAAAGGATCCAATGTCAGTAGTCTAATTAGATAGATCTATAAGTCTAGCCTTATGTGAGTCCTTTATAATTGTATATATCAAATATACATTTGATCATAAATTAGCCTTCAACCATGATCCATAAAGCCATGACTCAATCTTCACATTCAATAAGTGATGTGTTGGCTAAGGCACACAGAGCCTCACAACACTCAAATCCTCAACTTTATATCAATTCACAAAAAATAATGTTTGTAATTAACTAGTGCTTCATAAAGAAATTACATCTCTACCTTATTTCATGTTTGACAAACTAAGCATGGAAATGGAAATAAAAAATCTCACACAACATCACAGGTTGAGTTTTTTAGTCCTTAGATTCATCAAATGAGTTTTCCTTGGCTCTAAACCTAATATCTGAATATAATAAGAGTGAAATTGACATTGAAAATGACCACCAATGAATATTTTTAGCAGAATATTTTTTAAGTATTATAGACTGCTATTTAGGTTTGAAAAGTCATACATATAGAATGTAGGTGACTAATCAATAAAAACATGTAATTTACTATTAAAATTTGGTAATTTTTTGCGAATACTATTCATTTAATCATTTATGTAAAAAATGGGTGAATTTTTAACCAAATGGGCAAACATCCTTTTCAGGAAATGTCCAAAAATTACTTATTTAGCAAATTTTCACCCCTAAAATTTTGCCTTATTTTTAAGCCAAAACATCAACATCTAACTTAAAATATTAATCATATATATGTAAAAAATGGTGAAATTTTAACCAAATAAAATATCCAAAAATTAACCCTTAAAATTTTGTTTTTTTAAGCCAAAACATCAACATCTAACTTAAAATAGAATTTCCTTGATTACTTGATTACTTTACTATGACAAGTAAAAATGTGCGAATTAATATTACATCTAAAACTCAACACAATTATGTGATTACTTTGATATGACAAGTAAATATCTGTGGATTAATATTACATCTAAAACTCAACACAATTATGTGATGATAATGATGTGAAAACCTACAAATATTAAAATTTAGCACAATACCTCTATCTTTGAATATAAATTGAATTTTGAATTATTAAGACTTTTTTTTATTCCATATCAAACATGATCATTATTGAGATCTTTGTAATTTCCTCCTTTTTTAATAATATTATATTGAAGATAACACAAACTCCTTATTAACTTATCTTATGTGTCTATTCCCTAATTAATTTCAACATTTAGTTTCACCCATTTCAAAAGTATTCTAGTTTCAATATTTGTATGAACTCAATCTTTGCATTTCTCACTCTCACCTAAGTTGTGATGTAAATTGAATCTGGGTGCTTTATTTAAGGGATTTTGTTTCTTTCACATGTAAAATTAGTATAACCACATTAAAATATTAATGTGGTTGATATAGTTGAAGGTTTCATAAATATAACCAAAAAAATTATTGCAACACGAAGAATGTCTTACTAATGCACACACTTACCTGATTAAACATGTATAAAATGTTATGGGTCAACTTTAACTTAGAAAAAAAAACATTACACATCTTATTTTAAAATGGACCATTTTGCTAAATAAAATTTGCTTATATATAAATAAATGTTATAAATAATAATGAGGAACTTATCATGGAGGAACTTATTAGAATTGGAATAATCTCAAATCCCTAGGAAATTGGTGGGTGGGGAGCCAGGTGGCACAAATATAATTTTTTAAATTTATTAAAAGTAGTGGACCATTTTGCTAGATAAAATTTGCTTATATATAAATGAATATTATAAATAATAATGATGAACTTATCATGGATGAGCTTATTAAAATTGGAATAATCCCAAATCCCTAGGAAATTGGTGGACGAGAGCCACATGGCAGGAATATAATTTTTAAATTTTATTAAAAGTCAATAGAACCTAACAAATTCTGCAATACACTACAACTTTCACTAAACATATGCTGAGCATATTCCCATAAGAATCAATCTAGGAACTCAATTAAAAAATAAAAATAAAAATAAAAATTCAAAAGATCCTCATCCACCTTAAATTGAAATAAAAAACTTTCGGCAAATATTTGCAAATACAAAAATATATCTTTAGGCCGATAGGCCTTCCTTTGAAAGAGACTTTCGTCGTCCTTTTGTTTCTAACGTTGACACCTGGCGTCCACATTCAGCGGGCATTCAGCGGGAAATTGTTCATATGTGTCGTGCGATTTCTGTTTATTCTCAGCAATTTCGGAGAACAAGCACCACCCTTCTACTTTCCACTGACATCTGTGCGCATTTTCAAGATATTCGTCATGGTCTCCTTTAATTATTCGTTTTCGCTCATTTTGAAATCGTCTGCATTAACTTGGGCGATGTCAGTGCCATGGCTTATAGTCACTCGGGCCAGCCTCTACTCACACCCAGGCATGCTTTCTGTTCTCAATTTGTTGTTCTTGAATATTTTTAGATTAGATTTGTTTTTATAGTCGATGGTTCTTGGATCTCTTTTGTTGTAGATCTGTTTTTTTTAGTTTGGGGTTCTTGAATTTTGCAGAGCTTTCGAAGTTGTGGATGACATATTCTGCATATTCGAGGGTATCTTGGATAATGTAGCAGTGTTGAGACAACAATATGGTCTCAACAAATCTGCAAATGAAGTGGCGATTATCATAGAAGCTTATCGGACTCTCAGAGATAGAGGTCCTTACCATGCAGATGAGGTCGTTAGAGATCTATTGGGGAAGTTTGCCTTCGTTCTTTACGACTCCACTTCCGAGGCTCTCTTTACAGTAGTTGTACGCTTTCTTTCTCATCCCTTCCTTTTCTGTGCTTTATTTTGTATTTTCCATTGAAATCTTTGACATAAACACTTCTATTGTTCCCATGTCAACCCTGCTTCATCGCACATTTCCTACAATCCTTCATGCTACATACCTTAGATAATAAATGAGGGATTCCAATATTTCTCCTTTCGTAGTCGTTTCTAGGGAATCGATTTTCTTGATCCTGCAGTTGAGAGGGGATAAGGGGCGTTTTGAAAAATTATAAGACCCTCCTGCTTGTTTTATTTAGTCCATATATTTACCTTTTTCTAGCCTGGACGCGCTCACACTGCAGACTCCCTCCAATCTGGTGTGTGTTTTTGGAGTATCTTCACATTCGTAGATGGCATATGATGATTTCTTGATCCTGTAGTTGACAGAGGATAGGGCTCGTTTTGAAAAAATATAAGACTCTGTTTGTTTGATTTAGTCCATAGATTTACCATTTTACTATCCTGGACACGCTCACACTGCAGACTCCCTTCCATCTACTCTATTTTCTGGAATACCTTAACATTAGTACATGGCGTGTGATGAGAAGAATTTCACAGAGCACATGGGAAGCTTATGAAACCCCCCCTTTGATAAGAATCTTTTAAGAAATTCAAATTACCAACCCCAAGATAAAGTATTATGACTCTCCAATTAGCTTGTATTATGACTCTCCAATTAGCTTGTGGCCTAAGGGTAAGGTGGAAAATTTACCAGGCTTCCAGTGAATTCGTGGTCTTCAAGTTCCATCCTCACTGGAAACAGTGTGGAAATAGCATTTTGTAGCGTCCATTAACCTGCATTCTGGATCTAGTGCTTTGAAGGCGTTGACTTTTACAATGTGGATATTTCTGAAATGAAGTGGCAGTTGAAGTTATGTGACTATATATATATATAGTCACTTGTGGACAATTTATGGGACAAATTACCAAATTCATGACTTTCTATCTGATCCCAGAGTCCAAATGACAGAAGCTATCCATTGTAAGATCCTATGAAAAATTCTATCCATGGTAAAAGGTCATCTGCATTTGTCATCATAACTAAAACTACCCCTCACTGATCATTGCTGATTCATGTAGCAGAGTTGGCCTTTTCTAAAGAAATGCTGTAATCTAAAGAAATATTTACTTGGTGGTTATCCTTACAGCCATTATTAGAATATTGGGTTGACCAATAATGACTCTAATGACATTGGGCTTATCCGATTTATTTTACAACAAACTACCCCTCACTGATCATTGTTGATTCATGTAGCAGAGTTAGCCTTTTCTAAAGAAATGTTGTAATCTAAAGAAATATTTACTTGGTGGTTATCCTTACAGCCATTATTAGAATATTGGGTTGACCAATAATGACTGTAATGACACTGGGCTTATCCGATTTATTTTACAACTTTGATGCAGGAAAATAAGACTATCACTTACTTGAAACAGAACAATGATTTAAATCGGATCCCAATCTTTCAGCCCGACTTTCGGTTTTAATGGATTGCTCTAAATTCTTGAGATCTGGTCTTGAGTCTTGGAAATAATTTTCAACTTGCTTTTCTAATAGGGTACATGATATAGGAGTTTGGCTTGTAAATATATCTCTTTGCCGAAAACTTTTAAGATTCTAGTCTGATAGTTTGTATTCCTTTGCAAATGTGATAAAGCAATTTCCCAAGATTTTCCCAGATTCCTACTTCGTTGAAATAAATTTAAGTTATTTTCCCATAACGTTTCTCTAATTATTTGTTTTGGGAGAGGGAAGGGGGAAGATTAGTTATTTATAATCAGATGGGCTACTGGCACCTGTTACCCTGAAAATTCTGCTCATATGATCTATCATAGGCTGCACTTCCAATTTCCCAATAACAAAATGGTGCCCTGAGTATTTATTTGAACATATTTTGTTCCCATATAAAATATTAAGCATTCCTTGAAATTGTGGGTTTCTTGACTTTTGACCAATAACTATTTGTTTTGCTAGGATGCTGATGATTCAGTGCCTTTCTTCTGGGGCACTACAGCTGATGATTACCTTGTACTATCTGATGAGCCAAATGTCCTGAAAGAAGGATGTGGAAAATCTTTTGCTCCATTTCCCCGAGGTAATATAGGACTGCTAAATTAGAGCTTATCTATTTTTTACCTATCTGGCACATGAAAGTGTAGCTGAATGTTGGCTATAGAGCCTCTAATGTAATATCAGTTGTTGCATTTGCCTTCGCAGGTTGTTACTTCTCTACATTAGGTGGATTGCAGAGCTTTGAACATCCTTTGAATACGTTGATGCCAATGCCTCGTGTTGATAGTGCATTTGGCAATAGCAGGATCTCTTCCTCTGGTTGGGTAGAATCCTCTCATAGCAAGCTCATTACTAATACTTCGCAAGAGTTCATGTATGATAATTTGATGACTTTTCAAGCACTTGGAGAGCAACAGATTGTGAACGAAACGATAGCAACCAATAGTAAGGTTATTGTAGAGGCAACCACAGGAATAGAATTATCCTCTGAAGTTGATGACTTCTTCACTTTATATTTAGATTTCAATTCTCCTATGGCTGTAATAAATGTTTCAAATGCACTTAATAAAAATGTATCCGTTGTTGAATCAAAATGCAAGGGGAGACGATATAATCACCGGCACCCAATAGACGTACAATTATCAAAGCACTCAAGGTTGCTATTCCAAGCAAGTTAAAGCAATCAACTCAGCACTTGGGATCAAATCCCATAAAGCAATTCTATACCTGCTCTTCAAATTCCTTCAAGCTTTTGAAAGTAAAACCAATGAATTATCAATATAATTTTACAATAATAAAAAACAATTAGAAGGCCTTTAGCGAACTCAAATTGCTCATCAGTTAGGCTTGAACCAACATCTCTTCTAGAGAAATTCAACAATTCTAATTTAATAATCCTATCGGCCTCTCTTTGTACCATTTGGGACAATTGCTAGTTAATTAAATGTATTAATAATTTATTTTTATATTTTAAGAAAATTGGTTAAAAAAAGCATGAAGCATTAGCTATAAAAAGAAATATTAAAATTTTACATTTCATTAATCATTAGTCATTGACTTTAACTTATTTTTTTAATTTGTAAATTTATGATTTACATATTATATAAAAATATATATAAATTATTACTATGTGTTTATTTGTTACCGTAATTACTTTAAATTTATCTTAATTCTATATTTATTAAATAGGTAAAAGAAGAAAAAATCAAATTATTTTTATTTATAAAATATTATATTTACATGTACTTACATTAATGTAATGTGGATGTTGATGTATGCATGTTTAATATTCTTTTAACTTTTTTAAATATACATTAATTTTTTTATAAAATCATTTTAAATATATAAAAATGATTTATAATTTTTGTTATATGAATATTTTATACATTTATATCAAGATCGTAAATTGTTATAATTATATACATTTTTTTACTTAATTTTTTAGTATATATAATTTTTTTTAATGTATGTGAGAAGAAGTGTTTAAATAATAATCTTCAAAACAATAAATTTTAAATATATAAAATTCTCCTTCTATATATAAAACCAATAATAGATGTAGATGGTATTAGTATCCGTATTAAATAAAACCAATAATAGATGTAGATGGTATTAGTATCCGTATTAAATATTTGTTTGCAATTAATCCAAGTATGTGACAATATCACAGGCTAAAAACATATTCTAATCTTAATTTTCCATATATAAAAACAAAACAATAATAGATGTAGATGGTATTGGTATTAAATATTTGTTTGCAATTGATCAAGCATGTGACAATATCATAGGCTAAAAACATATTCTAATATTAATTTTCCCATACATATTGACATGCCAATATTGACAATATCACATATTCACATGCCAATCTTATGTAATGTAAAGTCATTTCACAACTATGGTTTGATTTTTGGTAGTGAAATATTGACAATATCACATATTCACATGCCAATCTTATGTAATGTAAAGTCATTTCACAACTATGGTTTGATTTTTGGTAGTGGGAAGAATACCTTCACATACTTTTATCTTAATTTACAGCAATCAAAAAAACCTTATTAGTTAAATAATCTACTTTAGTTTAACCACTTTAAAATGTGAAACCACTCTAAAGTTTCAAATATAATGACTTTCTTTTTTAATTATCTTAATAATATTTATTAAATTGTCATAATTTCTTTGAACATAAATAAAACTAAATCTTATATTATAATATGTTTTTGATATAATTTTAGTCATAAATATAATTTTATTTTAATTTAAATTAAATTAGCTTATTTTATTTTATTTTAATTTAATTTAAATTAGATTAGCTTAGCTGTTTAAAGCTTTACCAGGTTTCCACTAAAAATAACATTTCCTTAATATAAATAAAAAATTACCACCTCAAAATAAAATATTTAAATAAATCTTTAAAGTGATAAGATAATATCACCTATGAAATTGATCTTGAAAAAATCAGAAGGAACTCAATTTGTCGAAGGCTAATGGCAGAATCTATTTGTTTGTTTATTTCCTGACATGATAATCGTGAAATATAGATTTGCTTGTACATTCTTCTCGTTTAATTGGTTGTACAATGTTTTCTTCCTTCAACTCCTAATCTTGTATGGAAATTTAGCGCTCCAAGCAAAATTATAGATTATGATAATTATAATAAAGAATTGTGGGGAGTGACAAATACCATACTAAAAGAAAAATGATACATATATTATTCGTAGCTAGGAATTTGTAGATAATTTATATCAGTACAATTTATAGTAAATAATGTGGGCCTCAGCCCAGAAAAATGATTACAGTAAACCAGATTAAAATGGCTGTACATGTGAGACCATGTTCCAGTCATTTATTTAAGGCTTTTTTTTATTCTGTGAACTCCAAGAATATTTCGCCCAGGCGTTTGACGCTCAGAGCATTAAGCATTTAATTTCAGATACTGCAAAATCTAGCCCGGCCTTGAACTGATCACGTTCTGAAGAAAAATTAGCTTTTCTTCGCTGGTGATCTGGTGCCCTAATTACAACAAATAGTGGCATAAAACAGATGCACTGCTAAATTCGTACACGCCTCCAGGGGTCTGCTTCACTGTGAGGCCGGAGAACTGTTCATTTTCACTATAGGGCCGCCTTGTTACTAGAAGCTAAAATACTGAGCAGAACGGACAAATTTGGAGTATTTTAGTAGATTTAGAAGGGGAATATACATAGACTATATGCAGATCCATCATTTTCGGTGACGCCACAAATCGTATCCGCCTGTAACAACTGTGCATGTTATATTGTATAGGAAAGATCCATCCCATTCAGAATGAGTAGAGAGAGAGGCGTGCGAAGAAATGGTATTCTAATTAAAGCGGTTGCATACAAATTCAAGCGGATCCCCGTACAGAGATATTGTCGAAGGAGGTTCATGTACGAAGCAAAATACATGGCCCCGTTCTTTGTCGTCGTCTACTGTAGCCAGGGTTGGGGTCTGTAGCTACTCGGTTGGTGAAAATGGGGTCAACGATTTTTCGCTTCCTTTGGATTTGCTTGTTATCTTGCAAGTTGCGTAGCGGGAGGCAGAAACACGTGGTCTCTGATGAGACATAGCTAATGTTCAGAATTGTAACCAGTCGTCCATGTAATCATCGTTTCAGGATTACGGTGCATTTAACCTGTTAGCTTTACCTCATTGTCAAGCAACAGTGACGGTTCCCACGGCTCTCAATAATCGTGCATGTGACCGTCAGCTGTCGAAAGCCAAGCCACGCTGAACGCTTTTCAAACCTTTCCCGGACCTTTCTAACTTCTTTCTGAATTTTTTTTAAAAAATTTAGCTTTAGCTTGAGATCGTAGATCCCCGGGGGCCGGGGTAACGAGGTCAGTGAAATATGACCTGACCATGCCGGTACGCCTGCGCGGTTACTGGTCTCTGCAGTAGCACGTCGGCCGGTACCGTGACTTCTTTAACGGCCTGTTTACTGGTCCATCATATTGTTCGCCACGTATGTGTTTAAATCCAGCTGGAGACGAGATCTCGTATTTGACTTCGGTTTCAGCGAGGCCACCCAAGCCACGTCACTTATTCCGGCCGCAACGGCTCTCAGGCATACCTGGCCTTCTACCGGATTCTTAGAGCCTGTCAATGGTGAAACTTGATAGTTCAGAACCCTTTTCTCTCTTTCATATTCTGGGGTTCACTTACAGTTTTGCAATTTTCACTGTGGATAAATCTTAGAACTGATTTTTTTCGCTAGTCTGAGGTTAGTTTCTTTTCATTTAGTGGCCACGGATCTGTGTCTAGGATGGATCGGTTCATAGCAGGC
Organism: Pinus tabuliformis; assembly: GCA_031772625.1. Lineage (NCBI taxonomy): Eukaryota > Viridiplantae > Streptophyta > Pinopsida > Pinales > Pinaceae > Pinus > Pinus tabuliformis. Next base: position 597,836,438 of record CM062820.1, read on the forward strand.
AGACCGGCAGAATATAAACTTGGAATGCGTGGTGAGCCTTGGAATTAAAAAAGAAAATAATTTGTGCGTTGCTTAGCGCGGAAATGAAGATATGGCCTCGCTGGATGTGATCCGGCAACGAATATCAATGGTCAATCGTGCGGGCAGGCGGGCGCTGGCACAGTCCCGGTATGTCTTTGTATTTTTTTGCTTTGTTCTGGTGTGGGACCTCTCCTCCATGCTTCTGTGTCTCACGATATCCATGTGCTTATTTTTCTAGAGTTCTGATCTTTCTTTTCCGCCTGCGACCTTTCATTTCAGCCGGCTCTTTAATGTCGCGATCTGTACGTAGCGTGCTCAATCTTTTCCTTTTTATCAGATTGTGTTGTCTGATTCTTTTGTTAAAGAGAAGACACGGGAAAGCTGAGCTGATCGTGCATTGGAAATTTTCGTCGCGCGGGGCCTTGTAGTGTTTATTCTACGGTCAGTCTATCGATGTCGGTTTGGCAATTAGGTTTCGGCAGATAACATGATGTGTTTTTCAGGATTTCTGTAAAGGGATCAAGCTGAGTTTCTTGCTTTTAACGCTTTGACAAAATGCATACTTGACGCTTGGCATCGCAGTGATCTCAATGAAATCTCTGAGATATATGAAATATATGACCGTAACATGTTGTTTATTTTATCCTTGGGGTTTTTAACAAGGATTTCATGACGGACATTTGTACAATGTGATTCCTCCGTACATTGAAACCCATGGGAGGCACTCTTATACTTTTCTTTACAGTAGGGCAATCTTTAAAGTATTATTGTGTTATCATGCTGAAACTTCATAGAAGCTGCAGAGTTACACGAGTTGTATGATTAGTCAGCTTTATAGAAGGAACGGCACCTTTTGGTTCTTGCTTCGAGATTTTGGAGCCCGGATTCCCGATGTACACAATAGCGCATGAAAGTAAATACGCAACTGCATAATTTTCCCTTCAGCAGCCATGGTTAGCTCGCGAATGTCTTCGGCGATGAGAATGAAGAAGGAAAAAAATGCTGCATTTGGTGAGCATGGGGATGAACTGGTTCGATGTGACGAAATGCATGTATTGGCGGTTGATGATTGCCTGATAGAACGGAAGGTCATTGAAAAGCTTTTGAAGACTAACTTTTTCAAAGGTGCGTTGCTCCGTTATTTAATGTCCGTTATCTATAGGTATCGCTTGGCTCTTCAGAAAATTCAGGAAAATTTAACGAAATTATCGTCTCGCGGCTTGCGAAATTAAGAAAATTTAATGAAAGTGTTGTTCCTTTTTGTTCCACAACAGCCAATTTTAGATTTATTAATCTGGCACGGCAATTTTTACAAATTTATTATTGTTGTTTTCCAAATTCGAATATATCGGTCTACAAACAGTTACCTCTGTAGATAGTGCCGAAAGAGCGCTAGAAGTCTTGGGGTTTCATGAAGAGCAGTCGACATGTGCGACCACTAACGTAAAGGCATCGTTCTCATCTTATCTAAGCTTATTTTCTTTATGCTAAAAGCATTGGTTGAATCTTTAAAGCATCTTTAATCTGTGTCTTTTTCTGTGACCTGTAATATTTTCTGTTGTTCCAGGCGTTCAAGGTTAATATGATCATTACCGATTATTGTATGCCAGGAATGACGGGCTATGATCTGCTGAAGAAGGTCAAGGTAAAATAAGATCACAGAAAAACTGTTCATCGTCCTTCCTTTGTCAGCACCTGAAGAAATTATGAATCCATTTTTTTCCAGGAAACCAAATGTCTGAAGGAAATTCCTGTTGTGATAATATCTTCAGAAAATGTGCCGCAGAGAATAACAAGGTATTAGATAATCTCGGTTTAAGAATTTAAGACTGTCGTAATTTTTGAATTTGCATTTTCGTAATAATTATGATAGCTTAAACGGCAATACCTTTTTGTACGGTTTCTAAAGTTTTAAGAACAAGATGCAGCTGTCTGGCAGAAGGAGCAAAAGATTTTATTATAAAACCGCTAAAGCTTGCAGACATTACGAAGTTAAAAGGACACATTAAACCTCCAAAAGATGTAGCGAGTGTCAGCGCCAGAGCCAGTGGTCCTGTAAGCTCTAAGAGGAAAATCTCGTCCGGAAGAGGTAGGGGCAAAATGTCTGAGAGGCGTCCCCGCGTTGATGGCCTGACATCGGTGTGACACCATCGATATTGACATCAAGGTATTCATCGATATTATTCTTCGACTTTTAAGGGACCTGTGAGCTATTCTTCCTATGGCCAGAATACTGGATTTCTACTTGCCAGACTTCTATAAGACTACAACATAACAGCCGATTTCTCGTATTTTCCCTCTTTCTTTCCTTGTTGTCTCTTCCACACTCCCATGGATTCGATCATGGGTTTCATAAAAGCAACTTTGGTAATTGAGAAATGGAAATCATGTTTTACTTCTAAACACCAATTGATTTTGTTAAAAATATCTCTGGTTCTTTTCTTGTCTGCCTGATTCATTGGAAACGAGAATTTTAATAAATCGCAGTTGCTTCTGGATTCAATCCCTAGAAAAGAAGACCAGCTTTGAATAGGATGAATTAAACTCACAACGGCTCGTGGATCATGAATGCTCAATTTGACCAAACTGAGAATACTAATTTATTCATGCTTGTTCCGTCAGTTAATCTCTGCAAGCTCTGAACTGTGATTTAGTTTATTTTTTCTCTGAGTATGGCCATACTAACTTTTGTGCCAACCAGCCCTGAAATTTGGGAAATTAACTGGTACAGAGGGTTAAATATTCTAAAGTTATTGTTGTAAAAATTGTACTGCTTTGTAGTGGTCCTAACCCCTAAGTAACGATCTTAATAAAGTAGTGGTCCTAACTCCTAAGTAACGATCTTGATTCAAGGTACTGCCCATCTCGTGACATCAACCTACCCTGTGCGGAACGATATATTGGGGATCTCAAAACAGTTCAGAGAAGGGCCTGCAAGCTATGGATCCATCTTCTCGCAGCCATCCCCAGAGTCTTTTCAATGTCGAAAGGGCCCACAAACTGCAAGTGCCTGTGCAGAGTGTCATTGCTCTATGCCATCCCCAAAGTGGCCAAAGATTCTTTTAATCAATGCTGCAAACAACGTAGTGCTTATATTTCTGTGAATAAAATATGAGGGGAACCAATTAAATATAGAGGTTATTGGCATTTGTTTACGGAGGTTTCAATAAATAGCGGTAGCGTATACCCAATGACACGCTTATGGCCTCATTATTAATATTCATGGACAAAAAGAGTCCCGGGAAGATTCATCGGATGAAAAGGAACTGTTTCATTACAATTAGCCATTTATTTAGTTATTATTATTACAATTTAAAATGAGATTAATTATCATTCACCTTATTGTATTATATTATTTAAATTAATTTATTAATAATTAATGAGAGGTAAACTTTGATTTTGCTGAATATTTTAAATCTAGTAACATAAAATTATTTTTAGAAAGAGAGATTTATAAATTATTAAAAGTATTTTAAAATTTTAAAACAATTTGATTTTTTTTATATGTTTATTCAAATAATTTTGCAGTTATTTTTATTAAACATATAATATATGAGGTTAAGATAAGAGATAAGGTTAATATTATTTATGGAATCAAAATTAAATTATGGAATTAAAATTAAATTATCGATTGCAGTTCCATATGCACATGTGAGCAACTATTGAAAGGTAATAATGAAAATAAATCACTTTTGCATTAAAAAAATGGTTCAAAAGATAGCGAACGAGCTTCTCAATTGACTTGAAATAAGCTTAAGTTATCAAGAAAAATGTCATTTCTCTTTCTGACTCATCCTACAAAATAAAAAAAGTTGAAATGCTTCATCTCTCCAATGACTGATATGCTCCACTTGACATGTGGAAGTTTGTTTGTTTTTTTTTTTTTTTTAATATTTATCAACACAATAGTTCCATGCTTCAAATGTTTTCTCAATAAAATCATTTTACAGATTGTAATCTTGTTCAAAAGGAACTTTGAATGAGGCAATACTTTATTCTACTTTGTCCTCACTATTTTCCAACTTTGGCAACAAAATTTTATTGTGATTTTTGAGGTTGGATCTTCAATTTAATACTTGGAAATGAATAATTTGTCTCTTTTTTTTGTTGGATCTCATTTTGAAGAGCTTTTGTAACATCATTTTCGGGATTAAATCTATATTTTGGGTTTAAAGAGGGAACATTGCATTTCTCTACTAATATTTTTTATACTTGGCACATTGTAGTACAATCCACTAACTCTCGTTGAATTCCCTTTCATGCCCTTTGAAAAGAGTTTTCAACATTTGAAACCAAATCAAAACTAAGCATCTTCTTCTCACTCAAAACAAGGCTTTGAGGAGGAACATCACCAAGACAAACTTGTTGCTTTTAAAAATAATCAATTGGAGTAATGCTAATTCTTCTGGTTTTTTCCATGTGTATATTTGTATTTGATCATGGACAATAGAAACATCTTATTTTGTCCAAACAGTATTGGGTTCTTTCATAGAATTATCTTTTACAAAATTTTGTTCATCTTAAATCTCCAATGCATACTTAATGAATTATGTTATATCATGTCGAATCAACTTATGATAATCCATCTAGTTTTCAACAATGTTATTCAGGTTTTGTATTTTTCTTTGGTTTTAAGTGTGTTTGCTTCTTGATTTAGTGCATGCTAAGAAAATGCCAACCCTACTCCTATTAACCTTGTATTTTTAACATCCATCATAATAGTTTTAGAAGGTATCCCAACTTCCGAGTCAACAATCATTTTCCTTCTCTTGTGAGTTTTCTTAAGACTATTTATTTTTCTTATCAAATGTAAAAATTTCCAAATTAGCCACTTTGTAAGTGGGCATTGGAGTTGAAATATTGAAGAGTATTAGCTCATTCAAAAGAGTCGAGACAATGGTAACTCCCACTATGTGAAATAGTCACTTTTTAGAGGTAGCCTCTAAATTTGTGTCATGGAAATTACCATTGTAGAACCTCTCGAAACTATTAGATTGATTTGGATTGGATCATTATATTGTGTTTCATCCATCTCTATGCTTTTAGAGTGGAAAAATTGGAGGAATCAACTCACATGATCATTTTTACTGATGGGACCAGTGTGGAAAATTGAGATATGAAACATTCTGAGAACATTTTGAGGCATCAAATAATATTTTTTGGGGGTAAAAATTTTCCACTTTAATGTTGCACTTTTTTTCCCTATTCTACACATAAATATATTTCCAATTGTGCAAGAACCACCTCAATCAGAGTTTGACGCAAAATTTATGTCACTTGAAAGTTGACCTTCCTGTTTTGGTCATCATAATTCAAGAGGATACCATGTTAGCCCCCATTATTCATGGAAAAGGGGCTAGCCATGCGATCACGATGACGAGGAATTTAGAAGAGTCCATATTGTAAGTCTAGTTAAGAGTTGATGGAGTCAAACCTAACCACTAGTAGGCTATCAATTTGTGTTATAACCATGCCACTAGGAGGAAAAGGAGTTTCATTCTTTTTAGTGCATATGTTCCATAAACAAGCAGAGTAGCCGAAAGGGATAAGAAGAGAGCACACAAAGAGGATTTGTGCACTGTATTATTGCATGGCCACAAGCCTTACTTCTATATACTTGTAGCCATTTTTTATTCAAAGAAAGAGTGCAAAGCAACCTCACCTACCTGTCGAGATTTCTCCTTAAAGGGTTTCCTAGGTTGTATTTTGTGTCAATCATAGTTTGTGATTTTTTATTTTGTTATTCTCTATTGTTTGCATAATTATAATTTTCATGCATACACAATAAACATAATGTACCGATCCATAAATATAAAGAGAAATCAACCCTCTTAATGTCAATTTTGAATTTTTAAGTACAATTTATAAGATTTGTTGCGATGAACTATCAATGGAAAGTCGAGAACAATTTATAGATCATAAATTTATGGTACCTTGTGGGGAAGGTGTTTGTACCACATATAGACCCCGAAGATAAGGTAGAACACAACATGAAGGAAGTAATGATGAACTAGATCCTGTTGGATTTGGTGAAGTATTTCGTAATCCCTCATATTTCTAAGAAGAAGAATACATAAGATATGTATCATACCCTACTAACCTTGTCACAAAGTGTGAATTTATTCAAAAATATACTTATCACCCCCTCGTATTGGCATGAAAATTGCAAAGGTATTAGAGAAAAAGCTAAGTACTGCCTACATGAAAAAAATATATAACGAAAGGTTATCTCATGAAGATAATGAAGGTGAGAAATTATATTGCAATAACTGGGGACGCATTGGAGGATAGAAAGCTAGTTTTGATTTCTTTGAAAGGCATTAGTCCACCATGGCACAACTTTTGTGAAATGTATCTGATCCATACCAAATTATTCAAATACAATAAACATGGTCATTATGCTTCTCGATGCCCCAAGAAGGAGGGTAAGAATAAATAGTGTTAGAAATAGTTTGCATGAAACATTAAAGATTTAGGAGTAGATGAGTTGACTACTAGACTTGATATGACCTTCACCATGGTGTCATGACCTTCTGCCAAAAAATAGTTTTAGATGTTGTGCGGTATGTTAATAGTGGAGACCCACGATGCATGACTCTAAGCAGATCATATTTCTTTAAGTTGGAGGAACACGACACTAGAATGTAGGAGGATCTTGGTGATGATGGCATGCGGGAGGTTGTTCGCTTGGAGTGTATCTCATTTTGCATGTCAACTAAAGAAGTTTTGGATCTACATGAGGTACTTTATGTTCTTCTTATGACTGAAAATATCTTGTTACTTACTTGTCTAACAAATGTGAAGTGTAGGGTTTAATTTGATGATTAGGAAGTGATCATTCAAAAGTCAAAACCTAATCCCAGTTAAGTTTTGGCTAAAGGAGTTATGGTGGATCCTTTTATAGATTGTTTGTAGATCCAATGTCATTGAGAGATTTGTAGGCTGACAATGAAAAACTATGTGAGCTTTAACACAAAAGATTTGGTCACACAAATTACCTCTTCTAATGGACATAATAGTTGGGTTCCCATACTTCAAGGTGGAAAAGAAAGGAGTGTGCATTGAATGTGCACTCAATAAAAGTTATAATACTAGGTAAGCCATCATCCTAAGAAATTCCCTAGTCACGTTGCACTAATTTCTTCCATCATTGATACTGAGCCTTCTAGTTATGAGGAGGCAATATGTGAGTAGGTATGTAGGATGCCACGGTGGAAGAGTACAACTTCATCATGAAGAATGATGCATGGGAGATGGTACCATGACTAGAGAGGAAATTAGTGATTGATTCCATGTGTATGTACAAGGTGAAGCATGCAATTGATGACAACTTCAAAAAGTATAAGTTTTGATTCATAGCTCTCCCAAAGAGAGGGGGTTGATTGTGAGGAGAAATTTGCTCTAGCTGCCCAGTATAATTTTATTAAGACCATTATGTATTCAACATCTATTTTTGGTTGGTAGTTATATGAGATGGATGTTAATACAACCTTCCTTAATGGCTTGATTAATGAAGTTTTTTACATAAATCAATTGAGAGGAATTTAGGTGCATGGACATGAGACCCATGTGTGCATATTGAACAAATCCCTTTATGAGCTTAAGAAATACCTACATGCTTGGCACTCTAAGATTGAAGAGTACCTATTAAGTTTAAGGCTTCACCAAAACTAGTACAAATACCAAATTTTATTACTTTATTTGATGCATATGATGTGCTTGTTTCGGTACTATATGTTGACAATTTGATACTTATAGTGAGTTATAAGAAGGGTGAAAGGTTGCATTGGTGCAAAAGTTTGACATGAGGGACATTGAACCAATGCACTTTTATTGGGTCTAGAGACGTGACAAGGTATAGGAGATGTTTTCCTTGGGCAAGGAAAATGCATAATTGACATCCGAGGAAGAGAACACATGATGTACCATTTCTAAGATGTCAAATTTGAAGTTGTGTGGTGATTTATATTCGAGTTTAGTACACATTTCAATGCGGAGATAACTGATTAGATTCTTGTTGCATTTAGTTAACAACAAGCTTGATATATATTTTATGGTGAACACCTTGAGTCAATGCATTATTGTGCCAAGAAAAATTCTCTAGTTCAATAGTTGTAAAACATGTGCATTAATATTCGAAGGGCACAATACATTATGATTTGGGATATGTTGTAGCGACTGCAACACCCTCCAAAATTTTGGCTTGCACTCAAATTTCAGAGCCTTCCTTGGTCTTTCCCTTGATTGTTGCAAACACTTAACCTCATTTCATGAGCTTTCCCAAAGTCCTCTGTTCCCTTTTGGTTGGTGAATCAACTGTCATCTTTTGGCATGTTTGAATTTTTTTTCATGTTTGCGAACCTTTTCTAGTGGTTTCATAGGTTGGTCTTTCTGTATACAAGTTTTCCTAGCTATGTAAACACCCGCCGCACTCATACACAAAGTGTTGAGAACTATCGCACAAGTGTCGTCACGGTCATCCTAAATTTTATTTCAAGTGTCACACTTGTCGCTTCTTGTTATGAGACAGTCACATAGAGGGTAATTCTTTCTTGTTGCTTCGGTGGTATATGTTGTTGTGTCATCGAAGTATGTTAAGTGTGTGTGAAGCGAACAAAGTTCCTTCTACAATTTAATTACTCCAAAAGTCTTGGAATATGAAGATATCCATTTAGGATATAAATATTATATTAAATAAAATGAATAAGAATAAGAATAAGAATGAATGATGATTTACAATGAGAACGAGAGGCTTGCTTATATATCAAGCAAGTGTCTCTTCATGAAGAGTCATGTCTCAATTAGACATGCCTCTTCAACCTAATTACTACTTAACTAATAATTAATTATGATTATTATCATTTACATTATATTTATATTATTTATATATTTTATTCGTTACATTGCCTCCTTCCTCAAAAAGCTTTGTCCTCAAAGCTTGTCGATGAAAAAAGGCTTGATCTCTTTTCCGGCTTCGAAAGTCTTTCTGTCTCGGAATAGTCATCCTCGTCGATACAAGTTGATATGATCTTCTTAGTGACAAACAAAATTGTCACACTGAGAAGGGATCAGACCATCCGAGATTAATCTTCTGTATAGCATTCTGATCACTGGAATTTTGTAACGACTTGTCCTCGTAGCACTGGGTTGAGGTTACATTACTCTTTTCTGGAACATTAGTTTGTTGTTTCGGTTCTGACTGGTTCAAATATGTAGCATGGTTGATTCGTCTGTTCTCATGATTCGGATGCCGATATGGAACTTTTTTTGTTTGATTTTTCCTTACTGGGCATGTGCCAATTTTTATATTTTCTTCTAGCGAAGATGTTGTTGAGTTGGTTATGAAACATTCACTGGGGATGTTCATTTTTTGAACTGCAACATCCAAACACGTGTTTTCTTCAACTTTCTTGTCTTCTTCCTGAGTTGTGACATTCACTAAATCGATATTTGTTGTTTTGTCATCAACTTGAATTCCTACATTTGATGCTTCCTTCTTGATAAGTTGTTGTACCTGGCTTTCTAATGACTTCTTATCCTTCTTAAGTTTCTTAATTTGCGTCAGCAATTTTTCACTATGGTTTTTAAGTCGAGAAACTTCTTCATTTTTGTCAACAATGATTTTATTAATTTCGTTTTGCATATTTTGTAATACTTTTTTACCTTCTTGAGACATTACTTTTGAAATATCTGAGATATCTTCTGGTGTTACTGAATTTGGTTTTAGTGTAAAATCTTGGAGCGTTATTTTCTTCTTCTTGTAAGAAAATGTTAAAAACTTCTTCTTTGTATTTAGAATAAAGGAACCTAGAGTTTCCATCCAAGGTAACCCCAAAACAATGTCACTATCATAAAAACGTAAGGTTTTCACGGTGAATTTTGAGGTAAAAGTATAATCTCCAATATTTAGGTGTAAATTGCTTATGTCATATTGTTTGTCATATTCGCCAAGAGTATTCTTTTCAACTATATTTGATTCAAGAATCACCAATTGGTTAGCACATTTAGGACTAACATAATTACTTTTTTCAGCAGGACTGATAGTGATTATGATATCTCTTCCTGCGAGTGATCATTTGATTTTAAATAATGTATCAACACTTTTAGGAAAGGTTTTAGGAAACCTTTCATTACTAGTCTCCATTTTACTCTTTAAATATTAAAAACCTTTTTAAATCACTCTTTTTTCTATAATATTTTTTTTTTATACAAAACCCTTTTTGTTCTTTTCCTCTCTCTTATAAAAATCTAATATATATATATATATATATATATATATATATATATATATATTTCAAATATTCTCTTCTTCTTCTTCTTCTTTTCACTCTTTTAATAAAAAATTTTATATAATAATAATTTATTTATTTTTTTATTTTTATTTTTAATTATAAATTATATATATTATATAATCTTAATTTATATATATTATAAAATTATAATTATATAAAATTTATATATACTTTTTTGAGACCCACTTTTCTTTTTATATGTAACTATATAAGGCTTATATAGTATCCTTTTTTATAATTATAATAATACTTTTTTTCTCAGAGAATTTGGATGAGTCATGACTAATGTGGATGAGATGTGACTCTTGGTACGATCACAATCTTTAGATTTGAACGATTAAAATTATTTCGATCATACCTTTTTTCTCCAATGTTATCAAAATATATTTTACTTTTAAAATACCAGGGGCAATTACCATGGGTTGTTTCTAAAACCACAGGCTTCTCAACGTAAAAAGTTTTAAATATCACTTGGTATGAGATTTTGTATCCCTTTTGTTTTTTATTTTACTTTTAAAATACCATGGGTTGTTTTTAAAACCTCCTGTAAAAAGTAATATTTACCTTTCACGTAAGAGCTTTTGTATCCCTGTTTTTTCTTTAACTTTTAAAATACCATGGGTTGTTTTTAAAACCACGGGCTTCTCCACGTAAAAAGTTTTAAATATACTTGGTATGAGATTTTGTATCCGTTTTGTTTTTTCTTTTACTTTTTTCCTTCTTCTTTTTTTTTTAATTTTATTTACTTATATTTTTTTTTTGGTTAATTTTTTTTATATGGCCAAAGGCCTAGAAAAACGGAGAAAAGGAGAAACTCTCAAATATTGAGCAAAATGTTTCAATTATTACGGTAACAAGGTTGACGAATTTCGATAGTCAAAGACTTGGATCGGATAACGAGCTTTGTGCACATGCCAAACAACCCAGAGGACTGAACTGCTTTGATACCAAATGAAGCGAACAAAGTTCCTTCTACAATTTAATTACTCCAAAAGTCTTGGAATATGAAGATATCCATTTAGGATATTAATATTATATTAAATAAAATGAATAAGAATAAGAATAAGAATGAATGATGATTTACAATGAGAACGAGAGGCTTGCTTATATATCAAGCAAGTGTCTCTTCATGAAGAGTCATGTCTCAATTAGACATGCCTCTTCAACCTAATTACTACTTAACTAATAATTAATTATGATTATTATCATTTACATTATATTTATATTATTTATATATTTTATTCGTTACAGTGTGATTACAAGTTCAAGTTCATCACATGTCTATCTCCCTCCCGCACTTAGCCATTTTCCCGGAACTCTTCCCGACTAGGCAACTCAGCTTCAGCGGGCCCCGACTGAACTGCGCATTGTGCAGTCTCAACCCTCAGTGATGTGATATTGTTTCCTGGAACTGCATGTAGTCACTGTCCTCTAGGGTAGTTTCATTGTCGATTCCAGAGCTCAGCAAAATTCCTTAACCCCCAGAATTGCGCAACAATTCCTCCGTCTAACTTGAACTGCGCACTTCGCACTTTCGGTGCTCAAGATTTTCCCCTTGCCTACTGGAACCCTACAATGCAAAGAGAACCCAGCCTCCCTTAACCTCTAGAACTGTGCAGAGGTGTCTCCCAGTGTCCTCCCTCAGTCGGAGCTCACTGACCTCAAGAACTGTGTAGATTTGTCCTCTAGGTCTCTATATTGCCCAATCCTCCTTGCCTCTGAAAACTATGCAAATCTATCCTCTAGGGTCCCATCTCGCATCAACCACTGTTTTCCCGAACTATGCAATCCTAACTCCCATTGGCCACTACACAATTTTTCTCCCCAGTAAGGAATGTGCTCAAAAGTTCCTCAGTCAAGCCTGAGTTGCACGCTGCACAATCCTAGTGATCAACTCCTCTCCTTGTCACCTGGAATTTCACGTTGCGCAGTTACTAGGCCCTCTCTCTCAGCCTGTCATCAGTCTTGGGCTCAGTTCATGGATAACAATGCATCATCTTATTTTATGGAGTTTTCAGATTTATGTCGTCCCATCATGAGTGAATTGCAGGAACAAATACATTGTCCAATCATGAAAAGATGATGAAGAAGGAGAAGAAAGAGGAAGCATGCCTAAAGACTCACTTGTAGCTGAATGGATGAATGAACCTACCAAGAGCAAGAAAAAGGAACACAAGTGTGCAACCATCTCCCAAGACCAAAGATCATTGAAGACCCCACATCATCAAGCTATGCAGAGGAAAAGAGAAAGCACATCCAAGAACACATCTATCACTCAACAGCACTAACGACTTGACATTGCCACATCATCAAGCCAATCCATCTTAGTAGTGTCATGTCAAGTTGTGTCATGAGTTGTCATATGCCACATCACCATTGTGGGCCATGTTTATTGTAAATCAAATGTATTTTAAAGTGGAAGTCCAATGGACACACTTGAATATGAAGAGTCATGTAAGTTGAAAATTCAAAGGAAGTTAAACAATCATGAGGGTAGTCAAAGAGTCACAAGGGGTAAGCATCACCCCTTGGTTATATATACCCCCTCATTGTATGAGCAAAGGAATTTTCACCTTGGCTCCTCCCGCAAAGAATTAGAGAGATCAGTTAGTTATTTGAGGAGCAAGGAGTGGCTCCAATGTCCCACTACTGGGGCTAGTGATGTACAATGTAAATATGTGTCTTGGAACTTTTGCTTAATTACAGAAGCCTTTTCAGGCCAACACATTTTCATGCATGACTTATGGATGTTTGTAAGACTATTATGTGAACATTTGTATTTCATGTTTTCTTTCACATGTACTAAGATAGTTGAACTATTTCGGTTATTTTAGTGCTTATCTTGTTGGGAATGTGTTGTAATGGTTGTCGCTGTTGTCTCATCCCTGTGGACTATTCTGTGGGATACTAGACATGCCTTTCCTTTCTTATCGATTAAAATAACCATCACATCCATTGTGTAATATTCCACTGGAAGGTAGTTGGATCTTCTCTTGTTCATTGGATTTAACGACTGTCGCGTCCATTGAGGACTATTCCGCTGCATGTTGGACATGCATTTTTGGTTCATGTGTGTCTCTTCCTGGGTGGTACTATTACGTCTCACTTAGAGGCTCAATTTTCTCCCCACTTTTGCAGTAAGAGAACCTAGACACAATTGTGTTGCACACTCACCTTGCTTTTCGAAGATACTATTGCATCACTCTCTTGTGCTGACAGCTAGAGTCGGGGAAAATATTCAAGTATTTGGAAATCGGGCCTTCATACCAGATGGGACTTCTACACCAAACGATGTGAAGTCTGATTGGGACTTCATATCGGGGAGATCCCCTGAATGTTGGCGGGTCCAACACTGTCAACAAGATACAAAGGAGATGGTGAATTGATGTTCTATAGATTTGTTGATTTTGACTTGGTAGGAGATGCAAGTGACAATAATATTACTACAAGAAGTTTCTTTAATTTGGGCTCATGAGTTTTTCCTAGTTCAATAAGAAACAAGCTTCAATAGCATTACGTTCAATGGAGGTCAAGTATGTGGCATCCAACACTACTAGCTAAGAAAACATCTGGCTTCACAAGTCACATTACATAAATGATAAGGAACATGTTTGAGCCTATTATGGTCTACTGTGGCAATCATAGTTGTATCAAACATTAAGAATCTTCTAGTATTTCATGACCACTTTAACAACATTGACATAAAATACCGTTTTCTCAAGGATAGGGTCTAGAAGGAAGAAATTGCTTTAAAGTATATTCATACATATCAATAAATCACATGTTTATCTTGATGAAGCCCTTCTAAAAGGGAAAGTTTGAGATGTTAAGGGAGAGACTTGGATTAGTCAAGAATACTTTCTCGATAAGAGGAAGTATTAAAGATTGTATCTTGGATAGTCTTATACAATGACATAGACATGTATGGGTGATTTTGGCACTTTTTAATAACAATACCACACAAAGAATAGATCCTATACAAAATTTTCTTTAGTGTTGTATGATGGTTTCTAGATGACGATGCAACATTAAAGAAGGATAGAGGGCATATCAATATATCTAGGATTCCATCATTAAAGGTGAATGCATGTATGTGTTCAACTATAGATGTAATACAATAATGATATCTTTAAATTTCATTTTAGGAGATTTCATATAGTTTCTAAGTTAAATAAAAGATGTGTTGATGTTGCCATTAACACTCTCTAAAATTTTGTCCACACTGGAATTTTGGAGCCTACTGAGGATCTCATGATCTGTCACTCTATGGTCCCTTCATGGTCAAATGATGTTTTACAAATCATTTAGGTCTTCTTCTCAAATTTTTAACTTTCAAAGTCACTTGCTCGCACATGCACAGTCCTAGTTGAACTCATGAGCGCACTTTCATTATGCAAGATTAAACAAGCATAGCACCATCCATCAAGATAGTTCTTGTGCGATGTTTAGTTCATGTCAACAGACATTGCACACTTTCATTGATAGTACTCCTCACTTTGGTTGTGTTTGTACTTCTATTTTGGTGAGTTTTCTTAACTGTCGCTTTTGCACACCGTCGCTTTTATGTTCGCGGTTGTCGCTTTTGCTTGCTTTCACTTTAATAAGTGTCATTTTCATGATATCTTCACTCTGGCATGTGTCACTTTCAAGGTCGTTCATATTTCTCAATTGTTTTCTTCATGGTTTCTCCCTATCGCAGGTGTCACTTTTATTGTTTTCACTCATGCATGTGTCACAACTTTGCGCATCACCAAATTTATTTTTGGTGAACTCTTATACATTAGATGGCCTTACATATCATTAGAATATGTGCTAGACAGATTCCTAAAACTTAGTGCACCTTTTGGTCACATTCGTCACTTATTTCATAACTTGTGTTCTAAGTGTAATAATGTGTCATTTCAAGTGTCGCACTTAGAAATAAGTGTCGCGTTGTTGTCATTTCGAGGTGTGATTGTTATACATGAGTGGTGTGTATCCTTCTAGATTGTATTGATGGTTTTATGTGTGTGATCCATCTTTGAGTTGTGTATTGATGGTTTTATGTGCGTGATCCATCTTTGAGTTGTGTATTGATGTGTTTCTCTCTTTTACTGTATTGGTCTCACACTTATCCATTTTGGAGCATTTCTTAGTCCTTTAGCTCAGTTGTTGACAGTTTTGGATACCACCAACATACAAAGGGTCTCCTTGATTTTAAGTCCTAATTAGATCTCACACCATTTGGAGTAGGAGCCCCATTTGAAGCATCATCCCAACCACTATAACACAAAAGTTCACCTTGGTTTCAACAGATAACATAAGATATTATATACATAAACATTGAATAATTATGTAAGTTGACATTATGAAATATCGATTGCAATGTGTAAAGGGATACCTTCATGAGTGGGAGATGAGAGTGAGTCTTTGGAAGTAATAATAATAACCTAAGAGAGACACAAGAGAGCATGAGAATATTTGATAGCAAAATAGTTCACATAACGATTATTACAGCGAATACAACACACATTCGACAAGATGAGTACCAAAGCCACCGAAATAGGTCAATTTGTCTAGTACATATGAACACAACATATACCGTAAGCATCCCAATAATAGTCCTAAAACATTTGTGATACATCAATGAAAATGTGCTAGCTCATTGAATTTAAATTAGGTGAAAGATCCAAGTACACAGTTACAACGATGAGGCACTAGTTCCAGTAGTGGAACATTATGTCACTTTTCTTCTCCAAAGAATATTTTTTCTCTCCTATGCCAAGTAGAGAAGCCAAGACTAGCTCTCCAAATATTAAGCCTCCAAAAACCCTTTGCTTGAGTTATGGGGTTATTTTTATAACAAGAGGAATGACCTTTCACCTTCCCTTGATTGTTGGTTTACCCTCATGACTCTTGGAATTCTAATATGTCCTTTGAACTTCTAAACAACTCTTGAACTTCTAAATGTCCTTTGGGTTTCTCCATGTGACTTTTGGACTTATTCTAAAGACATTTTGTCCATATATGACTAACTGACTTTTCATATTCCATATATGACTCTTGGAATTCCACACATTACATTTTGTCCTTTTTTTGAAAATACATTATTACATTCCACATTATGACGTGACATGACACATGGACACACATTGACTATTATGATGACACTTGTACAAGTTACAACTTGACAATGAAGACATGGACTTCATGATCAAGTGGCAATGCCAAGATATCTTCCTTGTTGCTTCATCTTGCATTCTTGATGGTAGATCTGATCTATGCTTCATATTCATGAAAGATGCACTTTGTTTCCTATATTCACCCTCCAAAGGGTCTTGGATGAGATTTGGAATCATTTGAGTCATCATGCAATGTCTTCTTTCTATTTTGGTCCATGATCTGCTTCATGTCTCCATGATAGTTTCCTTTTGTTCTTCTTCTCTGTAGGTGTTCCTTTATGCTTTCTCCTTACTATCGGCTTTTATCATCACCTTTTTATGCTACGAAGGTACTCCTTCCATTGAAAATCATTCATTAAAAAATGAAATCAGTCTTAAGAACTTTTTTTCTATCACTGCCTAGCTCATGGAATGATCAACTCATGATAGGCCCGTGAGAGGGTTAAAATAAGGAGGCTTGATTAGGAGGGCGCAATCAAACTCAACAATGTCTTAGGAAGGCTTCACTATTCATTTTTACTACATCATGCACTATGAAGAGGAGATATCCTTGGTCCAATGCTGTGGGGAATATTAAAGGAGGAAGGATGAATGCTTTAGGCTTCAAGACTGTGCCATGTGCTCTAAGGGAAAGAGAGGAAGACTTGAAAGCGTAGTATGACTAGTCAAGGCTGAGAGGTGACATCCTTTAGCCTTCCTTAATATGCCATGTGCTGAGGAGGAAGGCTTAAACAAGCTTGAGTGTAGAGAACATTAGGGAAGATGGAAGGTGAAAGATCCAGGCTTTAGGACTGCACTATGCGCTAGGAGGAAGAGGAGGCCTTAAGGAAAGCACATTTTGACTAGTCAAAGATAGAGATGAGGCCTCCTTCAGCCTTCCCTACTATTCCATGTGCTCTAGAGGAACATTCTAAGCAAGGATCAAGCACATAGTGCATTGTGGAAGGGGGAAGGGTGAAGGATTCAACCTTCAAGACTGCGCCATGCGCCCTAAGGGAGAGAAGGCTAGAAAGGTAGCAAATTTTATTCCACAAGGGGTCATTGTTGTTTTGGAATGTGATTTTCATTCTAGGCTAGTTCCATTTGACTCAACATTGGGTGCTTGGCCAATTGGAATGTGATTTTCACTGAGGAAGGCCAAAGGAAGGAAGTCACTTTTCCTAAGAGGGTTTTCACTACACTAGGAGGTTAAGAGGGTCTCTGCATTGCATGTTTTTCCCCTGCAAAAGGGTGGAAGAGGTCCATGTTTTTATACAGGAGTTTCCTATGTGTCATGTAAGGTATAGGTAACCAAAAATCAGTGTAGTGAGTCAGTATAAGAAAGATTGATTAGGTGACTATCCTTGGGAGGTCCATAATGTGTTGTTGTTTTGAGGTGATCTTGAGGAGGACTTAGTGCACCAATCTTGGTGAGTAGGATTGTATCATTGAGGCTCATGAATAGGTTAAGCTCCTTTCTTGGTAACAGGGTTAATTCCTTCACAACTTACACTGGACAGAAGGACTAAGAAGGTCTCCCGAAATGGCTAACTGTGGGACCAGTAGAGTAAAAGAGGGAAATACATATGAACATGACTCAGAATTGGATTACACACTTGAAAACCATCAATACAATCTATAAGGACACATAAGACTCACGAATATCAATCAAACCTTGAAATGATAAAAAAGTGACACCCATTTCTAAGTGCAAAAATTGAAGTGACACATTACAACACTTAGAACATAAGTTAACACTGAAGTGACGACTGTGACCAAAGGTGCACTAAGTTGTAGGAATGTGTCCAATGCCTATTATAATGATATGTAAGACCAACAACTGGGACCGGAGGAAAAAATGAAGAGGAAACTTGAAAAATGTGAACTACCTTGAAAGTAACAAATGCCAGAGAAGAGATAATATGAAAAATACACTTTTTAAAGTGAAATCGATCAAAAGTGACAAGCGTGAATGTGAAAATGACACTTGGGAAAGCGACTGTGTGCAAAAATCCATAGTTGGGAAAAATCATTGAAATAAAAGTATAATTGCAATCAAAGTGAGGGAGACCATCAACTTAAAGTGCACATCGATTGTCAACATGAGTTGAACATCGCACAAGCACTGTCTTGATGAACAATGCTATGCTCATTTAAGCTTGCATAAAGAAAGTACACTCGTGAGTTCAACCAAGATCGTGCATGTGTGAGAAAGTGACTTTCAAAGTTAGAAATTTGAGAAGAATACCTAAACGATTTTCAAACCATAAATCAACCATGAAGTTATTATGGATGAAAAATCATAATATCCTCAGTAGGCTTCAAAATTCTAGTGTAGGAAAAATTTTGGAGGGTGTTGATTGCAGCTTCAACACTTGGCGACACACTTGTAGAACTCAAACTTCTCTGTTTAGGTTTAATTCTCTAAGTGAAAGGTCTTAGTCCTCTAGGATGTATTGATTCATCTTTTAGATTACCTTGGCTTCCCTACTTAACCATGTTAAAGATGTATTCCCTTTCATTCTTTGCTCAACTAAAAACACATCAATATAATACTTGTCATGCCTCAACTATTTTGATAAGGGAGAAGGATAGTAAGTATATAGATATTTTAACCACATTCCCTCATGTTCTCAACTGCCAGTGAGCCTAAGAAGTACCCCAACAGAGTCACCCCAAGATAACACAAGCATCGCTTTGCTACCTGTACACTTGGACAATACCCCAACAAAGTTGCTTGCTTCACCTCTCTGCACAAGAAGCCTTTCTTTTATTTCATCCTTTATTTATTTTATTTAGAGAACTATGCTTAGGCACTTTTTTATTTACTGGGGTGGAAGAGGGATCCTGAATTATTGAGGGAAGAAGAGGTTTTTCATTGTTTTAAAGAATTTAAAAGCTACATGCTCGTTTTAAAAAATTTCATGTTTCCCTTCTCCACTGAGTTGAGTCGATAGGTCAAAACACCATTTAATACAAGGATGACTCAAGAATGAATATCATAATAAATATACGAGCTTCATAGTTCGGCAAAAAGACTTTGCATCTGGAGAAAATCATATTTTCCATCTGGAAATCATCATTTTTAAAGATATGTAAACCGAAGATAGAGAAGAGGCAATAAATAAGCCAAACATTTTTTGTCATCACACTTTCCATTTTCAAGGTTTGTCATGTCGTCTTTTGAGCCAAAAAGAGAATATTTCATGAAAAGTCTTATTAAAAATGACACAAAATAAAATACATAACAAAACAAAGAAGCAAGGGAAAAGTAAAACTAACATGTAAAGAAACTTATGTAATAAAAAACAAGAAAACAAAACACGTGCAGAGACTTGATGGAGGACAAGACAAAGGGTGGACACAACGCAAGGGAAACTACTTGCAACTAGACCTACTCCTAACCTAACAATATACAAGGTCTTTGTAATGATATTTCCAATGAAGTCACCACTGTTTCTGACCTACAATCACAAAGATACAAGCAATGAAAAACAATATATAACAATGCGCAAAAGAAAAGATAAGAACTCGAATATATTGCAGATATGATATAAGGTCTTTTCCATATGTAAAAATATGTATAGTCCTTAACCAACTTGCTACCTTACCTTTTCAATGAAAATTATAATCAAACAAACCTTGATGGCTCCTTGTAAATGTACCTGCACTTATATTGTCTTGCTCAGCAAACATCAAGATAAATTGAAACTTGCTTCTAGAACATGGGTTTGCCAAGCAATATGCTTCTGTCTAATGTTAGATTGGATCATAAAATTCAAAACTTGAAGATCCTAAAATCATTGGGAGAAATACTTTTCAATTAATGGTGTGGAATCAAGATGAGAATCTTGCGAGGGAAAATAAATTTGATCATATTCAAAAAGCTTGTCAAGATAGTGAGGACTTGACATAACCATCAACGAAGGCTGAAGTGCCTCAATTGTTTAACAAGTATCTGAAAATTGAGAAGATAGACCATAAAGGTCAATTGATGTATAACAATAATCATTAGGTACACTAGTGGGAAAATGATCAATTGAATGACAGTTGTTAGAACACGAACCATGATCAAATGGACTAATTACGACACAAGACTCTTGATCAATAAACAACAAAGATAGATTGGTTTGAACAAATTTGCAAATTATTTTAACAATAGAATCATTTTCCTCATGATTTGAATGTAACCAACCATTTCCTTGTGACTGGTTAACATCACAATTATTGAAAGAACTAAAAATGAATGCGAACATGGAAAAAACATGAAACCATTCAATATGTAGTGGCTGAAAAATAGGAACTTGATTCAACAAATAACACAAGAATTCATTAGCACTCAAGAGGAGATTCGATACCATGAATAAAATGATTGGCATTAGAATATTCACAAGAAAGATATGAGTTGATTATTTTCAAAATAATGTGATAGGTATGAATCCTTTGGCCACTGATAATCTTTAGAATAATCAACTTCACATCTTTGTACATTCATGAAAGGTATGCATTCTAAACCTGAGTTTGATATAAGAGATTTTCATGGGGAATGATCCAGTGAAAAATAATGCTCAATTCGTCTAGAAACAAAACCTTGGAAGCTTGAAAAGATATATCGGAAATACCACACAAATTTCGAGAAGGAATTTACATCGAGTGATACCATGCAAAGGAAGGAATTAACCGAGAATATCCAAATCTAATTTGGTTCAGGGGCCTTACCAGATTCGCAAGGACCTGACATAGCCATCAATGAAAGTTGAAGTGCCTCAACTTCCTGAAAAGTATTGAAACTTTTAATAATTGTAGAATTGAAATTTGAAGATTGAATCAAATCATGCATGGTACATGGACATCTACTACTAGTAATTGCAACAAGATTGCTATTATTAAGATGGTAGCCATCTACATCATGGATTTGATTAGGAATAAATAGGTTAGTCAAATAGTAATATTTTCTAAGGATGGATAAATTGGATCAAACTCATGAGTAACCTGAATAGAAGTATTTTCTTCATTCAATACTAGAAAGGATAAGGAATGGAAAGGATACTCGATGATTTCATTACCTTCTTCTTGAAGGTGGATGATCTCATGACCCTGTGTCAATTCAAAAACCAACTCATTAGATTATGAAAATGCATTGCAAATAGTAGATCACAAGGGATAGTGAGGTGAAGAGGAAGTTTCAATAAGAATATCTTCTTGGAAAGAATCAGATTTGAGGTCAAAACCTTCCAAAAAAATATTCTTGAGAAACTGAAAGACCAATTGATGCATTTGAGCATTCATCACCATATTTATCAATAGAATAAGAATCATCATAATGAGGGTTTTTGATGACCTCAGATTGATTAGGAAAATTTATTTCATTTGATTCATCATTGATATTTCTATATTCAAAATCAACCAAGGATGGAAGAATGTAATCTTGACATGGAGGTTTTTGGAAAGGAGAAGAAAGATCAAAATAATCCTCACTTTCCTGCTTCTGTACCTGTGGAACATGACTACCTCGCACTTGATCACTGTTTGGATTTAGAATAGGTTGACCAAGCAAACAAAGGGGCAAGGGATCATGAGAAAGAGATGATGGAGGATGATAAGAATTCAAATCTGATTCAAGACTGGGGTTATGAGTGTAAATACCATTTGGTGGAAGGGAGGGATTAGTATTCACCATAGGCTTCATGAACCATTCCAAGGTTTCCTCCTTTGGATCTAAATCATGGAAAGTGAAAGAAGATTGAGGGAATGGATTAGGAATTTGATTAGTAGATTTCCCAACATGATCATTAATCCATATAGGCACCCAAATTGGTGCTATAAAAGGAGGAAGACAAGGAACAAAATGAACAATGGGTTCCTCCTCTGAAATTGGAGGTGTCTCACAATTTACAGAAGTTGGGATAACAAGAAAATATGAGGGTTTAGATTTACATTGATTAAAAATTTCCAAACCAAATGTTCAAACTTTTACTTAAATAAATCCCAATCTATATCTTCTTCAGGAAACTCACAACATAAGTGAAGAAATTTGTTAGAAAAATCCTAAATTGATTCATTAGGATCCATTCTAAGTTGATTGATTCTTTTATAAACATCTTGGTAATCATACCTATCAAAAGCTTAATGAATCTCCTTAAGGAATTGATGGAAATAATGGATAGAGGCAAATGGTAAGGTATGATGACATCGATTAACACAACCTTCAAGAGTGAGGGTGAATAGAATACACATAACATCTTCATCATCGATTTCATGATATTTACAAAAACCAATAAAATCATTTATGTGTTTGGATAAAAATGTACCACCCTCGCCATTAAACCTGAATTGAGACAAGACATGAAAAATTTCCATAGAGATGGAAAGTTTACCAGGAGATAGGTTAGAAAAACACTCTAGGATTATGATTTGGGAAAATCCATTTAAGATAAGAGATTCAAAACATACTCAATAGGCACAGTTTGTGATATGTCCCTCCTTCTATTGTCAGAATGTTGATATTTCTAGATACCGTCAACCTACAAGGGGTATCCCCAATGTGAAGTCCCAATTAGACTTCACACTATTTAGATTAGGAGCCACATTTGGAGCATCTTCTCTACCACCATAACACAAAGGTTCACCTTGGTTTCAATGGATAACATAAGAGATTATATACATAAACCTTCAATAATAAAGTAAGTTTAAATTGTGAAACACCAATTGCAATTTGTAAAAGGACACATTCACGAGTGGGAGACGAGAGTGAGTCTTTGGGAGGAAGTAATAGTACTAAACTAAGAGAGACACACAAGATCATGAGAAGATTCATTAGCAAAATGCTTCACATAATGATTATTAGAGTGAATACAACACACATTCAACAAGATGAGTACCAAAGCCATTGAAATAGTTCAATTTCTCCAGTACATATGAACACAACATATACCATAAACATACCAAGAATAGTCCTAAATCATTCAAGCTATATTCATGAGAATGTGTTGGCTCATTGAATTTCAATTAGGTGAAATATCCAAGTACACAGTTACAATGATGAGGCACTAGTTCTAGTAATGGAACATTAAGTCACTTCTTTCTTCTCCAAAGAATAGTTTTTCTCTCCTATTCCAAGTATAGAAGCCAAGACTAGCTCTCCAAAGATTATGCCTCCAAAAGCCCTTTGCTTGAGTTATGAGGTTGTTTTTATAACAAGAAGAATGACCTTTCATCTCCCCTTGACTCTTGGTTTTCCCTCATGACTCTTGGAATTCTAATATGTCCTTTGAACTTCTAAACAACTATTGAACTTCTAAATGACCTTTGGACTTATCCATGTGACTTTTGGACTTCTCCTAAAGACATTTTTTTCCATATATGACAAATTGATTTTTCATATTTGATATATGACTCATGGACTTCCACACATTACATTTTTTTCTTTTCTTGAGAACACATCGTTACATTCCACATGATGATGTGACATGACATGCAGACACACATTGAATATTATGATGACACTTGTACAAGTTACAACTTGAGAATGATGACATGGACTTCATGATGAGGTGGAAATGCCAAGTTGTCTTCCTTGTTGCTTCATCTTGCATTTTTTCTGGTATATTTGATCTATGCTTCATCTTCATGAAAGATCCACTTTGTTGTTTACCTTCACCCTCCAAAGGGTCTTGGATGAGCTTTGGAATCCTGCGAGTCATCATGCAATGTCGTTTTTTTTTTGTCCATGATCTGTTTCATGTCTCCATGATAGCTCTCTTTTGTTCTTCTTCTCCGCAAGTGTTTCTTTATGATTTATCCTTGTTATTGGATTTAATAATAACCTTTTTATGCTAAGAAGGTACTCCTTCCAATGAAAATAATCCATGACAAAGTGAAATCATTCATAAAAACATTTGTTCTATCACTACCTCGCTCATGGAATGATCCGCTCATGATACGCTTGTGAGAGGGTTAAAAGGAGGCTTGATTAGGAGTGTTGATAATGTTGGAATTGATTTCAAATTATAATTAATATATTTGATTGGTGTTGATTGTGTTAATAATAATTTACATTGCTTGGAATGCAAAGGCTGAAAGTGATGGGAAGTGCAAAGGCTATATAATTAGTGTGAAGGTTGGACATTATTGATTAGTTTTCATTGATGAAAAATGAGACATGATATATTGAGACACAAACTAGAAGGCATATTCTTTCATTAAACAAGAAAATTGTATGGTACAAGGTCGGACAATATAGCCAATACAAATTTGATTTGTCTCTTGCGATCATTATTGTTGAGTTGTTTTATTTAAGCTCTATTTTATACTACAAATTCTGTTTTTCAGACCTGAAAATGAAGAGATAGGTTGTGAACATTTTAGAAGACCAAGAGACAATGCCTCATTTCATATTCCTGCAAATAATACAAACAACCAATAATCCATGCTTATAAAATATATATTGTTGAATGGAAAAAGGAATTTTTTGAGTTAAGCATTTTGTATGAGAGGGTTCATGAGAAACAACATAAGAGGAACAAAATTGTAGAAGAGAAGCAGAGAAGGTGTGCAACGAACTTGACAATAGAAGTTTATATTAGGTAACCAAAACACTTGACTTTGTATTGTGATTGGGAGATTGTATTCTCGTTTCAAGTTGTAGCTTGATAAAGAACAAGTTGTAGCTTGTTGAGGTAGGAGCCTCTTATGGGTGGTAGCCTGCAAAAAACTTTGTGGGTGTTGGAGCTTCCTTGGGGTATAAGCCTCTTGTAGGTTGGACCCTACAAAAATCGGATGTAATTGGGGAGTAGGAGCTTGCCTTCGCATCACAACAATAACAAAATCATGGTTTTCTCCCTTTATGGGTTTCCGCTTATATCTGGTGTCAAATTGTGTTTTTATTATGTGTTGATGTGATTTTTTGGTTTATGTATTACTTGTTGTTCACATATTAAATCTGTTGGTCATTATTTGTTAATATTCTCATCTAATTTTTTAGCTATTAAGGTTTAAAGAAAATAAATTAATGTTCATGAATGTATTAAACTGATTCAACCCGCCTTCCCCTCAGTTTATTCAAGTTTTCATCAAGAAGGGCGCAGTCAAAGTCAACAATGTCTTAGGAAGGCTTCAATGTTCGTGCACTATGAAGAGGATCTCTCCTTGGTCCAACGCATTAGGGAAGCTTGAAGGAGGAAGGAGGAAGTTGTTAGGCTTCAAGACTGCACCATGTGCCCTAAAGGAAAGAGAGGAATACTTTAAATCCCAGTTTGACTAGTCAAGGCTAAGAGGAAACCTCCTTCAACCTTCCCTACTATGCCATGTGTTGAGGAGGAAGGCCTAAACAAGCTTGAGCATAAATTGCATTGGGGAAGAGGGAAGGTGAAATCTTTAGGCTTTAGGACTGCATTATGCACTTGGAGGAAGAAGAGGCCTTAAGGAAAGCACAATTTGAATTTTCAAGGATATAGAGGAGGCCTCCTTTAGCCTTCCCTATTGCACCATACACTCTAGAGTAATATTATAAGCAACGCTTGGGAACAAAGCACATTGGGTAAGGGGGAAGGGTGAAGGCATCAACCTTCAAGATTGCGCCATGTGCCCTAAGGGAGAGAAGGCTTGAAAGATAACACAATTTTCTTCCACACGGGGTCATTGTTGGTTTGGAATGTGCTTTTACTTCTATGCTAGCATATTTTGACTCAATAGTGGGTTCTTGGCCACTTGGAATGCGCTTTTCACTAAGGGAGGCCAAAGGAAGGAAGCCATTTTGCCTAAGAAGGTTTTTACTGCACTTGAAGGATAGAAGGGTCTTTTGAATTACATGTTTTGCCTCTACAAAAGGGTGGAATAGGTCCATGTTGTTAGCTAGGAGTTCTCTATTTTTCATTCAAGGTAGAGGTGACCATAAATTAATGTAGTGAGTCAGTATAAGTAAGAAGGATTAGGTGACTAACCTTGAGAGGTCCATAATGTATTGCAATTTTGTGGTGATCCCAAGGAGGACTTAGTGCATTGATCTTGGTGAGTAGGATTACATCATTGAGGCTCATGAATAGGTTAAGCTACTTTCTTGGTAAGAGGGTTAATGTCTTCACAAATTACACTGGGTCGAAGGACTAAGAAGGGCTCCTGAAATGGCTAATTGTGGGACCAATAGAGTAAGAGAGGGAAATACACCTAAACATGACTTAAACTTGGAGCACGCACATAAAAAAAATCACTACAAGCCATAAAAGAATTATGACTTATTGATATCAATCACACATTGAAATGACAACAAAGCGACACCTATTTCTAAGTGTGACAATTGAAATGACACATTGCAACACTTAGAACATAAGTTAAGACAAAAGTGACGACTGTGACCCAAAGGTGCGGTAAGTTGTAAGAATGTGTCCAGAACATATTCTAATGATATGTAAGACTAACTAATGAAAAATAGCATGCAAAAAATAAATTTGGTGATACACAAAGGTGCGACACATGCATGAGTGAAAAAAACAAAAGCGACACCTGTGACAGGAGGAATACACGAAGATGACACTTGCAAAATGAAAATGACCTTGAAAGATACACATGCCAGAGAAAATATAACATGAAAAAACACTTGTTAAAGTTAAATTGAGTAAAATCAATAGTCACAAATGTGAAAACGACACTTGGGAAAGTCACGGTCTGCCAACAGTGACAATTGGGAAAACTAACCGAAATAAAAGTATAATTGCAATCAAAGTGATGGATACCGTCAATTTAAAGTGCACACTAACTATCGATATGTGTTGAACATCTCGCAGGCACTATCTTGACGGATGGTGCTATGCCATTTTAAGCTTTCATAAAGAAAGTTCCCTCACGAGTTCAACCAAGACTGTGCAAGTGTGAGAAAGTGAATTTGAAAGTTAGAGCTTGGAGAAGAAGACCTAAATTATTTGTGAAACATAACCATGCATGAAAGGATTATGGAAAACAAATTTTAAGATCCTTAGTAGGCTCCAAAATTCTAGTGTAGGAAAAATTTTGGATCGTAACGTCAACACCAATGTAAGTTATGAGGACATAATCCCTCTTACCAAGTGATGAGATTAACCTATTCATGAGCCTCAATGATGCAATCCTACTCACCAAGATTAGCGCACTAAGCCCCCCTCAAGATCATCTTAAAAATGTTACACATTATGAACCTCCCAAAGGTAGTCACCTAAGCCTTCTTGCTTATATTGACTCACTACACTAAATTTTGATCACCTCCATCTTGCATGGCACATTGAACACTCCTAGCTAGCAGCATGGACCTATTCCATACTATTTCAAAGGAAAAACATGCAATGAAAATACCCTCCTATCCTCCCAATGCATTGAAAACCCCCTTAGGAAAAGTGGCTTCCATCTTATGGCCTCCCTCAATGAAAATCACATTCCAAATGATCAAGCACCCACTATTAGGTCAATCTGCACTAGCCTAGGATGAAAAGCACATTTTTAAGCAATAGTGACCCCTTGTTGAGTCAAATTGTGCTTTCGTTAAGGCCTTCTCTTCCTTAGGGAACATGGCACAACCTTGATGCCTAAGGCCTTCACCCTTCTCCCTTTCCCAATGTGCTCTATGCTCAATCTTGTTCCTCAGCAAGTCTCTCAGTCAATGCATGGTGCAATTTGAAGAGACAATGATCCTTTATCTAGTCAAACTGTGGCTTCCTAAATCCCTTCTCTTCCTTAGAGCGCATGATGCAGTCTTGAAGCCTGAAGTATGTTATCTACACTCAAGCCTTGCTTAGACACTTCCTCTTTAGCACATGGCATAGTAGGAAAGGCTAAAGGAAACCTCCTCTCAGCCCTTGAGTAGTCAAACTACACTTTCCAAAGGCATTCTCTTCCTTAGAGCACATGGTGGAAGTCTTGAAGCTTGAAGCCTGAAGCCTTCATCCTTCCCTCTTCCCCTATGTTCTCTATGCTCAAGATTTAATTAGACCCTTCCTCTTCAGTGAATGGCGTAGTAGGAAAGGTTGAAGGAAGCCTCTTCTCAGCCTTTGACTAGTCAAATTGCACTTTCCAAGTCTTCCTTCTCTTTCCTTCAAGGGAATATGTAGAAATTTCTCTATGGATCAGCTAGCTGTGATACCATGTAGAAATTCCCACTGTAGATCAACAGATTATGCAATGTACTAAAGCAAAATACAGGATCTACTTCTACAACAAACTTTGCAGAAGCTTAATCAAATATGAGCAAGATCAATGAGAACACATATAACTGAGAATGAGAAATCAATCACACATAACACAGAAGAATAACCCGGGGAAGCCTCAGCGTAAAACCCCAATCTCTGTATTATCATACAAGTGGAAATATGTCCGGATTACACAAAGATTTATCTCACAAGCTATCCAGCTCTCAGTACAATCCCTCTGCTGCTCATAGACAGTCAAAGGCTTCTCACAAACCTTCTTCTCTGCCCTCCAAGTCTCTTATTTCCTTGTGAAATTTCTCCTGGGTCC
The DNA here is from genome assembly GCA_031772625.1 of Pinus tabuliformis. Lineage (NCBI taxonomy): Eukaryota > Viridiplantae > Streptophyta > Pinopsida > Pinales > Pinaceae > Pinus > Pinus tabuliformis. The sequence goes on from CM062820.1 coordinate 597,865,371, forward strand.
TCAAGCTACCACCTGTGTGTAATAATCCCTCAGACACTGCTCTGACCTCTGAAATAACTGCACAAACCTGAAGGAGATAATTCTTTTCCATGGATGAGTTTCCTATATAGGAAAAATCCTTCAATTGATAGTACATTGTCCCTTCCTCTGACCTCAACTGGGTCTCTGACTGAACTAACATGCATGAGTTATTTATGAGAGAATATTCAGTTATCTGAAGTGCATCAGTTACATGCATGCATGCATTAACTAATTGAACTCACAATTAGTTCAACAAACTATTTGAACTAATCTAACTGGACTTAACTCAGTTAACTGAGCTAACTAATTACAACTCAATATTACAACTCATCCTTATCTCTTTAACTGATGGATAAATTCCTAAATCAATGGGATAACTATTGCATGTCCCCACATAGACTTCATGTTTGATTTTCTACAACTAATTAACTCAAGATGAATTAATTAATGATTTTTCAAATAGCTGCTAAGATCAAATTCGAATTTTACTTCTCAATTTTAGTTCAGGGACTAACTAAAATTGGAATCTAACCCGAAATGCTAATTTTAGCACTTCCATTTTTCATTCCTTGTTGCTATGTCCAACACTGGTACCTAAACTGCTATTTATAGTAGTGCTATTTTTAGCACTTCTATTTTTAGCATTTCTTATTTCCATTTTCAACACTCCCTCTCAACAAGAAAGGCATTCAACTCAAACCCGATCCTGAACCTTTGGAATGTTCTGCATGCAACACTTCTCCCAAGTGTTATTGCTCCAGCAACTCTAGAAATAAAAAAAAAAAACTCCCAACTAACCTCCCTGTTGGGCTAGAAACATCCTTTGATGCTGAAGCTTCCTCTGTCGCTAGCAATTGCTCCCTCTCTGACCTCTGAGTTGTTGCAACACTCCATGCATCTCAAACCGTTTCACACCTCTCTGTGTCATCCTGCAGTGGTGCAACACTCCTGTGCCTTTCGCATTGTTGCAGCTTGCTAGCTCTGCACAGCCTTGGGATTTCTGCATTGTAGCTCTCTTTGCTGCTCCATCTGCATCTGTCTCTACCCACTTAGCCGGTCATGCTACTCCTCGTCAGGGCTCCCATAGCAAGGTCTAATCAAAGAGGCTGGGTAGCTTAAGGATCCTACCCCTATTCTAGCCTTCTTGGGACTGTCACTCCACATCACCCCACCTCCTGCCTGGAGGTATGGATGCATGTGACCCCTCTACCCACTTGGCTCAAAATTTCCCCCTACTAGATGTCTCTGCATGAGTGGATTCCTCCACTCAATCTCCTCTTGGCTTCTCCAGTTGTGGCTACTCCACAACCTCCGGAAGCTACTTCACCAATTGTGGTTCCTCCACAATTGTTTGAGACTTCTTTTGGCACTGCATCTTGAGAGGTAATTTACTCTCCCTCTCAACCACCAAGTATCTAACCTTTTCCTTGCTCCTCAAAGCTTTGCATGCATATTGTACCTCAAGTGCATACAAGTTCTTGGCTAGCACACCAATCTGTTTCATCTTTCGTGCCATCACGAAATTTTCTGGAAAAAGAGTTGATTTTAAATCAGCGATATCTCCCTCATTCGAACTCTGATTCAACCAATTTTTTTTTTTGAATTTGGGTAATTTTTCGCAAGGAATCCAGATCTTCTATTTGTTTCTGAAAATTTTGCACAAAAATCTTCATATCTGCTCTGCAAACTCGCGACCAATTTTTTTTTTTTTCCCTTTGATTTCTCTTCTTCGTATACTGTTCACAGCTCTGATACCATGTAGAAATTTCTCTATGGATCAGCTAGCTTTGATACCATGTAGAAATTCCCACTGTAGATCAACAGATTATACAATGTACTAAAGCAAAATACAAGATCTACTTCTACAACAAACTTTGTAGAAGCTTAATCGAATATGATCAAGATCAATGAGAACACATATAACTGAGAATGAGAAATCAATCACACATAACACAGAAGAATAACCTGGGGAAAGCCTCATCCTAAAACCTCAATCTCTGTATTATCATACAAGTGGAAATATGTCCGGATTACACAAAGCTTTAGCTCACAAGCTATCCAGCTCTCAGTACAATCCCTCTGCTGCTCATAGATAGTCAAAGGCTTCTCACAAACATTCTCCTCTGCCCTCCAAGCCTCCTATTTCCTTGTGCAGTTTCTCCTAGGTTTTCAAGCTGCCACCTGTGTGTAATAATCCCTCACACATTGCTCTGACCTCTGAAATAATTACACAAAACTAAAGGATATAATTCCTTCTGCATGGATGAGTTTCCTATATAGGAAAATTCCTCCAACTGATAGTACATTGTCCCTTCCTCTGATCTCAACTGGGTCTCTGACTTAATTGACATGCACGAGTTATTTACGAGAGAATATTCAGTTATCTGAAGTGCAACAGTTACATGCATGCATGCATTAATTAATTGAACTCACAATTAGTTCATCAAACTATTTGAACTAATCTAACTGGACTTAACTCAGTTAACTGAGCTAACTAATTACAAATCAATATTACAACTCATCCTTATCTCTTTAATTGATGGATAAATTATTCAATAAATGGGATAACTGTTGCATGTCCCCACATAGACTTCATGTTTGATTTTTTACAACTAATTAACTCAAGATGAATTAATTAATTATTTTTCAAACCACTGCTAAGATCAAATTCGAATTTTGCTTCTCATTTTTAGTTCAGGGACTAACTAAAATTTGAATCTAACCCAAAATGCTATTTTAGCACTTCCATTTTTCATTCCTTGTTGCTATGTCCAACACTAGTACCCAAACTACTAATTATAGCAGTTCTATTTTTAGCACTTCTATTTTTAGTATTTCTTGTTGCCATTTTCAACAGAACATGGCATAAATTTAATAAAAAATCCTTCACACCTTGTCCCTTCAGCTTCCCCACTACTCTATACCAAGGAGATCTCCTCTTCATAGTGCATGGTGCTGTAAAAATGAACATTGGAGCCCTCTTAAGCCACCAATTAGTGTGATTGTGCCCTCCTAATCAATCCTCCTTCTTTTAACACTCTCATAGGCCTATGGTGAGTTGATCATTCCATGAGCTAGGTAGTAATAGAATAAATTATTTTAAGATTGAATTTTCCTTGTCATGAATGATTTTCATTTGTAGAAGTACCTTCCTAGCACGAAAAGGTAATTCTCAAAGCAGATAACAAGGAGAAAGCATTAAGAAACACCTGCGAAGAAGAAGAACAAATAATATCTATCATGGAGAGATGAAGTAGATCATGGACCAAGGCAAAAGGAAGGAATTGCATGATGACTTATAGTATTCCAAAGCTCATCTAAGACCCTTTGGAGATGAAGATAAAAAATAAGTGGATCTTTCATGAAGATGAAGCATATATCAGATCTACCATCAAGAAGGAAATATGAACTAGCAAGGAAGACACTTGGCATTACCACCTCATCATGAATTCCATGTCATCATTGTCAAGTTGTAACTTGTACAAGTGTCACCATAATGGCCAATGTGTGTCCATGTGTCATACCACATCATCTTGAATGTAATGATGTATTTCCAAGGGAAAGGACAAAATGTAATGTGTGGAAGTACAAACGTCACATGTGGAATATGAAGAGTAACATAGTAATATATGGAAAAAATTCACACAAATAAGTCCAAAAGTCATTTATAGAATTCCAAATGTCATTTAGAAGTTCAAGAGTTGCATAGAAGTCTGACGGTCATAATATAAGTCCAAGACTCATGAGGGTAATTCAAGAGTCATGGGAATATGAAAGTTCATTCCCCTTACTATAAAATCAACCTCATAACTCAAGTAAGAGGGTTTTGGAGGCTTAGGATTTGGAGAGCTAGTCTTGACATCTCTACTTGGCATAAGAGAGAAAATTGTTCTTTGGAGAAGAAAGAAGCGACTTAATGTTCCACTACTGGAACAAGTGCCTCACTATTGTAATTGTGTACTTGGATCTTTAACAAAATATTTAAGCTCAATGAGCCAACACATTATCATGCATGTATTGTAAATATATTAGGACTTTTCTTGGGATGTTTACGTATATGTTGTGTTCATATGTACTAGAGAAATTGAAGTATTTCAGTGGCTTTGGTACTCATCTTGTTGAATGTGTGTTGTATTCGCTTTAATGATCATTATGTGAACTATTTTGATAACAAATATTTTCATTCTTTCGTATGTCTCTCTTAGGTTAGTACTATTTCTTCCTTCCAAAGACTCACTCTCATCTCCCGCTCGTGAAGGTGTTCTTTTACACATTGCAATCAATGTTTCACATTGTCAACTTACTTTCTTATTCAAAGGATTATGTGGATAATCTCTTATGCTATTCATTGAAAGTAAGGCAAACATTAAAATTATGGTGGATATGCCGATATTCTAGATGGGGATCTTACTCCAAACAGTGAGAGGTCTAATTAGGCCTTCAAATTGGGGAAACCCCTTATATGTTGATGCTATCCAGCACTATCAACATTCTGGCACTAGAAGGAGGACTAGATGACAAGCTATGTTCTTTGATTCTATTTTGAATATTTTATCTTAAATGTCTCTTTCCCAAATCATAATCCTTGATTTTGTTTCTAACCTATCCCATAGAAAGCTTTCAATCTCCACGAGAATTATTCATGTCTTGTATAAATTTAGGTTTAATGGTAAGGGTGGTAAATTTTTATCCAAACACATAAATGATTTTCTTAGGTTTTGAATATCTCATGAAATCGATGATGAATATGTTGTGTGTATTCTATTCACCCTCACCCTTCAAGGTCGTGTTAATTGATGGTGTCATACCCTACCATCTGCCTCTTGTTAGAGTCGGTCTAGTCAGCCCTCCGTCAGAGATCAAAACTCTTTGTGAATTTCATTTTTAGGTGTCCCGCTCCATTCACTCAGCTGCATTCCGCTAGGGGCATGCCATAATCTGACGGAGAAAGTCATGCTAATCATTTCCCCTCATGTCTGGCTCCTGCTGGCTCAGGTCTTTTGTTAATAATCACCAAAGTCCATGATAGTCAAGGTCTGGTCCTTTACAGGACAAAAGTCATTTTCTATGTTTGGTTCTAGGAATTCATCAATTTGGTCTTTGAAACATGTCCAGTAAAGCCATGCAGGCCAGAGTGAGGCCCTTACACAGTTATGGTTCAGAGAGCTTCATCGTCATGTGGATAGACTTCGACTCTTCTTCAAAACTTTGTTTTGAAGAAAAGTCAAACAGTGTCATTTATGACAAAATTTTCCAAAAAAGTTGCCAGTTGATTTTTTCAGATGCAGTCATGGTTTCCATGGCCAAATGCCCTATCGTACAGTCCCTGCAAAGAGTGCCGAAAATTTCATCATTTGAGCCAAAATTTCAAAGAAAAAGTGAAAATCAGGGTGTATTAAAGTCAGTGGAAAAAGTGTTGAAACAAGACATTAGAAAAGTGGGTTTTTGTAAAATTTAATTTAAAAAGTTACCTCCAAGCCTATGTACAAAAAATCACCATAACACAAGCTCTTTGCGCAAGCAAGGCGGTGGAAGAAAGGTGCAAGGTCGAAGAGTTGAAGAGTGAAGTGGTTTGGAGCAATTTCGGGTGATCTCAGAGCGCGTGGCACACACACAAAGGAGCGCGGTGCACTCATTGGGCGTGGCGCACACAGAGCCCGTCCACTGTGTAAATCCACCACTGGCGCAGCGCACTCAGAGCGCGCGGCACCCTGGGAATTGCGCGCAGCGCACAGGGATATAAAGCCCAGAAACCAACTAATTCGCCCAAAAATTTTGTGGATGCTCATCAAATTTGAAAGGTAGGCAACCTACCTCCACTTTTGCATCAAACTTGAAAGGAATAGCATGGTTTTAGGATTATAAATCAAATGCAAAATTTTTTATAAAGCAAACATAAGAAATCACCAAGAAAATGATGGCTAGGGTTTTTAAAACGTGTTGTTAGAGCCAAGGTTTCACTCCACTCACCTTTTCCCCTCACCTATCATTTTCCCATCCTCCCTTTATCATTTTTCCTAAAACCCCTGACCTAAATTACTACCGAACCCTCTCCCTATCCCTCCACTATTCGGTCAACACAAGATCCCAAACCCTACCCCATCAACACAATACCCAAACTCCTCCCAAGTCCCTAACAAATTTCTCCCTTTAAACCCCTATTCCCATTACATCATTCCCTTCCTAATACTCCCTGTTTAATTGTCCCCTTGGTGGCAGATTGTCAAAGCAACTACCAGCTTCATTTAAATCAAAGGGCAGCCTAAAATTTAGTGTACAAACAACAGTCATGTCATCCGAGGTTTCATCAGAATATGAGGAAGAGACCCACAGTGACACAGCTTCAAGAGAAAGGGCCCACAGGAGACATCACCGGAGTGGCAGACATCTTAGAGATGAGCCAAACTCCCTCACTGAGTTGCAGGCATGCCCTCTTGCTATGTCTTGTTTCCAGCACTTGGCATGTTTTGAATTTTGTCAGAGGGTGGCAAATGTCAGAGTTCATCATGAGCTGGCTCGTCTTTTTGCACTTCACCTACATGGAGGACAGTCTATCTTGGCTGGGGTCACTTTCACATTGACACCCGAGACCATATCAGTGGCAACAGGCATACCAAACATTGGAGAACGGTGGCATAAGAAGAAAAAGGTGGAGAGGCATCATTATGAGCCTTACATTAAGGCCAGCTGTTTGAGCCATCTCACAAGAGTTTTTCCATTCAGATTTTTGAGAGATGAGTATGCTCCGCTCATGAAATTGATCATGAAGTACTTCGGTTGTGAGGGGAGGTTTTCTCGCCTTTATGCCTACCACATCAGGTTACTCATGCACTTTACCAGGGTGCGAATGATGAACCTCCCATTTTTCATTTGTGGGAACATAGAGAGGATGAAAAATTTCATGCAGCACAAGACCCCTCGACAGCAGCTCAACAGTGTTTATCACTTTGCTCTTATCCGGATTTTGGTGGACCATCAGTTGGGATTGCAGGGTATTGCTTGGGAGGACTTCATCTCCCGTGACTTCTTCAGCATTCCACAGGTGGTATCAGAGGCAGATCATGAGATCGGGGGCCCATCTCATCAGTATGAGCGACATGAGACTGCTACTATGCCAGTATACATCACCTATCAGAGAGGCAGTAGACCTTTATTTGCAGCAGCAAAGCGAGTGTTATCTCCACCCGGGGTGGAAGGGGCCTCGCTTCCGACATCAGCATCACAGGAGCAGGGCAAGGGTAAGGAGCCAGTGCAGGAGGAAGGGCCATCAGGTGAGCGAGAGACCGAATTTGTTCTCCTCCATGATGATGAGATAGATGTAGAACCAACAAATGCGGAGCTTACAGAGATCATCCAGGAGCAGCAGTCAGTGATTGAGTCCTTATCCCTTGACTTGGAGAGGGCCAAGTGGAACATGAAATACTTGGAGCAGAGAAACAAGCAGCTTGAGGACCAACAGACGATCATGGAGCTGCAAAACATTCATGAGCATCGCCAAGCTGCTCAAAGAAAAAGGGTTGCGCTCACATCTTTGGAGCAAGAATCAATGAGGATCGGGAGGCCAACCTTGAGAGGGTCAACATGCATTTGGAGAGGCTACTGGACAAAGCCGACCAGGACCTTGCTCTACTGAGACACATGGCTTTCCGTTACAGGGTGTGAAACATGAGTGCACAGGCCCGGATAAGGAACTTGAAGGCAAAATTAAGGAAAGCAACAAGAAAGGCAAAAAGGACAAAAGAGCAAGATCGGCTTTAAATCTTGGCTGAGGCTTCCTTGGCCCATCATAACACCCCATAGAGATCCTCCAGCCCAAATTTCAAAAAATTTGGGGAATTTTTGGTCACATGGTAATTTTTTGGGCAAAAAACAGGGATTTTCTCCCTGTGCACCGCGCCACTGGCGCGACGCTAAAATTCTAGAGCTCCAAATGAGGAATGGCTTGCAGTTTTGGATTCATCATGGAAAATTACGACTACTGGTGTCCAGGAAAGAAATTTTGGCAAGATCTGAGTCTCCTAAAGGTCAAAAAACACCCAAAAATGGCCTCTCTGCCACCTTTTTGACACACAAAAAGTAGTCTTGGGAGAATGGATATTTGGAGGGGCAAATGAGCACCAAATTTGAAAATTTAATTTGGGTTAGAAAGTAGATAGGACAGGATTTCTAGCCAGCCCACTTGGGCACATTTTGGACACCTACAAGTGCCCCAAAACAGGCCGCAAAGTAGCGCAACGCATAGAGAAAATGGTGCGGTGCACAGAGGAAAAATTGCCAAATTTGCTTCCGTTTCGCGAATTTTTTATTCACGACTTCTCCAAGTGGGCCCGCTCATCTACAATTCGGTTTTTTGGCACCAAAGGAAGCATTTAAAGTATTTTTTCCCTAGATTGGCTTCTATCCAAGTGGCGAAGGAAGGCAAACGGTCACCCAAGCCATTTGTCATGTTTGTAATGCTGCACCTGTAGCTGATGGTTGGCTCTTCATCTCCATTTTGTAATGATTCGAGTAACTCCCAAACCCTTGGGCGTTCTATCTCTTCCTTACACATTCTATATATTGTATGCAAGCTATTTGCAAAGGGTTGGTTGGCTTGTAACTTCTGGGAGACTGTGGGAAAGAAACTTTGTTTCTTCACTGTGTATTTTTGACAGAAAATTAATGAAAGGCATCGGCTTTGTTTCATGAGATTCTTGTGGTTGTGAGTGTAGCAGATGTGTCTCTTATGTTTTCATATGTATTTCGTTATGTTTCATAATTCAATTCATGTTCATTTCCAGTGAAATTTTCTGAGTGAGATTAGGTAGAATTCAATTTTATTGCTCTACCTGTGGGAAAATGTCATATTCAGTGTTATTCTTCTGTTGAAATGGATTCATGTCACTATGCCCTTTTCACTTTCTTCAGCAATCTATTCATTGTCGTGGTACCTCAAACTAAATTGTTACATTTTCCGCCTACCTTGCCTCACAGAATAATTTGTGCCTTTGTATTAAATTCTCTGTTCTTTGCTGACCGTTGGTCCCATGCCATCCCAGAAGTTCGGTCATTCATGAAAATTGTTTCCCGAATCCCTATTCACTTACTAGCCTAATGTAAATATTTCATTGTAAGTCATCTCAGACCGTTTTCGATTATCTATTCACTGAGCGTGGCTCGGAGAGAGCCCTCTCCTGCTCTGGTAGGGCTAGCTACCAGACTGAGTGTGGTTTGTGGTTACCCTAATTTTTGCCTTCCTTCAGCCTAAGGCAGATTTAGGTGCTAACACCTCTATCCATTATTTTCATCAGTTTCTCAAGGAGCTTCATAAAGCTTTCAAAAGGTATGATTATCGGGATGTTTATAAAATAATAAATCATATTAGAATGAAACCTAATCAATCAGTTGAGGATTTCGCTAACAGATTCCTTCATTTATTCTGTGAGTATCCTGAAGAAGATATGGATTGGGATTTATTTAAGCAAAATTTTGAACATTTAGTTCAGATTTCTTTGAATAAGTTTGAAATCACCAGATGTTCTTGTTCTCCCAACTTTTGGAAATTGTGAGATTGTTCCTTTTGTTCCTTGTCCTCCTCCTTTTACAGTATCAATTTGGGTGCCTCCTTGTGATAATGTTGAAGTTGGGAAATCTAGAAATCAAAATCTTGATCCATCTCCTCAATCTCCTTTTGCTTTTCATGATCTAGATCCAATGGAGGAAACCTTGGAATGGTTCATGAAATCTCATGTAAAGTTTAATTAATCCTTCCATTCCCCAAGATCATATTAACATTTAGAACCCAAATATTGGATCTGTTTTGGATGTTTTTCCTCCTCTATCATCTCATTTACATGATACATTTCCCCTTGATCCGCTTGGTCAATATTTTCCAACTCCAAGAATCGATCACGAGCAAGGTGGTGACATTTCATAGGTAGAGAAGCAACAAGATGAGGATCCTTTTAATCTTTCTTCTATTTTTGAAAATCCTCCATGTCAAGATGATGTTCTTCCATCCTTGGTTAATTATGAATATAAGAATATTGGTGATGAATCAAATCAAATTTATTTTCGTAATCAAATTGAAATATTATACAACCATCATTTTGATGATTTTGACTCCATGTTTGTATGTAATGATGGTTTCCCAAGTGCTCCTTTTGATCCTTTGGTGTCTCAAGAAAAAAATGTTTTGAAATATTTAGATCTTGAATCTAATTTGGTTAAAGAAGATGTTCTTATTGAAACTTCCTCTTCGCCTCACTATTCCTCGTGTTCCACCTTTTGTAAGGCACTAAATTGTGATGGAGATACTCCATATAATGAGTTGGATATTGATTTGAATCAGGGCAATGAGATCATTCATGATCAAGAAGAAGGTAATTAAATCATCAAGTATGCTTTACATCCCTTATCATTTCCATTTTTGCATGAAGAAAATTCTTTGATTCAGGTTACTCATGTAGTCATTCAATCTATTCATCCTTAGATGTGCAAATAGAAAAAATTTATGGCTTGGTAATCTGTTTGGTAAAGATGTAAATTTTGATCAAGTTATTGAGGTAGATGGATGCCATTTGGATAGTAGTGATCTAGTTGAAATTATTGATGGTAGTTTTCTGCAAACCATACATGACCTAATTCAATATTCAAAATGCAAATCTACAATTCTTGGAAGTTTCAGAACTCACTAGGAAATCAGGGAACTTCAACTTTCATTGATGGTTACGCTAGGTTCTCACAACTCTGGTAGGATCCCTGAACTAAGTCAAATTCGAATTTTCTCACAAAATTATTTCCTTTGCATGGTTTCACTGGATGTAAATTCCTCCTTGAAAGTTGTGTGGTATTTTGAGTATAACTTGGAAAGATTTCAAGATTTATTTATTTTGTTATTTTTTTTTCTTTTTGATTGGATAAAGCATTCTATTTCAATGGATCATTCCTCACGCAATTATATTATAACAAACTCACGTTTGGAGTGCATACCTTTCATGGATGTACATGTAGAAATTTCAAGAAACTTGATACTGCTAATGAATTCAAACTGAAATCAAGAGACACAAATTTCATCTACTATTCTGTGGAAAGGAAAACATGCGATAGAAACACATGAAATAACATGAAACCATTAAAACACAAGGAAAACAATGATTTTAGAGGGGAACCTAATTAGAGCCTCCCTACCAACCTTGCACAAAGCTTTTTCTTGCTTCGTCAAGTACTCAAGCTTCATGAGTTTTCCTCGCACAAAGGTAGCCTGTCGATCACATTTGATCCACTCCCCTCATAGGTTGCTCACCAGGAGTTTTCCTAGCTGTAGGCTAAGAAGATTCCCCCTAAAAATTGTGCATTCCTAGAGGGAAACCATCCTTCCCTTCAAGAATTGCGCAATCCTCTCGAATAGCCTGTTGGGCTCCAGGATTGTGCAATCCTGCCAGCCATCCCTCCCAGCAGGATTTGTGCAAATTTTCCCAGCAACAGGTTGTTCAACTCAAGATTTGCACAAATCTGGGCAGCAGTCAGCTTCTCTACCTAGAAGTTGCACAAACATCCTAGGCAGTCAACCCAGCTCCTAGCTAGAAATGCTCAGTTTTCTCCAGCAGTCGAGCAGTCTCTTGCATGTGCAGTTGAGTTGACCGGTTCCCTCCAGGGCTGAGAAAAACAGACTTGCATGCATGGGCTACTTCTCCTAAGGAAGCATGCGAAGGCATCCCTTGTTTCAGGGATCAATGTTTAGAAGTTGGAGGTTACATGCAAGGAGCAATTCAGAAACCTCCCACCAAGTGTCGATTCCCCTAGATTTGTGGCATGCTCCTCACAACCTCGATGTTATCAAAACTCATCAACCAGACACTATAGAGCTCATTCCTCAAATCAACCTTGTAGCTCTAACATCCCACATCACATCTAGGAGCAGTCAGCACATTTATCTCAGCTGTTTTGGGGTAATCTCGCTTCCTATGCCTTGTGTTGCATTTCTGTCGCTTTTTGTGTTTTCTCTTGTGGGAGTAATGTTTGCTTGATTTCTTTGAACGCTTGCTATCGTTTACATGTATACTAGCTTGTCCTAGCTCTGTTTTAGTTTTCGTTTCTATCTCATTGTTATCGCATGCATGAAACTGTTTTGCACGGACGTTTGCCCAACCGGTGAACTGCCTCACGTACATGCATTTTGATCTATTTGTTGAATCTTTTAGTTGCCCATCAGTGATTCGGGCCAACCTTGGCCCGAGCTCTGCCTTCACTAAGGCTACATTGCACAATCTGGGAAAGGAAGGCTCACCTTCCTCTCCAGTTTTGCACATTCCTGCCTAGCAAAGGCCTCCAGGACTGTTTTGTGCATCTCTGGAGGACAGTGGCTGCTTGGCCCAAGAAATTGCACAAATATGTCCTTGGGCCAACAGTCCTTCCTAGTTGGAATTGCGCATTACACAATCCCAGCAATCAACAGCCAGACTGGATTGTGCATTGCACAGTTCTAGTAGCCAGTCAATCTCCCAGTAACCTAGACTGTGCCTTGTGCAGTCTTGGCAGTCGGTCTCCCGACCTCCCGGCCGAAGTTACGCAACCTTCATGATCATTCACCCAGGTATGTTACAAGTTAGTTCTCATGTTCATTTTGGTTTTCAACTAAAATATTTCTTGCCATGAGTGTTGCCATATCTCCAGGTATTACAGGTGTTCATCCACCTCTCAGCATTACAAGTACAATGGTTTCCAGGAGAGCAGAGACAAAGACACCATTTAGAGCATGCTTGGGGATGCAGTCAATCAAGTGTCTATGAGCTTTCCTACTCATGAAGACATCAAGTTGTTCATAGACAAGGACATCAAGTAGCAACATCATGAACAACAGTTGAAGGCAGTATACCGAATGCAGCGAATGTAAGAGGAAGGTTGCTGACAACACATAGGCAGAAAAAAGTTGCAAGATCAAGCAGATCCACTAATAATGAAAGAAAACTTGGAGACTCGGGCTATGAAGTGACGACGCGACATGAATATTGCGCGAAGGCAGAAGATGGAACAAAGAAGGAGTTGCATGTGCTGAAGCAACAACTCAAGAAGAACATGAAGCTGCATAGACATATGAATGAGGTGCAACAGGAACAAGAACAACAGTGGGTGCAACATGCACTCACGGAGGAAATTGCGCTCGTACAAGTTAAGGATCCATCCCAACAGCTGACACGGAGTAGACATGGTGAGCAGTGTGGTTGATCGCATGAAAGGGATTCAACAGCATGCTTTTCATTGTGCACACACATGTAATCCAACCTATTCAACACACTCACCAAGGCGGCGACAAGAAGCAAGTCCAATTGGATCCAAACAAGTACTTCGGCAAGTTGATGCGCATTACCACCATCACACACTTGAAGATTAGCATGGACACTATGCATTAGTGTGTTTCCGGTTCAGCCGCACCCAAGAAGACCATCCGCATGTTAGCAAACAAGTTGGATGAAGGGGCCAAACCATTGCACTAGTTGCAACGGAAGTAGGAGTTCGCTTCAGCAAGATGTCACCATGAGGTGCATGCACACCATCATGGACAACCAAGCTTGGCATAAGCTCACTAGCTTCACCATCACAAGGATTTCAAAGAGTTGATCTCACCACAGCAAATCGAGTGTCAGTGATGTCTTGCAAGGCTTGCTCAATCCATGTTGTCTCACATGAGTACATGTGCATTGTAATGTTGATTCATTTCAAGTGTAAGTCAAGTGTCAACAGTTGGATGTAACAGTCATAGAGTAGGTGAAGAGTCATGAGGTAGTTGAACTATTACAAAGGGGAATGTCAAGGGTCACCCCACCCTTTGCTATAAATAGTCCCTCATAACTCACTGTATAGGCTTTTGGTCAGCCAAGCTTCTACTAAGACTATATTGAAGGAGGCTTGGACAATACTGTAACGCGCCTTGGCTTCTCCATTGCACAAAGCTAGTACATCTCTTTGGAGGAGCAAGCGGATGTGGCTGTAATGTTCCACTATTGGGGCTAGTAGGTTTACATGGATGTATTGTATGATTGAGACTTACACTTCTTTATATAATAAGAGCCAACACATTTTCATGCATATGTTATTATTGTAGTTAGACTGCTTTGGTTGCCTTAATGATATATGTTGTTTAACTTACGTACTTGTGTATGAATTGATTCAAATGAAATTATATGAATCTTGTTGTTAATGTGTTGTATATGTTGTTAATGATGTCACCATTCGTGTCGACTGCTCTGTCGGACATCAGACATACCTTTCACTTGAACCTTGCTATAACAACCGTGGCACTCATCTTAGACTGATTCGTGAGTGTTGTACGTGTTATCTTACCTTGTATAATGTGACTTCCGCATCTGAGTGGACTGCTCCGCTGGAAGCTGTGCATGTCCTTTTGTGTTGTGTGTTCCTAGCCGAGTTGGGACTGATCCCTTTCAACCTGGAACTCACCTTCACCTCCTTCCCCTTTGAAGTGTTCGAACCTCTCATACACCTTCCTTGACTCACTGCATCAGTCACACCCTTGTTGCTGACAAAGTTATCCTACTTGCCTTTGTGCGGCATCGCGGTCAAGGAATTACCTTACAACCCACTGTTGGGAATCCAATACCTAATGATCTGAGGTCTAATTGGGACTTCTTACGAGGAGATCCCATTGACATGTTGTCAGGTCCAACACCGTCAACAATATATTAATTCATATGAGAATGAGAAACAATTACAAAGTCTTGCAAGTCTGAAGCACACCCTGCACTACAATATTGTTCTCATGCTTCCTGACCTACTCTGACCTACACTTAGCCAATTCAAGCCTCAACCTGTCATGTCCCCATTTTTATCCTTCTTCATAGTGCAGCCAGGGTGGATTTCCAGGGTAGGAGGTGGCCAGGTCAGTGGAGCAGGTTTATGTCATCAGGGGCTCCAATGGAGTTTTGCGGTGTTCTTATGGGATTTGATGGCATTCGCTTGGCATATTCCACCATCTGCATAATTTTCCTTTCGTTCCGTCGCATTCCAACAACTTTCAGAAATCAACATTATTATTGGGCATAACTTAATTAATTATGCTCGAGGTGACATTCCAAGGAGATTGATTGGTGGGACACCTTAGTGTAATAGCTCATTGGAACTGAAACATGAATATCTACATGATGGGATGGTTAGATATGAGTTTCAGTGGCCTGAAGAGACATGGTGGCCAGTTTATCCTTTTCCCCACATTAAAAGAATATTTTAATTGAAATAAAACAGGGAAAAGTGCTCCATGATTAAAATAATAATAAAATAGAAGGTTCTAGAGGAGTCCATCAAATCTATAAAAGAGGAGGAGGAGACCATTGGAGGACATATTGGATTGAGTATTGTTTCTTGTATGAGAGGTTGAGAGCTCGGTTCTCTACTCCATTGGTAGCCCCAGGACGGAAACCCTTGGGTGATTTAGAGAGACTGGGCGAGCACCATCTCCCCTTGGTGGATTCATTTATAATCCACACATGTAGAGATTGTTTTTTTTGTTTCGGTTTGGAGACTAGAGGGTCATTTCTAGGTATTACATTGGCATTTATCTATATATAATAAAGCTAGATATTGGTTCCTGCATTTCTCATTGTTTCTCATGTTGTGATCTTTTAGTGATATTTTGTGCAATTTGTAGATTTATGGTTTTGGTTTTACATGGAAATTGTCTGGAAATGCATGATAGTTTAATATGAAGTGTCTGTTCGAAAATTAATTAATTTGGGACATTACACAACCATCCTCCTATTTCCTTGCACAATCCAGGGGGAAACTAGCTCCTAAATATTAGAAACATACTTTATTTTATTGCACAAATGCTAGAGGAATTGACCACTTACTCAATACAAAACCACTGCACACTCAACTAGTATACAATCGATAATTAAAATGTGCCTTTTCCTCCACTCCAACTAGGAAATTCGAATTCCATGCATGACTAGGTTTATTTTTAGTAAATTGATCAGTTAAATGAGAGATCAGTGAGCTAACAACTACTATAACTACTCAATTAAACTCCTATTGACTCCAGTAAGTAGTAGAGCTTAATTAATTGAGTTTAACTAACAATAAGTCCACTAGATTGGTAGATTTTAGCAATCAACCCATGCATAACTATACTTCTAGCTTATAACCCAAATTTACTAACTTAACTAGGAGAAAAAGCCATGTCACTTCGGCTAACTACAATGCAAGTCATCCTGCTAATGTGGAAAATCGAATTTCTCCATTTGACTAAGCCAGAAGTCAAAATGAAGTCTTTTATGCATCACCCCTATCCTGCTCATGTGGAAGTTGAATTTTTCTCTTGAAAATGGTTTTGTGAAAATATTTTCATCTTTCTCCTTTGTGGAATGTACTGAAACATCATGATTCTCCTTTGCACACAATCTCTCAAATGATGGTAACTGTTATCAATGTGCTTAGACCTGCCATGAAATACTTGATTCCTAAAGAGTTTGATACAACCCTGATTATCACAATAAATCATAGTAGGATCCATCTACTAACTGAAAATACCAACAAAAATTTTCCTCATCGATATGGCCTCGCTTGTTGGCTAGCAACCATATACTTGGCCTTTGTTGAGTTGTACTACAAATATATGTTTCGTACTATACCAGGAAATAGTTGTTGACCCAACACTTAAGACATCTACTAAAGTGCTCTTCATGTCTAATGGAATCCCTTCCCAATGTGCATTAGTGAATCCTTGAAGCTTCACACCATTAGTCCTCCTGTACCATAACCCAAACTCTGTTGTGCCTCTAAGGTATCTAAGCACATGCTTTGTTGCTTTCCAGTGAAGCTTGGTAGGCTTCATCATAATCTGGCTTAGTTGATTAATTGCATAACATATGTCACCTTGTGTTCACTTGATACATCAAGGACCACACCAGCTATCTGTAGATGGTAGGATCTACTACCTCACCTATAGAGGCATCCTCCTTCCTCTAGTGGGTAGCTAGAGGAGTGTCCATAGGCTTGCAGTCTTGCATATGGAATATATGAAGTATTTCATAGGTATACTTCCCCTGACTCACAAACAACTCTTCATCTCCCTGACACACCTCCAAACCAAGGAAGTAGTGCATCAAGTGATCCATGTGGCTTCAAAAAATGAATTGGCCTTGAAAATGCTCAAAAATCAAAGTCATCATATTGAAGTAAAACTAAGATTAGATCGTAGTGCTCATCATCTTGATTCCAACTATGTGAACGGTGTAATATCCCTCCCCTTAATAATAAATAATAAATAATTAATAATATAAATAATTAATAATTAATAATAGAAATAATAAATAGTAATAAATAAATCACTTAATAATAAATAATAAAAATAATAAATCATAAATGTTAAATACTAAATGATATTAAAAATATATACAAAGAAAATAAATAAAAATAAAAAAAAAAAATAGTAATAACCATACTAAAACTCTAAATAAGAATAAATAGAAATAAAACAAGAAAACTATCAAAAAGAAGGAAATAAAACAAGAAAAGCTAAAAATCAAAAGAAAAGTAAAGAAATAAAACAAGAAAGCTAAAAATCAAAAGAAAGTTGCATGTAGACACATGGAGTGTGTGCATGTGGTTCCCCTTCCAATGTTGTTCTATTTCGTAGATGGTGAGGAAGATGAGAGGCAATCCTGCATTCCATCATTCCGAGATTCTATCTTGCATTCTCTTGGGAGAATGGTGTTCTAAGACTTAGGAGTCACTGGCAGTAGTACGTTGATTGAGGGCTCGGGGGTGGCCAGTTGTAGCAAATCCTTGCACAATTGAGCCTACGGTTGGGTGGAGAGTCGTCCCCAAAACCTTTTTGCGGTCAGCCTACTTCTACCATAGGTAAGCACAGGTAAGCACTATTCATAGTTTGAATTTAGTTAATTAATTACATGTTTCTTTGGCTAGGTAAGGGCCACTCTGATTTAAGTTAATGTTAATAAGTTAATTAGATATTTATTTTGGGCTGATACACGCGGACAATGGGATTGTATAAATAGAGCGAGGCTCTAAGTGTAAAATATACCAAGGAAGTAGTAGAGAGAAGAAAGAGTCTAAGTGACTAAGAGTGTCTGGGGTTGTAGAGTGAAGATTATCTTGGTAAAGTACATTGCAATTATTGCGATTACCAATAGTATTATGAATAGCTAAAGGGCATGTATAGTCCCGCGCTCCCTTTCAACTACCTGGAGCACTAAGACTGTCCTTCCTTCGGCTAGTCAGGTGGTTGCACCACCCGTGAAAAGTTCCATCCTATCATCCATCATGTCGCCTGGAGAATCCCCATCTTTTATTGTTACGGTCATCATCACACACTTTACCATTTGCAACGCGGTACCTTAGTCACTATGCTTAGAAATGTGCGGTCCAAGCCAAGGCATCAGACTAATCAATTTGCGTCAATAGGCCTTAAACCTGTCATCGTGATCGTACACATCCAGCCTTTCCACCCTAGTATTTTTGTCGAGAAAATATTCCTTTATCTTGTCCTCTATCTTCTTGACTTCCGCGTCCACCAGAGCGCTTTTCTTCCTTAACCGTACCCTTTCTTCTTCAAGTTCTTGGAGTCTAAGATTTCCCTATTGGATTTCTGCTTCCAAGGTTCCGCGAACTTTCGTATCTATTGGCGCTATTGGGCGTAGTCTAAGTTCCTCAAGTACTATCAGGTTTACTACGGTTGCTTCATACTCCAATATTAGCGGTGCTTGCACGGTCAGGCTTTTGCACATGGTCCTATAAGCCCAGGGAATCGTTGGTACGCACAGGTCCCAATCAGTCCACTTCACATGGTGGACCTTGTTCAACACATCATGTACTTTGCTAAACGCTTCTGCATAGATATTCTTCTGTGCACTTGGTCTTTCCATACTTCTTGGTCCGAACCGTTCGCGCCATTTCCTTACCCATTCCTGCTTATTGATCGTATCTCCTACCGCGAGGATGGTAGGCCTTTGTGCAGGTTTCACACCATATGCCTATATCCACCTAGAAAGGTGGGTGCGTGGGATGGTTCGTTTGTCATACTTATCTTTCAATTACACCTGAGGCTTCCCAAAGCGCATGAGCATCATCCTTCTGAATTCGTACCAGTCCTCAAAACTTCTTTGGTGCGTACCCCACCATATTGCAGGGGTAGTGCGTAGTACCCATTTCAGAGCGTCGAAACGCTACTATTCCAGTACTTCTCTTTCAAATTTGTTCAGGAAGTCATCCACCTCGCTTAACCCGTCATACGTAGGCATTAACTATGTTGCTACGCAGCGCAGTGACCTAGTCATCATGTTACAGTTGAGCGTGGTTACCTTGTGTAACCGGTTCTACCATTGTTCTATCTCCTCGTTAGAATCTAATGTGGAGGAGCCTTCACACTCCCAAGGGATTCGGCCATCCGCGGTTGGATTTACCCAATATTTCTCCCACGTGGTTATCTTGTAGATGCAGTCCAGATCGTCATCGTTGTCGTTGTTGCGCACAGGTTCTGTGTAGCGCGATCCTTCTATAGGGTCTAAAGGTACCACTATGCGCAGTGACTTTTTCTCAAAGATCATCTTGCGCTTCCTTATATTTATTACTCCATTCACGTCAGTGGCCCAATCTATTCCGAATACTGCGGTATAGGGATTCTTGTCATCCACAATCTCTATCACTTCAAAATCTGCTAGCGCGCTCGCTCCTTCGATGTCTACTGTGATTCCCTGCAATCTCCCCATAGGTAGTATATTTTTCTGGTTCGCCATTCACAGTTGGATAGGAGACCATTGCAATGCCAGCCTGCCCATGCGCTCGCATGTCTACTTGGGTAGGACGTTCGCATCTAATCATAGGTCTAGATTCACTCGGTCCATCTCATATTCCCTGATCTACGCGGTCAATCTCATCTCCCTTCCTATTCACGTCTTTTGCTTCTCAAGCTTCTGGACTATGTGCGGTTCTCCTGGCGCGGTCCCAGCGCATCTAGTTATGAGTTCTTGCAGCCCCTTTACAGCCTTGTTGTTGCACACAACTTCATGCATGTCTCTAAGAACGTAGTGAGCATTGATGGGTCCATTTACGGCTCCAGTCTTTCTTTACTTCCTGAAGTGGAGGCATCAACGAAGCTCCTCTTAGCTTCCATGAAGGTCTCCTTAGCATGCTCCAAATCAAATTCTGGTTCCTTCGTTGGAGCCTTGCGAACTCAGGTACTTTCTTTAGGCTACTTACCTTTGTCATCCCCTGTCGTAATACCACTTTGGAGCACGATATTTACATTAGGGTCTTCCTTGCGCGGCTCAGATCTCATCATTTGTAGACTCTCAATAGGGGGAGGTTGGAGCGCTCATTTATCACGCAACCTCACTATTAGTGTTGGACAGTCCCATGTCTCATGATCAAACTGTGTACAATATAAGCATGATGGTCTCGTTGGATTTGTAAAATCGCGGGAATAATGCCCCGGTACTTCGCAATTGTAACATATTAGTTATCTGCGACCTCTTCCTGGCCCAGTTCCCCCTCAGCCTCATCCACTCCCCTGAAATCCAGTGCGTGCCATTCCTAAATTTTGATCGAGGGCCCGTGTTTCGGCCTGAACTCTATAGGTAGGAGTCTAATCCATCATCAATCCATAGCTTCTAGAGGTGCTCTCATCATGTCCTATTGACCTGTAGAAATTACAGAACAACTGCTGGGAATTCTGCGTATACTTTTGTAATAGATGGTAGTTATATGTAGCATGCTTCCCTCTTATCTGACAAATTGCGCACCACAACGCAAGCACCGCGCTTGGTCCTACTTGTGCCTTCGATCTCAATGGCATTGGTCCTCCTCCCACGAGGTAATTTGTGAACACCAGGCAGTGGTCCTTGTCGTGCCCCTAGCCCTTGCACTTTATGCACCATACCTCATCATGCACTTCAGGATGAGCTGTCCTGTCTTGTTTCAAACTCTACATCTCAAGGCACAATTTTTTCAACTGCGCGTGAATCTTTTGGACTCCCAGGTTAGGATCTTGTATCAGAGTCTCATGCAATCTCATTGTGACCTCCAAAACCTCAGCCTGAGTGGTTATCCTTTGTTGCGATAGCGCGTTCCGTAGATGCGGTGTTAATGAGGCTACAAACCATTCGCAGTGTTTCCCATCTGTTAAGGTCATGTTCGCTTCGCAAATTGTGTGCTTCAGTCTTTGATCCAACTTCCACGGGGTTTCACCTAGTAGCATTGAGATTTCCTTGAATCCAATGATCGACTGTGCTTTCGAATTTGGCCTGCTAAATTCTTTGTTTATCATATTCTAGATATCCATTATCCCCGCATTTGGATTGTCATTGGAATGCTTAATGTACCAAGTCAGTGCGTGATCCTGCAGAGCACTAACCAACATTGCCTTCCTTATATTGTCGTCCATGACACCTTGTGCTACCCATATAGCTTTTATCACGAACCAAAACTGGTCCAGATATTCATTACCTACTCCCTTGAACATTGGTAGCTTTATCGCACTGGCCATACTTCTTCGCGGTGGTGGCAGAGGTGGTATGGGTGAAGTCGGGGGTGAAGATGGTGAAATTGGTGGTGTGGGTGGGGGTGGTATGCACAGAATTTTCTACCTTATCAGGTTGATCGCACTTCTTGGCAAAACCTTCATGATCTCTTCTTTGCCCCCTCGCAGAGGTCATATCAAGGGGCTAGTTTCTAGTTTTGTGCTACCTTAGTTTCTATATATTCTCCCACTCCACGTAGCCCCAAACATCAATTTATTCGCATAACCCGCTTTTCACACAGTAGCATTTTAATACAAGTGTTCACAGATTTAACATACTTACCTCACAGTCCCTTGAGGAAGCGTCATTCTACCTCATTATAGCTGACTGAAGTATCTACCGAAAATTCAGTGATGAATCCTCCTATGATTCGATCCAGCCAGTGATCGACAGCGTGCGCAATCTTATCTTCTGATGCTTCCAGTCTGCGCACAAATTCTAGAGTCCACACAATAGGTTTGTTTAGTTTACACCTTCCTTGGCTATCTGCTAGCTTCGTGATCCACTCGTAAAACTCAGTAGGGAAGGATGGAAAGAAAATTTCATGGATCTCCATATTCAAGTAGCAATCTAACCACTCATCCCTTGATAGTCATGGATTCCTGTTTTCCTGCGTCGCGAACTCGTGAATCTTTCTGTCTAACCACTCTTTAATTCCTTTCTTAGTCAGATTCCAGTGATACGACATCAGACATCTCTATGTAAATCCTGGTCCCGGCAACGAAACCATTTGTTGGCTTGTTGGGGCCTTACCCGGGTTCGGAGTTAATTAGCCAAACAAATCCCGGTACCACTGGCCCTTTTGGCAACAGTCTGCAGAGCGCGGACTGAGGTCTCACCCGAAGTAGTGTGGGAGGTTGCTAGATCCAGGTTTTCACACCCTAGAGATGTCTGATGAGTTCGATTGGTCCTTTGTCTGTTCCTGCGCACACCTTCTGTGCCTCGCATCCTGATACCCTGCCCTTGCACAACCCTAACCATGGGTTGTGTTGCGCTCTGTGTTATTACTCGAGATCTTATTTATCCTTCAGCATTAGTTAAGCACCTTTTCCTACTTAAATTTCTTAAGTTATACTTAACAATACAAAACAGTCATACAGGTGTGCGCAATAAATAAACAATATATTTACAAATTATATCTATCATGCATTAACCTAAGAAAATATACACAGAATGATAACCAAACTTATCTTTATTGATTTTCCATCAGTTATAGACTCGACCTGCCCTACGCACTCAACAACAAAGCCTTCTCCTACTCTACGACCCACAGACACACTTTACACTTCGGCTCAATCCCTTAGATTTCCTTATTTCTTCATTATTAGTTAGTTATCTTTTACACCTAGAGCCTAGCTCTATTTATACAATCCCATGGCCTACGGACCATGGGTAGGTCTATACAGACGACATTACATTACAAAACTAGGGTGGACAACCCTATGACTCTATCATACTTTGGCGCCCCGTGCCCGCAATTCGTAGAGCTTTTACAAAAATATTTGGTCAAAACTTGGGCTTTAAGCCCCAAAACATGCCTTGGGGGGGATTCCATGCCCAAAAGTTTGTGAAGATTCAGGTTTATTGGGATGATGGCGCAGTAGATAAGGTCATTGATTTGCTCTGCAAATATTAGGATTTGTTCCCTACGAAGTTTTCAGACTTCAAAGGAATAATAGGGGACTTGGTTTTAATGAAAATTACCCTGAAGCTGGATGTGACGCTGATTAAGAAAATGATCTGAAAATGGGGTATTTAGGCTTCTCGCCTAACTTACAACAACCTCTCCCACTTCTAAAGCTTATTTATTCCAACTCTTATTGGTTAACCAATTCGGAATTTATAATTGTGCTTGAAGATAAGGTGTATGCTGGTATTTATTTTAAACTTTTTATGTACTTTAAAATTTGTTGTTTATGCTGATATAACACATACATATAATAGTAAACAATGCAACAGTAAAAACAAACACATAAAACAACAATTTTATGAGGAGTTCACCCAAAAATCTTGGGCTACATCTCCTTGAGCTCTAGTCAACTCGAATAGGCTCTTTGGGATTATTGAAAAGTCCTTTTACAAGCTCTTGGCTCAACTCCACTGTTTTATACAGGAACAATGGGCTCAGAATACCATCTCTCCCTAGCTCTGAAACTCTCGGCTTTCTGGCTTCTTTGGCTCTGTGCAGTGGCTTTCTGCAACCTTCGGCTCTCTGGATTTTCACTTGAACTCCAAGTGACCCCAAAGGCTCCCTTAGCTGCTTTGTGCAGTGGCTTTTTGGCTATGTCTGCTTCTGCCTTCTACTCTACCTTTTGACTTTGCTTTTTGCGCTCCTATCTCAACACTCCCCTATGGATTTAAAGCCAATCAGCGTTGTCTATTCGTTTCCCCTTCTCGGTCTCTCTGGCTCCTAGCCTCTATCCACTAGAATCCCCCTCTGAGCGTCAGCAAACATTGCTAAATACCTTCAGGGATGGTGGCCACCTGTTCTGTAACGAAATGGACCATCAGTGCCTTTGAAATCCCAAAAATGGTCGTTCTCTATTTACATAGAGAATACACAGAAAACCTATAAAAATCCACCCAAACGCAATCTATCGGACTTCAAAAATTATTAATTCCACCTTATATCCTTTCGGATCCATCTTTGGCCGCCATCGTAAGTGATCATTGTTCAACGGCTATTATTGATTTTGGGTGGCTAACCCGCATGAGGATTACTCGACCAAAAAGGGTGGTTTTCCCTCTCTGGTGCCTAGCCACGTGGCAGCCAGTGTATGGGCTCGGACGGACCCTGGCCAAAACCACTTACCGCCTACGGCCCACCTAAAATCCCACTCGTTTCGTGGTTTCCCTTTGTATTTGAAAAATACATTAAAACACTGAAAACATCGCAAAATGGCTTTATGGAGGACTTGAAATGTTATGCATTTGCATCTATAAGTTCCATCGGGTTCGATTATATCGCATTCGGGGGCATTCCTTCTTATTCCGTTTATTTAACGAAATCATGAAATAAAAAAGAAAAATCTCTATTTTCGGATCACAAAATATATCAGATATCATCTATAGTCCCATCGGGTCCAGCTTTAAATCTCTATCGCAAGTCGCATAGGCACGGGTTCCTTTGTATTTTGGTTTATTGTTAAAAATCCCAAATACAAAGAAAATCCCGAAAAATGGCTCATATCGGACTTGAAATAATTATGCAGTGGCATTTACAACCCTTTCAGGTCCAATCGCATCGCATCAGCACACACACACACACACAGATATATATATATATATATATATATATATATATATATATATATATATATATATATATATATATTGTGTTGTCACTTCGTCGTACTACCAGCGCTAGTCAGCTTCTAGAGCCTCTACGTTTGCCCCTGGACCCTCTGTGTCTCACACGTTGGCCTCTCTGGCTCTGTACAGCTCCTGGCTGCCTCTGTGCAGCCTCTAGCTAGCTCTGTGTCAACCTCTCTTAGCTCTGTGTTGATACTCCTGGCACTAACTCTGCCTCTGTACTATGTATTCAATGCCCCTCAGCTACAACTCAGATCACTCACTCGATTTCCTCAGCAAACCCTACCCCAAAAAATCGAGTTCTTGATCTCTCTCGGTCTATTCTCCAACTGACCCTCAAGCCTCCTCTTATACTTTTCTCGTTGGTCCATCAATGGCTGAGATTAAATATCTAATCAACGATTAAGATTAGGTTTGGCTTGATCCATGACTTTTGGACCATTCTAACCCAGTTTTATATTAATTCATATTAATATTTTATTTTTCCTAAGTTTAGAGTTAGGAACTCCATTAAAAATATTAATTATTTTACTATCTCCCAAACTGGTTAGGTTCTGCCCAAACCATTTGTGGGTCTTCGAGAGCTTATGTTCTTTAGCCTCTCCACCAATTTTCGTGGTTGGAGCACATCCGATGCTACCCAAATCAACACTTATTGAGGGTGTTGATAGCGTAACAAATGTCTGGCCTGCTATTGACCAAATACATCAGGGACCCTATGAGTTGCCTGTATAAGGTGGGATCAACATCTTTGTCTCCTGATGCATCAATTTCTTCCAGTTGGTGATCATTGGAGTAGCCATCAACCTACAGTCCTGCATCCTGAATCTCTTCAGGATCTCTGTAGCATATCTCCCTTGTCCAAGGAAGATTTTATCCTTCTGCTGCCAAACTTCCAACCCTAGGAAATAATGAATCTGTCCCAAATCCTTCAAGTCAAACTCTGTGGCTAGATTCTTCTTGCAGTCCTCGATGAGCCTGGATGAACCTGTCAAAAAGCGATCATCCACATATAATACTAGTGTTAGAGGCTCACCTTCTACAACCAGATAGTAGAGATTGGGATCAGCATCACTCTTGACGAACCCCATTTTCTACAAGTAGCCATCAATTTGACCATACCACGCTCTAGGTGCCTGTTTGAGCCCATACAAGGCTTTTTTCAATCTGCATACATGAGACTTCTTTTCATGTGTCTCAAAGCCTTCTGGTTCTTCAATGTATACTTCCTCTTCTATTACCCCGTTCAAGAATTTCATTTTGACATCCATCCGATGAATCTCCCATCCCACCTGAGCTGCAAGAGATGTCAAAGTTCTAATAGATGTATACCTGGCTACTGGGGTGAAGGTCTCTTCGTAGTCAATTCCTTCCTTCTGAGCTTACCCCTTTAGCCAATAACCTGGCTTTGTATTTTTCCACACTGCCGTCTGCAGCGTATTTAATCTTGTATGTCCATCTCGAACCTACCACTGATCTGTCTTGAGGCTTAGGCACTACTTCCCAAACATCGTTCACCATTATAGAGTTGTATTCCTCTAGCATCATATCCATCCAAACTTGATATTGAG
This sequence comes from Pinus tabuliformis, assembly GCA_031772625.1. NCBI lineage: Eukaryota > Viridiplantae > Streptophyta > Pinopsida > Pinales > Pinaceae > Pinus > Pinus tabuliformis. Next base: position 597,891,808 of record CM062820.1, read on the forward strand.
TGGCCTCCTGAAAACTGGAAGGTTCCTCATCCTGAGCTACTAATGCATGATATCTATCTAGTTGATTTCGCTCCTTTTTATTGTTTCTTGGTAAACCGATGAAATCTTTTGCATCCCGCAAAATCTGTCAAACTTCTCGGCTCGTTCTTCCTCTTGTAGCAGGTGCCTCTATTAGCTCCTTCTCTTCTTGTGATTCTTCCTGTTCTGAGGAAGAATTCTTGGCTTCCACTGGTTGAAGTGGCTTGACCAATGTCTCATCTTTTGATTGCTCCTCAGAAGGCATTTCTTGAGATTTTTTGAAGGCCCTATCAGCCATAAACTTCACATCTCGTCAAACTACTACCTTCCTGCTCCCTGGAAGATAGATTCTATATGCCTTAGCATTCTCACTATATCCCACTAGATATCCTTTCTCTTTAGTTTGATATAACTTCTTCCCTCTCTCCTCGGGTATACGGAAATATGCTAAACTCCAAAATATCCTAAATTGGTTGACTTTAGGAGTCTTCTCGGTGAAATCTTTCTCTGGAGTAATTTTGACTAATACCCTATGAGGAGTTCTATTCTGCACATAGAATGTCATGTTGCATAGTTCTGCCCACAGGAATTTTGGCATATCCTGATCATACATCATGGCCCTAGCTACTTCCATGATAGTCCTGTTCTTCCTTTCTACTACTCCATTTTGCTTCGGATTCTAAGGAGCTGTCCACTCTCTTATGATGCCCTCCTTAGCGAAAAAATCATTGAAGTCCTTATCAACATATTGACCACCATTATCTGAGTGCAAAAAATTTATTTTCTTCCCTGTCATATTCTCCACCAGAGCCTTGAACTCTTTGAATCAACAAAAAACCTCGTCCTTGGTTTTCAGAAAATAAATCCAAGTTTTCCTGGAGTGGTCATCAATGAAGGTGACTAAGTATTCAGCACCACTAAGAGCTTTGGTGGACATTGGTCTGTAGATATCTGAGTGTATCAATCCTAGTACACTCTTGGCCTTATTTTTACTTCTAGGAAATGTTGCTTTGGCATACTTGCCTAAAGCAAATCCTCTGCATACATTAGCACGTTTTGTACTAAGATCTATATTGGAATTTCTAAGTTTAACCTATTAGAAATTCTTCCTGTACTATCTGATTTATTTCTTCCTACTTGTTCAATTACTTAACAGTTATTTACCATGTAAATATTGAAAATAAATACAAGTACAGTATCAACACATACAGATCATCAATTGAAAGTAAACAAGCACACAAGTGACACCATTGTTTTTGGACTAATGTCCCCTGAAAATCCCACCGGGAAAACCGGTGCAACTATTCAGAGGGTTTTATTATTATGCAGTTTTAGAATACATGGGTGCCAGAAATGGCTCACCCAACAGAGAATGCCCTCGGCAGTAGTACCTCTCAGTCGGAGACAGATATTTTGGCTAAATCATCGAATTAACGATCCCACAACAACAATGCAACGTTTGCTTCTCTGTGTCACCCTATCCGTCTCTCTAGCTCCCAATCTGTCCCGCAAAAAATCTCCCAGTGTTGCCTCTAAGCTCTGCATCAGCCTCTCTGGGCTCTGCGTCAGCCTCTGCCTCTCACACGCTAGTCCTCTCTAGCTCTGTGCAGCTCCTGTCTACCTCTTCATGGCCTCTAGTTGCCTCTACGTGGCCTCTAGCTGGCTCTATGTCAACCTCTCCCGGCTTCTACATTGATCCTCCTAGTACTAACTCTTCCTCTTTGCTATGTATTCACTACCCCTCAGCTGCAACTTTGATCACTCACTCAATTTCCTCAGCGAACCCTACCCCAGAAAATCGAGTTCTTGATCTCTTTTGGTGTATTCTCCAATTGACCCTTAAGCCTCTTATAATTTTCTCGTTGGTGCGTCAAAGGCCAAGATTAAATCTCTAATCAATGACTAAGATTATATTTGGCTTGATCCATGAATTTTGGAAGCTTCTAACCCAATTTTATATTAATACCCATTAATATTTTATTTTTCCTATGTTTAGACATAGGAACTCCATTAAAAATATTAATTGTTTTAATATCCCCCAAACCGATTAGATTTTGCCCAAACCATTTCTGGGTCTTGTAGATCTCATGTGCTTTAGCCTCTCTGTCAATTTTCGTGGCTAGAGCACATCTGATGCTACCCCAAATCAACACTCCCTCTTAGCGAGGACTATGCTCCAGTAATATTCCTCACTAAGTATCACCCTGATCATCTAGCATTGGTTCCTTTGTTGATGTTAGGCCTCCCCACCCAACATCCTCAGCACTGCTACATTCTTTACTATTGCCCATGGCCCTACCACTGCCACTGCTGCATCTGTATTGTTTGGTTGTGTTATATTCTTTCCACGTAGTTAACAGGGGGTTTGAGGGGCACCCATAACCCCACATTATGGTGTCCGGGGCGGCACCCCGGAAAATTTTTGTTTTGGACCCTATGTTAGGTTGGGTGAACCCACTTATGTTTTTGTGCATGATTTTAGCACATGTTTTTTGAACGCAATGGTTTTCGGTCCATGGTATTGGATGCTTCAGTATGTATAAATATGTATTATAACATTGAAAGGAACATAATGAAAAATCAAGCTGGTAGTCCCAGTTTTGGGATCCAGTGGAAAATCTCTATGTATATGTGTTTTATGTGTTCTGCTCTCACATTATTTATTTTCTATGTTTTAGAATTCGTATGCAGGTAATTTTTGTACGGGGTTAAAACCTACATTTGGTATCAGAGCAAATTTGGCTTCAAGGGGACGCCTTTGTTGATAAGGGGTTTCACTTGGGCCTGTGGTAGACCCTATTCAGTGGGAGATCTGCGAGATCAATTCTGGTGGTGAAAGAAGATGGCGAGCAGTGGAAAGATAGAGATCGATAAATTTAATGGTCAGAGTTTTGAGTTGTGGAAACTCAAGATGGAGGATCTGTTGGTGGATAAAGATCAATGGATCGTGGTAGATCCAGGTACTAAACCAACGGGAGTGTCCGATGAAGAATGGAAGAAGTTGGATCGGAAAGAAAAAAGCACAATATGATTGTGTGTCTCAAATTCAGTATTGTTGAATGTATCAGGGGAAGCTACAACAAAGGCTTTGTGGAACAAGTTAGGGACTTTGTACCAATCTAAGTCTCTGGTGAATAAACTGTTCTTGGGGAAAAAGTTGTATAACTTGAGGATGAAAGATGGAGACTCGATGACAGAGCATCTGAACACATTTAATACTGTGGTAAGTCAGTTAGCATCTGTTGATATTAAAATTTTAGATGAAGATAAGTGCATCAGTTTGTTGTGTTCTCTACCAGATTTGTGGGATAGTTTGGTTATTGTAATAGGTAGCAATGCAACTGCCTTGCAGTTTGATGAAATAGTCTCAGCCTTGCTAACGGAGGAGATGAGACGGAAAAATATGGAGAGCCAAAATGGTGATGCCTTGTCTGTACGAGGATGGTCCTAGAATAGAAACAAAAATAAGTCATCGAGTGGGAGATCTAAATCTCCAGGAAAACCTGTAAAGGTGGTGTGCTGGAAATGCGGAAAGGAAGGCCACTTCAAAAGGGACTGTAAATCTAAAGCTCCAAACGAAGGAAAGTGATCTGATGAGGCTCCTTCTGCAGAGGCGAAAACCACCTCAGATGAAGGTGGGGATGTGCACTTTGCTTCTTCAAGTACACATGTAGATCATGAGGCATGGTTGATTGACTCAAGTGCATCCTATCACTTCACTCCCCATAGAGAGTGGTTCTGTGAGTATGAGAAATATGATGGTGGTGATGTCTTCTTCGGGGATGACAGGAAGGCTAGAATCATTGGTCGTGGAAAAGTAAAGTTGAAATTGCAAGGTGGAAGGGTTAGAACACTTCCGGGTGTTCTGCATATTCCTGCATTAGCCAGAAATCTGATTTTTGTAAGCAATCTGGATGATGCGGGTGTAAAAATAGTGTTCGAGAAGGATGCCTACAAAATGGTTCGGGGGGCACTGGTATTGATGCGGGGAGTTCAGATTGGAACTCTGTACAAGCTGCAAGGTAGCACTGTTATTGATGGGTGCAATAGTTCTATGGTTCTTGAAAGTGGAGCAAAAAATCTAGTGGTCTTTGGAGAGAAGACCATGTTGTGGCATCAAAGGCTTGGACATATTGGAGAGAAGGGCCTTCGAATACTTTATGGTAAAGGTATGGTAGAAGGTATGAGTAATAGCTCTCTCGATTTTGATTTCTGTGAAAATTTTGTATATGGGAAGCAGAATCGGGTGAGTTTCCCCTCTGGTAGTAAGAGGGCGAAACAGATATTAGAACTTGTGCACAGTGATGTGTTTGGACCTGTGAAGGTTACATCACTAGGTAAGTCTATGTACTATGTATCATTTATAGATGACTTCTCAAGGAATACATGGATATATTTCCTTAAGAATAAATCTGAAGTCTTTGACAAGTTTAAAGAATTTAAGGCTCTGGTGGAAAACCAGACAGAGAAGATAAAGGTGCTGAGGACTAATAATGGTGGAGAGTTTTGCAATAAGGAATTTAAATAATTCTGTAAGAAGCGTGGTATAGCACAGCAGAAGACTACTCCATATACACCTCAAAAAAATGGAGTTGCCAGAAAGAATGAATAAGACATTGATGGAAAGGGCAAGAAGCATGCTTAGTGGTGCCGGGTTAGGACAGGAATTCTAGGCAGAAGCGGTGCATACTGCATGTTACCTAGTCAATAGGTCACCTTCATCAGCGTTGGAGGATAAGACTCCACAAGAGGTATGGACTGGTAAGAAACCCTCCCTTTCACATCTAAGGGTATTTGGATGTGATGCATATGTACATGTTCCAAAGGAGAAAAGAACAAAGTTGGATAGTAAATCTGAAAAGTGCATCTTTATTGGGTATAAGGCTCGTTTAAAGGGTTATAAGCTTTGGAACCCAGTAACAAGGAAGGTTATGTACAGCCGAGATGTGGTTTTCAGAGAGGTGAAAGATGTTATTAAACATGAAGTCCAACCAAAGGAACTTTAGAAGATAGAGTTTGAGCTAAAGGAGGAAGAATCAGACTCTACAGCAGAGGAGGAATCAGAAGATGAAGAGCCACAAACTCCGGCTGTGAGAAGATCAGTTCGACAAAGAAGGCAGCCAGAAAGGTATAGTCCATCTGCTTTCTATTCAAAGTTTGCTTTGTCTATTACTGATGATGATCCCTGAATTGTGAAGGAAGCAGTGGATTCAGAGGATGGAAAACTCTGGAAAGTGGCCATGGTTGATGAAATGGAATCTTTGCACAAAAATGAGGCTTGGGATCTGGTGGAGTTGCCGGCTGGAAGGAAACCAATTGGCAGCAAATGGGTGTTCAAAAAGAAGACAAATGCAGAAGGAAAAGTGGAGAAATACAAAGCTCGGTTGGTAGAAAAAGGTTATTCCCAGGTGCCGGGAATTGATTTTGGTGATATTTTTTCTCCTGTTGCCAAGGTAACTTCTATTAGATTACTTTTATATGTTGCTATTGCTTTTTATTTTGAGGTAGAATAGATGGATGTGAAGATAGCATTTCTTCACGTGGATCTAGAAGAGGAAATATACATGAATCAACCTGAAGGCTTTACAGTGAAGGGTAAGAAAGAACTTGTATGCAAGTTAAAGAAGTCTCTGTATGGGTTAAAACAGTCACCAAGGATGTGGTATCAGAAATTTGATACATTTATACGGGGACTTAACTTCACCGGAAGCAAAGAAAATCACTGTGTGTATTTTAAATTAATTGGTTACCATATAATTTATCTGGTATTGTATGTGGATGATATGTTGCTCATTGGAAATGACAAAGAAATTATCCAGGATTTGAAGACCCAATTGTCCTACAAATTCGACATGAAAGATATTGGTGCTGCAAACTATATTTTGGGCATGGAAATTAAAAGAGATCGGACAAAGAGGAAGCTCTAGTTAAACCAGAGGAAGTATGTCAATACAATATTGCAGAGGTTTAACATGTAGGATAGTAAACTGATAAAGATTCATATTCCTGTAGATGTGAGGTTATCTGCTGAACAGTGTCCCAAGACACAAGAAGAGGAAGAGGACATGTCTCGTGTTCCATATGCAAGTGCAGTCGGTAGCCTGATGTATGCAATGGTCTGTACTAGACCAAACATTTCACATGCAGTGGGAGTATTGAGCAGGTTTATGTCAAAACTGGGGAAGGAGCATTGGACAGCAGTGAAGCGGGTTTTCAGGTATTTGCGTGGCACTAGTGATTATGGTTTGTGCTACCAAGGAAGATCAGGATTGGACAAAATGTTGGATATTCGTGGCTTTGTTGATGCAGACTGGGCTGGAGATCTGGATCAAAGAAGATCTACAAGTGGGTATGTGTTTAACCTATTTGGAGGTGCAGTCAGTTGGATGAGTAAGAAACAATATGTATTGGCACTATCAACTACAGAGGAAGAATACATGGCAGCCACTCATGTAAGAAAGGAAGCAGTTTGGTTGCAGAGATTGTGTTCAAGTATGGGGTTAGTACAGGGAGCTATAAGGATAGGCTCTGATAGCCAAAGTGCAATTTTCTTGGCAAAGAACCCCGCATATCATTCAAAGACAAAGCACATTGATGTTCAGTATCACTTTGTGAGGGATATGATAGAAGGAAAAAAGGTGTTGCTGGTAAAGGTGGACACTTCGAATAATATTGCAGATGCATTAACAAATTCTGTGAGATCTGAGAAGTTCTCTTGGTGTAGAGAGACAATGGACATTTCAGGGCTGGAAAAATGACTAAGCTCTCTTGTGGCCCCCTGTGGAAAGAAAACAACAAGTGGGAGCATGTTGGGTTGTGTTATATTCTTTCCACGTAGTTAATAGGGGGTTTGAGGGGCACCCGTAACCCCACTTTATGGGGTCTGGGGCAGCGCCCTGGAAAATTTTTGTTTTGGACCCTATGTTAGGTTGGGTGGACCCACCTATGTTTTTGTGCATGATTTTCGCACATGTTTTTTGGGCGCGATGGTTTTCGGTCCATGGTATTGGACGCGATGGTTTTCAATCCATGGTATTGGATGCTTCGGCATGTATAAATATGTATTATAACATTGAAAGGAACATAATGAAAAATCAAGCTAGTAGTCTCGGTTTTGGGATCCAGTGGAAAATCTTTGTGTATATGTGTTTTATGTGTTCTGCTCTCACATTATTTATTTTCTGTGTTTTAGAATTCGTATGTAGGTAATTTCTTTACGGGGTTAAAACCTACATGTACGACATCTCCCTCGGCATCCGTGTTGCTTCCCATGGCCTTGCCACTACCACTACTGCATCTGCACTGCATCCCCTCTCGTCATGTTGCATCATGTTTCCCATAGCACTGCGACTACTAACTGCTGCACTGCAACTCATTTACTGAGAAGTAACTAACTGATCCTCCCAATTCTGACAACTCTGTCAAGCTAGAAACACTCCCGATGTTGAATCTCCCTCTATCGCTGACAAGTGCCCCCTCTACTGACCTCTGCGTTGCTACAACAACTCCATGCATCTCACACTTTTGCCTCACATTGTCCCAAGACTCCTGCACTATAGCACTCTTTGTCACTCCATCTGCATCCATCTCTACTGACATCTACCAATCCTGCTACTCCTCTTCGAGGCTCCCATAGCCAGGTATAATCCAAGAGGTTGTGTACCTCAAGGATCCTACCCCTCATCGCCTATAGTACGTCTGACTACAACTCGATGTCTCTCCACTTCCTCTCAAGTGGCACATGAGCACTCATGGCACAGTTGTCATCTGTCTCCACTTCTTTCTCCACCCTCATTGGCGTTGCCTTGCTCTCAAAAGCCTCTCCCTTGCTCTTCTTCCCCGGACACTGGTTCGCATAGTGACCCAGTTCCCCAAAGTGGAAGTAATTGACCTTAGAGAGGTCCTTCCTCTTCCGTTTCTCCTACTTTCCTGCAGATGCTAGAGTTGCATCCTCCTCTTCTACCTTCTTGATTATGACCCCTTAATCATTGCTCCCTGCCTTGGTCAGCCACTTGATCTCTTCTTGACGAAGAGCCACCCACAGTTCCTCCCAATCCGGAAGGTTCGACCTGCCTAGTAAGCTTTGGACAAATACCTCCCAATCCTCTAAGACTACGTTCAGTGCGGTCCTCACCAACATCTCCTCATCCGGCATGGCCCCTATGGAAGTCAGCTGGTCCTAAATCTCGGTCAATCGCCCGAGGAAGATATCTATCTGCTCTCCCCTCTACATTTGGTATGCCCGCAACTGATTTTCTAGAAGAATCTTCCTTTGCATGGAAGTATGCTGATACAACTTCTTCGGGGCATCCCACATCTCATTTTTCGTACCATTCTCGGAAATATGTGGTACCACATGATCCTTGACCCTGTCAAAGATGATGCACTTAGCCCTGACCATTACCTCTTCATACTTCTTATTTTCAGTTGGGTCAACTAGGATTGCTATCGTTTTCAAGAATAAGTGCTTGATGCGAAACGTGTCTAGAATGGACAAGATCCTAGCCTTCCAGACTACAAAGTTGGAAGCTCCATCCAATCTATCCTGATCTCTCAGCCCATTCACTACCATTTCACTACTCCTTTTTTACTCTTTCGAGTCTCTCTACTTTCCTCCTGGAAGTCCTTTGATCGAATCCTGCTAAGTCTCTCAACATCCCATCTGGAAGTTCTCAGTTTGACTCCCTCTGATCCTCGATTTCCCTTCTAGAAACCCCTATGCCAATGTCGAGATGCCCCACTCTGATTGTTTGTGCAACTGCACCACTGATCTAGATTTCTTAGGTAGAAATCCTCGGAAGCAACTCCCTCCTCCTTGGTCTTGCCCTGTTAGGTAGTGTTCTGACCACAATACCCCACCAACTTCACTCCATAACTCACCCACAGCCTCCTATGCCTCAGAAATCTAAAGGTTTGAGCCTCTAGGCTCTACATAATCCAGGCACCAGCAAAATCTGCACCTCCTAGCCACAGCGTCAATCCTTCTTGACTGAGAAAGATGATCGAGAACTGCGTAGGTCAGGTCTGCTCCTCTCTGCTTCAGCATTGATCTTCCTCCTGGCTCAAACTAATGAAGCAGGCTCTCTGCGTCACCCCTTCCTTGCTGCTTTCTGCTAGGAACAACTTTTGTCACTCGGGAGAGTTGTTTCTGCTGTTGCTGCTCTACTCTATTGATGCCTTCAGTTACCCTATGATCTGCAACCATGCTCTGATACCATGTTGGAATTTCTAAGTTTAACCCGTTATAAATTCTTCCTGTACTATCTGATTTATTTCTTCCTACTTATTCAATTACTTAACAAGTTATTTACCATGTAAATACTGACAATAAATACAAGTACAGTATCAACACATACAGATCATCAACTAAACATAAACAAGCACACAACTGACACCGTTTTTTTTGGACTATGTCCCCGAAAAAACCCAATGCGGGAAAACCAGTGCAGCTATTCAGAGGGTTTTATTATTATGCAGTTTCATAATACAACCTAGGTGCCAGAAATGGCTCACCCAACAAAGAATGCCCTAATCCAGGTGGATATTGGTGGCCACCCGCTAATTCCACTTGGACCCCCACCATTGCTTCTTTCAGTTTTTCAGTTTCCTTAATTGTAGCGTACTTTACTATTTTTAGCAGTTTTTCGGGTCTTAAACTTCCGGAGCCGTTTTGAGGCCCTAAACAACGTTTTTTTTGGAAATCTACCGCCAGTGATTTTTTTTTTAAATCAACTTTTCCGTCGTAGTCCTTGGAGAGATCTTTCCAACGGGTTATCATGCGCGTCAAATGGAGATAATATGACCAAGTCACGACCTCAGGAAGTTGGTTGTCCAACTCACCCCAACGAGGCCCATAAACTCTGTGTTACATCTCCTCGGGTTAGGATTTTGGTATTTTAGGGTTTTTTCTTATTGTTCAATAATAAAAAAGCCCTTGAGCCTCATTGTAAGGTAGTTTAGAGGCATGTAGCCGCCAAATCTCTTCTCAGAGATAAGCTACCATCGCCCTAGCTGGTTTATTTCCATTTTTGTTTGTAAGCATATTTCACTATTTTACATTAATGAAATGAAGTATTATTTCCACTGAATCTCTATGTTTATGGTTATCTCTGTAATTTGTTGCGTTCCTATTTAAATCCGGATCAGTGGTATCAGAGCGGCCTGCTTTTTTTCTCTGTTTTTCTTTACATGTCCCCAACGAGGTCGAGATATAAGGAGTTAGGGCTTGAACTAGTTGAACCTTTGCAAGACCAGCCTCGCAAATCCTGATGGCCTCCTATGGAAAATGAAAAGAAAGACAAGGGGACAGGAGGTCCTATCAAAATCTTGCTCGAAGAAGCCCTCGAGCAAGGAACGCGATGATGGACAACTTTTCCTAGATCCTTCAGCGGCTACCCAGGGGTGACGCATCAGCTTCCAACAGCGACTCTGGAAATGCCACACTGTTTAAGGTACAAATTAATTTTGAAATCCCCATATTCAAGGGTCAGATAGACGCAGATGTCATCAATAAATGGTTAAATCTACTAGAGGGTTATTTTTCTGTTCATGACTTTTCCAGCCGGGAAAATGTTATTTTTGCTCTTCTCAAAGCAGCCCCCCACATTAAGGACTGGTGGGAAACCTACTGCAAGCAGAAGGATGAAAGTACAGGCTCACTATTTTCAGCCACACCCACTTGGAATTCATTCCGGGATGCCATCAAGGAGAAGCACTACCATGTCGGAAGCTATGAGTATCAATACATAAAGTGGACAATGCTACGACAGGGAAGGGACCAAGACGTGCCGAAGTTTACCAATATTTTCCATACCCTTCGCACAAAGTTGGCTATCAAGGATTCAAAGCAACATTTGGTACTCAAATACCGCAGCTGCCTGCACAAGTACATCCAAGAAGAAATAGAATTCCTGAACATCTCCTCACTCGGCACAGCATACCAATATGCCATCAAGGTCGAGCAAAAGTTTAAATAGAAGAAGCAAGACTTTGGATCTGCAAATCCGAAGCAAGGGAAAGGTGCCCCCAAACTGCCGAACAAAGGACAAAGCCAAGGCGAGGCGGCCCAAGACAACCCGCCAAAGCTGCAAGCAAAGAACAATGCCATGAAGCCGAAAAAGGACACGGGAAAGTGGTGTGAGTTCCGTAAGAGCTCCACTCACAACACAAGTGAGTGTCGAGCCAAGTAGTGACTAGTGACCGAGCTAAAGGTTTTAGAATTAGATGCATGTTCCGACTCCGATTCAGAACTCGACAAGGGGAATGACAAAGGGAAGCAGATTATCGATGCAGAGCCCAATGCCACCATTACCACCATGACGATCCAGAAGGAGGAACCTGAAGATCTAGAGGAGGAGCGTCTCTTCCACTGCCAGATGTGGGTAAAGGGTTCCCTGCTACAGTTCATTATCGACAGCGGGAGCCAAAAGAACCTCATTTCAGCAGAGGTCATGAAGCAGCTGGGCTTATTGACCACAGCACATCCACAACCGTACACCATCGGGTGGCTTCACCAAGGACGGGATCTTCGTGTGAGCCACCAGTGTCGCCTTCCATACAACATCAAACCCTTCACAGATGAGGTATTGTGTGACATTGCTCCCCTTGAAGTTTGTGATGTATTATTAGAACAACCATACTTGTGGAAGTGACACGCTATGTATGAATCAAGGTCCCGTGTTGTTATTGTTACTTTGGGAAATAAGTTGTATAGGATACCGGAGGTAGCACCGCCTACCACCATCTCTTTGGTTACTGCAAAACAATGCAGTAAGCTCATTTCCAAAACCGGGAAGTTTGTTTTCCTAATGATACGCCCTCAAGGAAAGAAGAAGACGGTGGCCATGACCTCCAGACAGGGCCCATACACACGAAAACTACAGATGGACAAGGTCGTGGAGGAGTACGAAGACATCTTCACCTCCCCACAGGGGCTCCTCTGCACTATCAGGATAACCATTCCATTGATCTGACCCCAGGTGCACCGCTGCCCAATGGACCAATCTATCGGCGCTCCGTTCTGGAGAATGAAGAAATCAAGAAGCTAATTGAGGAGCTGCTGCATAAAGGTCACATCTGTCCGAGTTCATCGCCCTATGGGAGCCCGATCGTGTTGGTACAGAAGAAGGATGGGACTTGGAGACTCTGTATTAACTATCAGGCACTGAATAAGATAAATGTCTGTAATAGGTATTCGATGCCATGGATTGATGACCTCCTGGACCAACTGGAGGGGGGAAAATATTTCAGCAAGATAAATTTGAAGTCAGGATATCACCAGGTACCAATCGAACCCTCTGATTTGTGGAAGACTGCCTCAAAGCCAAGGAGGGCCTTTTCGAATGGTTGGTTATGCCTTTCGAATCGACGAATGCTCCTGCAACCTTCATGAGGCTAATGGATGACATCTTGTGGCCATTCACCAACTCATTTGTAGTGGTATACTTGGATGACATCCTGATCTTTAGCTAGATTTGGGAAGAGCACCTCCACCACATCCGACAGGTTCTCCAAACACTGCGGCAACACAAGTTATGTGCCAATTTGGAGAAATGCAATTCTGGCATGACCCAAGTTCAGCATCTGGGATACATTATTGATGAACAGGGGGTGCATGTGGGTCTAGCCAAGATCCAAGTCATTCGGGATTGGCCATCTCCAACCACTCTAACAGAGCTCCGTAGCTTTGTACGTCTTGCCAACTTCTATCGCAGGTTCGTGTTGGGATTTTCTCATATCGCTTGGCCCTTGAGTCAAGTCACCAAGGGAGGAGAAAAAGCAAAATTCTTTTGGTCTGAATCTCAACAGAAGGCATTTACAGAGTTGAAAAATCGCCTCTGCTCGGCACCAGTGCTCACATTACCAAACTTGCAACAACCATTTGAGGTCGAGACAGATGCCTCTGACTATGCTATTGGGGCAGTCCTTACTCAACACGGGCATCCAGTGACATATCATAGTGAGACACTTTCAGACACAGTCTGGAAGTATCCCACTTATGACAAAGAGATGTATTCCATTGTGCAGGCCTACCGACAATGGAAGCATTACATTTTGGGGAAGGAAACGGCCATCCACACAAACCACCGACCCCTGCAATTCATACAGACCCAAGGGAAATTGCAGAATGATCGCCATTAGAAGTGGTCCACATACCTACAACAGTTCCATTTGAATATCAAGTATAAGAAGGGCAGCACCAATAATGTTGCAGATTGCCTCAGTCGACCATCGATCATGGAGTTAACCACCGTGCTCAACTCTTGTGGCATGAGACTTCTGATTGGCCACTTCTCTACAAAAGCGGCCCAGAATTCGGCCACACATACCAAACACCCTTGGAAGGTCAGCATGTTCCATATTTTCACCTCCAGGATGCCCTGTTATGCCACCTGGTTCACCTTTGTGTTCCTTCAAGCGAGCGTGTCAAGATGATTTTGGAAGCACACTATAGTCGTGTTGTTGGGCATTTCAGGGTCGAGAAAATGGTGGTAGTACTACAAAAGTATTTCTATTGGCTGAATCTTCGACAGGATGTCGAGAAGTACATCAGATCATGCACTACCTGCGCCATTGCCAAACCGACCTTCAAGAAGCAAGGCCTCTATACCCCACTGCGTACCCCTAGTCAACCTTGGGAATCCATCTCCATGGATTACATGTCAAGCCTTCCTCCCACTAAGCATGGAAATGATTGTGTTTTTGTGGTCATCGACAGGTTCTTAAAGATGGCCATTATGGCGGCCTACAAGAAGAATATCATAGCCGAAGCCACTGTTAAACTCTTCTTTGAACGAGTGTGGGTACACTTTGGGATCCCACAGTGTATCATCTCAGATCGGGACAGCAGGTTCCTCAGTACATTTTGGTCCAATCTCTGGTCGATGCTGGACACCAAACTCACTAAGTCCACAACCTTCCATCCTCAAACTGATGGCTAAACAGAGGTTGTCAACATGATGATCGTACACATTCTGCGCATGTACAACTTAAAGCATCCATGCACATGGGACGAGAGCCTCCCCTATGTTCAGCACAACTACAACCGAGCTCTCCACAGCTCGACTGGCCACAGGCCTTTTCAGGTGGGCTTGGGATTCTAGCCACTATGTCCCATTGATGTGGTCATGCCATTTAAAGATACTCATGCAGATTTGGCTCTTGTACAATCTGAAACAGATAAGGCAAACAGCTTCATTGAGCACATCCAACATATTCGCTAGCAGGTCCATGACATTCTAGAGAAATCAAATGCCAATTACAAGCAACAACATGATCAACATCGGGTTCCACACAAGTTTCAGGTGGACGACAATGTGTGGTTGCATTTGTAAAAGGAACACCTTACCAAAGCCTATCGAAAACTTAGACCACTCCGATATGGTCCTTACACCATTACCAAGGCTGTGGGAGACAATGCATTTGAGCTTTGCATTCCTCCATTCCTTAGCCTATACCCAGTGTTCAATGTGGACCGCCTTCGGCCATACTTTCTGCCATTACTAGACACATCTGACATTGCAGAACAGCGCACACCCACAAATTTAAATCCAGATTGCAAGGAACAAGCTGCAACTGATCGGATCATGGACACATATATCAAGCACACTCGCCAGTAGAATATCCAACTGTATCGAGTTATCAAAGTAGGACAACTTCTTCACCAGGGCAAGTGGCTCACCAGGGACAAAGTTCAATAGAAGTTTCCTCATCTCATGGAGGAACTCAACGCAATGGGGACCATTGCTTCTTAAGTGGGGAGGAATGATCCAGGTGGATATTGGTGGCCACGCGCCAATTCCACTTTGACCCCCACCATTGCTTCTTTTGGTTTTTCAGTTTCCTTAATTGTAGCACAGTTTACTATTTTTAGCAGTTTTTCGAGTCCTAAACTTCCGAAGCCATTTTGAGGCCCTAAACGACATTTTCTTAATCTACCACCAACGATTGATTGATTAAAAATGTTTTTTCCGTCGTAGTCCTTGGAGAGATCTTTCCAACAGGTTATCATGCACGTCAAATGGAGATAATATGACCAAGTCACGACCCCATGAATTTGGCTGTCCAACTCACCCCAACGGGGCCCATAAACTCTTGGTGTTACATCTCCTCGGGTTAGGGTTTTAGTTGTTTAGGGTTTGCTCTTATTGTTCAATAATAAAAAGGCCCTTGAGCCTCATTGTAAGGCAGTTCAAAGGCATGTAGCCGCCACATCTCTTCTCAGAGATAAGCTACCATTGCCCTAGCTAGTTTATTTCCATTTTTGTTTGTAATCATATTTCAGTATTTTACATTAATGAAATGAAGTATTATTTCCATTGCATATCTGTGTTTATGGTTATCTCTATAATTTCTTGCATTCCTGTTTAAATCCGGATCATGCCCTTGGCATTAGTGCCTCTCAGTCAGAGACAGATATTCCGGCTAAATCACCGGATGAACGATCCCACAGCAACAATGCAACTTTTGTTGCTTTATGTCACTCTGATAGGGACTGTGTCACCCTAACCAGCGCTCCAGCTCCTAGTCTGTCCCACGAAAAATCTCCCAGTGCTGCCTCTAGGCTTTGAATCAACCTCTCTAGCCCAGCGCCAGCCTCTTTGGTCCAATCTCAGCCTCTCTAGGCTCTGCGTCTGCAAACAAGACTCAAGGAACATGGAGCTGACATCAGGAATGAAAGATCTCGAACTTCGGCCCTTGCAGAACATTCCTCAAAAACCAAGCACCAGGTCTGCTTGGAAAACGCTTCAATTATCGCGCGGGAAGAAAAACATCATAGGCGAAAGATCATAGAAGCTCTTGAGATTATCAAACATCCACATAATCTCAACAGGGACAATGGTATTGAGATTAGCGGAAGTTGGCTCCCATTAATCAGAGAAATTAAGATCTCCAGTACTTCTCAAGTATAGTGCTCAGTAAGTTGATATCTTCCTCTCCTATTCTAGCATTTAGTAGTTATTAGTCTTACTTTCATCATTGCTCTCCATAATAATTTTTCAACATTAAAAATTAAATGAAATAATATAAAATTTCAATTCTATTAAGTATGAATTATAACATTTACAATAATAATGATGATATTAGCTATTAATATTATCATTAATTATTATTATGAAATGTTATTATTTATTATTTATTAAGGCCTATGAATAATTCTAATAATTAATTAATCTATTAATAAAATTAATAAAAATTAATTATTTAGTAGTAATTATTAGGATTTGAACTATCAACATTAAATATTAATTAGTTATTAATGATTATTATTTACTTTAACTCACTACATTAACATTATTATTATTATTAATCATAATATTATTAATTATAATATTATTATATTTTAGTATTTAATATTTAATATTATTAATTATAATATTATTATTAATATTTAATATTTAATACTTAATATTTAATATCTATTAATTATAATATTATTATTAATAATTAATATTTAATACTTAATACTTAATATTTAATATTATTAATTATAATATTATTATTAATATTTAATATCTAATAATTAATATTAATTATTATTATTTACTTTAACTCACTACATTAACATTATTATTCTTATTATTATTATTAATATATTTTAGTATTTAATATTTAATATTATTAATATTATTATTAATCATAATATTATTAATTATAATATTATTAATATTAATATATTTTAGTATTTAATATTTAATATTATTAATTATAATATTATTATTAATATTTAATATTTAATACTTAATATTTAATATCTAATATTAATATCAATATCACTTTTTAGTGTCATAATAATTTAAATATACATTTTATATATTCACATGCTAATATATATTGAATATTAATACAAATAATTAAAAATGAAAATAAATATTTAATATAATAATTTTGATAATAACTATTACTTTTATTTTATGAATTGTTAGTATTATTAATTATTATTTAAAAAAAAAATTAAACATTCAATAATAAATATTGATGTTAAAGATTAAATAATCAAAGTATTTATTCATTTTTACATTAATAACTGTATTAAATAATAGTTATTAAAAATTATTTATTATGATTAAAATAAATGAAAATATTAAAACAGCTGACATCCTCTTAAATCTTCTCTCTTCAAAACTATTTAAACCCTAATTCAAGCTCTTCTACTATCTACATTCATGAAGTCCTAATGATGGATCCCTGTTGGGATTTGAAACGTTGACGAAAAATGGTTTTTACTGTGGGTTCTTCATTGAGGTATATTGATTATGTTCATATTTGGATATATGACATGGTATGTTTGCAGGAAGAAGAAGATCAAAGGTGACTAGAAAAATGGTGGATTATACTTCATGAGACTCTCCTTATAGGTAAAATGAGCAACATAGAAATGGGTACTCTCCTAACATAACACATGCCTTGAGAAGCTTTAAGGAAGAGATCAAAAGTTTCAAGGCGGATAATGATAAAATCATTCAGTCACAGGAAAAACAAGTAAAGGTTAATGCAGTGATCCTTTAGAGTTTATTGCATTTGGAGAGACAGGGACAACCACATATCAGTTATGGACAAGAGGACATGACTAATGGGGCATATGGTAGTATGCCTCATCATGGGCATACGTTAGACAGGGATGACACAATTAGAGATGGTAGGTACCACAAGCAGACTCATGATCTTTAGTACATATGTGATTGGGCATGTCTGAAACTATGCTTGTAAAATGCCAGCCTTCGAGTCTAGGAATCCCAGATGAAGGTATAGCTAATTCTTTTTAATAGTTTTATGGTGGAAGACAGAGTGCATATAATTCTAGTTGGTAAAGGGGACCATGTCCATATTCTCTATTTTTTTTAATGAATATAAAATTCTGTTATTGGTAAAAAATTTAAAATTAAATATATATAAAATTTTTTGGTAAATAATATTTTTATGACACTGTTTATTATTTATATATTTAGAAGAAACTATGCTGATATAAATTATTATTTAATATAGATTTTTTATGATTAGTTTTATTAAAAAAAATAATGAACTAAAATATTTTCTTTATTCAAGTTTCTGTAATTCATAATGAATTAAGCAAAGTTTTTTTGGTAGAAATCACATAAGAGAAATTTTTGGCCGATGTATTTTGAACCAACAAGTGTGGTTCATCATCAAGACCAGAGGAAGAGGCACACCATGGAAAAGGCTTAAATAGAGAGCAATGTAGAGACATAATTTCAGGTAACAATTATATTTGAACAATAATATTTAAATTATGATATTAATTTATTGATATATTAAAAACAATTAATATTTAAGTAACAACTATATTAAACAGCTAGTTTTTAAAAAATAATATTTAAATAATCATATTAGTTTATTAATTTATTAAAAATATTAATAGGTAACAGTTATATTAAACGGTTAGTTTTTGAAAAATAATATTTAAATTATGATATTAGTTTATTAATTTATTAAAAACAAATATTAATAAGTAACCACTATATTAAACAACTAGTTTTTGAGATATAATATTTAAATTAATTTATTAAAAAGAAAATCAAAGTCAAACTCTAAACAAGGAGGGAAGTAGAAAATTATAAAAACTAGTCAAGACCCCTGGGGCTTGGTGCGAAATATTTTGGAGGAGGAATTTTCGAAATTCATTTAGATAGAAATCTTCAATTGTGTCTCCTATAGAAGTCGTCAAGTTTTGGTGGAATTCCCATGGTGGATTCTCCATAAATTTTGGTGCCCTGGTTGTCACATCAAGAGGGAACCCTAGAATCTAATCCTTCAACTTAGGGATTTTTTGAAGGCATATTCCTTAGCACTTGGTGAAGTAAATCATACATTTCCTTTTCTCCCATCTTCCTTGACCTCGGATGCACATATATCACGTGTCAATTCTCAAACCCAGGTCTCGTGTAGTTTCTTTTCCAAGGGGTTTTTCATGGAAAGTCTTTATAGCTTCTCCCAAAGCTTGCACCTTTGTTGAACTTTTCCATTGAATGAACCACATTTCCTCACTTCAAACCTGTCGAAGAAAAAATTTATCATAAGTGAGTGTTACTAGGACTCCTTCCGTCAATGAAAATCCGAGAAGAGCAGGGGACTTAGGTTGTGGTGACAGTGGACCTCTATGCCAAGTGTTGTTGTGTCCTCTAGCTTTCGCCTTTTCACAAGCCCTGCTAGTTTGTGCAGCAACATTTTTGGCGTCGTTTTTGGAGACACAAAGTGTGTCTCTAACGACAATATAAATTAATATTTGGTGACTCCATTTGAGGAACGAATCCCTTGTTCCTCATGGAACCTCAACGTCAATGCTTGTAAGGTGAAGCAAGCATCTTTTAATGCATTTTTAATTCACCCTAGTGACTCTCGATTGATTTATTATGTGAAGCCCAAGCAAACGGCTCCTTGGGATCCACGTGATGTTGATATTTCTTAATTCTTGCATATAGAAGAAGGAAAATGGATATTGGTCATCGTTTTGACAATGACCCTATATATGACACTGACAATGATCCTATTTTTCCTCCATCCACTCATCCCTCCTATCATGTGTCCAAGGACCATGATGAGGAAGATATGCCCAAGCCAGTTCTTCATCGAAAGTTCATGAGCTTGATTATTGACATATCCATCTTTTCGTTGGAAGAAAAGATCCAATGGAGCAAGATGCATCCCTCTTTTCTTTCTCCATCCATAATCTTTCATATATTGTCACTTTATTTTCCCACCTCCAGCGCTTGTGATCCCACGTATGATTTTCCCTATCTTTGCTTTTGGATTTATTGCATGAGTAATCATAGGGTTAGGTGTTCTTATATTGTTCTATTGATATGTTGGTTACATTGGTTGTCATGATTACACTTAGCATTCACATAATGTAGCCATGCATGTTAGATTAGGTGCAATGCATGTTCATTTTCACATTAGAATTTAACATCGTATTGTTTGCTCATGGTAGACTAGAATGCATTTAGTTTAGACTTGCATTTAGAATAAATTTTATTTCTTGTATGGTTTTATTATTATTTGATGAAAACATGGGATATCAAAGTATGTCCAGGACACATACTTCCTTTGTTTGTTTGTTTGTGATGTGCAGAGTGATGTATGCAGTCCCAGAGTATTATTGGTGTTCTCATGACCTCCCCGTTCAAGTACATGGTCCATGCACTCTAGTGAGAGCTAATGTCCTAGTTGGAGCGAGATGTTACCCACCACTAGTGGGTGACCCCATAGGTGATTTTTTTCTCCTAAATTCGCCTTCAGCTGACAACCAGCAGCCCCTTGCCAACCACCTAATAACTTTGATGTGTTACTTTTCTCCACCACTTGAGCCACTCGTTGTGTACCCTCGCTCATCTATCATGATCGTATGTTTGAAGGTGGGCCATCCAATCCCAAAGGTATGATTTTTCATTATGTAATTGGGTGTTTATGCTTGTTTTTCTTAGGCACACTTGGGCACGAGTTACTGGGAGACTTGGAAGAAGGAGGGCTTTGACTGTACTCTTGTTCCCTTACTTTAACTGGGGGGTTAATCCTGAATCCTAGTCCCATCAGATCTTCTTTATTGACTATTAGCTTTAAGAAGGGCACCACATGGGAAACCCTGGTTTTGGTTGCGTGGTTCCGCTTCCCGATATCATATATCTCACTCCCCTTCGTTCATTACAAGCCCCTTTCACATTATCCCTATCTGGGTCCACATTTGTCCATTGGGTCCACAAGGCATTAGCATCCCCTTCCCCTTGTCCACACTTTGGGTCGGGTCTGGAACAAAGCCCTAAAGGTTGATACAGCTAAAAAAAAGATAAAAACATAATATGGCCACATACAACAGGAAAAGTACTACAAAATGCAAAAGATGGCCGGGACAATAAAATTTAGCACATGGGCAAAAACCAAACATGAAATCTGCGCCCTATCATTATGACCATCACCATGGTTCCTAGGGCTCCTATGAGAGCCCCTTGTATCATTAAGGAACCCATGAATATCCCAAGCCCTGGTGAGCGATGAATTGCCCCACTTTAAGGAAGTAATCACTGCTATATCTCACAGATCCTGCTCTCATCCCCTTGAGCCATGAGTAGTAAATGAAGAAAAATCAATAAAAGGCAAGAGGCGAATGAAGAAGGGTGGAAAAAAAAATATCAGGGTAACTCATATACCACGATTGCTCCCTCCCTACATTCATACACCCAAGGTGTGGGTACTCCTTATCATAGCTACCCTTGTACCATGGCATGTTGTTTGGAACCCTCCCTTTGTCGCTACTCTATTAAATCATTATTTCACATGACACTTGCCATTTGAAGGATGTACCTTGGACATGTCACTCCCTTAGAGGTTGAAACCACCTAATAGGGTCCTTCATCAACCACTCCTACCCATAAAGGTAACACTAGTACATGTTCAAAGCCCCAAATTTGAAAGGGAAACCCACTATCAAGTTCTCACGTATGCCCTTGATTAACAAGCTTATTTACTTAATTGCACTAATGAATCATTGTATTTGAAGTTGAGGAGATGCAATGGATCTTATATAGGATTGCGGGCGGGCTTTTGTTAAAATTGGCAAATAGGGCCAAACTCCACATGGGTCATCCTATTTATGATAGCTGATATTTTTCTTGGATTCCTCTCTCCAAGAGGTGTAGGATTGATATAGAGATCATCTGATTCCGACATGTACAAATGAAGTTATGAATTTATTTTGATTATGGACAAATTGTCAAGGTCGGGAAGCAAACTTATGTAGGCTCAGAAGCCCAACAGTCACGTCTATTCATCCTCAACGTTTGCTATAAAATTAACAGTTTTCATCTTGGACTTGGTCTCCCTATATGGAATCCAAGCCCTCTAGAGGATCACAATAGCATTTGTAGGGTGAGCGTTGAGAGCCATGGGCCTCCATTCATACAGAGCATTGACTGTCACACCATGCGCTTCTTTAGCACCATCATTTGCTTCTTCATGCCCCAATTATTTGAGATGATGATGCACTTGGACTAGGATGCCCCAGTCGGCTACAAATTGCACCAAGCACTTGGTAACTGATCCAAGGCCCAGAGGAGGTTATGTCTTTCCTAGGAAGACATGGGAGGGCATGTGTCATCTTCTAGCCTTCTTCTAGCCTTCATTGATTGAGCATCGACTTGATTTTAAGCCACTTGGAGACCCATGAGACCCATTTTGGAGCCCCAAACCCAAAATAGGGCTCCTAGAGATGTTTTGCAACATATAGAGGGCATCACCCTCATCATCATGATTTTTGAGGCCCTCTCCCATATTTTTAGCATAAGAGGCCTCAACATCGCCCCTCTAGGTCTCCACGCATGCATGACACCAAACCTGCATGGACGTAGAGGGGCATAAAATAATTTTTAAAGCTATCATGGTTCACTTATAACCATGGATGGGTTACTTAGCACATTAGACATGTTAGAGGGGTTTTGTCACTTGTAATTTAAACTCATAACACTTGTATAAATCAGAGATGCAAAGGAGCGCCCTGACTCCCCTCCCCCTGAACTGGCTCCCAGAGCGTGCTTTGCTCAGGAGCGGATTGGGAGTGACATCAAAAAATTCGCTCCTTAGTTTTCTGAGAGCGAACAAGCGAGCGGTCGAGCAGCGTTCACTCCCTGACCGCTCTCATTCGATCTCGGAGTGAAATTTTTTAGGCGGGAGCAATCGAGGAGTGATCGCTCCCGATTGCTCCCAAATAAAAAAATCGCTCCCTGTGGGCGAAAAAGGCACGTCCGTGTGGGGGAGTTTTGGAGAGAAAGGAGGGGCAAATAAAATAAAAGGCCCTCCTCCCCTCCCACAATTCACCATTTGCATATGAAAGAGCAAGAAGAGGGATTTTGGAATTGGAGGAAGATTGAGAGGGTTGCTTGGGAGCTTGAGGAGCTTGAAAGGGAGATTGGAGCTTGGGATTGAAGGCCAAGAGTTAGGATCTAGACTCTAATTTAGCATTTGTGTTTTTTACAAGTTCATTGTTAAATGAAAATGTTCTCTTCTCTTTTTCAAGTTTCTCATTCCCATTCCTCCATTTTATTGCAGGAAAGAAATTATAACCCCACCAAAGTTCAAAGAATCAAAACTTCAAACATCATGGTTATATGGCTTGGCATTCTCGTGATGTTGGTTCCTTTTTTTGTTATTATGGTGTTGGAGAGTAGGAGGGTTTATGAAGAGGATGAAGAAGTGGGTAGTGGTGGATTTGAAAACCCTGGAGAGGAGGAGTACCTCAGTGAGGAGGAGGGGGAGGAAAGTGGATATGATGAGGGCACAAAATACAAATCAGACCAAACCTCATTGTGGAAATATGTTTCTAGGCTTGAAGGAGGGAAAGGGGGTGGTACCACTAAATTTACATGTCTCAATTGCAAAAATACTTATACGAGTTCATACAATTGTGCTAGAAAGCATCTCTGTGAGAAAATGCCATGGGATGGAAATAAACAAATAGGAATCAAAACTTGTGGAAGGGTTGTCACAACATCAAAGAGCCAAATACACAAGGGAAGAGGAGGAAGCCCAATACAAATATAAAAGATCAAAGGGTGGCTTTGAACATGACACCACTAGCCCACATTCACATAGACTAAGAACTCCCTCAGCATCCTCCTATGGCAGTGGATATGGAGGCACAGGTACAAACATCCCTTTAAGGCGTAGAACCATATCAGATTTCCTTGATAAAGGGTGTAGAAATGATGTGGATTCAAAAATTTACCGGTTTCTTTATGCATGTGGGATACCATTCAATGTTCTTCGCTCACCTTATTGGCATGAAATGGTTTCCGCCATTAATGATGCCCCCAAAGGATACAAGAGCCTTGGGTATGACAAGGCTAGAACTGTGGGACTTGATCATGAAAAAGAAAAAATAGCACATACTTTGGGTAAAATGACAAGTTCTTGGAATGACCATGGGGTATCCATTGTATCTGATGGTTGGACAAATGTAAAAGGCAAGCCATTGATAAGTGTTCTTGTTGTGTCTACTAGTGGTGCAGTCTTCCTTTCAGCATATGATTACTCAAAAAAGTTCAAGACTGCCATCAACATTGCAGAACCATTACTTCAAACAATTGAAAGAATTGGGCCATACAATGTCATCCAAATCATCACTGATAATGCTTCTAATTGTAAGGCAGTGGGAGCAATTATTGAGGATAGAAATCCCAACATATTTTGGTCTAGGTTTTTGGTTCACACAATGAACCTTTTGATGCATGATATTATTAAAAACAAACACCCTCAATACAAATGGATTTGGTGATTTGTACAAGAGAGGCAAGAGAAAGATAAGATTTATTACAAATCATAGCAATACCCATCGGTTTTTCCGCAGTCACTCAAGTTTGGAGTTGTTGAAGATTGTGAAAACTAGATTTGCTAGTTATTACCTCACCTTCAAGCGCCTTTTGAAGGTAAGAGAGTCATTGGCTAGCATGGTATCAAGTCAACATTGGCAGGTATTAAAGGATGGGGCTCCAACCACAGTTGACAAGCAAGGATTTGAAGAGGTGGAGAACACCCCCTGATGATCTATTATGGGCATATGCGAGGGAAGTTTTGCAATTCCCCAGGCCCATTTATAACATGACAAGTTTTGCAGATACATATGCACTCGTGATTGGGGAGGTGTATGAACAAATGGATAACATATTGGGGCAAATAAAAGATATTGTTCAGGAAAGAGATCCCAACTTGTATGATATTATTCACAAATTTGTGCGTGCACAGTGGGATAAATTTAATGTTCCACTACATGCCTTGGTGTATATATCCTTACGCCAAAATACTACTCTCCATCTTGGTTGGGAAAACCTACACCTGGGGGTGGGGTTAGAGCCAAACCCCATACAGATCCAGAGATACAAAATGGGTATATGACAACATTAGACAAGTCGGTCCCTGACAAGGAGTGTGCTAGATTGCGTCTTGAATTAAGCAGATATTTCACTAGCACTTGAGTGTTTGGTTCTTTACATGCAATGAAAGATAGCGACAAATTTGATGCTATCCCATGGTGAGACGTCGAGGGCAGCCAAGGACTTTTTCCAAAATTGGCATGAAGTTTACTTCTTTTGCAGAGAGGTGTTGGAGCACCTATAGCTTCATCCATAATGTGAGAAGAAACAGACTCATTGAAAACTTGGCAAAAATCTTGGTTTATGTGCACAACAACTTGAGGTTGTTGAGTCATTATTGTGATCAGGCTCAAGATGATACATCATATACAACTTGGGACAGCAACCTAGAGGAAAATAGTTAGGAGGATGGTGCTCTACATCTAGAAGAATTGGGAACAAAACTTTTGAAAGATGATGAAGAAGCAACAGCAACCATGCCACCCCCATCATCCAGTAGCAGTGCTCGAGTTCCACAATTATTGTCTCCGCTGCCGCCACCTCCATCTACATCTACATCCTCACGTGGAGGTCATGTGCCTTCTGGTTCTAGTCATCTGACTATGCGGGGGGGAACTCCAAGTAGACCACCACGACCTTCTCAGAAAGACATTTCTCATGGTGGCAAGAGGCCCAAGCATTAGAAATAGATAACGGATTTACTTGTCTTTTCTAGTTTCAAATAGTTTTTTATAATTTTTTACTCGTTCATGTTTCTTATGATATTTTTTGTAAACAATATATGACAATTTAAGTTTGAAGTTTGAAGTCAGCGATTATAACTCAATGGTGACAAAATATGAATATGATGTTTCATGAAAGTTGAAAGTGGAAACATTTCATTTCATGTTAGATATTCTTTATTATCGTTTAGTTACTTGGTAATGGTAATGGTTTCAAGTACACGTTCCAACTTTAGTTATCAATGATGATAAATGTTATATATTGAATTTTGAAAGCTTGAAACTTTAAGATTGACTTGTGGATGTGGTTGATGAAGATTGTAACTTCTAGATGATTGATGTTATATGGGTCAATCCATGTTTTTATGCTTTTATATCTAATTCATCATTCTAATAATAATATATATGGTTTAAGTGGCTCGAGGGTTTTGTATCCCATTGTCACTTTACAGTGAAGTTGCTCACAACAAAAGCATGGAATAGTCAATGTAGATTCATGACAAGGAAATCATACACTATATCTATGACTCCATAGCACATTAATTCGATTCAATAGCTCAATCACTGTGGCTTCACCAGAACTATATGTCACATAGTTTGTACATCGCTCGAAGTTACGAGATATGGTTCGTCAACAATATTTATAACCATTGTGTAAAAGCTGATGTAAAAATGATCTCAAGGTTCCTTGAAAGATTGATGCTCGTAACTACAGTGGCAACATAGCATTCGTTGTTCTAAGACTAGAATATATTTCTATATTGAATAGTATTTATGCTCAGAATCATGACATTAAGAGCATCAATGACGTTGAAGTAATTGGCCACAATAGCTAGAATAACATTTTTTGGCTACAATAATATTTATGTTGAAGAGTCTACAAGTCATATATGACATTGATTAACAGTGAAAAAAATGTACAGTTTCACTTGATTGGTCTTGATACTTGATCATTGCAAGAAAGAAGTTTGAATCATTGTGTTATGACAAAAAGGAGTGACCCAACGTATGAACTTGGGAACCTCATGAAGAGACAAGGACCTTGTGGCTTGAAGAACAAAAGGATGGATCACCTTTGTTGAAGAATGAGTGGCCCTTAACAATTAAAGAAGAATCATATCCTTGCAAAAGAAGAAGGCATGATACGAGCATAATTTGCATGGCAAAATCTAGGGTTTGTAGATCTTACAAGGTTTTAGGTATCTAGGGTTCATAAACCACGATGGCATCTGGATTAGAAAACCCTAGAAAAAGTGAAAAACCCTGACCCTTCTTTTGATTGTTCCCTCTATAGAAACTCTAGCAATTGAAATAAATCATCTAGGGTTTGCAAATATATATCTTGTAAGGATAATCTAGGGTATATTGTAAAACCCTAGCAAGCGTTGTATTGGATAAAATCTAAGACTTGAAAGTCAGATCCCTAGAAATGATGTTTTCGTCGAAAGTAAAACCCTATCAAGGATTAGATCAAGAAATTTAGGGTTTGTATTTAATAACCCTAAAAGTACACCCTCTAAGAAAACCATGGAAACCCTAGATTGACAAAATTGTCATCATGCTCTTGCCTTTGTATATTTTGCTTGGTTGTACTGGTTGGTGAATATTGCAGGTACATAATAAAGGAAGCCAAATGAAAAGGATGGCAAAGCAAAGCAACTCGTGTGCTTGTTAATGACTTCTTGAAAATGATGAGCATGATGGAAAGAGGGCACTGTAAGGGGACCTTGATGAACATGATGTTGAAGTTTCTTGTCGATGAGTTCATTCCAAAACACATTGATGATTAAAAGAGGAAACAGAACCTTGAGAAGATACAACATGCAAAGGTATGTTGACTTCAGAGGGAGCAGGATATAACTTGGCTCTTGGTAAGGCATATTGCAAAAACATGTGAAGAGGTTGGAAGAAGAGCTCGATGATATTGACCAACATCAAGAATAGTCTCCAAAAGAAAGAAAGAGATATAACAATAACAACTCCAAGGACGATATAGTAACTTGGTAATCAAGTTCGATCCATGGGCACTCTGATTAAAACAAATGCATGAAGAAAAATTCATATAAAAATGGTTCCTGCGAAAGGATGTTGATCTCGAAAAATTCAAGTAAATTGATGCTTTGATAAGAAGGTCATCATGATAAAGTCTAATATTAATATTTTGATATTAGTTATTTGGTTAACATATTGTTTTGCTACTTGATAGAATATTGCAAGAATACATGATGACAATTGAGGCAAGTTCAACTGTATGGATTGAGTATATGGTTCTAACAATCATGTGGTCAAGATGTTCACATTATCATCTTGGGATAAAAAGGTAGTAGTGTGAGAAGATAACTTGAAGTTCATCACTTTCAAAAGGAACTATGATTGACTTGAAGTTTGATAAGGCGCAATATAATGCCTTCATTGATGATAACAAAAGGAAAGTGATATGCAAGGTCGATGACCCGAACCCTGTCACTAGATTAAAGAAAGAAGATGGCTCCCTAATATCCAGGAAGGAGAAGCTCGATATAATGAGATGCAAAAGAAAGAGGGAGCCATGCAACTATCTCCATGAAGAACTTGTAGTTGATACATTTATGAAGACAAGTTATAAAGCTTGTGGTCATGAGTTCCCAAATTGGAAGGAAGTCAGGGATATCCTCTATATTTGAGAGGGAGTAAAGGAGTCTCCTTAAATAGGAGCAAGGATCTATTCCTAATCAAGAGGGAGCAGGGATCATCTCTCTGGTTGAGAGGGAGTGACGATAAACATCACATTTGTATTATTTTCTTCATGTGACATGCACTTGACCAGAACTAACAGTCGTAAGTCTAAGTGAAGGTCATGGAGGGGGAATGGTGGAAAGAGGTTTGGATAAACATATGTGATTTCCTTGAGGATAGAAAATCCAAGATAGTAAGTGGACCAACACTCTTTGACAATTGGACAGGTATCCAAGACAAGAGTGGTGGTAGAGGACCGATATTCTTTAAGGATTGGAAATCCAAGATAAGAATAGTCCTAAACAAACATACCTAGTGAACATTTGGATGGGGTATGTGCTTTGTAGTAGTGTGGTATCTCATGTAAATCCTCCCAGCATTATGCTCTAGTATAAGAAAGAGCTTGTCAATTGAAGGCTTTATTATGTGAACAATGTTGGTTATTATGTTGATGCTTATAGATGGCTTATCAATCCTACTCTTCTTATGAGAATATTTCAGTTTGAGAGTATCCAAGTACTAGGAGTACAATTATGAATACCTCCCTAGTTAAGGGGGAGTGTTGGAGAATGAAACTAGTTTCAGTCTTCATAATTTGTACCATCATGTATTTTATGTACAAATCAAAAGAAAAGAAAAAGAAAAATATTATTTTTCTAGATAAGCATGTTCTTTATGCTTCTAGGTTTTTGAGTCAAAGAGCTAAAATCTTATTTTGGACCCCTATTGTAAAAGAAAAAGAAATTTTAAATGTAAATTTTGGTACAGAAACCCCTCTAGATGCCATGTTGGCCTACATGACAAGTCAACGCTGCCCTCAAAAGACATGATTGTTCACACCCCTTGGACAAGTATAAATAGAAGTTGGAGCTCATTTGGACACACATCACATGATTTCTTCTGAAATATCACAAGAAGGGATAACGAAGAAGAGGAAGGTGGAAGTCTAGTTTGAGGAAGATTATCTCTTGATATTTGTCTTGTGGAAATTCTGCCTAGTTGAAGATTTGTTGTTGATCTCTAGCTGATGAATCTGCTAAAAAGAAGGAAGGTCTGTCTTGGCATCTAGAGGTGGGAATTTTTGCGGTTATGGGTTTTGGATATCCCATTTGATCTGATTCTATAAGAAAATATTTTTTGGGTTTTGCCCTAGCTTGGAGCCAATATCTTGTGTTCTATTGTCTTTTGTGATCTTCATGTTTTATGGTAATTGCTTGATGAAAGAAGAAAACATAATAATAAAATAGCTAACAGTCTCACAAGTAATTATCATGTAATGGAAATCTGATAATAAGATGAAAACCTCCAGATTTCCAACACATTTAGCCTCCTTGAAGGTCAATCTAGCCTATTATAAGCACCCATGACTCCATTCTTGTTAAGATTAGGTATGTTCTATGCTAGAGCAATTTATTTAAATTTTCACAGTTAGCAATCACATCAGCATTACGATAAACTGCAGATAGAACATAAATATAAAATGCAGAAGATAAGCCAAGACAAGAGGACACAAGATATGGCGCGAGCCAGGGACAAACCCCACAATGTGTGGGGAAACCCTTTGATCAAATCTTATTTTATCTTCAAAGTTCAGCAGAGAAAGAGAGAGAGAGAGAGAGATAGTACAATTACAACAGAAGTCAACACTTTGACTTGTCTAGATCTAAGCATAGATCATCTCCTATAACGACGAGATGAGTTGAAGACATTCTGCTTCAACTGATACCTATCATCGCGTTGCATCTCGTCCTCTAGTTGCACTACTGCATATTGCCCCATGCTGTTGTCCAGGTCCATGATCTTTCTCAGACTAATGTGCATCATTATCATGCTGTTGCCCCTGCTAATGTATCATTGGGCTGCCCATGCACATGATTTCATAGTGCTGCCCATCATGTTGTACTCCAAGTCACTACTGCATGTCACAGAGATCCATATAACAGATCTCTAATCCTCTTTTTCATCGCTGCTGAGATCCTCCTTATTTCAGCACCATTGGAGCCATTATTACGAAGATCTTCACTCTAGCTTCATATCAACGTGTTCCACTCATTGTGATATCTATGCTGTCATTGATGCACTAAGACAGTTATTATTGAAGTCATCATTATGTGGACTGTTGCAATATATCTTTGTCATCACTGTATATTTGTTGAGACTATGCAACCCTTGTCACTGTTATACATCCTCAAAGACCAAGACATCAATCCTCTTTCTTGAGCACTGCTGAGATCATCATCTTGCTGCTCCTCTAACATCATTGCATCACCAAGAACTTCATTGTTGTTGCAATATCATTTAGTGTATCATTGTTACGCCATGGTTGCCCTTAGGATCTCTGCACCATAAAGACCACGACAACACTTCACTGTACTGCTTCTTTCATTATACTTAAACTGTAATAATCATGTTACTACTTCTTGTGATCCTTGTCATTGTGACTGCTTCTGAGATCATATTCATGTCGAGATCACTAGATCTGAATACAATGGAGACTATTGATATGGTATATCTCCTTTTTCAGGGAGGCCGAGAATCAATGTCATCACCGAAACATACTTCATTAATCTGGTTATGCTGAGACAGTAATATATATGAAATAGAGATAACATTCAACATGACCTTCGTTGATCCGAGAGAGTAGATCCATCACTGCTCCCTTTGAGTATACCGAGACTGCAGCTCTTGATTTGATTGTCACTGCTTAGATTGCAGTAGACACAGTCATCATTGAAATTCTCTTCAACGAGATTATATGCCGAGACTGAGACAGTATCTTCAGGATCACTGTGATCTCTATTAGGTCGTGAAGATGATTAGCCCAGACTTCATGCCAAAACTGCATCCTCATCTGAGATCTTCTCTGGTCCATCTATCCGAGATTTGCACCTGCAATTTGAGAATGTATTTAGCCCAGAACTTGCCTCACTGCTGCGTCCTCATCGAAGTCATTACTGCTCCATACAGCCGAGATCATAACTGCACCTAAAACCGAAACAAGGTGCAATCAAACCCTACTGCGGCTCTACTCCTATATGCGAAATTTCAGAGGCAAACGAAATTTTGTTGGTCTTCATGATCAGCGTATTTCATAATCTGACCAGCGTGTAGATGTCTTCATAATTTGCGTGTAGGTCTTAATGACTAGCGCTATGACTGCGGCTCTTCCATGAGCAGATTCTCACGTTGACTGTGGCTTAGGGCAACATACAACAGCTAGGGCATCAGGGCATCACTTGAAGACTAGCGTATCACTCTTGGTGTCTCATTCCTCCCAAAACCCAAGACGTGGAGAGGAAGAGATCACTCAAGAATGAGTGTGTAAATGATATCAAATCATCATCTATTTATACCACAACGAGGATGATGAATAGACACGTCGATTGGGCTTCTAGAGCCTACATAAGAGCTGGTCGGCTTGATAATAATTACATAAACAAAATAAATTCATATCTCCATAAATACTTATCGGAATCGGATGATCTTTGGATCAATCCTACACCTCTCGACGAGAGGGATCCAATAAAAATATCAGCTGCCAGAAATAAGCTAACCCACATGGAGTTTGGCCCTAACCAAAGGTGTAGGTACTAATCAAGTCCCTTGGTGGTCAAATTTGGATTTAATCCATAAATTTTTGTCATTTTCCCTTCTTAAATTTCGTCCCTTTAAGAATAAGGAGGCTCCCCTAGGGCTTGGTGTGAAATCTTTTGGAGGAGGAATTTTCGAAATTCGTTTGGATAGAAATCTTTCGTTGTGTCTCCTATAGAGGTCCTCAAGTTTTGGTGGAATTCCCACGGTGGAATCTCCATAAATTTTGATGCCCAAGTTGTCGCATCAAGAGGGAACCCTATAGGCTAATCCTTCAACTTGGGGATTCTTTGAAGGCATATTCCTTAGTATTTGGTGAAGTAAATCATACATTGCCTTTTCTCCCAGCTACCTTGACCTCGGGTGCACATATATCATGTGTCAATTCTCAACCCTAGGTCTCATGTAGTTTCTTTTCCAAGGGATTTTTTCATGGAAAGTCTTTATAGCTTCTCCCAAAGCTTGCACCTTTGTTGAACCTTTCCATTGAATGAGCCACCTTTTTTCACTTCAAACCTATCGAAGAAACATTTATCATAAGTGACTATTACTAGGACTCCTCCCATTAGTGAAAATCCGAGAAGAGTAGGGGACTTAGGTTGTGGTGACAACGGGCCTCTGTCCCGAGTGTTGTTGTGCCCTCTAGCTTTTGCCTCTTCACAAGGCCTGCTAGTTTGTGCACCAACAGTAACAAGATGAGGAATGTGAAGCCTAAAAAAAAGTTGCAAAGACTTCATTTATGTGTGCACACCAAACTATCAAACTTTAATTTCATTCAATTAACCCACAATGTTAGGAAGTTCAAATCAAATGCAGATAAGTTAGAAATTTGAGCATTAAATCTTGCTCCAAGAGAGATTAAGCTAAAGCAATCCTAACAGAGGCGACTGTTGCACTCAATCCATTACCACCTGATACAGTGGGAGTGAGGTGACGTACATGCAAAATTTTTGCACAATAATGGACATAAATTGGCTATAGACGAGAGCTTGGGAATGAGGCAGGGTGACCTAAATATTCATTTGTTTCTACACTTATCACTCTTCCTTTGTTCCCAAAACTTTTGTGCAGGAATGGCTCCTAAGAGAAGGAAAACACAGATGTTAATGTTGTCAGACAAAGTGGCCATGGTTAAGGATAAAGTAGAGCAATTCAAGGAAAAACTCAGGCACATAACAAGATCAAGAAACTACAAGCACAACTTGGAGAAAGCAATAGAAAGGTGAGAATGTTGGAGTCAAAGGTTGAGATGATGGAAGGAAAACTAACGAATTCTCAGACAATGAGAGTGAAACAGGGGGTGACACAAGGTATGTGGATGCTCAAAGTTAGACAATTTTGGTACCCCAAAGGATAGTTCAGAAGATAACACCTTTGACTTGGGCAGCGACAAAAAGAACTTTCACATTGATGACAAAGACTAACAGTGAGCCTGCCAAAGCCCCCGAAGAAAACCAGAAGCATGCAAGCTCTCTCAGCCCAACTACTAATTTAAATTTCTTAACTACTTTTTGTTAGCCTAGTCGGATTTCAGCTAAGGCAGTATGTCCAGTCAAACTGGGCAATTTTCTGTAATGAAGGAATTAAATGTTGGCTGTCCCTTTTTCTGTTGAAGTAACATTTCCGGTTCTAAAAAAGTTATAATTTTAAGGCTGTCACTGCCAGGCAAAATAAACTGATTGTGTGATATCAATTTTGCAGAAGCCTACCAGGCATAGCTGAGGATTGTATTTATTTATACAAAAACATTAAATAAAAGAAAAACTAATTTATTTGTAGAAGACAAATTCTGGTGTTCTTTTTATTTTCTTTTGCTTTAAAAAGAATATGGCTGTCTTTTCAAAATGCTGTCATACATAGAAAACGCTCAGGAAGAGGTATTTACATCACATTTCCATTTCTTGACTGTTTCTCCAAGAAGCACTACCTGCTGTATTGATCATGCACATCTATACCAGAAATCATGCTAGCCATTTGTTAACAAACAAAAAAACACAGAAGGCTCCAATATCTTGCAAAATTAAAAATAAAGAAAATTAATGTACATACACTATAGTCTACTTCTGAAATTCATAACAAGCAACCAGATGAAAATGCAAATATATATTGTGCCTGATAGAAAGATTTACAGATATGTCTTCCTATCTATGCTGCATTATCCGTCAGTTCAAAAGCAAGTTTTAATCCCCATGGATGATTTCAAAATCTACTTTTTCGAAAAAGAATGCATTCATACAGCAGTAGGCCTACTGGCAACCTTGCTAATTGCATTGACATCCAAGGAGGAGCAAAATATACCATGAAAAGATGAAGTGCACTGCAATTAATAGCAAACAAACAATTGCATTTCCATCATGAAGAGAAATCCTCCTATTTCTAAATGCAACAAGAAAAATCTCATACATTATCATTTTTCACTTATATCCAGCCACATATCTGAAACAAAATTCCTTGTTAATGGTTTAAGTAAAAATCAAAACCAGTACTTGGTTATCATGGTTGAAACTAATTGAAGGACACCATCATATACCTGCAAAGTAGTTAGACATAGGAATCAATTAAATTGAAAGATATATTAAGATTGTGTGACACGTATTTACCTTTTTCTTAAAATGCAAGTAGTACAAGGAAGCCCAAGCAATTGAACAAAAGGATTCACAACCAAAAGATAAGACTACATGGTACATTTGATATGAGAATCAAGACAGCACATTTAATGACCTTTCACATTATCTTGCACTGTTTGGCATCTTCTTTGCGCAGGACGCTTCTGAATATATGCAGAATTCCAGGATCCTCCATCTCGAGCATAGTAATCCATAGGATATACAGCATTGTCTGATATCCCATCTGGCAGACAACTTTCCTCACTTTTGGTCCTGGAAATATCTATTACATTTACAGATCCATTTACAGAACCTCTGCCAGCACAGCATGAATCCTTATTACAAGTTACAACACTGGACCTTGTTTCTCCACAAGAACCACATGACTGAACCTGACCCTGCGCTATATGTCTGCAAGCATCCTCCTGCTCAGTTTCTCCCTTCCACCAAGGCTGCACAAAACCAAGTGCCACTTCTGCCTCGAATGGTGTCAGCAAAGGCTTAGTAAAGGCTTCACCCCAATCAATTGAAAGACGGGGACAAGCAATCTGTACCCAAACATCAACAGAATCCCCAAAAAGTAAAATTTTAGAGGGTGAGATTTCAGACATGAGGAAAACTGTAAACAAGATACCCTTCTCTTCCAAACGTTGCTCAATGTGATTCAGTATTTTAGGATTTCCTTGTCGCCCTAAAGTTCCCAGAATTATGCCCCACTGTTTACCTCTCTGTGCCTGCAAGATGGCTTTCTTTCGGGTATCTTTCATACCCTTGTGATCATATTTTTCTAAAACCAAGACTTTCAAATAAGGGTCATACCGGAAAACCTGAACTTTAGGATTTGCTATCATAAAAGCTTCAAGATGAAACCGGCCATCAGACACAAAAACAGCAGTATCGAGGGTGCCACGGGGCAGCGATGGCGCTGTGCACCCAAGAACCTCTCCTGGCGATAGTGGTTTCACTTGAGGAACATTGATGTTTGGATACTGATCTGCCAGAGCAGCTTTGGCTGCATGGATGGCAGTTGAAAACTGGATAGTCCCAGCTAAAGCAAGTCTATCTTCTGGTTTGAAGTTATACCTTATTGTCTCAACTAGATGTTGCACATCAATTTGTATATCCACAAAGACATATAAGCATGGGATACTTGTAAAATCAATTGGGACTAAACAGCTATGACCATAGTGAATGA
Source organism: Pinus tabuliformis (assembly GCA_031772625.1). Classification (NCBI taxonomy): domain Eukaryota; kingdom Viridiplantae; phylum Streptophyta; class Pinopsida; order Pinales; family Pinaceae; genus Pinus; species Pinus tabuliformis. The sequence continues at coordinate 597,927,530 of CM062820.1, forward strand.
GAAAATCAGCCCCAAGAGCTGTAGCTGAGTAATCATCAACACAGCATGCTCCATAGGTAACATCCCCAAGTACAAAGCATTCATCAACATCAGTAAATGCCTCTAAAATATCACAAATTGTGAGGGAGTACATAAGCAGGCCCTCTGGAAATTGCAGTGCTACATGCTTGGCTCCAGATTGCTTAATCCTCCAAATGCATTTCGGTATTTCCAGATTATAGTTGGGAGGCAAAACTGCCATAGCAGCCTTAAGTGCAGGATCATTCAAAATTGAGTCCGGTATCTGTTGCCTAACAAATCTCCGTGGTGCTTTAGGTGCACCTGATTGTGATATTGAACTTGCTGCTGCCATTTCAGTATTGGAAGAAGATGGCCTGGATGAAGAATCTTCTACGGTTCCATCTCTAACCTTATTTTCCATCCAACCAAATTGTTTGATCCACAAAATAGGATCACTCAATCAAATACAGAATCTGCAAATGAAGAGACTTGCAAAAAGGAAGCTCTTAGGGTTTGAACACCATAAAAGAACCTGCACTTGGTTGCATCAATGGGTCTTCAGCCAGGATCACTAAAACACTCAGCAGGTTCAAGATCCGAGTGACAATATCAAAACTCACTCTTTTGGTCAGATAAAGATAGCAGCCAGGCATAGAGCCCTTGATGACTGCCAATGTATTGTTTTACTTGGCCAACACCCATATAATGCAACTTTAACCCATAAATCTCTGTTACAAATAACACTCCAAACAGCATTCTTCTATCCCAAAGATCCAAGCTGGCAGCAGATTCCTTCTCTGCCGACATAAAAAAAAGTAACCCAATTCAGCTCATAGCACAATCCATGGAATAAAATTCAAATTTAAACAAAAAAACATCAAAAGCTACTTAAGACAGTAATTGTTATTTTCAATTTGGTACATGTTAATTTTCAGACCATGGTAAGCAGATCCTGTACTCGAAGGATAACCCTAAAACCATAGGTAACTTTAAAGCTTGTGACTTATCAAAACAGCAATAATCAAATACTAGAATCTACAAATGCACTGCAAAAAATAATAACAGAATATACACATAACTGAACTCTCAAATCTGCACCACTGTTTTTATTAAATCCAGGAAAGCAGTAAACTATAATGCTATAGCTAAAAAACTCAATCTCGCTAATCAACACAGTGGTACACCCAGTTCCTGGACACTCTTCTATAGAATAAGAGATTGCTTGGGTTTACAAATATCTGCCCTAATCTCCAAATACTGCTATCAGTAGGAGACCCTAATCCTAATCCTAAACTAACCTAGACAAGTGTGCTAGTCCTGCATGAGTGACTGTCCTCAATTAGAGTGCCCACTACGAATTATCACATGCATTAAAGCATGTGAATTCTTCTAAGGATCTGCACCATACTTGGTGTCATTGTTCACCCATGTGATTTATTCTAAAACTGGAAAAGCAAACTGATTAGACAAAAACATCAATTTCTAAAGCAGAAACTAGATATGAAACTGCAGTGGTAAAATTGGAAATGTACTAAGATTGCCCCATCCTACATAACTGCACCAATCCTCCATACACCGCTGCACACAAGAACCAAGACAAACTGCTGTCTTCAATTCACAGTATGGATGTGCAGAATGAGCCATTACTGCTACTAGACAAACCTGCAATATGTGCACCACTACTGTCTGAGCTAAACAAGGTAAAAATATAAGACTCCTTAGTGAGAAAAGCATTCTCAACTAAACCCAGTCTCCCCCTGAATACCGAACTTCCCCTTTGCTAGTGCCGTAATCAATATGTCTATAACCTGTGAATCTGAAAAAACATAATGTAGAATGACTGCTTCCTTCTTAACCCTATCCCAAAGAAAATGGTTTGTAATATCAATGTGCTTGGAGCAGTCATGGAATACTGGATTCCTAAAAACTCTGATACAATTGTCACAGTAGACCATAGCAGGCACCAACATCTCACCTATCAGCTCTGCTATCAATTTGCAAAAATAGATGGCTTCACTAGTAGTGTTAGCTGCCATGTACTCTGCCTCTGTTGAACTCCATGCAACTGATGTTTGTTACCTTTTAAACTAGAATATCACTACTAAATCCGAACAAAAGCAACAACCTGAGGTACCCTTCCTATACACTGCATCCCCTGCACAGTCAGAATCAACAAACCTATGCAGCATCATCTCATCTCACTATCTCCTGCATATCTTAGACTAGAATGTACTATGCCTTCAAGTACTGGAGCACCTTTTTACAGCTACCCTATGAATCTGCCTTGGCTGAACCATATGCTGGCTCAAAGTGTCCACTACAAAATATATATCAAGTCTGCTATTAACCAAATAATCCTAAACGGTACAGGTCATCGAACCATTAGACCCCCCAGACCAAAACCGGTCAACCAAAAACACACAAAATATTTAAGTTTAAAAGAAAAACATATATATTCATGTTCATCCATATGAATCCAAACCATTTATACACAAATAAGCAAAACTTATCATTTATATAGCATGTAAGGGTGCACATAACCAAAATAGCACAGAATGCAATCCATCTTTGAACCGAAAATATATCAACAAACAGGCCCTAGATGACCTCAGTCCTCCAGCGTCCAAAAAAAATCATGCTATAACAAATACCTACATATCATCAAAATCCTTGCCTATATTGGGATATTCGTCGTCAATATCACCCTCTAAGCATTAAAATAAGATAGAAAAAACTTAGCTTGTCAATTCAAGATTTTGTTTGATTGGTAGGTACATTTTTAGTAGGATCATGATGAGGAGGTATGTTGCAGACATCTTGTCAAAGTTCCAAGGAAGCGGAAGTCCCAATTTTTTCAGCATGATCGGGTCATCTATCAATAGTTTACATGTAGTTGTAAACCCATTCTGCAAGTTATATGATGTAAATGATCCTAGTAAGACCTTGAGTATATGTAACAACCTAGGAAAACCTATAATTTTGATAACAAAATTCATCCTAAGAGGTTTTTAAACCTCATTGATTACCTGTGTTTCTAGACACAGCGAATCAGAAGAGTTATTTCCCTCCAGCTTAAACCCCAAAGCTAAGGTGAATTTTATTATCGAAATCTTAGGTAAGTCTTAGTGTTCTTAGTCGGATCTGATGTAAAAGTGATTTGGGAATAATTTACGCTAGTTGGATTAATTATTTTATTACAAATCACTTGATCTACTAAATCATATTGTGTCACAGATGGGTTATGTGTCTTGAGAGTCTAAGCCAAATGTGCATTCTCCCTTTGAGAGTTGTAAATGTAAAATCTTATGTATTAGAGGATGGAAAAATAATTAAGTTCCCTCATGTATAAATTAATTAATTTTTTTGGCAAAATAAAATTAAATCCTAAGCCAGAAAATTAATTAATAGAGTTTGTCTTAGGAAAAATAATTCTCCAAGTGGAAAAATTCATGGGTCCTAAAGGAATCAATGTTTAAAAGTCCTCTACCAAGGGAATATTGTATATTTCAAGAAAATTTGAACCCTTGTGTTGAGAAATCTAGGGCTTTGATATGTTAATGATTTCTCGATCGAGATAACTACTTGTGAAGTCCTTTTTAACTTTTTATTTATACAAACAATTTCTTCCTTATGTGTGTGTTCATTAACTTCATCAACCAGCTACCATGAACAATAAACACAAGATATAGGCAGCAGCCAAGGCAAAACCTCTCCAAGACCTTGAGAGGAAAACCCACAGAAAATCTTCTTATAGAATCTTCACTAGACAAAATTTCCAAGACCTAGACAAAGACCCTTTGACTGATGTGTCTCTAAGATCAAGGCAAGTACCTTTGATTGCTGCTGTCCTCTTAATGCGACTGTCCTTTAACTGCTGTACAGTGAACTGGATCAGCTTCTAGATGAGCTAGGAGCAGCTTCTACCTTCCTTGTACCTTTCCTCAAATTGTACTTATTTCAAGGGTGATTACAAATCAAGTTTTTTTCAAGGGTGATTACAAATCAAGTTTTTACCCAACAACTTGATCTTCCTCTTGCAATTTCAGTCAGCCCTGTAAGTCTGCAAATTCATTGTGAATGACTTCACTAGATGTCAAGGAGTGGCTCTCCTAGCCCTCCTATATCTTCGCTTGTCTTAAGGATTAGTCTTGTGTATCAAGATCCTTACCCTTGACCTTAGAACGAACCTTTTGGAGACCTTGTGGATGACTGTCCCAGCAGCCCTAAATCAGAGAAGAACAGGTCTACAATTCAAGTTCACACATGAGAGAGGTTTAGGGCTCTTCTAGCCCTACTAAACCTTCGCTCTTCTAGTAGGATACTTCCACTTATTTCTGCCCTTCAAACTGTCCCAAAAACAAACCCTTTCCTTGCCAAAACGAGCACACAAGATGATGCCCTAGTGTCAATCTGTTGCCGCACGTGTGGACAGACTTCCCGCTAATTTGGATGGCAGAACAGACTCCTTTTTCTCACTGACCTGCGGCTCCTTTTCTTGACCTTTTCCTCGCACCTTTTTTTCTGATTTTGACCGAGTTCTTGAGTATGAGAGAGTGACCGAATTGATGTCCTTGAATAAGGTGAGAGGGGTCCTTTTATAGTCTTCTTGTGATGCCTCATTAGGCGACTTGATGACTGTCCCTAAGCCGACTTGAAATCTGCCTTTAAGTCGTCTTCTATCAATGCATGTGTAAGCCTTCTTTGTGCCAAATTAATGGCTCTTTTGCCTTGCTTCTGGAGGAGGAATTTAACATGGTTATCGCCCTTGATCTTGGAGACACAACTTCTCATTTTGACATATTATTTACAAGTGTAACAATTACAATAATGACACAATCCTATCACCTAGCCTACAACTCACAATGGGAGCTACTAAAACAATTTTGAGCATGAAACCCATGACTCAAATTTTACAAAATAATTTGCTAGATACAAATTTACATCATGTGTCATTATTAATACTGAACCTAGTTACACTTTCTTCAACACCTTGGACCTTGGTGGTTAAGTCAAAGTAAATTTTTTGAGGAAATTAACACAAAATAATTCATTTTGAGCTAATAAAAATTGAATTAAATGATAAATTCGAAAAGTCATCAAAAATAAAAAATAAAAAATCAAAGGTCAAGATTAAAAGATCTTGAAGTGTTTATCAACGACCAAGATTATTTTGAAAAAGATCAAAGAAACTGGCCGTTATTTTTCCATGTGGAGGATAAATCTATAAATTAAAGTCATTTGAGTCTCTAGCATCTTGATCTTTGGCTAGAAAATTTCTGTTGAAACATCTCTGTAACTATTGTCCTGCTGGGAGCTATTTTTTCAATCATAATAAAGACTTTGGGGTGCATTTCAAGGTGATTTTGCTTATTGATTTGTGGTATGTGTTGAATATTGATAAGATTTGTTTTTTCATTAGATGGAGATAAAACCATATTATTCATAGTTTTGGGCTAATCTTAGGTGGCTTGATTCCCCATGTGATCTAACAAATTATTTTGAGATAAATTCATAGTGCTTGCAGGTACTTCAGTCTTTGGCCTCCAAATTCACAAATTTGGGCAAGAGTCATTGTTGTTTGGATTCCAAATATTTATATGGTGGATTAATCTTTCCTAAAGCTAAAGTTTACATTGGGGTTTCTAAAGTATTTTTAACCATTCTTCGAAAGAAAAAATTCCATAAAAATATTTTTCTCAGAAATTTAAAATTTTTAAAACCCTTGTATATTTGTAGATGTTGTGAATAATTTTGTAGATCTAACTTGTAAATTATTTTTTCTAACTTGAGTTTTGGGGATTTTTAGTATTTTGTATATATTTGGGGCTTGGGTGTCTTATTTTCATTCTTGCAGGCTGGATCAAGGGATCAAGTGGAAGAAGAGCTAGATCTAGGCCCTTGAGGGTAAGATCTAGTCTCTAGATAATTTTGCAAGGCCATTCACCGAATATTTTTTGGCAAAATTTAGATCCAAAGACAGAGAAATTAAATAAATAAATAAAATTAAAAAACAAAATAAAATTAAAAAATTGAGACAAGGGTTTCGCTTTTTTAGGCCTCCCAAACCCAGATCCAGCCCTCCTAGGGCCAGCGTCTCCCCTCCTTGGCCTACGTCAGCTCCAGAGCCTCTGTGTCATTTTTTAAGCCCTTTTCGGGCAAGCCTCAACCTCCCTATCCTAGCCCATCATTAGGACTTTAGGGCCTTAAAAGGCCTACCCGTGGGCCCTAGGCCACACAGTTGCCCTCCTCTAGCCCTAATGGTTTCCCTTTGGGCAGATCGTCCTCTTTTCAGCCCTAATTTGCCTCAGAAACCCCAGCATCAAGCCTTTGAGGCTCCTCCTCCTTCAGCGTTCCCTTCTTGTGGCCTCCTCTAACCTTGTTGACCCCCGATCTACCTTTCTAGCCTCCTTATCCCCAAACGCTAGCCTTCCTTGGCCTAGCGTTGCTTTTTTCTTGGCCTCTTTTGCCCTAATCTGCCCTAAAACCCTCCTTTGATTTTTCAGCACTGAATACTTGGTGGTTTTGCAGGTTTTGAGGCTCAAAAATTCTATTTTTCAGGTGGCAACTTGATCCCAAAGTTTCAACAAATTTTGACCAAGGGATCATCAAGGCCTTGGGCCTAGGGTTTGACCTCTAAACCCTAGTTTTATCTCTGATTTATTATAGCAGTCATATCAATAACAATTAAGCCCTAAAATCACATGCTACATGGTCAAAATTGTTTAAAATTACAAAATATTCATTTTCATAAATTTTGGCCACTTGGGCATCCTAGATCTAGCCTAGATCTAACTTTTATGCTTGCTGGAATTTACTGCATAACTAAAGTTTTCAAATCTGAAATTTCTAAAGCATACACTTAATAAGGGTCTAAAACTTGAAATTTTCAATTTCCAGTAAATTTTCCAATTTTTAGGCAATTTTAGCCTTTGATTGTAACTGCATTAGCATTTTAATCTGTCAACTATTCACTGTTGTAGTAAATAGATCAGATCTGAAATTTTCTGAATCACATTCTATAAAAACCCTAAAAATTGAATTGTTTTTCAAGTTGGGTGAATTTTACTATTTTTTGGTATATTGGCCATTGTTTTTGTCATCTCTAGAGCTTGCTGATGGTATGGGTCAATTTACTACTGTAATAACTTATTACAGATCTTAAATATTACTGAATACATCATCATAAAGTAAGTTAGACACATAAATTTACTTATGTTGGTCATTGGAAAGTTTTGTACTTCATATGTTGGGTAAATTTTATAACTTGGAGTGAATTTTCTACTGTTGTCATAACATTAATAAGCACTGAAATTTTCTAAAACACCACTGTTGATTTAATTGTTGAGATCTAACACTTGAGTTGTTTACTCTAAGTTTGTAAAATTTCCAGAATTTGACACCTAAAGCACTCCCACATTTAAGCTCTAAATCTGATCTTGTGATAATTGCAATCTAATTGACATCTTTGTCTTTGGTAATCACTCTAAATCTTGGCATCTAAGTTTTCATTTTGCAATCTTAAGTGGTATCAAACATTGTTGCAAAATTGGCATCTTGTGAGAATTTGTTGAAACTTTGCACTTGTGTCTCTAGAGCAATTTACCTTGTTCAAGATTGTCACCTCATCATTATTAAGTACTCTCGCTATAATTTAATTCACACTAAGTACTTAAATAACATAAACAATCTTAATTCAAGATAATAGAACTCAATCTTTTGCATAAGCATCCTCAATGTTTTAAAACTCCGACTCTGACTACGACTCAGCCAAGGGTCAACTCCGACGCCGGCTCCAACTCCGTATCAACTCGGTTGGCTCGATTTCAATGATTCGGTCGTTGTAAAATATACATTAAATATTTATTTATTTAAAAAAAAAAAAAAAAAAAAAAAAAAAAAAAAAACAACAACAACAACAACAACAACAAACATAATTTTAAATATTTTCATTCATGTTTCCAAACACACAACATTAGAATATAGATAGAAGACAACATATGATCAAAGTAGGCTCATGAATATATCCATTATATCAAAATGGCACCCAGTGCAATGTCCAATACATACATGGTGATGATATAGAGATCAAAACAAAAACACATAACCAAGGAGGCTAGAAATGGCGTTATCCTCCAAAATAGATTGTAAGTCATCAAGGAACTAATACGAGGGTCCAAGAGTGTTCCTCACTCCAAGAAAGTCCCAAAGTGCATGTGTAAGCATTGTCATCAAAGAGGGATGTGCTAGCCCTCCTAAGTCATCTCAATGATAACCATCCTCATCTATGCTTTGGAAGAAGGTACCATCCACCAAAACAGGGGCAAGGCCAGCCAGGGGGCATCTTCAACCCATTTGCGCATATCATCAAATAGTCCAACGTCCAAGCTTTTAAGTTTAGTGTTTTAGCATTTGGAGGCTCATCAAGGGGTGTAGCATCACGTGGAATCAACTCAAGGCTCGATGTTCACCTTTGGAGGGCCAAGGTTGGGGCCACAAAGTTAGGTTTGCTTTAAGACAAGGGAAAAGAACCTATTGGAAGGTTTTGAAGAAGAATGAAGCTATCCCTTAAGGAATATCTACTACATATGTGATACCACCTAAACAAACCTCTCAAGATCAAGCGAGATAAACTTATTTAGGGACAAAATACCATTAAAGTATCATAGTGAAAACTTTGGTGTCCCACAAAAGCAAAAAAATAAAAAATAAAATCGTTGTTTTTTAGTTCACAGGCCACTGTCATCCAACCCGGCTGAAAAGGCTCGGACTCGGCCGAGCCGGCCGCGTTATTACCGAGTCGACCAAGTTGTTAGACAACTCAGCCGACTCGGTAATAACCTGGCCGGCCGAACCGGTTCACTGGCCGAGTCGACCCAGTGAGGCCTTGACTCGGACCAACTTGACCGAGTCGGTTCCGAGCCAGCCAAATCTTAAAAAACTGAGCATCCTAGATCTAGCTTGCATTAAAACTTACCTCCTAGCATAAGCTAGGTTGATAGAAATCTAGGGCAACCCTTCTCTCCTAGCTTGAGGGGCTCAGCAACTCTTCGGTGGTTAACACGGTGACCTTGCAGTCATCAAAGTCACACTCTCTGCAGCGCCGGAGGCATCGAGTGATAGGATCACAACAGAAAGTATCGTTAATCAGGCCCTAGCCTACTTCCTGTTGGCATCCTTCCCACAACCTACCTTAGAGCCCAACTTCAAAATAGTTAAGGGAAGGCCATACTTAGACTAAGCATATAATTAAAATAAACCAAGATCATTGCATCTCACATAGATCCTAGGACTTGCATACCATATAGGTTAGTTAATCATTCAAGCAGCAGATGTCCATCCAGTCACTTGGTTTCAATTTACCATAAGCAAGAATTGTGACTCCATTAAGGCACTAGTCTCATACTTAAAATCTAATCTAATCATTAATCTTGCTAAATTTAACCAAGTAACTAGGCCACTCATCTGTGTCTCTCAAACAAGTTGGTTTCCAACTTGTTTTCCTTCACCTCATTCCATAGGGACTACCCCCCATTGCCTGTTGTTGGGAGATAGCTAGAACAAAGTGGGTGGGAATCAAAGTGACAGCCCCCGCCCTGAATAGTTGTTGCAGTGCCTATACAAATCCAAACAACAACAAGGTCAACAACCAATGCCACTAACATCAAGGTACATAGAGAGGTTGGTGCTCTTGATTAAATGCTAGTTCCATACACTCATACATGACAAAATCTAACGAAAACATTGCAATCCCACCAATTCTAAAATCCTAAAAAACAGTTAATTCTACTAGATTTTGAGTGGGATCTAAAATTCTACTTTCTCCATATGAAATCCAATGAGTTTGAAACCACTCTCAAACATCCTGAGTTGATTAATGATAATGTTAAAAATTTAAGTAAAAAGATGAAAATGAAAGATAAAGAGAATGTCACTTTACGATTAATTGCATATCATTAGTAGGGCAATGTGGTCAAATACTAGGCTCCCCTAGTCATAAATCATTGCTTTTCAAAATAATTGCATTCAAAGGGTCCTTGGTAGCTTTATACAAAACCGGTTGGTTCGACAAAAATGGTCTGATTCACCAGTCCTAACTAGTTTTTCCCTCCAACGGTTGGACTGGTTGGTTTTGACCAGTTTCGGTCCAGTTTTGATAACAATGAGTTGAATAGAGCAAAACATATATTTATAAATCAAAAACAAAATATGGAACCATAGTGATAAAACTGGAAATGTGCTAAGATTTCAGCATGCATGTGCCCACTACTCTCCTACATAACTGCACTAATCCTCCATACTCTATTGCAGATAGGAACGAAGACAAAGTATTGTTATCAATGCACTCTATGGATTCACTAGATGCACCATCACAGCTACTCTATAGACTTGCAATAACTGCATCACTCTAGAGGATATTGTCTAAGCTAAACAAAGTAAAACTCTAACATTCCCTCTTAGCAAGGAAAGTGTTCTCCACCAAACCCAATTTCTCCTTGAATATCTTGAGCTTCCCCTTTGCCAAGGTCTTAGTCAATATATCTGCAACTTGCAAATCTAAAAAAACACACTCTATAACCACTAGTCCCTTCAAAACCTTATCCCGAAGAAAAGTGTTCCTAATAGCAATGTGCTTGGAGCAGTTGCAATCATGGAATACTGGATTCTTAAAAACTCTAATATAACTTTGATTGTCACAATAGATGTTGAATTTTCCTTAGGCCCTAGATCTAGTCTATGGCTAGCCAAGCACACAAACACACTAGGAACACCAGCTTACAAGCACTTTGCATAGCATAGATCTACAATAGTGAATTCAATAAAGTACACAGAAATATTTGGCCCAAATCTCGATCTTTGTTAATCCATCAATAAAAAATTATTAGGGCTCCCATACTAGGGATCATGGCCCTTCAGATCAGTAGAACAACTAGTATACATAGTATACAAAATTAGGGCTTGAGATTTACAATCTACCCAAAAAAATCACAGGGACAAGTCTAGACCTACTTACTGAAGGCAGTCCTTCATCTTCAGTCCCTTTAATCTTCCTATACATTGTTCTTCTATAAGCCCTTTGCCTCCTTCACACAGGCATTAGGTTCCTTTGTGACATTTGTCCACTCAGTTGCTCACAATGGTCAAATCCTTCAGACCACTTACACTACCAACCTTCACAATCATCGTTCAGAGCCTCATTCCTTGTTGCGGACTTCTTTCAAGGGTAGATCTCGACCTCCATGAGCATAACTCGGCCCTCCACTAAGGCACTCCTTGCACAAGGGAAGACACATCTCTCTTGTGTACAATGAGCCTCTCCTTTGGCTCTAAATACATTTTTTTGGGGGTCATTTAGGAAAACTCTAGATCTTTAGGGTTTTAGCCTCTCAATTCATTAAGAATAACTAATTAATTTCTTTAGGTTCCAAACCCACTGCTTTGGGTCCAAAACCTCAACTTTAGGTAAATTGCCAACCAATTCCTTTTGGTGGGTTTTCCCTCTCGGAAATACCTTCTGAGCTACCCAAAATTCCAACACTCCCTCTTACTGAGGAAGGTATTTCCTTCACGCTTCCAACTCCATGACTTTCATTGCATGCCCATGATTGTCCTCGCATGAGTCATGACTTTCCTTCTGTAGCCATACTTGTCCTCACATGTGCCATGTCTTCTTTGTACTTGGCCAAGCTTTGTCTTGCATGATGCATGATTGTCCTTGCATGCAACATGTCTTTTCTTTGCACCACCATGAATGCTCTCTCTCACAATCCATGATTGTCCTTGCATGGGTTGAAAACACCTCTATCTCGCTAGAACCTGAAGATTCAAACTCTTGTTAGCTAAAGTTCCTTTTCAATCTCTCTCTAAAGCTAGACTCCTTCTGAGTCTACACAACCTTCACTAGCTCACTCTGCTTCCCTATCCACACTCTGATTCAGTCATCCCTTCAAAATAGCTCTAATACCATGTTGAATTTTCCTTAGGCCTTAAATTTGGTCTATGGCTAACCAAGCACACAAACACACTAGGAACACTTTGCACAATGGAAATCTACAACAGTGAAATCAATAAAGTACACTATAATATTTGGCCCAAACCTCGACCTTTATTAATCCATCAATAAAGAATCATTAGAGCTTCGTACCAAGGATCATGGCCCTTCAAATCACTAGTATAGCTAGTATGCATATTATACAAAATTAGGGCTTGAGATCTGCTTCTTCAGATCTACAATCTACCCAACAAAAATCACAAGGACAATTCTAGACTAACTTATTGAAGGCAATCCTTCATCTTCGGTCATTTTATTCTTCTTGTACATTGTTCTTCTAGTTGTCCTTTGCCTCCTTCACACAAATATTAGGTTCCTTTTTTACCTCTATCCACTTCGCTGCTCACAATGGTCAAATCCTTCAAACAACTTGGATTACCAACCTTCAAAATCATTGTTCAGAGCTCCATTACCAAACAATCCTATCAAATACACTCAACAATCCAACTTCCTTCATAGAATACCACCTGCATAGACCTCTTTCTCAGGTTGAGACACCTCGGCCCTGCTCCTAGGGCTTTTGAGGTCACTCGGCCTCTTTCTAGGCCCATGGCTTAGTCTCATACACGCTCCAACCCTGTCAAAATTGTTTGTTCAACACCCAAATATCTTCGGCCCTACTTGTTTGCTAGTATAAGGCCTCTTTCAACCTCCTCTAGAGTTTCGCGCCCCCCCCCCCATAGACCTCCTGCACAAAACCTCCTACAATAGGTACACTTGAGGTTGTTAGGCCTCTTTTAGGTCTTCAACCCACTCCTTTACAAACAAAAATCGGCCAAGAGAATCAAACAACAGACAAAACACTTGGCAGCTTCTCTCTTCTTCCGGCGCACAGATAAGTAATTCGACCTTGCTCTTGGAACAATGGACCTCTTCCCAAACGTAGAACAGACCTCCCAAATCATCCTCTACTTGTTGCGGCTTCTCTTCTTGGTTTAGTATTCACACAAGGATGGATTCCAATGTGTTTGGCTCTATTCATGGGTACCCTTCTAACTTGCCTTGGCCCTCCACAACACTTTTGTTCACAATAGCTGAGGCACTCGACCTCCTTCAAAGGCTACAGCAGCATGGCACGGATCTTCTTCATTGGCCTTAGACTGGGCCTTGAACCAAGCTCAGCCTAATCTTCAGCCCTCCAAAACCTCGACTCTCTTGCTCCTCATCTAGTCTTTGACTCACCTCCTAGAACAGAAGATACCTTGTTGTAGACTACTTTCAAGGGTAGAACTTTGCTTCCGCGAGCAAAACTCAACCCTCCACTAAGGCACTCCTTACACAAGAGAAGTCACATCTCTCTTATATGTATAATGAGCCTCTCCTTTGGCTCTATGTATATTTTTTTTGAGTCATTTAGGAAAACTCTAGATCTTTAGGGTTTTAGCCCCTCAACCCATAAGAATAAATAATCAGTTTCTTCAAGTCCAAAACCCCAACTTTGGGTAAATGTCCCAACCAATTCCTTTTGGTGGGTTTTCCCTCTCAAAAATACCTTCTGAGCTACCCAAAATTCCAACAATAGACCATAGTAGGCTCCAACATCTCACCTATCAACTTGCAAAGCTAGATAGCTTCACAACTAGCAGTGTTGGCTGCCATGTATGTTCTCCTACACTCGGTGTCGCTAATGTCTTTTACCTATTGAACTAGGATATCGCTCCCAAACCCAAGCTAAAGCAACAACCAGAGGTTCTCTTCCTATAGCCTACATCCCTTGTGTTATCGCTTGGATTCTCCCTAGAGAAAAAGTCTCAATCTCATCAAGGGGAACCTAAAGATACTAATAGACAAGCCACCCATTATCACCTCCACGGCCTCGCCCATCACTTCTAGGTTTCAGATGTGTGATTTCCCAATCCTAAGGGGAGTTTCTCCTCGTTTAATTCCAATTCAAAGTTTGTTGTTGGGTATGAGTGAAACTGTGACTTAGTTGAGATGTTGATGCTTCATTAAAATGATGATAACTTGTTCAATGATTTTTTCCAACAAAACATCAATGACATAGTGAAACTTACTGAGATATGTCTACGTTCTTTAGCTTCCAGGGTGAATACTATGAGCAAGTCACAGGTGTTGCAATGGGCTCCCCCTATCACCTATTATAGCTAACCTCTACATGGAAAAACTTGAAAAGAAAGCAATGAGTTCCTACACATTGAAACTGAACAAATGGAAAAGGTATGGAGATGATACTAATGTTAAACGGCAACATGGTAAAGAAAAAATCAATAACTTCCTAGAACATTTGAATGGAATATTTGAGGACATCAAGTTCACAATGGAAATTGAAGACAATAATTGCATCCCCTTCCTTGACGTATTAATTACTAGACATGATGATGGGACCTTGGGACATCAAGTATTCAGAAAAAAGACCCATATGGACAGCTACTTACACGTGGACTCTCACCATCATCTGACACGTATCCTCAATATATTAGCCTTAAGAGTTGTTAGGATTATTAATCCATGGAGGAAGATCCACGAATTTAATAGTTTTGGTCAACAATTGTTAGGATATCTAATAATGAACACTTGGATCAGGAATTAGACCGCCTTACTAAGGTCTTCAAAGGAATTCGATACAAAAATAAAGACATCCTTAGAGCCATCAAGAGAGCAAAAGAAGAAAATGAACCCCACCTCACCCCACCCCTCTCATAAAGCAGTGAACCCGCAACCCTCTAAATTCTAATAGGAAAGCACACCTCCCATACATCCATGGTGTGACTGATAGGCTACCCAAGATTCTCAGAAACCAAAAAAAATAAATAAATAAATATTGCTTTTGTATCCAGACCACTCGAAACAATAAAACAAAAGATGAAATTTGTTAAGGACAACATTGACCAACATCAACTCAAAGGGGTTTACAAAACCAATTGCTCTTGTGGTCAAAGCTACATTGGTGAAACTGGGAGATCATTTAAAATAAGAATAAAGGAACATGGAGCTAACATCAAGAATCAATGCACTCGCACCTCTTCTCTTCCAAAATATTCCTTCCATTCTAAACATCATATTTGCCTAGAAGACACTACAATCATCTCAAAAGAATATCACTACTTCAAAAGAAGATTTAGAGAAGCTCTATAGATATTAAAGCACCCAAACAACCTCAATAGAGATGGCGGAATTGACGTCGGTAGAAACAGGCTCCCTCTTATCTCTCATCTATAAAGAAAAGTTCCATCCCTAATTAGTTAATTTTAGTATCATATATTAATATAGTATTGTATTACATTAATACATCAATACTAATATATTGATTTATCAATATATCATATTAATATATTAATATTAACACCATAATTGGATATAATTCCTTAATAGATTAATGTTTCACATTAATATTAATATATTAATACTTTGGTATTAATATATTAATAGGTTAATACATTATTCTATTGAGATATACCACATTATTATAATATATATTAATATTTTATTATATTACATATAATACATTAATATTATATACTAACCTACCAATAGATTAATATTAATTATTAATCTTATTTATCCTTTTTTAGGCATTTTAGGTATTCTATCCTTTATGTTTTTATGGCTAGGGTTCCCATCTGTCAGCTTTCATCCTCCTCTTCTTTCTTATATTTACACATCTTCCCCTCTCCCCCTTCTTTCAACCATTCGGTCCAGATGATGAGTCTTGTTCTGGACTCAAAACGCCAACTACAAATGATTATTGTGGATCAAATTTTGGACTCAAATTCTTCAAAATCAACCATATCAATCAAATTGCAGCACAGATAAAGATATGTTCATTCAACCCCATGATTTAAAGTAAATGCTTCTATAATGTAAGTCAGCAACATGTTTTTCTGAGCAAGAAATGGCTCGCATAACAGGTATTTTGGTGCTATAACCCTCGACTATACCAACACGAGGGCAGTACAAGAGAGTAATCTTCCTAAATGATGTTTTTGATGCACTATAACAGTCAAGTGAGCAAATGCTTGGCTTCAAGATTTGCCCTAGGGTGATTTCTGATATAATCAAGGTACGTGGCAATGATGTTTGTGTTCAATTTTGTCTACTGTGATACCAACAGGGGTAACAGGTACCAACAGGGGTAAACTAGACCTCCAACAAGGCGAGGTTTAAGCTCAATGAGTAGCCCCGTGAATTCACGAGTTTTCCCTACATGTATGAGTCCCAAACCGTAGTTTTAGTGGCTTAACAACAAATCTTCTTGTTATTTATAAATGGCGGAACAAATCTCTAGCATAGATCACTAGGGGAATTTCTTGCCTAGAATGTATGTGTGGAAAACACATGCTTGTGCTCAACACGTATTGTCATCATCATTCATTTAAAATGGCTGAAACAAAATGATATATAACTGTCCCAAAGGAATTGTACCAAAAAATTCTCTAACCATTCAGATTCTACGACTAAAATTTAATGTAACTAAAATTCTTCAAAGAGATATCATCACCATTAATTCACCATGTATCATTGATATCAATCATGAAATCTTCATATGAACCTTGTTGCACGAAGTTTATGTTCAGAGAGTATTACATCACTTAGGTTACCGTTTATTCCCTCACAAGTTCTTACATCAAAGATGGATATCTCAAAATAAATCTTCCAAGTAATAATTTTGATGCAATTGAGACTTCTTCGTTAAAAAATAACCATGAATCAATTACATTAAACTAAGCAAACTCTTCATTACTTATGCAACAGGAACAATAACCATGAATCAATGACATTAATCTAAGCAAACTCTTCATTACTTATGCACCAGGATTGTCAAAGAGTATAGTAACATTATTAATTCCATCAAATGGCAATGCAAATGTTCTAACGGATGTTCCAGCTATTGAATCAAATTTTATGATTGTCCCAAAACATGCAATTCAATGTAATTAAGATATTTCGTGGTAATACATTGATGTGAACAGCAAAATGTAATGTATTTGTTGTAACTTGTCACCATATGCAAAAAGTTTTTATTGAACTAATATATATCAGTTATACTTCATTACCAAGCAAATTCTAAGAACCAATTTAAACATGCCTTTAAATGTGAACTTAATATCAATGGCAACTATCAATCATTTATGGAATGGAAAAGTATTCCAAAATGTTTAAGCACTTGTATGATTGAGTTATATGTGAGCGTAAACAATCAAATGCAACTTGTGGAAGAGATCATTCAAATTTCGAGGTCACGAACGATGTTGTACTGTTTTCAGTTTAGGTGTTTCAGAATTGGATGTAAAATTTTGTTATAGTGAAAAGCATTCTTTTTCTAGTGGGCTCAGGCATTAGCAACCAAGCTTTCTTTCAATTCTTACCAGACCACAAGTGATCACCAACAAATCCTAACCATAGAGAAACTACGAAAAATAGATGCAGTGCATATGACTATGTTATATCGGCTGCATGATGTGTTTAAAACCAAAATCAAAACCTAAATTTCAGATCTCTGACATCATTAAGTATCCCTTTAACCACAAAGCACTGGTTTATAACACCATTCAAAATGCAGCGGAACCGATAATTTAAAGAGTCGAAGGTGCAATGAGAATTTGAAATTAAAAGTTTTCAAGAAAAAATAAAGTTCTGTCTAGCCACCGCAGGGAAGGTTTTAAGTTTTGAAAATTAACGAGAAATGTGCAATGGTATCGAAATATGAACTCACCCAAATCAACGGCATGAGCTGCCTCAAGCTACCGAGCTTCAAGATACTGTAAGAGTCCCTCACCTGTATGAGACCTGGAACTGGCTCGGTGCAAATAAAAATAGAAGATTAAAAAAAGTCGTAGTGGTTCGTATTGGGACCTCGGCTCTTTACTGATTCATAGTTGTTGTCTGATCCTTTACACAGGCTATCAATCTTGGAGAGAGAAATTTTCGAAGCTCGAAATATTTTTTAGTAAAATGGGCTCACGGATTTTGCTATGGGGACTGGTGTTCCGGGCCTCTTGGTGGCCCTAACTGCGTGGGACGCTGAGGAAATAGCGGACAGTTTGCTTGGTGATGCCTGGAGTAACTCAACGGATTTGGGATCGAACGAGTGCTGAGGTGCGGTGTCACCGGGTGAATCGAGGGTGGAATGACTGCTCGTGGGGTTCTGGCCGGTGGGTGTCAGCTGGAGTGTATCGGGTTGGAACGACCGTGCAGCTCTGGCCGCGGGCTGCAGAGATATGGATGCCGCGGGTGATTGATAACAGAAGGGCCTCGGCCAGGGGGCTTGTTCGGTTGCTCGTGTGGGCGCTGGTGCTGCTGCTTTACCAGCCGGGGGCGTCTCGATGGCAGCGTAATGGTGGGAGGGTGCCTCGAGTTGATGTGGAGAAAAGGGGCGGGCTCGATGCCCTTTGTGTTTGTGTCTGTCATTTTAATTATTTTAATTTTTTTATTTACATTTATATTTATAAATAGAAAACCATTATAAAAAGTTTAATTATAAAAGGTATGTCAAATTAAATTTATTTTTAAAAGGTCTATATAAATTTAATTTTGGTTAGTTATAATTATTTTAAAAATATATTTTCTTTTCTAAGTTTGGCAGGGGTATATCTCCATTATATATCTGTATTTGGACACGGAATAGGACCATAACTTCACATCACTTTTATATCACTGAGTGCTTTAACATGACAATCCGTCAACTAACAAAAAAATTTGTAAATTTAAATCCATACTTAAAATTTTAATCTATCTTTACACAAATAAAATAAAATTTAGTGTAAACTAGATTTCATTTAAATTCAAATTTTGTAATTCATTTTTAACATGGATCTAAATTCAACTTTGAATTGACTTAATGAAATCTGAAAAGAAATTTTAACCATTGGAAAATTTTAAAACTCTTCGTCATCCTTTGCCTTCCCTCCATTTTGTTAGGGTAATCAAGGTTGATGCAAATTTCTTTTACTTTAATTCTTTAGGGTAATGGTGATGCAAATTTTTGTCAGAAACAAAATTTCAGGTTTCTGTGATCCATAATAAATTAAGAAAAGTCTTTTGATAGAAATCTCCCTTCAAATAAATTAAATCTAACCAATAATTTAACTAGATTAAAAAATCAAAACCAAAATAAATGAATAAAATCAAAACAAAACGTTACCTAAATAAAATATGAATATTGAGAAGAAATTTGAGATATTCTCCTCAAATATTCAAAAAATCTTATTTAAATAACAAAATAATTTACTCCCCCGGATGCGGGTGTCCATCAGGTATGAATGGCAGGTGGCCATTAAGGCTCTCCCGCGCCTCCACACCTGTCTCAAAGCCAAGGCAGAGAGTAGGTACGAGACTGCGATGGCGATTAAATATCATTCAATGTTCCAGGCAAATGAAGTTAAGGGAGGACAGAGCACGGTTGAGGTCGCATTGATGTCGAGCAAGCCTGCTCCGGTCTCGAGGAGAACTAATGTAATGGAGTCAGATAAGCAGCATCTGGTGAGGGCGAAGTTTTGGTTATATACCAACATCGCACAGAATGTCGGTAAAGGAATGTTGTTTGCAGTGGGCAACGGGCAAACTACTACCCTGCAACATTATCTCCAGAATATTAAGCAGCGTCTCAAGGCGCTCAGGTTGGAACCAGTGATGCGTCGTAGGGGCGTGCCTTGCCGTGGTGGGCGTTCAGGGGTTCGCTATGAGATAGAAAGGGAGGAACCACACCCGATAGCACCTATGGCGGCCATTTCCCCCTCCTCTTCCAGCTCTGAGGAAGAATTTCTGCTAATGCGGGACTCCTATCAGTCTTTCCGCCTCCGCATACCCAGAGGGATCCTTCAGTCGGATGTTATGGTAAATTTCACTGTGTATCTTTCAGAGGCGCCTCCTATCAACCCCTCATGGCCCTCCCCTGCTTTTGACAGTCTCCAAAGCAATGAAATTCTACTGGGGGATATGCATGGAAGAGTGCATAGGATGCCCCGTCCGCAGGCACCCATGGAACATGTCGACCAGCCTCAGCAGGCTCAGAACCAGGCGAACTCAATTTGTGATGAATCAATGCAAGAGATTCAGCCATCAATAAACTGTGTCCAAATTGGGAATGCGGAACCGGTTTTCGCTCTTCAGGGTTTGGAGGGGCATCTTCAGGTGGATGAGGAGTCCGTCATATGGCTCGATCCGCCCAGCCCGATGCAAAGGCAACCGCCAACTTCGCCCAGTCACCCTTCCTGAATTTGTTCGAAGGCGTTTCTCCAGGTTTCTGCATTTTTGTTTTTTTGCTCTTGTCTATGTTGGTCAACTCCCCAATCTCGCTCAGTTCCTGTTCTCGGCCCTACAGTGGCAGTTTGTTAAAAGTTCGAGTTAGCAAGGAAATAGAGTCGGTTTTTGTGAACTATAATGCTGTCCAAGATGTATATCTGGACAATTTTTGTAATGCTGTCTCAAAGGTCTGTTAGTCTGTCCCAGCTGTCTCAGTTTGAGGGTGGCCTTATCCCCCTCCGTTGATGTAATTTATGTAAATACTTTTACTGCTTAATATAGATGTTACTTTTACCCAGAAAAAAAAAACAAAATAATTTACTCAAATGTATTGTGCGCACCAAGTGCTTGAAAGAAAGATTTATGTATGGTATCTCAATAAAAGAATACTAAGAACAAATGAAGACTTTGAGCAATGTTGGATCATTGGCAAAATAAAAGATTATTATCTCCAAAAATGATGTAGATTCTTTTCTTTTCATAGAACAATAAGACCTGTAATCCATGAGCTACAATGCCATGTGCTCGTGAAAACTATGGGAGAATACAAGTGATTTTTGGTTAAAAATAATAAAATATTATATTCATTTTTAGAAGATCATTTTAAATAATAAAGTGGTCAAAGTGTTTTTGAAACTTCTAGAATTCTAATAATTGGAGTTAGTTGTGTTCATTTGACCAACTAGTTCCTTTTATATCAATTTTATTTTCTTTTCTTTTTAATGTGCACATGGATGAAGAAAATTTCTCATGTGTTGGTGAAACTTTGTATATTAGAGATAATGCTCCAAGTAATATTGATATATACCATTGAAGATGATGAAGCAACATGTAGTTACTCAAGTTGATTGATAAGATTGTCAATACCTAGTTCCACACCTTTAACAACATGTTTGGCTTCAACTAACGGTTAGACATCAACATAGATAAGATAAATTAATCACAAATAACTTAGCTCATATTACCAAATTACTTAAAAAACTAACCAAGGGAACAATCTTACTGCTATTACACATGTCTTTAGGCTAAAACACGAAGTATTCCCCAAGTCCTCTAAGCTAAAGTAGGTGGATGATATTATTATTTTTGTGAAAAGGATGTAAGGATAACATATAGATTAACATATGAAGTCATAGATAGTGTTTGTAACCACCTCCTCCCACATTTACCCAAGTTCACCGGTTTACCGAGGTAAACATGTGACAAAGAGTTACTATGATATGACCCTTTCTCCTAGATACAACTAAGAAAGTGGGGTCGATAACTAGAATCTTACTAATCTTCCTCGGGATCTACAAGACCCCCACGAGCTAAACAATCACTCTAGGTGCCCAGACCCTGAGCTAGGCTATTTCTGACCTAGACTACCAGTCATAGGCATAACACTGCATACATGCAACTGTAAGCCTCCAGTCATAGGCATAACACTGCATCCATGTGACTGCAATCCCAATTTCCTAGTTATAAGCCTACAACTGCATAATTCGTGCCACCTTTTTAAGGCTAGTATCCAAATCACTGCCCAGAACATGATGAGGCTTTCTAGAACAATAAATGACACAAATGCAATGCCTCTAACACAAAACTTGATCAAGGACTTAACCTAACTAGGCCTAACCATGACAATCATTTCGTCAAACACATTGAGAATATGTAATCTACAGGTCATAGATGCATATATGAACATAAGGGTCTCATACTTTTCTAAAAATCACCAAGAAGGTTTAATGCCCTCTCATAATAACTAAAATAACATTTATTAGCTCATGCATTCATTAACCATCAACAAATCAAACATATAGAGAGTCATAGTTAGAACCTGTTATGAAACCATGCTTATAACCAACATATAACCAAAATAATAACCATGATAGAACAGTCATTAAAACCACATAATAACAAGTATAATTACTCAAAAAATACAAGAGGGAAAAGAGCTCTTATTAGCATATGCAAAAGCTAACCAAGTCAGAGACTTCCACATACCACCTGACCATAGATTGGGCTAAACCAAATCTTTCTTTCAGCCAATAACCCTCGTGCCCTATTATAAGCATGAATGTGGGACTCAAGACCAAATCTACCAGGGCTTCCCGGATCAAACCACCTCCAATCTTAGGCTTTACTGCATTCCCACCAAAAGCGGTCAAGGGATTCCTAGGCCCAAATAGGGTATAAACGACTAGGCTTTTCCATAATCCCACAATTATTGGTCAAGGGATTCTTAGGCCCAAAACAAAAAAACATACACTACCAGGCTTTACTGAAATCCTTCCAAAATCAGTCAAGGGGTCACAAGGCCCAAAACAAGCTTGCATGCCTCCGAATTTCTTCACCAATACCTTGAGGAATTTTCCCATCTCCACCCTCAATCTTTACCGCAATTCCACCAAAATCGATCAAGGTATTCTTAGGCCCATGGGAATTTTCTTGAAACCACCTCCCCTGGTTCCAAAACCATATGGCAATCCAAAGCTCAATCGAATGAAATAACCACATCACACCATGGCTATCCGGAAATGGCAAGGAAAGGCTGAAACAATTCTCACACCTGGTAAAACCCATGCCAAAGGCGACAAGAGAACCAAATATATACATGCATGTACCATGCATTCACAAACCAGCTAGGAAATCACGCATGCAACCTATTACCTGTAAGTATTCTTGTTGAAGTTGCTTGATCCAAGTTTCCCTTACTTTCCTTGTCCTTCATTTGCCTTCCTTTGCTTTCTTTTCCAATTGCTAGAGTGCTCTAAGAATGCTCTAAGCGTGTAAGAGTATGAGAGAATAGTAAGAGAGCTCCAAAACTAAACTGACAAAAGAATTGTTCCTCAGAAGCCTTTTTATCATTGAGACCTTTATTTTCTTCATTTTCCTCTATTTTTCCTTCAATTTCCCTCTCATGCAAACCTGTGACTTTCATCTCACTTTTCTCCTATTTTCCTTTATTTTCATAAATAACATGTCAATTAATGCCTATTTGCCTTTTTCAATGCCTTTGCCAATTTTCTTAGCCATAATAAACCAAAATGAACACCCAATATGATGTTTTGCCTAACATTCAGCTTGGAATACGTGTCCCATGACCTTGGTCTTATTTTTTCCTTTATTAACTTTATTACACGAACTTTTAACCTGGAGTTCTTACAAACCCCTCTGCCTCAGGGGAACACTATCATCAGTGTTCTCACCCATGATCAACAAGACTGCTGAAATAAAATATACTGCCTATGGAGATATATAACCCAACTTGTTGTAGTATTTACAATGACCACTACTGAAGACATAATAAACTTACCGTTTATTGGAGTTTTATAACACAACTCATTATGGTATTTACAATCACATCCTGATATTCTTATGCACATTTGCTTCAACCAACAAATAAACATACTGTCTATGGAGCTTTATAACCATATCTTGATACAGAATTTACAATAATATACACATATGCACACTTGCTCAACTAGAAAATAAAAGGATATGATGGAGGCATCAGCAACAAGGGAATCCAGAGGCTCAGACCTCCATCCTCAAAAGTAGTACTAGGATTCACCTCCTTCCCAGGAAGTTCAGAATCCGTTGCCAAAGTCAATGTCTGCATCTAATGTCCAATGTTACCATCCTTTCGCTACTTGTTCCCTCAATGAACATTTGTTGGCTCATTGTTCCAGTGCACACTCCCATTGTGCATCTGATTCTATCTGGCAATACTATTGACCAAAACAAATCCAACCCCACCCTTCCCTTCTTTGATACACAGTTCCTCGGGCAATCTAGTCACCCCCTTCCGTGCAGTCACTCACCTTCCAAGTTCCCTGACATCCCCTTTCATGGGTGACCGATCCCTTAGCAAGGTTTCATCACATCAGAAGGTCCAAAAACCAAGGCCTATCCCTGCTTCAAAACCATCATACCGATCATAGCATGCTCATGGAAATCAACAGACAATATTAGGTACTAGTGTCCCATAATGACCCAGCTCCTAAAGTGTTTTACCATCATACTGTTGCATGTTCCAATTCCTTTCATTGTTGTTGCTAATTCTTATTGTGAGTTTCAACCACCCAAAGTCGGCATTTTCTTGCTTTCCTGCGCCAAGCACATAATTCCCATTATAGTCAAAATAAATTCAAATCATACCTCATTGGTAGCTCGTTAATAAGGTACACCTGCAATTTTGCTTACTTCCTATCACAACAAGTCAAACTAGTTGTTTGATCAAGTCATCATGTATAAACATATCTCATCTAGTAACTCAAAACATAACCATCATAAATCAAAATCATAGATCACATGCATAATCAAAACTGAAATAAAATATTAATACTTATCCGTCAATCAGTTATTTTCTTCTACCTTTTTCCTTTCCGTACACACATCGAATCAGTTAACACACCCAGCAAACACCTAGTGCCTTTGCTTCTTGTCGATCACGTACACATACCCATAGTGTACACACGCATACAACCACATAATACATGTACCTACACCCGACATACAACACAATACATACACCTACACCCGGTGTATAACACAACACATACACCTAGTGTACAACACAACACATACACCTACACCCTATGCACAACACAATACATATACATACACATAGTACAACACAATGAATACACATGTCACGATACAATGACTACACAACACATAACACAGTATGCAACACAACATGTACATAATACCACATGTACACAACGCAACATGTATGACATGCACACAATACCACATGTACAACATGTATACAATACCACCTGCACACAACACCACCTATACACAACACCACCTACACAATGTGTACATAACACCACATATACACAACACCACCCACACAATGTGTACACAACACCACCCGCACAATGTGTACACAACATCACTTATACTCGACACCACCTACACAGCTTGTATACATCACTACATGCACACACCAACACGTGTACATAACACCACATGTACACAACACCGCATGTACAACATGTACACAACACCATATATACACAACATAGTATGTACAACGTGTACACCGCATCATATGTACACAACACCACATATGCAACATGTACATGGCACCATATGTACACAACACTGCATATACGACATGTACACAACACCATTTATACGCAGCATTGCATATACAACATGTACAACATATATACAACAGTACTAGTGCACATCCAGAGACCACACTGGCTCTACCAAGAAACCTTGCTTCTAATGTCTTTCCACCATCCATGCTTGTCCCAGCATGCCAAAGATCGCATTGCTTTCATTCAGTTGATGTATCCCTTGGCATTACCTACCAATACATAAACATAGACATAGTATAATCACATAACATCAATTCATATCCACATAATACTATCCTCATAGATATGTCAGGCTACTCTGCCCACTTGATTCCTCATAAACCAAGAACCTCTTCATGACATTCACCTGCATAAGCAATCATTCCTTCACAAGCATGATCCCTGACAACCCTGTCAGACAACATATATATATATAGACTAGCATAAAAACAATCATGATATCTAATGACCCAGTTATGCTAGTGTTTACTTGTATATATATACATACATTAGCATAAAGCAATCATGATCCCTAACGACCCCGTTAGATGACAACATACATACATACATATATATATATATATATATATATATATATATATATATATATATATAACCATAATCACAACGCGATTACTAGATATCATAAGGTCAATGTTAAGAGAACTCCCTTTATCTGTGCACAACATGCGCAACATTGAGAACAATAGTTCCCAACATAGCCAAGGCATCTGATGCCTCAAATCCATTTATGTCACCTTGTATGTTACCTTTCTCATGACTATCCTACCACCATCCATTTATTCCAATGGACCTAACCAATGCAGTGGACTATCATATTTTTGCCTTGTCCTTTACATGCACCAACTTCATCTGAGTTTTACATTGCCTGTTGAATTTCATTAAGCTCCCCTCGAGCTCCATTAGCTTTCCTCTTCTCCCCAACCAATTCCCAAGACCCTCAAAACATAGAAGGCAAAAACAAGAAACAAACCAAAAGAAAACCATGAAAAACCAATAGCAACATGACACCACAAACAAAGTGGCATGGCCATGTGCTAAACACAAAAAAACCGCAAATCAAGTGCAACAGATCACAAAATATTGAAGACACAAAACTAGCAACAGACATTATGACTTAATCCCCATGCTTCCCATTGCTTTGAAGGGAAATCTCAACCTGAGGCTTCTTCAAGATTTCATGGTAGTCTCTTTTTCCATGCAATCCCCTACATCATACTGCCATAAACACATAATTGTCAGTGTATAAATAAATATAACAATATATCAGTTATCTTACTTTGTCATGCCAAGCACGTTGCTTTGTAACTGAACACACCCATGCCATCTCTCAAGGGACTCCAATTCTCTTCACGAATCCAGCTATAATTAGAAACTAGCTAATATACTTGTCAAATACATGTTCATGAATATAGCACATATCCACATAATATCAAACAAAATCAAGGTTAAGAAGATTTCATGTATTCATGCAAAGCACTCATTCGTTTAAAAGTGTGGTTTCCAAACCTAGCCAAAGGAATTCTCACCCAATTCTTTTATTTTAACTTTTACAACTGAGTCTTCTCATGCGCTATCACATCACCGAGCTGGTAGTTATATAAACAAATCAAATGTTACCTTGTCACGCTAATGTCAAGCATGTTTCCCTGCAATTGTTCACACATGTCAGTTACACGTTCCAAAGATCAAGTCATCATGTCTATGAATTTGAAATCAACCGTTACCAAGACTAACAATCATGTCATAATCAACTCACAATCATTGGTCATAATACTACAACTAGCACCCACTTGCACTCAAGTACATATCAGTTGTTTCAACACATAATGTGTTAGCATAACCATCTTAAACTAGATCATTATTCATGCAACCTTATAGACACATACTCATCTCATGCAATTAATCAAACATTCAATCGACCTGTAAACATACCATGTTATATAAACCAAATAGATGACATAATCAAACTCATTCCTCAATGTATCTTAGGGGAAGATATCACATTTGCACAAATTAGTCCATATTAGTACGACACAATATCACCAATATATTGACTCATACCTGAATATCATAACCATAACCATCTGCACAGGCCAATCCAGATTTGCACGATACATATAATATCAAGATATTAAATGCAATGACCATACTCATCATGTGTATGACCGCAATGCATATAACAACAAGTTACTACCATTCATGGCTATCTGACGCATGTGCATATAACTGAACTGATCAACTAGCATCTATCATGCATGTAACCATAACAACAATAGAATGACATGCATGTATATAACCATAATGCATATAACAACCATTAACCAACATACCTACATGCCCAACATACAAACTTGTATGACGATCTGCTCTTACCCGGAGGTCTAATGCTGAACCTCATTCTAACAATCTACTCATGCTCTATCTCAACCAACTTATCAACATCATGATGACACAATTACAGCATGACTATGCCAATGCATGCATAAAAATCACATATACAACTAACATGCATGCATGACAAACACATTCCACCCATCCAATCCAGGTATTGAACCTCAGAGATCTGATACCATTTTGTGGTATCAGATTTCACCCAAAGAGAATGGAAACCTGCTTTAATACCACTCTGTAACCACCTCCTCTCACATTTACTCAAGTTCGCTGATCTACCAAGTAAACATGTGACGAAGAGTTACTATGATATGAACCGACCTCCTAGATACAATTAAGAAAGTGGGATGACAACTAGAAACTTATTGACCCTGCTTAGGAGCTACATGACCCCTAGGAGCTAAACAATCATTCCATGTGCCTGGACCCTAAGCTAGACTGTTTTTTCACTGACCTAGACTACCATTCATAAGCATAACATTGCATCCATGCAACTGTAGGCCTCTAGTCATAGGCATAACATTGCATCCATGTGACTGCAGTTCCAAATTCTCAGCTATGAGTCTGCAATCGTGAAATGTGTGCCACCTTATTAGGGCTAGTCTCTAGATCACTGCACAGAACAGGATGAGACTTTCCAAAACAATAAATGACACAAGGACAGTGCATCTAATATAAAACTTGATCAAGGACTTGACATAACCAGGCCTAACCATGACAATCATTTCGTCAAACACATTGAGAACATTTAATCTATAGGTCATAAACTCATATATAAACATAGGGGTTTCATACTTATATGAAAAATTACCAAGAAGGTCTAATGAACTCTCATAATAACTACAATAACATCTATTATCTCATGCATTCATTAACCATTCATCAATAAATCAAACATATAGAGAGCCATAGCTAGAACATGTTATGAAACCATGCTTATAACCAACATATAACGAGAATAATAACCATGATAGAACAACCATTAAAGACAGATAATAACAATTATAATTACTCACGAAATACAAGAGGGAAAGGAGCTCTTATTAGCATATGCAAAAGCTAACCAAGTCAGGGACTTCCACGTACCACCCGACCATAGATTGGGCTGAACCAAATCTTTCTTTCAGCCAACCACCTTCGTGCCATATTCCAAGCATGAATGTGAGACTCAAGACCAAATCTACCAAGGCTTCCCAGAGATCAAACCACCTCCACCCTCAGGCTTTACCACAATCCTGCCAAAACCGATCAAGAGATTCCTAGGCCCAAACATGGTATAAACAACCAGGCTTTACCACAATCCAACCATTACCAGTCAAGGGATTCCTAGGTCCAAAACAAAAAACCATACACTATCAAACTTTACTGCAATCTTGCCAAAACCAGTCAAGGGATAACTAGGCCCAAAACAAGTTTGGATGCCTCTGCATTTCTTCACCAATACCTTGAGGAATTTTCCTGTCTCCACCCTTGGGTTTTATCGCAATCCCGCCAAAACGGTCAAGGGATTCCTATGCCTTTGGGAATTTTCCTAAGACAACCTCAGTAGGCTCCAAAACCATCTGGCAATCTAAAGCTCAACCGAATGAAAGAACCCCATCACACCATGGCTATCCGGAAATGGCAAGGCAAGGTTGAAACCACTGTTACACCTATCAAAAACCATGACAATGACAACAAGAGAACCAAATACATACATGCATGTACCATGCATTCACAAACCAGCTAGGAAATCACACATACAACCTATTACCTGCAAGTATTCCTGCTGAAGTTGCTTGATCCAACTTTTCCTTGTTTTCCTTATCCTTCCTCTGCCTTCTTTTGATTTCTTTCCCAATCACTAGAGTGCTCCAAGAATGCTCTAAGTGTGTAAGAGTATGAGAGAATAAAGAGAGAGCTCCAAAACTAAATTGACAAAAGTTTGTGAACTAGTCCTCATAAACTTTTTTTTTTTATCATTGAGGCCTATATTTTCTTCATTTTCCTCTATTTTTCCTTAATTTCCCTCTCATGCAAACCTGTGACCTTTCATTCCCCTTTTCTCCTATTTTCCTTTATTTTCATAAATGAAATGCCAATTAATGTTTCTTTGCCTTTTCAATGCCTTTGCCATAATAAACCAAAATGAACACCCACTAGGATCTTTTGCACAACATTCAGCTTGGAATATGTGTCCTATGACCTTGGTGTTATTTTTTGTAGAAATTTCTCATTTCCGACCCCGGTTTTCAGTTTCTCCTTATTTCTCCCATATAGTTAAATGCCCTTTCCCATAACCATACATTTAACAAGCTGGAAAAAAATAAATTTGCTGAAAACACAAATTCTGGAAATTTTACAGAATGCTGTAAATTGCAGAAATAAGAATCAACAGTAATAAACAGCCTTTAAAACACATTTAAACACTGATATTTTTGGTCAATGTGACCCTGGAAAAACCCCCTACAACTCTTGGGGAAAACCAGTTTGAGAGCTCTTCTTTATTTCTGGAAAATGCCTTTTTACAGTGAGAGAAATGTTCAGCAAAAAATCAACAAACAGACTTTTACAACTTATCTCAGCCTTGCTGATACACCACTGCTGATACTTCGCAGCTGTTGCTGTTACACCGCGGCTGTTGCTGTTACACCGCTGCTGTTGTTGTTACACCGCGGCTGTTGCTGTTACACCGTTGTTGTTGTTGTTACACCGCGGCTGTTGCTGTTACACCGCTTTCGGCTGCTGAAACTCCGCTTTCAGCTGCTGAAACTCCGCTTTCAGCTGCTGAAACTCCGCTTTGCTGTAACTCCGCTTTCAGCTGTCCAGAAATCTCCCTTGCTCTCTTACTCTCCTTCTCTCAATCTGCTCATGAAAGAATTAATGATCTTTTTCCTCCTTTTCCTCCCTTAACCCAACCCTAAGTGACTTTTGGGTGATCCCTAAATCCAATGGCTGAAATAGATTTAGATCAATGGCTGAGATTAAATGCTCATTTAAATCTCACTTTCTATTTTTTAATTCACCCCACTTTAATAAAGACCCACTTAGTCATTTATTTCCAAAGTCACTTTTCCTTTCTAATTTTTCATTGACTTTATAAAAGTCACTTTAAAATTAGACTTAGTAACTTTATCACTTAAAGTCACTTTTAAATTAGATTTAACTTTATAAAAATTATAAAGTTACTTTAGGAGAAAAATTAAATTCTTTTGGACACTTTTCCCTAGGCCAAAGATCAAAGCCTTAGGGAACCACCTGTCCTCCAGTACCAAATTTCAACACTCACTCTTATCGAGGAAGGTGTTCCTCACCACACCCATCTTGTCTCTGAAGTAGACATGCTTGCCCCGTGGTAAGGCTTTGGTAAGAATATCTGCAACCTGCTTATCAGTGGAAATATACTCAAGCTTCACAGCTCCCTTCTGAACATAGTCTCTGATGAAATGATATCTGATCCCGATATGCTTTGACCTGTCATGAAATACTGGATTCTCCGTGAGTTTAATGCAACTCTGATTATCACAGTAAATCACGGAAGGTCTCAACAACTGACCAAATAAGCCAAACAACATCTTGCGAAGCCAGATGGCCTCACAACTAGCTAGACTGGCTGCCATATACTCTGCTTCCGCTGAACTCAGTGCTACTGACTGCTGCTTCCGGCTGAACCATGACACTACTGCTGAACCCAACCCAAAATAGCACCCTGAAGTGCTCTTCCTATCAGAAGCACAACCTGCCCAAACAGAATCAGTGTATCCTGCCAATCTCACTCCATCTCCCTGCCTGTAGTCCAGACCATAATCCACTGTCCCCTGCAAGTACCGCAAAATGTGTTTTGCAGCCACCTAGTGAACCTTCCTAGGCTCACACATAAACTGACTTATCATGTTGACTGCAAAACAGATATCTGGTCTAGTGTTGACCAAATACATCAAGGAACCAATCAGCTGCCTGTACAATGTGGGATCCACCAACTCGGAATCTGAAGCATGAAGCTTCTTCCAGTTGGTGATCATCGGTGTCGACATGGGTCTACAATCCTCCATGTGGAATCTGCTAAGGATGTCCACAATATACTTCCCCTGCCCTAGGAAGAAATGCCCCTCCTCCTGCCACACCTCCAAACCCAAAAAGTAATGCATCAAGCCGATGTCCTTCATCTCAAACTCTGCCGCAAGATCTCTCTTGCAGTGCTCTATGAGTCTCTCTGCACCTGTAATGACCAAGTCATCCACATACAGCACCAAAATGAGAGGCTCCTCACCAATCACAATAAAGTAAAGGTTCGGATCTGCCTCACTCTTTGTGAAACCCATCCCCTGCAAATATGTATCTATCCTGGAGTACCAAGCTCTGGGAGCTTGCTTCAGGCCATAAAGGGTCTTCTTCAGTCTGCACACATGGGACTCCTTCCCATGCACCTCAAAGCCCTGTGGCTGCTCAATGTACACCTCCTCCTGTATGAAGCCATTGAGAAATGCGGTCTTCACATCCATCTGGTGGATCTTCCAACCCATCTTTGCTGCTATCGATATAATGGAGCGTATCGAAGTATATCGAGCCACGGGAGCGAAGGTCTCCTCATAATCAACTCCCTCTACCTGGGAGAACCCTCTAGCCACAAACATTGCTTTGAATTTCTCAATGATGCCATCTGCAACATGCTTTACCTTGTAAAGCCATCTGGAAGTAACAACGGATTTGCCCTCAGGCCTCGGCACCACCTCCCAAACATCATTCTTCATGATAGAAGAATACTCCTCCTGCATGGCCTCTCTCCAGACCTGCTGGCTAGCTGCCTCCTCATAGCTAGAAGGCTCAGAGTCAAGGATGCTGGTAACCATCGCCATATAACTACAAAACCTCTCAGGTGGTCTACTCTCTCTGACCGGCCTCTTCAGCTCAGCAACAGATGTGGCATCTCTCAAGGTGTCCTGAAGCCACTTGGGCTTCCTCTTCCCTGAGCATGCTTCTCCCATAGGAGAATGAAACTCCTCCTCCTCATCACCATCAGTAGCCTGAACTCCTGACTGTCTGTCTGTTGTCCTCCTGCCTGCACCTGAACCTGTAGAAGCTGAGGTATCGTGTGAACTGTCCATCAGTGGACTCCCTAGTGAACTGCTCTGCATGCTGCCTGGAGCACCACCCCTCTGGCTTGGCGAGCCACTGCTCACTGATGGACCTGACATCCTCATAGATGTACCTCCTGATCCCTGCCCACTAGATCCCTGCGACTGACTCAACTGCTGTTGAGGGTCTGGCTCTTCCAAATACTCTAACTCCCGTGACCTCCTAAAGGCCCTGTCCTCCTCGAACTTCACATCCCGTCTGACAACAACTCTCCTCTGTGCAGGAATGTAAATCCGAAAGGCCTTTGAGGTCTCACTGTAGCCCACAAAGATACCCTTCTCTGCGGTGGGCTCTAGTTTGGTCCTCTTCTCCTTGGGTATATAGGAGTATGTAATGCATCCAAAGATATGAAGATGACCAATATCAGGCTTCTTCCCAGAGAAAGCCTCCTCCGGAGTCATGTGCCCCAAGGCACGATGCGGACTCCTATTCTGCAAGTAAACAACTGTGTTGCAAGCCTTTGCCCACAAGAACAATGGCAACCCCTGATCATGTAACATGGCTTTGGCAGCCCCTATGATGGATCTGTTCTTCCTCTCCGCAACCCCGTTCTGCTGGGGGTTGTAAGGAACAGTGAACTCCCTCCTAATGCCTGCCTCCGCACAATAGTCAACAAACTCTCCAAGGGTGTACTCTCCTCCATTGTCCGACCTCAGGGACTTGATCTTTTGACCTGTCTGTGTCTCCACAAGAGCTCTAAACTCCTGAAACCGCTTGAAGACCTCACTCTTGGTCTTCAAGAAATAAATCCAGGTCCTCCTGGAGTGATCATCAATGAATAAAACATAGTACTCATTTCCACTCAAGGAAACATGAGACATCCGACCGCTCACATCAGAATGAATCAAATCAAGTATCCTAGTCGCTCTGCTGTCACTGCTGGGAAAAGGGGATTTGGCAAACTTGCCCATCGCACAACCTCTGCAAGTATCAAAGTGATCAGTACTGAAATCTGGCACACCTGTAGTGATCTCCCGCAATGTCCTCAAGGCTCCATGATACATATGTCCCATCCTGCTGTGCCAAATCTCACACAGCTCAGAACTGCTAGCTCTGTTGTCGGTACTACTGCTCAATGCCAAAAGGGGCCGGAATGCAAACTTGTACACCTTTGCATGGCGTACACCTATCACTCTAGCTGAATCAGCTGGAGTGCTCCTGGGATACATCAACACTTGTCCTCCCCTGAACAGTACCTCATATCCTCTGTCCTCCAAATATGAGACGGATATGAGGTTCTTCCTCATCCCTAGCACATAAAGAACCTTTGACACCTTCAAGGGAGGTTTGGACTCCCTCTGAAATGTCACTGTCCCTACCCCGACTGCTCTAACAACTCTGTCATCACCGAGTACTACCTCAATATCAGTGCCACTCTCTGAAAGCTCTGAGAAGTACTCACAGACTCCTGTCAAATGACGTGAAGCCCCACTGTCCACATACTAGATACTTGAAGATGCTCCACTAATCGAGGGAAAAGCATGCTCCCTCTGAACCTGTGTGGCAGGTGATCCTGCACTAGAGGACTCACATGTAGTGAACGCAAACTCTCGGTCAAAACGACCTCCAAAGTCCTCAATCTCTGCTGAAGCTGCCACGTCCTGGTTCTTCCCCTTCTTCTTCTTCTTCTCCGGACACACAACTGCATAGTGTCCCATCTTCTGACAATTCCAACACTTCACCTTGGAATAGTCCTTCTGTGTGTTCCCCTGTTTACCTTTACCTTTGCCTTTGCCCCCACCACCGCTTGTGGAAGCCTGCTTCTTCCCTTTGCCTTTCTTGCCTCCTGCCACCAGTGTTACGTCCTCATCCTGCTCAACTGGCTTGGCTGCCCCAAGCTGTCCTTTCCTGATCTCTGTCTGAATGCAATCATCCCAAAACCTCTCCCATGTGGGAAGGGTCTCACGTGCACAAACCCCATCAGCAAAGTTCAACCATGAATGGGGGAGGCCATTCACTGCAATCCGCACCAACTCAGTGGGTGGAATGGCCTCTCCAATCGCTGCCAACTCATCTCTCACATTGGTAATCTTTGTGAGATATCCAGCTGCACTATCATTACCCATCTTAATGTTCTTCAGCTTCTCCTTCAGGACCATCTTCCAGTTCTCATTGGTACTCTGGTAGAGATTGGACAATGCTGTCCACATCTCATGGGCATTGCTCTTTCCTCTCACATGAGGAATGCAATGGTCTTTGTTTCCGTCTAGAATCAGCGTCTTACCCTTGTTGTTATTTTTATTATAAGCTGTCAACTGAGTAGCATCAGTAGGCACAACAACAGGGTGTTGTGCTGTATGCACCATGATATCCCAGACTTCTGCCTCCTCAAAGATACTCTGCATTCTCTCCTTCCAAACACTGTAATTTGTATGCCCATCCAGCCTATCCTCTACCCTCAATGTCAATGACATCTTGCTGTCCTAAAACTGAAAAATAGCACTGCTGTGGTAAAGATAAAACTGTTGTTTATGAAAATCAGCTTGCTGGAATTTTCTGAGTGAAAAATCAGCAACTGTAATTTTTCCTTTTGCTGTCCCAAACTGCCCTTCAGCACTCAAGCTCTGATACCATGTATAAATTTCTCATTTCCCACCCCGGTTTTTAGTTTCTCCTTATTTCTCCCATATAGTTAAATGCCCTTTCCCATAACCATACATTTAACAAGCTGGAAAAAAATAAATTTGCTGAAAACACAAATTCTGGAAATTTTACAGAATGCTGGAAATTGCAGAAATAAGAATCAGCAGTAATAAACAGCCTTTAAAACACATTTAAACACTGAGATTTTTGGTCAATGTGACCCTGGAAAAACCCCCTACAACTCTTGGGGAAAACCAGTTTGAGAGCTCTTCTTTATTTCTGGAAAATGCCTTTTTACAGTGAGAGAAATGTTCAGCAAAAAATCAACAAACAGACTTTTACAACTTATCTCAGCCTTGCTGATACACCACTGTTGATACTCCGCAGCTGTTGTTGTTACACCGCGGCTGTTGCTGTTACACCGCTGCTGTTGCTGTTACACCGCGACTGTTGCTGTTACACCGCGGCTGTTGTTGTTACACCGCGGCTGTTGCTATTACACCGCGGCTGTTGCTGTTACACCGCTTTCGGCTGCTGAAACTCCGCTTTCAGCTGCTGAAACTCCGCTTTGCTGTAACTCCGCTTCCAGCTGTCCAGAAATCTCCCTTGCTCTCTTGCTCTCCTTCTCTCAATCTGCTCATGAAAGAATTAATGATCTTTTTCCTCCTTTTCCTCCCTTAACCCAACCCTAAGTGACTTTTGGGTGATCCCTAAATCCAATGGCTGAAATAGATTTAGATCAATGGCTGAGATTAAATGCTCATTTAAATCTCACTTTCTATTTTTTAATTCACCCCACTTTAATAAAGACCCACTTAGTCATTTATTTCCAAAGTCACTTTTCCTTTCTAATTTTTCATTGACTTTATAAAAGTCACTTTAAAATTAGACTTAGTAACTTTATCACTTAAAGTCACTTTTAAATTAGATTTAACTTTATAAAAATTATAAAGTTACTTTAGGAGAAAAATTAAATTCTTTTGGACACTTTTCCCTAGGCCAAAGATCAAAGCCTTAGGGAACCACCTGTCCTCCGGTACCAAATTTCAACATTTTTTCCTTTATTAACTTTATTATATGAACTTTTAACCCGGGGTTGTTAGCTTAGCTCATATTAACAAATTACTCAAAAAACTAACCAAGGGGACACTCTTACCTCTATTAAACAAGTCTTTGGGCTAAAACACAAAGTATCCCCTGAGTCCTATAAGTTAAAGTTGGTGGATGATATTATTATTTTTTGTGAAAATGATGTAAGGATAACATATGGGTTAACTTCTAAAGTCATAGATAGTGTTGAGGGTTTAATTTAGGTCCAATTAACTTATTAAAGTATGAAGCTACTTGAGAGAAGTTACAACATAGATGATTACAAAATGATTTCCATAAAAAAATTGGATTTTTCACAAAAAATTGATCAGCAAGATCATATCTGAAATATCTTTCCATCAACATTCAATAGGAATAGGTCGAATTTGGTATTGCCACTGAGATAATTTGGAAAACGGCCGCAACAACAAATCTGAGAAAATCATCTTTGGAGAACCTCCCATTTCTCTTAATAGAGACCAAATTTGAGAAAACTGCTTGTTATAAAACTAATTCGATCCGTTCTAAACAAAACCCATGTTTCAGATTTTCCAGATTTTTCTCCATTTGCCTGAAACGTCCAATGTAAAACTGTCACTTCTTATTCCAGCGAATTTCTGAGTTGGAATATTTATAGTGATGAGCTGGAAATCAAATCTGTAATCTGGAAAATATCTTGGAGGCTAAAATGGTGAGTGATGTAAAACAAATTTATTAATAAACCATAATTGGTAAAACCATGCATAATAATCATCAAATTTTTCAGGCCAGGCAGTAACTCCATAGGGCAGAAATAAATTGACTGTATTATTCCATCAGGTAGGTCCTCATTATATACATGAGGGAGAGACTGTTCAATTTGTCTCCCGATGATTGTTCATATTTCCTATCTATTTATTTACAATAATTTACCCAATCACAAGGATTAGGTGTCAACATTCCCCCCCTTAATCTGAAGGGATGTTGGTGAGTCCAAGCATCATTCTGAATCGTTCAAGCTTTTCCCTTCCAAGTGCTTTGGTGAAGATGTCTGCAATTTGCTCATTTGTGGAACAATGACGGAGATGGATTGTTTTTGCCTCAACATGATGTCGAATCAGATGATATTTAGTATTGATGTGCTTCGTTCGACAATGGAACTTTGGGTTCTTGGCCAACTTTATTGCAGAGGTATTGTCAATCATGAGTGGAGTTGATTGTACTTGTTTTACCTGAAAATCTTCAAGAATTTTCCTGAGCCACACAATTTCTTTTGTTGCTTCCGCTGCTGCCACGTATTCTGCTTCTATTGTGGAATCTGCTGGAACTGATTGTTTGCGTGATCTCCAGAAGACAGCTCCTGATCCAAGACTCATAGCATGTCCTGAAGTAGATACCCCAGTTTCTTTGTCTCCATCGAAGTCTTAATCAGAGTATCCAATCAAGCTGAAGTCATCCACCTGTGTATACTTGATTCCAAAGTCTTGAGTTTCCTTCAAGTACCTCAGAACTTTTTTTGCAGCAGATCAATGTCCCTCACAAGGCTTTTGCATAAACCTGGAGAGGATTCCAACAACAAACGAAATGTCTGGTCTGGAGTTAGGTAGTTGAGACTTCCTACAAGCTGTTTATACTTTGTTGCATCCTCAAATTCTTTTCCTTCAATAGATGTGAGCTTTAAGTTTTGCTCCAGTGGAGTAGTAAGGGGATTGCACTCTGTCATACCAAACCTGTTCAATAGATCTCCAATGTATTTCTTTTGAGAAAGAAATATGGACTTTGGATGTTGGGTTACTTCAATGGCAAGATAGTAATGAACATAGCCCAAATCAGTCATTTCAAAACTTTTCCCCAATTCCTTCTTTATGGATGCAATGTAGCTTTCATTGTTCCCTGTTATCAAAAGATCATCTACATATACCACAAGATATACAACTGTTTTGCCAACTTTCTTGACAAATAAAGTTGCATCATCAAGATCAAAATGTTTGAAATTGAGTTTCAGAAGATGTTCAGTTAGTTTTTCATACCAGGCTCGCGGTGCTTGTTTGAGGCCATACAAGGACTTCACAAGTTTGCATACTTTATGTTCATGTCCTTTCACAACAAATCCTTTAGGCTGGGACATAAAAACATTCTCTTTTAGATCTCCATTCAAGAAAGCAATTTTTACATCCATTTGCTGGACTTTCCAACCGTTCTGAGCTGTTAGTGCAAAGAGTGTCCAGATGGTAGCCCATTTTGCTGTGGGGGCAAAAGTTTCCTCATAATCGACCCCTTCCTTCTGTGCAAAACCTTTTGCCACAGCCTAGCTTTGTGCTTGTCAAGTGAGCCATCAGCTTTATACTTGTTCTTGTAGACCCACTTGCAGCCTATTGGTTTGGTTCCTAATGGGGGATCAACCAGCTTCCAAGTGCCGTTCTTTATGAGGGCATCATACTCCTTTTGCATTGCTTCTTTCCATTCATCATGAGAAGCAACTTCTTTGAAGGAAGTTGGTTCAAAATCTGTAGGCAAGTTTAATTCACAATCATAAGAAATATCCATATCAACAGGTGAATTAGAGTCATCTACATCACCTCCATTTTGCCGGTTTGAATTTCTGGTCCCTGTCTTTCCAACTTCATAAGGAGGAACACTTTCAAGTGTCTTTGTCAGCCACTTTGGGGGACCTTTCTGAGATGGTCCAGGGTGCTTCGTTGATTGAGTTGGGACTGAATCAAGATTGAGTCTCCCAATTCTATCAATTACATCACTTAAAACATCATCCGTTGTTGGAGTTTCATGCGGGGGAGAGTGTTCTTTAGAAGAAGATTCCACATGTTGATCTAGTATAAGAATCCCCCCTTCAAGATGTGGAATTTGATTATCAAATTCTTGAAATGATTTTGCTTTTTTGAATCTATCCAAGCGATCAAGTTGCCGCTCAACAACATTGTCAGTTTTAGATGATTCAAGAAAAATTACATCTCTAGATACAACAAACTTCTTATTTACTTCATCATAAAGGCGGTATGCTTTGGAGGTGTTTGAGTACCCCAGGAAGATACACTTACGACTTCTAGCACCAAGTTTGTTTCTATGTACCTTTGGTATCAAGGCATAACAGGTGGAACCAAAGACCCTGAGATGCTTTACTGAAGGAACATGTCCATACCACTTTTCATAAGGATTCTTGTTTCTTATAGCATTAGATGGACATCTATTCTTTATATATGCAGCACATAGAACAACATCAACCCAAAACATTATCTTTACATTTTTTAAGAAAAGCATGGATCGTACCATATTTAAGATTGTTCTATTCATTCTTTCAGCTACACCATTCTGTTGGGGATTATAAGGCACGCTTGTTTGATGTTTGATCCCATGTTGGCAAAGATAGTTTTCAAATTCATTTGATGTGTACTCTTTTCCATTATCAGTGCGAATAGACCCAATATGAGATTGTGCATCATTTTCAATCCATTTATGAAAATTCTTGAATGTTTGAAAAACATCAGATTTGTTCTTCAATAAATAAACCCAACACATTCTGGTGTAGTCATCAATAAATGTCATGATATATTTATTTCCATTTGCAGAAGGAACAGGCATTGGACCACATAAATCTGAATGAATGAGTTCAAGATTCCTATGTGCTCTTGAATGTGAATCATGAAAAGACTGTTTGCTATGCTTTCCTAGAATGCAAGCATCACATTGCTTAAGTTTCCTAGGAATTGTAGGCAAACCAGCAACACCATTTTTCTTCAATAAGCGGAGACTGTCATAGTTCAAATGTCAAAATCTAGCATGCCATAATAAACTTGATGGAAGTGTACCTTCTTCATGATGAGAATTGTATGAGAAATGTTGTGCATGAGCAGAGGTTCCTTGCAGTTTGAGAAGTCTTTCTTCTTCTATTCCCCTCATGACAAGTGAGTGGTCAGATGCTTTTCTTACCTCAAGCTTGCCATCAAACATATGAATGGAGTGAACTTGCTGGCAGATGTGGACCAAGGACAACAAGTTTTTTTTGAGCTGTGGGAGATATAAAACATGATCGAGAAGAAAGTCTGGAAGACCATGTTGAAAAGTGTGCAACAAGAAATGCTTGTTGAGAATGCAACAAGATGATGGAGCTTAGTGGAAAGGAGTCGCCTTCACTAAGTGGGCCCGCAGGCAAATTATGGAGCAAAGTCTATTTTTGGATCATAGCAGGAGTGATCACAGCAGGAGCGATCACAACAGGAGCGATCATAGCAGGAGTGATCAGAGTCTATTTTTAGACTTCTAGTCAAAAATAGAAAAGTCAAATATTATTGTCTCATAATAATATTTGGACTATAAACTTTATCTTATTCTCTTGGAGCACTTCAGTTTGAGCTACAGATGTGGCACATGCAGCTGTCAGAAGGAAATACGCTTTCTTATGTGTTAGTTGAGCTATTGCATGCAGGACATCAGTTAGAACTCATGTGGTTGAGTTCTGTGGAGTTGGATGAGCAGTTAATGGAGTTGTGTTCAGTTTGACTTAGTTGAACTAGTTGTATTTAGTCTAACTGATCAATAGACTAAGTGATGAGTTGTGTGAATTAGTTATTAATTAATTCACTAATTATTAACTCATAATGCAACTGAAGAATACATCAGTTAACTCAGTGCATGTACAGTTCAGTGGAGACACGTGTTAGAGGTTGAGATTGCTATCAGTTGTGCATGAGATTGTACACATGCATGGGATTGAGTTATGCCAATGATCTCTGCGTAGTGTGGGCCAATACCAAGTGAAATATAGCTTGTGCTCACGTGATTTACAGTGTGGGTAATTTTCACAAGGTAAATAGGAGTTTGGATCAACCATTCTCATTCAT
The DNA here is from genome assembly GCA_031772625.1 of Pinus tabuliformis. NCBI lineage: Eukaryota > Viridiplantae > Streptophyta > Pinopsida > Pinales > Pinaceae > Pinus > Pinus tabuliformis. The sequence goes on from CM062820.1 coordinate 597,968,896, forward strand.
TCTCAGCAGGTATTGTGCAGTGGAGGCAGGCAAGCAGCGGAGGAGATTTGGAGATCAGATCTGAGCTGTATTGTGTGTAACAGGTGGAGATAGTGCTGGATACTTGTGAGGAGTATTGTACTATGTTTGTTACATGTTCTCAATCAATATAATATACAGATAGTTGGGGTTTTTAGCGAGATGCTTTCCCCGGGAAAATACTGTGTTGATATGTGTGATTGATGCTTCTATGTGCGCATGTTATTGTTTCTGCTTCTGTAAATTGATGATCAACGTAGAGGAGGTTATGTATTATGCATGTATTCCGCAATAGTGTATAATTGGGATAATCTCTGTTGAATATGTGTTTATTATTCAAAATTTCTACATGGTATCAAAGCGAGCTGATTTGTAGAAGAAGCTCTACATGATATTAGTGTTGTGTTGATCATCAGATCTACTATTCAGGAAGTGTTTACATTTTATTTCTTCAGGCAGAGTCTGTAATCGGGCCAGGTAGCTTCTGGATTCATCCTTCTTTTGGAAGGTGAGATATCCGGTGAATGCCATACAGTCGATCTCTGTACAAGAAATACTTTGTTCTCACAAATTTTAGATCAGAAGCGGTTGAGTTTTGAGCTGGTGGAATGGCGCTCAAGAATAAACTCAGAAACATCAAAGCTGAGAATGGAGACAGTATGCCCCAGTATCTCACAAAGTTCACCCAATGTCGGGATGAGCTGGGAAGTGTGGGGGTAATTGTTGAGGATGAGGATATGGTGAGTCTAGCACTCCTTGGCCTTCCTAAGAGTTGGCATAGCTACCAGGACTCAGTGAATGGAAGGGAGAAATTGCCAGGATGGGAGAGACTTTGGTCAGATTTTGTGCAAGAGGAGATTAGACGGCGCACCAGAGACAGTTCTTCATCTATGCATGATGAGGAGAACTGTGCCTTAGCGAATAAGGCGAAGAAGGGGAAGGGGAAGGTTTCTCTTTCCGAATCCAGTTCTTCCAATGATGGGAAGAAGGTTGACAAGTCGAAGGTGAGATGCTTTCGTTGTCATGAGTTGGGCCATTATGCTACTAATTGCCCAAAGAAGAAGTCTAAGAAGGGATCCGGGGAAGGATCTGAAGGTGAGGCAACCTCACTTGCTTCACAGTTTGAGTTGGACTTCACACTCTTCACATGCATGGTTTCATCCATGGTGGGAAGTGGTTGGTTTCTTGACAGTGGAGCTTCTTTCCACATGACCGGTGACAAAAGTTTGTTTAGTACTTTGGAGGAGAAAGATATTCAGATACTCATAGCGATGGGTAATGATGAGAAGTATAGTGTCTCAGGTGTAGGCATGATTATTTTTCAGAGGGAGCATGGAGCTCGCCTTACCTTGACCGATGTCAAGTATGTACCAGGACTGAAGAGAAACTTGGTGTCGATTGTTCCACGCTAGCTTTGGGGTGAGGTTGGAGGGAAAAATTATGTCGGGCATTTGTGTTTAGAAACATAGACAAATGAGACGAAAAACCTCCTAGGATAAAACTTGTTGCCAAAATAATAGGCTTACCCAGGTTGTTACATAAATACATGGTCTTACTAGCATCATTTACATTACAAACTTGCAGAATGGGTTTACAATGACATAACAAACAACGAGTTGATGACTCTGAATTTGAAAACATTTCTTCAAGCTTTTAGATCCTGCTTCCTTGGAATGTTGAAAAGATGGGTGCAACAAACCCTTTTAGGATTATTTTGTTTGGTAGTTTTCTTGGAGCATTGACAACTATCCCATTGAGGGACATCCTTTGATTGGTTGGGGGTGTATCAAAATAAAGAGGATTGTCTTTAGATGTTTTATATGCCCTTGGAGACATTCTGTACTTGTTTGGACATACTTGAAATAGGAATATCCCTATTATGTACTCACCTCTATGGAAAAGTTTCTAGTGCTAGAAGTTTGTGGTAGAATCTAGTTGGTCACCATATTGACTTGTTTTTGAACATATTAAGGCTAAGCTTGAAAATTATCATTCACTCTAATTTATTATTTTGTTGTAACAAGTTGTTGCTTATGTATTTAAATCCTATTTGAATCACATAATTTGTAAACTAATGGTTGGCAACTTGTTAATGTAGAAAAATCATCTATCGGGCTTGTGTATAACATATCTTAAGGCCAGGTTTGATACTATTCAAGACCTAACACATGTCAAAATTGACCATTTTCTTCTTGTTGAAAGGAATCAGGCTAAACTTGAAGCAAGTGAGGCCGTTGAATCATTCTTTTATGGGAGGAGGTAATTTATTATTAAGGGAACATTTGTTTTCGTAAATTATGGGAATTGCTCTTACTTTAAAGATGGCATTTTATATTGTTTGTTTCTTTAAAATATGTTTAGTTCTTCTGAATGAATTGATTTTATATATTTCCACAGTTTGCGTATGAACTAACATAGATCCATCTTAACCCAAGACATATTAAGTGTTTAGAAAGATAAAAACTTGGGTTAAGATGGACCTAATATCACCATTTATGCTTATGATTTAATCACTCATGATTTATGGTAATATATATTAAGCCTCCTTGAGAAACTGAGGGATATACACACAAAGGCACATATAAAGGCATGGACACTCAAAATAGTAGTCATTTATCTCACCCGGGGTATGAAATTTACCTCTTGGTGCTATTATCCATCAAATGGTTTGTGGGAATAAGGAATTCTTCAACAATTTTTTTTTTGTAAGTTTGACATTGATGAGGCTACATCATGGTCATGTCCAAGAATAACACCGAAATAGGGAGGAGGATTGAACCAATGAATTAACATCTAGGAGTGTCTTAACAACACATCCGATTCCGTCTATCCAAGATCGCGTGGACCTAGGAATTCTTCAACAATTACTCTTGATAAACATAGATACTAAAATTCACGGTTTTATATGTAAGTTGCAACTGTAAGAAAGAGATTAACATATACACTCATCCATCTCAAGGTCAAAATGTGAAATTCGGTTACACTTTTGGCTCTTTTTTGAGAAAAAAAATTATCATTTTTAAGTTTTTCAAATTTCGGCAAGCCAAACTATTTTTTTTGTTTAGAATTTCATTTTACAGTAAAAAGAAAACTTGTCAGAAATTTTATTAGATTTCTATTGCTTATTTTTTTTCGATTTTTTTGATTCACATTTGATAATTCAACTTAGCAATTGTTTGACTGCGTGTTCTTCAAAAATCAAGGGATTCATAAAAAGTCAATTTTTTGGCACCAATGTATTCTTTGTTAACCTCGCATTTTTGAAAAAAAAATCTGATGCAACAATATAGACTGCCTCTACTTCGATATGGCTATTTTTATGAAACCAACAGATGCACATCATAATTACTAGAATTTTTTGAATTGAACCAATATGAAAAAATTGCAGATTTTGAAGATGTTTAACATAACACCATGTTTCTCAACATATTAGTTAAAAAATAAAAATCTAAAAACTACCCATTAAAGAAGATGGACCAACGTAATGCACCATAAATTTTCCATATTTTTTTACAGTGTATTTTGCAAGATATATAATTTTGATTTTACTGAATCATGATGACTTTTAAAAAAGTTTTGCACATATTTTGCTAGAAAATTAGTTAAAATTAGCAAATATCTATGAAATTCCATAAAATTTATATCTACTGAAAGTAGATTCAATTATGAAAATGTTGGTATTAGTTCTGAAAGTAAATTCACCATATTTTATTGAGTTTAACCATTCTGAACTTAGAGAAAGGTTATCAGAACCAAGATGTTGCAGAGTGGCAGGATTTCGGCCAAAAAAAAATAAAATCCGCAGAATTACTTTTTGCCCGAACGAACGTTAAAATAAATGGAAAAAGAGTTACAGCCAAACATTTTTAAAAGTTCAACCGAAAAACGTATCCATAATTTCTATTGGTCGTAGAAATGAAAGGGAGCGACCCTCCTTTATAAGTGTTTCGGCCAAATGCTATAAATAGACTTAGTCGAAATGTTATTTTCACACTCACATTCTTCATGTGAAGCTTTTGAATTCCAAACTTCTTTGAATCTAATTTTTGGAAAAAAAGAAATTGTGCTGAATTTTGAAAGTAAATCTTTTGGGCTGAATTTTGAAAGTGAGTTTTTTGGGCTGAATTTCGGAAGTGAGTTTTTTAGGCTGAATTTAGAAAGTAATTTTTTTTTTTGGATTTTGAAAATGAGTATTTTTGTCTGGATTTTGAAAGTGATTTTTTTGGGCTTGATTTTTTTTTTACAGAAATGGTTATGGAGTGTTTATATTAATCTTGGCCTGAATGCCGAAAATCTGATTACATTGTGAACTTCTTTGCCCTGATTCATCTCACTGCTAAGGGTGAGAATGCAGCTAAGACTTGAACATTTCTTCCTTGAAAGGGAACCCATAGAATTGATTTCAGAGATTTTTCCCCACTTGAAGATAAAAACAAATTTGTTTATAGCAAACAGTAAAACATGGCAACAACCAGATTATGGAATGGGTTCCCATGATTCTTCTTCATCTTTCATCTTGACCCCGACAGAGAGTAGGGCAGCTTTATTGGCTTCGATGTTCACCTTTTTATTATGAGTTCTCAACACATGGTAGTACTTCAAGTTCTGAAAATTGTTTTCCAAACCTTTGATTCTAGTAATCAGCCTTGCTAGATTAAGGTCCAAAACTGGGGAATTGGAAACCATTGCGTTTATGATGACCTGGGAATCACCTATAACAATTGCTTCATTTATGCTTATTTCTTTGAGGATCTTGAGACCTTGGAAGAGGGCCTTGTTGAGACCTTGGAAGAGGGCCAAGGCCTCAGCTTGAATGCTGGTAGAATATCCAAGTCCCCAAGCATAGGAGATAATTTTTTCCCCAATTGGATTTAGAACAACACCTCCTGCACCAGCTTTGCCCGGATTTCCCTTTGCTACTCCATCAAAAAAGAGGAAGTGCCTTGCTTGCGATTTGAACCAGTCTTGAAAGTCGTTATCAGATTTCCTTATTTGCCAATCTTTAATAGTAGGGGCTTTTCTGGTTGCTGGATGAAATTGTAGTTCTAGAGTTGATCCCCATGTAATGTCCTGTTGGTTGAGATTGGAGTCGTCTTTTATATCAGTCAAGCACTCCTTTATGTGGCATTTAATCTTGGCTTCTAAGGCATTGTGGTTCTGCTTTGTATTTCGAAAGATTATTCTGTTACGTTCTAGCCATATCTGCCAACATATAATCTTTGGAAGGACAGCCCATGCCGATTTAATTATCAAGTATTTAGGAGGTGGACCAGGATATCTGTTGGCCCATTTAGAAAAAAGTTCAGAAGTGGAGCAAGGAAGTATGAAATTAGGATCCAAATCTTGGATAAATAAAGACCAGATCTGCCTGGAGAAGTCGCATTCTAGAATAAGATGAACTGTTGTCTTTGCATTTTCATTACACAATGAGCAGATGGAGGGGCCGTGGAATCCTTTCCTCTGTAAGTAGTCATAAGTTAAGATTTTTCCATGACAGAAAAGCCAGGCAAAGAAGTCCACTTTGGGCCATGAAGGCAGTCACCAGACACCTTGCCATGGAGCTGGGTCAGGGGGGATGTATGGCCTCTCATTCAGTTTGGCGTACCCCAAGGAGACGACGTAACCTCTGGCATTCGGCCCCCAGCCTTTCACATCTCTTTTCCTCATGTGCGTGGGTGCCAAACCATGCAAGGAATCGAGCAACGTGGTCCATTCGGAGGTTAGATTATTCGGCACCTTAATACATTTCCATCCTGCCTAGACAGAGTTGTTCCAGCATGAAATATCCCACAACGTTCGCAATCCCTCTCTGTCCATCCAGCATCGCAGCGATCTAATGGAGGCTCTGTCTTCTATTGGATCCTTATTCATGATTTTGTCCGTCCAGATGTTGATTTTTTTCCCGTTGCCTGGGATCCAGTAAGAATGCGCAGTAATTAGAGGGGTAGCTTTGGCATATATTTTAGGAAATGATGAGTTTTGCAGTTGAATCACGTTTTCTAGACATCTGGATGGAGGTCCTCTGAAATATTTTTTTCCAGAGAGCTATTTGGGCCCAGCTAGGATTGGGCACAATGATCCTCCAAATAATTTTTGCAGCCATTGCCACATTCTGCTGACAAAGATTTTTGAAGTTTAGACCACCCTCCCATAGTGGCTTGGAGATGGTTTCCCAACTGATTAGGGGGATCTTTTTTTCATTCTATTTTCCTCCCTTCCAAAAAAACCTCTGTATGTAGTCTTCCATTTTTTTTAGAATGGTTGTCGGAGCGAGAAGCCCAGCGAATTGAAATAAAGGTAGGTTGGTAAGAACTGATTTAATTAAGACTGTTTTGCTAGCAGTATTAAGCCAGGAGTAGCCCCAGGCTTGAATCTTAGCCTTGAATTTTTCCAGCTGAGGGAGCCAATCTTTGCTTGTAGGTCTCTTGTGAGATACAGGGAAGCCCAAGTATTTAAAAGAGGACCAAGCAGAGGAAGCTACAAAGCCCAAACATCTAGAAATGGCAGAGAGAAATTTGGGCATAATATTCCAGCTGAAGATGTGGCATTTGCTCTTATTAACAATGTTGCCTGAGGCCTCACTGAATTCATCCAGAACCGCTTTAAATTTTTTGGCAGAGGAGATAGAGGTAGGACCCAAAAGCAGAGTGTCATCCGCAAACAAGGCATGATTAATGTTTTTGGCCCCTCTTGCAATACACAGTCCAATAATATCTTGGTCTTGCATCTTTTTGTCTACCAGGAAGCTAAGAACAGAGGCTTGGATGACAAAGAGCAGAGGGGATAGGGGACATCCCTGCCTAAGTCCTCTCGAAGCTTTAAAAAAATATGTGGCTCTTCCATTTACAAGAGGAGCAATCCATGGCTCCGAGACGCATGCCCAGATCCATTTAATGAAATTTTCTCCAAAACCAAACTTGCTCATAACATTTAAAAGAAAATTGTGATTTACTCGATCAAAAGCATTTGCTAAATCAAGTTTAATCACCATACCTTGCTCTTTTCGGAGGAGACTTGAATGAATTGCCTCTTGTACCAGGATGAAGTTGTCCATGATCTACCTTCCTTGGATGAAGCCTCCTTGATTCTCTGGAATTATTTTAGGAAGAATGAGCTTCAGTCTATTTGCAATTACTTTGGTGATTAATTTGTACCCTGTATTGCATAGGGAAATCGGCTAGAATTTGCTGAAATTGTTGGCGCCTTTTTCCTTGGGTATGAGGGCTAAGAATGCAGAGTTTGTACTGCCTCCTATTTTCTGAGTATTTTGATACTTTTGAACCATTTTGAGGAGGTCCTTTTCAACAATTGGCCAGCAAGCTTGAAGGAATCTAACAGAGAAACCATCCGGCCCAGGGGCCTTATCAGGGTCCATATCAAAAAGAGGCTTTTTGACTTCATCTTTAGTGACTTTGGCCTCAAGATTCTCACTCATTCGCTGAGTAATTACAGAGGGAATAATATCTAATACATCTGAATAATGGCTTGGATCCTTGTCTTCACTATACAATTTTTGAAAATGAGCAAAGGTTGCTTTCTTTATGTGATCAAAATCCTTATGAATATCGCTCTCTTCTTTAATCTCTGAGATGGTGTTGAAGCATTTCCTTGCCTGAGCTTGTTTGTGGAAAAAAGCAGTGTTCTTATCCCCCGCTTTGAGCCAGAGATTGCGAGATTTTAATCTCCAATACTCTTCTTCAGCTAAGCAGGCTTTGTGATAACGTTGTTGCAACTGAGCTTCTTGATCTAATAACTCCTTTGTGGGAATAGTGTTCTCCATACAAGTTTGATGGGAAACAAGAGCTGCTTTAATGGATTTCCTTTATGTATCTGGATTGGACAGAGTTTTGGCCCATCTTTTTAGAGCTCCTTTTACCCTTCTGAGCTTTTCCTCCCAAATATAGAATGGTGATCCTTTAACTGGCTGATTCCAGCATTCCTTGACAATTTGCATGAAGTCTGGCTCCTTTACCCAGAGAGGGTTGAATCTAAAGGGGATAGGACCCAGATCAAGGTGAGCTAGAAGTTCTAGCTTTATGGGCTTATGGTCCGAGATGCTGCTAGCAAGAATATGCATTTTGGGCTCTAAACCTAGCAACAAATAAGAACTTTGAATAATAAATCTATCTAGCCTGGCAGCAATATGTCCAGGGCCCACTCTTTTATTAGACCAAGAGTACTTACTGGAAGAAGGTTTGATGTCCAACAAGTCCCAGTCCTGCACTATGTCCTCCACCCATTCCCTTGCCGGGTCTCGAACTGCGCTGCCTCCCCTTTTTTCTGATGGATGAAGAGTGAGGTTGAGGTCTCCAACAATAATTATATTTTCCAGGTTTGTCAAATCTGCTTGGTGCCTTATAGAGTCCCAACAGTCTTTTTTCCCCAACATTGACTGGAGAGTAAACATTGAACAGACAAAACGTTTCCTTAGTGTCCAAATTCTGCATTTTCAGCAACAACCAATGAGTATTCCTAGCCTCAAATAGGACTGTAAATTTGTTGGCGTTCCAAAGAGTGCCAATCCCTCCTGAGGCACCCCAGGCAGAGATTACTCTTGCTTCAATTTTATTCCAAATTTTCTTGCTTGCTTGAAGGAAGACTATGTCTTCCAGCTTTGTTTCCTGGACGAGAAGTAAGTCTAGGGTTTCTGTCCTGATTAGATTTATGATGGCTTCTTCTTTAGCTTTACTCCCCATACCTCTGCAATTCCAGGAGATGACCTTCATTATTTATGTTTCTAGTGGGCTCCCTTGGAGCCTTGGGGCTGGTTTTTCAGTATCTTAGGCTTTGAGGCTAGCAGTTTTTCCAAAGTTGGTTGGCTGCCCTGAAGTTTCTCTTTGTAGGTCTCCTGCTCCCTTCTTTCCCTGTCAGTTTTTCTGCCTCTTGTAGATCTTCTTACTGAGATATGGGACTCTCCTATTTCTCCTTCCTCTTCTGATTCATCCGTTTCCTGCTCTTCTTGCTCATCTTCTATAATCATACCTTTTGGGTCTTCAGCACGTGTTCCTTTGTGGGAGGCTGAGGGAGTACCTTTGCTTGTAGGAGCTGGTTTTTGGGTCTCGATCTCCTGAGTAGCTTCTGCCTCCTTTTGGATCTCACCCTCCTGTGTGTTCTCTGGTTGCGAACTCAGGGGATCGTACTTATTTTCTGGAGCAGATTTGAATGGGATCTGCTGGACAGTGGCTTGGTGAGGTCCTTTGCCATTAGGGCCTCCCGACTTCTGATTCTTGGGATAGGGTTTGGATCGCCTGACTTGATCCCATCCATCCTCCTTCCCCTGCACAGCCTCACTGTTGGTTGGGCAGCCTCTGGCGAAGTGGCCGTAAACATGGCATTTCCGGAATTTGAAGGGCAGTTGCTCATAGTCCAGTTTCTGCATATGCGTCCAGCTTCCGACCTTTATTGTGATGGTCTCTGGTAGTCCCACCTCCAGATCTACTTCTACACAGATCCTGGCACAGTCATACTGGTCCTTATTGTTTGCTCGGTCTATAAATTTCCCCAGGGCATTTCCAATGTGCCTCAGAGAATCCCAATTCCAGCAGTGCACTGGGAGATTTGGAAGCCTAACCCACACCGGGACTGCTTTGGGCACATCTACTGCCGAATCGAAGTCCAGGGTCCATTTATTCAAGTACAGACCCTGAGGGTCCATGAAGTAGGGGCCATTTTGGAAGATCAGGTCTTTGTCGTCTTTTGATGTGAATTCGAAGAGGAAGTATCCTCTCCCTAGAAAGTAAGAGGTGACACTTTCTTTGATCAATGGCGCCTAGTTTCTATTGACCCAACTTTCAGTGGTTTTTGGGGATGACCATAGCCCAGTGAACTGACTGATGAGAGCTCGTTCGGCCAATGACATAGCTACTTGGATTGGGGTTTCTGGAGGGAGGGAGATCACAGGAATATCGTCCAATCTTTTAACAAATTTCGCTGCTTCAATATTTTTCTTCTTTGGAAGCCCAGCCAAGAGCCGATTGAAAGCCTCAGAAGGCGAAATCGGCAGAGGAGGCGGAAGAGATGCCTGGGGAGTGCCCAACCCCTCCATGATCGCAATCCCTGGGATCGGGCCTGTCAGAAACCAGCAGCTCGATCCATGAATCTGTCCGACTGTAGCAAGCAGTGGGGCCTCAAGCGGACAGGTCCGCAGGAGTCAGATCAGCAAAGGGCGGACGGGCTCGCTGTCTGTAACTCGCAGAAGGAGCGGATCTCGATTTTGCAGAGCCGAAGGTTGCAGAGCGCTTGAGCAACTAGTTTTCGCTTCTCATCTTTTGGGCTTGATTTTAAAAAACTATATAGATTGAATTATCATGGGAAATCAAATAAATTGCAAGGGAAAATATGATCGAATTAGAGACATTGAGGCTTGCAGAGAGTACTTGAGAAACTATTACAAAATAAAGAAGCAAGAATGCTTAAATATTGAAAAGGAAAATCAATCTCAACAAGAAATTAAAGCATGTAAATGTAAATATTATAAATGATATTTAAAATTTAATAGTGTATTGTTGAATTTAATTTTTATTTGATGAACTAATTTGAAAAATATTTTGCAATGTAAATAGAGAGAGAAATTTTCCTCATAACATTGATGATGAGATTGAAAATGTCGAAAGACAAAGTGAAAAAGAAAATGAACCAATGATTGATGATGTTGTTGAAGATGTTGAAAGAGATTCAAGTGAAGAATTTGAATCACCCTTAGGTATGTATATATATGTCATGTATTATTGAAATCATACGTATATATTAGTTTCAATTTCGTGAACTATATTTTTTAATTAATTTTTCTAATGTATATTTATACTCATTTACATTAAATTCTCATATGTACAAATGAAATCAATATTGATGATGAGATGTTAGAAAATGTCGACATTGGCACATATGGAGATAAAAAAGATGACCATGTTATACAATATCATGTTAAGCTCATTATTGATAAGTTCTTCAAAAATGAAAATGTAACAGTTCAAGCTCAAATTTTGAGACAGTTGTTGCAACTCTAGAGAACGAACCAATGGATGTTGTGTGGAAGGACACTCTTGTTGACCCATCAAAAAATCTAACGAATTTGTCACAGTTTGTAGGAGCTTATGCCATAGCAACCATCAATAAAGCAACATAAGTCTAAATGTTGCTAAAAGAAAAAGAATAGAAAATTATGCTGATTGAACATCAATTAGAACAAGAAAAAACTAAGCAGCAAGAAGAACAACAGGTAGCTTAGCTTTAGATGGAATTCGAGAAAATGAGGTTACAACACCAGGCCAGGTTATCAAAAAAGGATTCACAGATTCACCAAATGCAAGCCATGGTGGACAAATTTAAATATAACCCTCAAAACTGACGAATTCGTCAAAGAAGAAATCAAACTCAATTCCCTATTAATACAGCAGGAAGAAATGTTCTACTAGAAAATCTCGCAGATTAATCCTTACTGTGAGACAAGTGATAAATTGACAAACCAAGTAATTGATATGAGGTTTGAATATGAAGAAATCCATAAAAAGATTTATGAATTTATCACCTAGCAGGAGTCTGATGAGGGAAGAAAGGTTGACCTACCAAAAATAGAAGAATCCCACAAAGACATTCTGTTTACAGATTGGGATACACGGTTAAAATAGGCAGAAAGGGTGACAACGATAGCAGCATGTGCAACAAGCAGTATAATAGAAGCCGTTAATGAAAACCTCCACAGTGTTAACCTTGTCAAAGAGTGCATACTAGGGTTTCTACCAAATATCAAACAACTGGAGCAATAATGGAAACAGACAACGCAGACCAAAGAAGAAGCAATTAAATAGCTAACTAAACTGGATTGGGAGACATACTGGCAGTTTCTAGTAAAACCACATAGCTAGTGGATCACTCTGCGATGTTTAACTAACTCTGCACAAAAGATGGTGCCATCTTTGTCAGATGCCATATTTGTTGGACAGTTAAAATCCACAATCGGCCAACCGCCTCAACTCAAACCAATGATTGACATTTGCAATCAAAAATCAAGTTCGCTGATTAAGTTAGTTCACGTTAAAAGGAGTTTGTCATTAGTTTAATTCTAATTGTAGTTTTGTTTTTTCCCACTCTGAGGAAGGTTGTTTGAAACCTCCTCAACTATTTTTGTAATAATCTATTTTTGAGACATGTATTTTAGTATTTAAACCCCTCTCATGCATTTAGATAAGGGTCTAGAATTTTATCAAAAACAATTTTCAAGACATTACACTTCTATACTTTTGGGAAAGTTTTGATAAAATTAATGGAACAAGATCTATTTTTCTTTGAATATCGTGCATGCTCTACTAAAATACACTTCTGTACTCTTAGAGTGTATTGGATTGGATGAAATTGGATCAATATTGTTGAGCCCATGAGCAGGACCTTTCATATATGGTACTTTTATTGTATGATTGTGTTTTATTTATGCATCATCAGTACTTTTTCTTTTGATTGTCTTATGTATGCAAATCCGAGTTATAGTTCTACATTATTGCACTTTTGTATGATGTTTTAGCTCTAATTACATTTTGAATACATGAAAAATTACTATATGTGATATAGTTTTCTCAATTGTTTTGTCTAACAATTTATCCAAAACAATTATCTTTAAAGATTTCATTTCTTTTGGCAGTTGAATGATCTTTATTACCAATTGCTTTGAGACATCTCTTTAGATCACGTATCTTATTTTATTCATGGGTATATTTATAGTTAGATAATGTTAGATTAAGATATATGCATGTGTTTATTATTTAGATTAGATTATGCTTAGTTGAATCATTCCCCATTACTGTTGGCATTATGATACAAGTATTGTCCTTGATGGCAACTCACTCAGATGAAAGATCACAATATAGCAGGTAAACAACAAAGAATTACAGATCAGTCTTCACAAAATGAAGAAAGAGAGGTATACGCAGGTTCACCATTGACCAAGCTGTGTATACATGCAGGTTCACTGTATACAACAAGTTGCGTATACGTATACACACACTTTCACAGAAGGAAAAGTGTGTATACCTTGGAAAACTAAGTTTTTGGTCCATGGTATTTTGATCCATGCTATTGGTCCAAGGTATCTGGTCCGAGGTATTGACCCTAGGTATTTAGTCCAAGGTATTGGTTCTAAGCAGTTTTGGTCCATGGTATTGAGAAAGGCCTAAAACTATAAAAGGAGGAGAAGATCATTAGGCCATGGGGTGCAAGTATCGAATATCTGATGACGTGGGAGATCTAGTATCCATGTTATTGGGTTATGGTGCATTGTTGGATCTGGACCAAGGATGAACCTTAGTAGATGATGAGGGATTAGATCTAATGATGGATCGAGATATTAAGGCATAAAATGAACTATCATTATGTGTTTTTGCTCATGTATATTGTAGATCTGAATACTGACGCATATATTATTCTGTAAATGATATGATCTGGGTATAATTGAAGTTTGGAATAGCTGCAGAATTTTGAATTAATATTTGCAAATGTATGCGCTGGTTGGATTTGAGAAAAGCGCGTATACACATAGGTTCGACACATGGAAGTAGTGTATACCTTATAAAATATGTTTTAGTTGCTGTTGTAGAGTTCTAGGTTCTGGTTACTATATTCTGGTGACAGTATTCTGAATGATCAGATTGATGGGTTGTCAAAGTGATTGATTGATTCGGTTGTGGTTGGTTCAAAAGGTGATTGGTTGATGCAGATGTATATGATGATTGAATTACAGTTCTGATGTTATTGATGGATCCAGTTTGAAAATTTATGAAAAGTGGTCCCTGGAGGAAGAGAGAAGGTCGTAGCCTTCTGTAGGTCGGCGCCTACTTACCAGCAAACATATCAGCTAGTACAAGAGCTAGGGGGTTGTAGCTCCCTTCCAGTACTAGCTGGAAAATGAGAGAAGGTTGCAGCCTTCTACAGGTAGAAGCCTGTGTACTAGTATAAGTCCGCACCAGTACAAAATTGTAAAAAGTTTTTTCTTATTATTAAAAGAAGACAGAGACGACAACGGCAGGTGGTTTTTACCCACATTGGATTTCCACCTTATATCTTAGTGTTCACGTGTGATCCTTATGTGTAATGCTTTATTTTGCTTTTACTGCACTGTTTAATTAATATCTGACACTCTGGTTAAAGTTTAGTGAATGATAAATTGGGTAAATCAAAATTTCTCTGCATATATGCTAGTTGCTTTAATAACAGTCACGTGTACACGCTGGTTCACTTAGCTAAAGTAGCGTATACAAATCTACCTATGGAAATGAAAGATTATTAAGTTACTAATACTGATTCACCACCCCTCTTAGTATTATTTTCAACAATTACATCTTATATCATCCCATCAACATTATCAAATCAATCCTCTCTAGGAACTAGTCCCATTATCCCCAATCGGAGCCACTATACCAAACAGAAAAGGAGCTGCTTTCAAAGTCCGGACCGAGTGGTTATCCCCCATGTTGTCACAACGAATTTCGAGGCTTCAACATATAGAAACATAGAATTTAATGGGACAAAGTGATATGTACCAAGAAGAATATGAATATATTGTTAAGCTGTGTATCAGGTGTTCATGTGGTAGTACACGAGCCAGATCTGGAATACAGGATCCCCTCTCACAAATCAGTAAGACGACAAGTGGTGGTGTAACGCGAACGAAAATTGGTAATCTTTTTGAAGATTTAAAATTGATATTTTGGGCACACTGACTACACAAGTAGATGTTTTGTAGGCCAAACAGAAGCAAGACGAGGCAGATCGAGCATTGGCCATATTCTATCCATGTTGCCAAAAGAAACACATTGAAAGGGAATGCTTGTTGGACATGGTTCAAACCTGTGTTATTTGCACTAAGGAACATTCGACAGAACAGTGTCCGTCGCTTCAAGGATTAAAAGTTGTATTTAAAGAAGTTGAGGAGGAAACAGAACCTCCATACCTTTTATTGGGAAAACTAGTGTCCATTCAGAGCTACTAGTCCCACTAAGATGGGTAACTATCTTAGAAACAAACAAACTAAAGTTACTTGTGTTTTCCTTTATGAGAGATAGACGAGAGAGAAGTAGAGAGTACCAACCTCAGTCTTTCGCTAGTCTCCTTGCTCGTTTCCTCTCTCCCTTGATAGAGCTTTCGCCACTCCTTTCTCACTTGTCTTGCTTCAAAGAACACCTGTAGAGTTAGGCAACAAATACCATCAAAGCATAGAGATCTATAACCATAAACAATGTAGGATCAGATGTACATTAACCATATAAATGCATATACAAATACAAGATTAAGAGATATACAAGCATATGGAGGAAAACTCAAATAGCTTTATTGATAGAAGTAGTAGAAGAGGGGATTACAACCAAGCTGTCTGATCTAGCATCATCCTCCCAGCATGAAAGCCCTCTTCACCTCATACAAAGCAAGATCACCCAACAATGTCTTCAAAGAGAAACCAACAACACTTCCTTGCAAATTACAAAATTTCAGTCTTTGGATCTCTAGGATGAGGGATCCATATATAGATGTTTACAAGAGAGTGAGTCAACTTTTGGGATTTTGATTAGTGTCATTTCACTGATAATTCTTGGTTCCACTTGGAGATTTCAGATCTCTTACTCATCCCTGGGCGAATTCAGAGAGGCAAGTGTCATATGAGCAGTTTCTAGAAGATTCTCTGGGTTTCCACCTAGCAAACTGCTTCTGCCATTTGTCTGCTCTCACTCATCGCACCCTACAAAAGTGCTTTCCAGTAAGCATCGCACCCCCCATGTGTAATAGGTGAGATGCATCGCACCCTATACATGGAGCACTCTGTATGGTCCAGTTTTGACCAGTTCTGAGTAGTTTTTCATGCAGAACTTCTGGGAGATGATGTAATCAGCTGACCTTGTTCCTTTAGGGTATGAAACAACACTTTTAGGGGTTTATAAGCCCTTGGTTTATGGACATATGTGATTGGGGTTGTAGTGCCCAAATATGTCTATAACAGTTGCCCCCTAAAGCATGAGGTCATAAATCTTTTGATGTCGGGTGAAATGCTTTATAATGAGGATCCGAGGTTTTTCAAACTGGAAGGTGACCTATAATAAGATACAATAAAATACATTATCTTCGTAATATCTTCATGATCTAGCTGAGGCGGGCATTCCCATGCTCAGCTTTATAAATTCATATTCATATACATAAGACAGACAATCGTCTGTGTTTCAAACTAATGATTCTGGTAGAGCCATCATCCTTTAGATTGGATGATTATCTGTGAAGTTGTGATGTACATTTGATGTCTTTATTTTCCTGAATATATCGCAGCCCAGATGGATGAAACTAGATTCGGGGTCTTCAAACTCGTTCAATATTTGCCCGAATTACAAGTCGATCCATGTGAAAAGATGTTCTGATGTCAAACATGGAAAGACATTTCCTGATTACCAACCAATGATGTAAGCTGTTAACAGGCGCGAGAGGAATCACCGATAATGATGATGACCCTTAAGGTACTGCAGTACAATTCACGTGGTGTGAATACATGAGTTGATGTCGAACACCACGTAAAATCTTTCGGTCGAAGGCCATTGATGTAAACCTGTCGTCGGAAGTGAGAAACTTGCCATTGAGGCATGCAAGCTTCAAAGTACTGAAAGGGTTGTTCCTAAGTCAACTTCTTGGATAATGAGATGATGTCGACAAGAAGTGACCCATCGTAGGAGGGCCTTAATGAATCCCACATCTACGACATGGAACGGAGCAAATGATTTCGTGGAGGTGAAAATGATCTGATGATATAAGGTTCAGGGTGGTGGTCATGAAAAATGGAGAGTGAAGGTATTGCAATGAATGAGGCGTTAGCTAGGTTGGTGAATTCTCTGAGCGACTTCTCTTGAACATACTAGTGACACTAAAATGGATTGGTAGCGTTAACCCTAAGGTGGATGGTATGGCGGACTAATGGTGATATGACCGGTGAACGGAATAACCCAACCCGACTCAATCATGGTGACAGAGTGAAAGTGTCATGTTCAAGAGTGACCTGCTACCAATGAAGCTATTCAACTTTTCTTCCATTTTTCCCCAGTCATTACTGACTAGTACCGCTTTATTTTTGTCAAGCTTGAGGAGGATAACATATGCTTGTTCTATAATTTTCCCTTCGGGAAAACCTATCGCTATGTTTTAACTAGCCTAACGACAGTGAAACTTGCTCTTATCTGCATGGACAAGTTTGTCGCTATTGTTTTAACGAGTTTAACGACAAAGATAACTCGGTCCTTTTCAATTTTAGAGAGTCTAAAAAGGGATGGAAAGGCAACTCCAGTAGTCCTTTTTCATAATGTAATCCCTTAAGTCCGAAAAAGTATAAAATAATATGAAAGGGATGCCTTTTCGATAGTTTTAACGAGCCGAACAAGAAAAGCGCTCGATATTTTTGTGTAATAATCCCTTGGGTCCGAAAATATTAAAATCTAGAGGAGGGATGGCACTTCCGATCACTTTAACGAGCTGGAGAGGCCAATTGCTTGGAAATCTTTTCATATTTTACGAGTTAGACGAAAACTCGTTTTTTGAGGAACGAGTGATGTTTTTGGATAGCAACTGGTTCCAGGTAAGGTTTGAAACTTTTCAATCACGGAAGTGTAAAGAAGGTGGCTAATAAAATCACTCGTCACAGCTGTTCCTCAAAAGGGGCAAACAATCAAATGGAGGCGTATGATCGGCTAAAAAAGAGTGGAGGTGATGGTAAGAACACGACCAAGGTTCAAAAGCTGATAATTATGCGATTGCAAAGATTATTTACTAAAGGTGGGTTCATTTTTTAATGAGCTTAAACTTTGGGGGAACATTTGCTCATTGCTAGGTTTATTTTTTAACAAGCTTGAACTTTGTGTAAAACTACTCGTGGCTAGGTTTATTTTTTAACGAGCTTGAACTGAGCGTAAAACTGCTCGTGGATAGGTTTACTTTTTAACGAGCTTGAACTTCGCGTAAAAATGCTCGTGGCTAGGTTTATTTTTTAACAAGCTTGAACTTCTTGTAAAACTACTCGTGGCTAGGTTCGACATCTGCAACAAATGTAAAAGTGGATTACCTAACCAAAACGATCACTCTTGACGAAAACAAAAATGTAACAAAAGCATAAAAAGAGGTTACTACACTTAGTCAAGCATAGTAACGCTTAAGGTACAACCCGTTTCAGGGTTGTGCCAGTGGAATTCCATCGTAATCTACTAGCTCGTAGGCTCCTTTTTCTAACACTCGTTTAACAATGTAGGGACCCATCCACAAAGATTGGAACTTACCTGCTCCCAATTTATCGTATTTCTGATCATAAAGCAAGACCAGGTCACCTTCTAAGAAGATATGGGGTTTGACATTTTTGTCAAACTGCGCCTTAACTCGTTTCTTATGGGCTTCGTTAGCCAAGGTAACATCACGACAGGTTTCATCCAATTGGATTAATTCCAAGAAACGAGCCTCTTCCTCTGAAGTTCCAGTGAGAAGGTCAATTGCGAGCTTGAGAGATGAAATCTCACATTGAATTGGTAAGACGGCTTCCAGGCCATACACCAGCTGAAAGGGTGTAAACCCGGTCACATTTGTTACCGAGGTTCTTTATGCCCACAAGTCTGAGTACAGGATTAGGTGCCAACTTCGTTTGTGGACTCCAATCACCCTTTGTAGCATGCGCTTTAGGACTTTGTTGATGGCCTCAACTTGTCCGTTAGCTTGCGAATAATACAAAGTAGAACTGTTGTGGGACAATCCTAGTGTGGCAGCCAATTTGACCGTCATGTGATTGCGAAAGTGTGATCCATGATCTGTGACTATAGCCTGTGGAACATCGAACCTAGAGACTACATGATTGAAAAATAAAAGAGCAGTCGTTTCGCCACTGTTGTTTAATGTAGGCATCACCTCGACCCATTTCGTAAAATAGTCAACTGCGACTATGATATAACCATGCCCCCCAGCCGAGGTGGGATTACTTCATGAAATCTATGTCCCATTTGGCGAATGTCCCAACAACGACTACTAGTTGCAAAGGTGTGGGTGGTATTCTAGTTTTACGGTCGAAGATTTGACAAGCATGGTAGCTTCTAACTACGGTTATGCAATCTTTGAACATTATTGGCCAGGAGTAACCTGCTCGTAAAATATTTTGTGCTGTAGCATAACCAGATTGATGCCCCCCACATGCGCCTCATTGACAATCATTCAGGACTTTTCGGCCTCCTCATGGGTGAGGCACCTTTGTAGAACTGTATCGATACCGCGACGGTAAAGCGTATCACTGGCAATCATGTAGTCTTTTGCTTGGTATCGAGTACGTCATTGTTCAAAGCGAGAGGTATTAGGCCTGTATGTTTGGGTTTGGAGATAGATGATTATATCTCCGTACCACGGATCGCTTGACGATATTAGAAACAAAGATTCATCCACGATTGTTGCTTTGGATGTTGAATCGTTGGACGACGATGGGAAGTCGCATAGTAACTCCGTGAAAACTAGAGATTTCTTTGATTTGGATTTTACGAATTCCAGATCAAACTCTTGCAAAATAGCTATCCATTTCGAATATTTGCCCCCAAGTAACTGACGCGACAGAATGTAAGTCATAGGGTTGCAATATGATAAAATGGTAGTTTTGCGAAAGAGGATATAGTGTCGAAATCTCTGTATTGCTTGAACAGCTGCAAGAGCCAGCTTTTCAACATAGGAGTACTTGCTTTTTGTATCATTTAAGTTTTGGCTTAAATAATAGACAGGATGTTCGATTCCATTTTCTTATTGAACTAAAACCATTGCGATGGTTGTATCTGCTGCAGCTAGATACAGGTTAAAGTCTTTTTGATAATTAGGAGTGTACATTAATGATGCTTTTATTAGGGATTCCTTTAGAGCATCAAAGGAAGCTTGCGCAACCTGATCCCAGTTGAAGGGTACTTCTTTTTTCAAAAGATGCGTATAACCTTAGCAAGTTCGGCGTAATTTGTAATGAACCTCTTCACAAAGTTTTCTTTCCCTTGGAGTTTCTGAATCTGAAGCAAATTTGAAGGTGGAGGCATATCGATGGTTGCCTGAACCTTACATGGGTTGAGTCGAATTCCGTCCTTAGAAACCATGAAGCCAAGTAAATGAACAGAACCGACACAAAACACACACTTGTGTGGATTGAGTCGTATCTTGTAGTGTCGGCAACGTAGAAATATAGCTCTCAAATGCCACGGATGATCAGTCCGCTTTCGCGAATGGGTTGGAAGATCGTCGAGATATGGTTGAACGATGTTCTTGATGTCATGGAAGGCATAATTCATAGCCCTCTGAAAGGTTGCCCCTGCGTTATTTAAATCGAAAGGTAATTTGCGGTACGCGAATGTGCCCCCATGGACATATAAATGCAGTGTTTGACTGGTCTTGTGGGCGGATATTTATCTGATTATACCCGGAAAATCCATCCATAAATGAAAAGATTTCGCATCCGGTGCATTCATCAATTATCTGGTCGATGAAGGGTGTAGGGTAGTTATCCTTTGGACAAGCTTGATTTACATCCCTGTAATCAACGCACACTCTAATCGTTCCTTGATTTTTCGTCACAGGAACAATATTTGATACCCAATCAGTTAGAGGAACCAGGTAAATGAAACCAGCATGTAAAAGTTTTTCAACTTCTGCCTTTTTGCAGCGGCTTTTTTCAGGTGCACCTGCCGAAGTCGTTGTCATACCGGTTTGACATCTGGATCCATCTTGATTTCGTGTTCAACTATGCTCGAGTCAATGCCTAGCATTTCTTCGTATGACCATGCAAAGACATCTTTGAATTCGCAAAAGAGAGTGCAATATATTTCCAGTTCTGAAGAAGAACAAGATTTGCTGACATGAATATTCTCTACAACATTAGGTTTGATCGAGATATTTATGGTGATAGTTTCTTCAATATTGGACAGATTTCACTCGGAATCCACCGTATTTATAGTATTTGATAGAAAATCAAAAACCGAGGGATGATCAATGTCATTGGAATAATCTTCGTTGTAATCCGGAAGATGGGAACGATGGTGGTAATCTTCCCATGGTGTCTCTCCAATCATCATCAACTGAATAATTCCTTCGTCTGTAGAATGTACATGTGACCAAGGATCTGAAGAGGTGCCATATTCCTTTGACCTATCTACCTAAACACTCGATGAGCGTTTATTTGGGTTTGCCGCCAAGGCCGAGAAAATTGATTGCTACAAAATCTCTATTGGGCTTGGAGGCAAAACCTGTTGATGATCCATGCTAACAAAATGTTCCGAAATCTTCTGAATGGAAGATATCATATTGCAGGTTCCTACTGTTGCCACCTCCGCCAGATTACTTGGAGGTGGTAGAGAAAAAGTACCCATCAAGGTAGGGTATTTCAGTAAGCTTACTCCAACATTTTAAAGCGAATCAGAGCTTCCATGGATCATCAGAATGCTTCCTCTAACTTGTGAACTGTTGGGGAGAAAGGTTTGTTGATCAATGATTGTAATTCCTCCTTGGAAAGGAAATGCAATCTTTCTAAAGTAAGTTGATACAACAGCAACCATGGCATAAATCCAGGGCCTTCCTAGTAAGATATTGTAATCGAGGTTTCCATCGATAACTTCGACGTCAATTTCTATTGTCTTGCCCCCCAGTTCAACTTGTAAGTTACTTAAAATCCCGTACGGGGTGTATGTTCATCCATCGAATGCTTTTAATGTCGTTGATGATCTTGACAAGGGTGGTGATCCTAAAGTTTTCCAGCAACTCATTGACATAATGCAGGTAGATGCCCCCTCATCAATAATTGTTTGATGAACAATTTTGTTGAGGGCTTTCACTTGGATGAGGAAAGCGAGTTGAGCTGGTAACTGAGGTTCAAATCCTTTATGATTAAAGGCCACAAGATTGGAATCCGCTGGGTCAATCCCACCTATTGTTGATAATAGAGCCTGCTTTTGGGAGGGGCAATTTTGCAGTACTTCAAGTGTCGACATAGCAGACGGAGATTGGACCATATCCTCTACTATATTATAATTTTGTGCTGCTCGGGCACGAGGATTAAATGTCGATTTGTGCACTACTCCCTTTAGCGGCTTTATTGTTAGCTCAGGAATGATGTGTGGCACAACTTCGGTTGAAGTTGTTGTCGAACTACTAGGTTGATTTGCAGCCTTGTTGTTCGACAGCTGTTGATTCTCGTAATCTTTATTCCTTGTCGATATCAAAGCATCATTTTGCTATTTTGAAATGGACAACATAAGCACTTGGGATGGGGAAGCATTGTCGCTAGAAACCAGATTGGTTTCTGGGTTTGGAAACAGATCAGTGAATACCGCTGAGTTTTTTGAATTTTTAAAAAACTTCTTAACCTCAGCCTTATATGGACAATCTCTCGTCCAATGGTCCTCATCGCATATGAGACATGCCTGATTAGGTTTATTTTGCCCAGAAGGGTTTGTAGAAGATTTTTCAGGAGATGAATCATCATGTTTCTTCTTTTTGCCTTTCCCTTTTTTCTTGCCCCCTGGTTTCTTCGGTTCTTTGCCTTTGTAGGTTGACACAACATTAACCTCTGAGGCAAGAAGTTCTTCATTCTCATTTTGACCAGAAACCGTACGGGCTTTGTTAGATGTAGCCTTTGCAGTTTTTGTGCTGGTAGTACCTATCATGCCATCACCGACATGAGAGTATTTGTTTGATTTAGGAGGAGGAGGAACGGAAAACTCTGGTCTAGGAGCATTAGGTATTTTGTCTTAGGCATCCTAGACTGAGTATAAATCAAGTCTAGATATTGCGCAGGAGCAATGACTTGCTCTTCAGTGACAACTCCCCCTTAGCCACATCTTCTGTAATAGAAGGTAATAATGACTTAATAAACCATTCAGCTAGGAGCTGATCAGGAACATATGTTTTTACCATTCGACAACGACGTCGCCACTCATGAATATGATCAGATATGTGAGTGGCTGTCGTCTTCTTAAAATTGGTAAGAAGCTCTGTTCCCATTTCGTACCTCATGGGTAACTAAAAATGGGCTAAAAAGGTTGTGGCAAGGGGGTTGAAGTTATCGAATGAAGCTCTAGGCAATTCGATGTACCATTTTGCTGCCGGACCAGTTAACGTTCGCTGAAAGAGGTGAAGCCTGATTGAATCATCATTGGGAGTGTTGGGCGAACACCACAGATGAAAGGTCATCACATGATTCGACGGATCTTCACCCGAATTTCCATTGAATTTAGGAATATCTGACGGAAGCTTATGAGGAATCGCTGGCCACCAAGGGGTGTAAGCAATTGGATCATTTGTTAGTCGATTCAGATCTAGTAATTCCAACGTTGCAACGAAAGGCAACTATTAATTCAGGTTTGTTGAAGCATACCCAGGATAAGATGGGATCGCCTGAGCAGTGGGTCTTTGCATACCAGCATAATGTATTTGATGCTGATAACTTTGATAAGGTTGATGGGCATAACCATTATGATATGATTGAGGGTGACCGTTTTGAATATATGGCTGCCCTTTACCTACAAAGCTTTGTTGCTCAGGTCCTCGGTAAGCTTGTTGGAATTGCGGTTGTTGATATTGCACTAGCCATGGTCGTGAAGCCATTTGCTGTTGTCCAATACTAGATGTTTGACCAAGATGAGGGGTGATAGTACCTGTTTGATCCTGAGTGGCTTCAGTTAAGGAGCCACTAATCGGCGATTGTGGTTGAGTCGTTGAGACAAGAGGCTGTTGTATTACGACCTGAGAGACTTGAGGTTGACATACAATAGGCAACACTTGTACTTGCGACACCATTACAATAGTCGGTGTAGTGGGAATATTCGACACAGGTAGATTTGGTTGCATTGAATATCCAACTCTTAGTTGTTGAGGAAGTATTGGCACCCAACCACTGGATGCAATTCCAGCTTGACCTGAATTCTGTTGTGAACTCTCATATGGTTGTTCTCCTGGAGGGAACAATGAAAAGGCATACTGCCCCCCATATGGCGGCAATCCAGTGTTCAAAGGAAAAATTGGTCCTTGTAGACTGGACTACCCAAATTGATACTATTGTGGAGGATCAATTTGCTGAGACTCAACATAAGAAATTCCAGATATTATTTCGGACGAACAAACAGGAATAGACCATACTGTCGAAACAGTCCCTGGGTGGACTCCATCTAGCGGTTGAGAGCTAGTTGGGACAGATGGTATACCAGTGAACATTGTCGGAGTAGTGGCAGGAGGTTCTACTACTGCTGTATCAGATGACACAGTCCTAGATGTCGATGGTTGTTCAAACATATTGAGTCTATCCAAAAGACTTCCTAGCGATTCTACAGGAACTTGCGATGAAGGTTGACTATCTTCTAAATTAGAAGGATATAGGTGGATCCCAGTTCCAAAATGCAGTGGGGTACTGGATGGAATATCCTCCACAATCTCTTCTATTGCAATTAGTCCAGGTGGAAGAGGTAGACCGTTAGGTCCGTAAAATATTTTTGGTGCCGAAGAAGGTACACACTCTGCAGCGATAGATGTTGGAGGGTTAACACCTTCCGAATCAGCCTAGATAGAGTTGGTTCAGGAATAGATGTGTTTACCGTTACAATAGAACCAGTTTTAGTGTCCTATTGTAACTGTGGAACTTCTTTTGTAGAGGCAGGGATACCAGAAATAGTTGGAGTAACTGGAGTTTTTGAGGATGTTGAAACACAAGTTTCAAACAAACCTGGAGATTTTGACCCAGTTAAACGAGATCGTTTGGCCCGGAATGGTTTCATCTCCGGAGTCAAAGATGGTTGACTCGTTAGTCTCCACGAACGACGGGGTTTTGATTGACTTTCTTCCATGATTGCGGATTACTTGATCAACTCAAAATAAAAAGGGGAAAATGTTATTCCGAATTAAATGAATTTTATGACGCTTTAACACAACTTGCTTTTTCAATTTTTAAGAGTCGAGAAAAAGCTAAAGATGACTCTAGTCACCTTCGGTTTTTAATGAGCCTGAAGTGACAAGTGCTCAGATGGACCTTTTCTTTTAAGGAGTCTGAAAATGAAGAAAAGTGACTACTCTGGAAATCTAGACAGAGGGATTACCAAACCAATCGCAAAACTGCAGAATACTTTTTACGGTACGACATCCAATCTTCCCGAATGCTATGTTCAGTGCATTGCGATTGATAGGGCGGCAGACATGGCTTCCTAAGGATAAATGATGTAGCCTATTGTGGTCTCCCAAAATATACTCGATAGTACGTGGGAGCACAAGTCCGTACTGGCACTTGTCGTCTCGAAGAGGAGGAACCACCCAACCTACAATGAAAGTGATAGTTACTAGGCTTTACGACGCCGGAATACGTCTCTAACCTAGACTTCTAAATGTTGTGCGTTAGGTTCCAAAGCGTTTTTATGTTCATTGAATTTTATTTTACAGTTGATCTTTCTTAAGAAGTTTGCCTTTAAGGTTCACCGCGTGATGTATATATACAATTCCTAAATATGCAATCTAAGATGATAAACAATTGTTTACTTTCTTTTTGCAATGAAAATCCTAGCTACTAAGGAAAGAGAAATGAAATTCTTTCAACATAGAGCAGAGAGCACACACTAGATGCACTTTTCCTAAATCAACTTCAACATGCAGTCTTAATGAAAATGCACATGCATGTATTGTTTTTCAGTTTCCTTAATGTGAGAATGACAAAAAGAAAACTAAGTATAGATCTGAACTATCTTCTTTCAAAGCGACAGTACTAACAATTTTCTTTTCAAAAAACGAAAGTAAGGTCAAGTCGACACTTTGCGATTTTGAATTTAAAACTGCTTTCGACACTTTAAATAGTAATGATTCAAATAAAATACAATGGAAAAAGTGTAATAGACTATCTAAAAGAGGAATGCTTTGTGACACTCTTTTTCTTGACTAAAAACGACACTTGTGACACTTTCAAATCAAAGGACGACAGTTTGATTAAGCTACTATTTGCAAAGGAGAACTGTAAATGATGAAAAAATACATAAAAAGCATTCACAATTCCTTCTGATGGAGGTTGAATAATGCAAAGGAAGATGGTTTCAACAGAGATATGCTGATCATAGACAACAAAACTACTGAATAAAGCTGAAGACAATGAAGAAAAAACCAAAATCTAGAGGCAGAAACAGTCTCATTCAATCATTGCACCTATAATGTAGGGAAACACGGATGCATCTCACCTGCAACACATGGGAGGTGCGATGCATCTAGGTTGCCAAGAAGAGACAGTGCGATGGCCTAGGGACGAGACTATGCTTGGTTTTCACTCACAGTTTGCAACTAAATTCAAGGGTTTAGGCTGAGCTAATGATAGTCAGTAAACACAAAGTATAGGGGCTGATCTAATGAGGTTATTTGAGCTACCACCAGGGCACTTAGGATGTTTGCAAGCTAGATGTTCAGTTCATAAACCAACCCAGAGATTGACTGAAGCAGTGTTGATCTACTTTGCAGTTGCATAGCAAAAGCAGTTCGAAGGCTAGCTGGCTTGACTTCAGGCTCCGTCTGTGGTTTATAAAGCAAACAACAGTAACAAAACAAACAAACTATTCGCTCCCCAGTGGAGTTGCCATTTTGTTATCAGGAAAACTAGTGTCCATTCAAAGCTGCTAATCCCACTAAGATGGGTAGCTATCTTAGAAACAAACAAACTAAAGTTACTTGTGTTTTCCTTTATCAGAGATAGATGAGAGAGAAGTAGAGAGTACCAACCTCAGTATTTTGCTAGTCTCCTTGCTTGTTTCCTCTCTCCCTTGATAGAGCTTTCGCCATTCCTTTCTCACTTGTCCCACTTCAAAGAACACCTGTAGAGTCAAGGCAACACAATACCATCAAAGCATAGAGATCTATAACCATGAACAATGTAGGATCAGATGTACATTAACCATACAAATGCATATACAAATACAAGATTCAGACATATACAAGCATATGGAGGAAAACTCAAATAGCTTTATTGATAGAAGTAGTAGAAGAGAGGATTGCAACCAAGTTGTTTGATCCAACATCATCCTCCCAGCATGAAAGCCCTCTTCACCTCATACAAAGCAAGATCGCCCAACAATGTCTTCAAAGAGAAACCAACAACACTTCCTTGCAAATTACAAAATTTTAGCCTTTGGATATCTAGGATGAGGGATCCATATATAGATGTTTACAGGAGAGTGAGTCAGCTTATGGGATTTTGATTAGTTTCATTTCACTGATAGTTCTTGGTTCCACTTGGAGATTTCAGATCTCTTGCTCATCCCTGGGCGAATTCAGAGAGGCAAGTGTCATATGAGCAGTTTCTAGAAGATTCTATGGGTTTCCACCTAGCAAATTACTTCTTCCATTTGTCTTCTCTTGCTCATCGCACCCTACAGAAGGGCTTTCCAGTATGCATCGCACTCCCCGTGTGTAATAGGTGAGATGCATCGCACCCTATGCATGGAGCAGTCTGTATGGTCCAGTTTTGACCAGTTCTAAGTAGTTTTTCATGGAGAACTTCTGGGAGATGATGTAATCAGCTGACCTTATTCCTTTAGGGTATGAAACAACACTTTTAGGGGTTTAGAAGCCCTTGGTTTATGGACATATGTGATTGGGGTTGCAGTGCCCAAATATGTCTATAACAATACTTGATGACTCAACATCGACCATGGCAATCACACCCTATAGGTATGATGCAATATCCATCCTTATTTTATTATGGGCAGTATATTCCACAACAAAATCTTCAAAACACATGGCAGGGACAATCACCCTTCAATCCCACTAGGAAATCCCAATCATATCCTGCATCACCATGGATGAATCAATATTTTGTTGGATTAGGATGGCCAAATTCTTAATATCCTACCCAATTATGGAAGAATCTATTTACCAATTCCTATCCCTCACAATGGTCGAATACGCATGTGCAGAATCCAATACAGACTCAAACTTGGGAGCGCCCTGCGAGATTGGTAAATCCACCCATAGGGATGATCCCTCAACCTCAACTGACACTGCAAGATCCATTTCAGTTACCTCCTAATCCTCAAACTCTGGCATGTCCTCAACTTCCGGCTCAACCAAATCCTAACCCCAATAATAGACCTATCCAATACATGCAACTCGTTGAGAATTCAGTCTATGAAATAAATCCCTTAGGATGTAATGAGCTCTGACTGGGATCTGGACACATCATTTCTCCTGAAGAAAATCAAAATGATCAAGAACAAGGAAACATTAAAAAAGAGAAAATTATGATAAATTCTTGGACTGTGGTTATTTCATAAACATAACTAATAGGAAATGTAGTTGAGCAACAGGAATCTGAGAAAATCACAACTACTTCCCTCCATTCCCTGAAAGACTCATGATAACTAAACTATCCATCTACCCTGAGTTTGATATTGTAGGGGAGTTGAAAAATCTGTGTATTAAAATTCCACTCCTGCAAGTTATACAAGATATCCCGATATATGCCAAAACGATCAAGAAATTATGTGGGAAAAATCCTGGGAGAAAACTTAAAGATCCACCCACAGTTCACATTGTAGGAACATTATCTGAACTTATTTTAGGAAAACAAGTTCCTGTTAAATATGAAGACCCAGGAAGTCCGGTCATGACTATCCAAATACAAGGCTACACTTTTCCAAACACATTGGTAGACCCAGGAGCAACTATTAACCTTCTGACCTATGAAACATGTAATGTCTTGGGTATTACAAATTTAAAACCAACCTCAACCCTACTAGAATTAGTTGATAGGTCGGTGGTCAAGTCAGAAGGAAATTTGGAAGACATTATTGTCTCTATAGACTCTTGGGAATATCCTGTAGACTTCCTGGTCATCAACCTGAGAATAGACTAGATGGACATATGTTAGTACTAGGAATACCATGGTTAGCAATGACAGATGCATATATAGGATGTCGAACTGGCAACATGAATATTGTGAAAGGAAACGTTGTCAAAAATCTTATTCTGTATCCTCCTGCTGAACCTAGTCCGCTTGCCAAAATTCTTCACTTATGCTCGTCTAGATATCAAGAGGAAAATTTGTGTTGTCTCCCTTCTTTAGAAGAGGCTCTAGGACTTAAAAATCAATTAGAAGATGATGTAATCAACAACTTCATCAATAGACGAGCTGTTATCAGAAGCCCAACATTCCAAATGCTAAAAGAACTACTTGATAATGATCCATAAGGAGAACCCTTAGATAATTTAAATGACAATCATATTCCCACAACTGCAGTCCATAACAACATTCCAATTGAAATAGAACCAGGAAAAACCCTTAATATTAATGTTGATCTAGACAAACATCAGTAAAAAAAATTAATTCAAGATCTTTGTAAGTACAAGCAAGCTTTTGCCTAGGACTATTCAGACATGAAAGGTCTTCACCCACAGTTGTGCACCCATCATATCTATATCGAAAAATATGCCCATCCTATTTGATAGCCCCATAGGAGATTGAATCCGCACCTCAAGGATATTGTGAAAAAGGAATTGCAGAAATTGTTGGATGTAAACTTCATATACCCAATTTCAAATAGCCAGTGGGTTTCCTCGTTAGTAGTCATCCCTAAGAAAAACAAAAAATGGAGAATTTGTGTAGATTATAGGGAACTCAACAAAGCCACCCAAAAAGACCATTTTCCCCTTCCTTTCATAGACAAAGTCCTTGATACTTTATCTGGGAAGAAATTATTTTCTTTTCTAGATGGTTTTAGTGGTTACAATCAAATTCAGATTGCTCCGGAAGATCAAGATAAAACCACATTTACCTGCCCATGGGGTACATTTGCATACAGGGTTTTACCCTTTGGACTATGCAATGCTCCAATGACATTCCAAAGAGAAATATTGAGTATTTTCTCCAACCTAATCAATGAAGGACTTGAGTTGTATATGGATGATTTCACCCCATTTGGGGATGACTTTGATCAAGCTATGAAAAATTTAGAAAAAGTCCTTGAACGATGTATTGCTACCAGATTGTGTTTAAGCAATGAAAAATTCCATATGATGATGACTGAAGGTGTTGTTTTAGGGAACTATATTTTTGTTGTAGGGATTTAGGTGGATCCAACTAAAATTGAGGTAATCCTTAAGTTACCTACACCCCGCACACAAACTGAGGTACGAAGTTTTCTCGGTTATGCAAGGTACTATCGCAAATTTATAGAACACTTTTCAAAGATCGTTGCACCTTTATATACTTTAACAGGCAATGTTGAATTTGAATGGTCTGAAAATTGTGATGTTGCGTTCGAAGATATCAAGAAACTCATTTCGACAGCACCAGTGTTAAGAGGACCAAACTGGGAGCTACCTTTTCACATCTCCACGAATGCATCAGATACAACCGTAGGCGTTGTTCTTGGAAAAAAGGAAGACAAGAAACCTTATGCTATCTATTATATAAGAAAAAACATCACTCCTGCCGAATTAAACTATACAGTAACCAAAAAAAAAAATGTTATACATGCTATCAATAAATTCTGACATTATATAACAGGCTATCTAGTTTTTCTATACACTAATCACTCTGTTATTAGATATTTGGCTAATAAACCCATTACTAATGGTCGAGTGACTTGATGGTTATTGGTGTTATACGAATTCGAAATCACCATTAAGGATCGATCAGGAAAAGAAAATTTTGTGGCAAATTTCCTATCTCGAGTACCTAAGGTAGATGACCAATTTCCGGACGAAAACCTATTCATAGTAACAATAAAAACAATTTGGTATGCTGATGTGGAAAATTACTTGGCGGTAGGGAAATTTCCAACACATCTGTCACCACAAGAAAGGATATTGATCATACAGTGCAACGCACACTTTTCATGGATCAATGGTTATATTTTCCACACTGGTTCTAATTTTCAAATCCGAAGGTGAAGATTCAGAGAGGAAGAAGTCTATGACATTATAAAGGCTTGCCATGACGAACCCTGCGAAGGACACTTTGAAAACTGTTGGACTGGACATAAAGTTCTTCAAATGGGCTATTATTCACCCACAATATTTAAGGATACAAAAAGGTATGTTCAAGCTTGTGATAGTTGTCAATGGATGGACCATCCTGGCCAAGTTGACAAAATGCCGTTACAACTGCAAGTGGTGGTGGAACCATTTGAAAGATAGGCGCTGGATTTTGTCGGCCCTTTCGACCCACCATCAAATCAGAAAGCATACATATTGGTTTGAACGGATTACGTAACTAAATGGGTTGAAGTAGTAGCTTTTCCGAGAGCCACGTAGGAGGCAATGATTAATTTCTTGTTCAAACTATTTGTGCGATACAGATTACCAAGGGAAGAAATAAAAGACAGAGGGCCACAATTTACACGACATAAAATTTTTGGTCGCCCTCGAGAACTATCATATTAAGCATAAAGTTACTTCTCCATATCACCCCCAGGAAAACGGGCAAGTGGAAAGAACTAACAAAGTCTTGGAGGCAATTCTAACCAAAACTGTATCCACAAATTGTCGAAATTGGGCAGCCAAGCTTCCAAAATCCCTATGGGCTTATCAGACAACATGGCAAAACACTACTGGTCACTTGCTATATCACCTTATCTTTGGAAAACAACCAATTTTTCCAATAGAATTCGAAATAAAAACTCTCAAGACTGCAAGGGAAATTGGAATAGATTTGACAAAAGAACAAACCCAGCCCCTACAACAACTTAATGAGTTAGATGAAGCACATCTATTTGTTGTCGAACACACTACTATTATACAACAACAAAGAGCTAAATGGCATGATTAACTGATTAAAAAGAAATCATTCCAAAAAGGTGATTGGGTGTTGCTATATGATTCTAGGTTTCAGGATTTTCCAAGGAAATTACATACAAGGTGACTCGGGCCATATGAAATCAAATAAGTCCAAAATAATGGTACCATAAATCTAAACACTATCGATGGATCTGGTACCTCTTTTTTAAATGGACATTGATTACGCCTCTACCACCAACCACTCATGCAGGCTTATTTCTATCATGAGGTAAGTAATGATCCTACTTTCCATATTATAGTTGATTGGGGTGGCAACCCAACAATGCCATCTCTTTAAAAATATGATTTTCTTTATCTTCTTGTATATACTATATATATTTTCTTTAGAGTCGATTAAGGTTTTTTTTCCTCTTCCTCTTTTTTTGCTTTCTTTGTCCTTTTCCTTATAAGAAAAAGGGGATAAAGGACTTTATCGTGACTAATTTTACCTTTATAGTAATTTTTGTTCCCTTTATCGGGAGTGTTGTTCCCTTTATAGCAACTAATGTTCCCTTTATCATGACTGATGTTCCCTTTATCGTGATTATTGTTCCCTTTATCATGACTGTTGTTCCCTTCGGCATAGTTGTTGTTCCCTTCGGCATAGTTGTTGTTCCCTTCAGCACAGTTTTTTTCCCTTCAGCACAATTGTTATTCCCTTCGGCACAGTTGTTGTTCCCTTCGGCATAGGTTTTTTTCCCTTTTGCACAATTTGTTGTTCCTTTAATTGTCATTGTTGTTCCCTTTAATTTTTTATTCCTTTAGGGACAGTTGTCGTTCCTTTTGCACCAAATTGTCTCTACTTTCCACACAATTGACGGAAATATTTAAAAATGAACTAAAAAAGCAGTGATCTTTACTCTATCATGGTGTCAAGAATAATTTCTTGTATAACATCCTATGAAGAAATTTTTTTTTCCTCTCGCACATCCTATCAATTTAAATATTTGTTTTATATTCGGAGCTTTCTAAAAGAATCATAAACTGTTCATCATCTATCACCACCATAGTAGTTTCATCTTTTGTGTACATCTTTAAATGGTGATTCTCTTTTAACACAACAAAGGACTGATACATACTTTATTTGGCATCTTTTTTTTTCCTTCCACCATCCTTAAACTCTTAAGGAGATGATGAGCCACCCTTGATGATAAACATATTAGTTTTCAAAAAAAATATGACACTTAAAGTTAGATATTCTCAAAGGATAGGGGGTCTCATCACAAGCCGACCTACCATGATCATAGGGCAATAACATAAGTGACATTCCCACTATGGCCACCAAACTATGTTAATGGCCTTTAATACTAGTGTCAAAAGGACAAGAGGTCTCATCACGAGCCAGCTTGTTCACTTCGTTATGATCCAGTGAGTGGCATTGTTGTTATCTGGCCACCATGCCAGAGCAATGAACTTTTGAGAAAAAAACATTTAAAATATTAATATGATCTATCATTCATAGGACATTGGCTCATCTTTATGTTAAAAAAGAAATCATCTCGAGGCTATGGACACATGCTGGTAGCAGTGGCTCTGCCTGTGGCATTGGAATATATCTTGAATTGCCTTATCATGATTATGTCATTAGTCCTCCTTTTTCTTAATAAAGAGATCACCATCATCAATATCTACACTTATCTTTTTAGAAAACAACTAAAGGTGGTATATTAACTATGACATGAACAAATTCTAAACTTTCGGACCTCTGTAATATGCATTTTACTTATAAAGGAATGTTGCTCGATATATGATTTTATGATCTTCAAAGGTTATTTATTAAGGAAATATTTTTACACATGGTATATTGTTATAATCATGGTTTTTAAAAGTTCCTAATGATTACTGTACGTCAACAATCCATGCATTTATGACAATTAATTAATTCTTCCATCTGGCTGCACCCGATTTGACCATTCCCCTTCACGATAATGATTGCTTCTGTGTGAACATTTAATTTCCATAACTTTTCCAGTCGTGGTCGACCTTTCCTATTGGGAGGGGGTAAGGCATAACACGTGCATGATGTGACTAAGCACAATTAACAAATATGGAAAGTTTCGTCACATAAAAGCACATTGGACGACGTTACTCTGCCATATTTCTCATTCTATTAGAAGAATTCTAGATTGAAACAACTTTGCATATAGTTTCTTTGCAACAATCTCTTCCAAACCAGCAACAATGGGGGGTAAATCCATCGAAATGAGCCTATTACACTACGGGTGACCGAGCAAGCCCAAAGAATCTTAGATAAGGTGGGTTTTCTTGAATATTTCACCCGATTGCAAGGATTTGATAACAATGTGGATTTAGAAGTTTTACAGAATTTTCATTAAGAAATGATCTTGGCGGAAGTTATAGGTCTCTCCACGGAAGGAGAGAAATGGATAGGCAAGCATACTGGACTCTAAAGTGCAAAGGAATTGTTTACAAACCTTCACGAAGAATTTATACACAAAGGAAAATGATTCCACCCCGCTTCATTTGGAGAACCATGGAAGGAGCTTGTAGACATAATCCATAGATACATTACATGTGATGACCGCCATGATGTGGTAAGACCACACCATCTCAAACTATTGGCAGCTTTAAAACAGAAAATAATCTTAAACATGCCTTTATTTTTGAATTTCCTTTTACATGAAGTTGTTGGTAGATTGGGTAGAGCTCAGGACCGAAGTGCTATAGTTAGCCACCACTATTTAATCAAATTGATAGTGAGTAGGGAATTGGAATTATCACAATTAAGCTGGGACAATTTTTTTGGATCTAATGACCGGCCATTTGTGGAAGAAATGTGTGAGGAAGAAAATGCTCCCCCTGAACTAGTAAACATTCAGCCAGACACGGAAAATGCTCCCCCTGAACTAGTAAACAGTCAGCCAAGAGAGGAAAGTGATAGTCAAACCCCAGTGCTGCAGAATTTGACTAGAGTTGAGAAGAGGGTAGCCTCTGTCCTAGTTTCTTTTCTAGGTAAGTGCAGAAGGTCTAAAAGACTGGCCAGGGAAAAGCAGCCTATAGGGTTTGTTGAGCATGCGTCAGAGAATGAGTTGTCTCAAGAATCCCCTATGGAGCAGCAGGTTAACTCACCTCGAATTTGTGAAGAGGAAATAGCCCAGGTCTTGGAAAATATGGGAACCCTATTTTATTTGAAGGGAATGAAGACTGTTATGAGAACCCATCTGAACCAGCTATTGATTTTGCAGCCTCTACCCCTAATTCTGATAATGTTGAGATCTTTCCATCTTCACCAAGCATGCATATCCAGGAACATTCAGAAAAATCGGTCGAAACTATGAAAGAACCAGACTTTTCTAGAGAAGGGACCATTCCATTGACCCCTGATAATCAGAGTTATTAAGATAACTCAATTGCTAATGTTTTGATTTATGAAAATTTTGAAAAAAATTGAAGTACCTCATGTTAACGAAAATGTCACTATTGCTCCATATTTATCTACAACACCGATTTTAGAACCTACTGAAGGATTGAAAGAAAGGAATAGGTAGAGAATCAAGCTATTAAAGAAAGAAAATAAAAAACTGAGAAAAAGGATGGAACAACTCAGAAAATGGCTTAGAAACTCTAGAGGATGTTGTAGAAAGAAAATACAAACTTTGACAATTGGAGTCCAAAGTGAGAATTTCTTGAATCATGCAGAAACTCAGACTGAGGGAACTCCCATGAATCATGCAGAAACTCATACTGAGGGAACTCCCATTAATCATGTAGAAACTCAGACTGAAGGAATTCCCATTAACCATGCATAAATTCCAGCTGAGGATATTCCCACTAATTTTGTGGGAATTCAAACAGATATCAACCCTTTTGTGGTTACATTGGAAGCAACAAGCCAAACAGACCTATTGATGACTATTAACAGGGCTACACAAACTAAAGTAGTGCTTCCCTATTCTCACTTGATCAAGGATACCACTATCCAAGTATTAAACAGGGAATTGGAAAGGCATAAACCATTTTTGACCCAATATCGAGAGAAAGTAATGCCTCGAGAAGAACACCAAGAGTTGCTACAAAAGTAAAAAGCACTGGCCATTACTGAAGACAAAACCCATGCCAAACTTAGAATGGAGAAAAAATAAAATAGAGAAATTACGAGGGCAGCTCCAAAAAGCTTTGGAACAAACCAAGGAAATATGCTCTGTGTACTCTGATGCATTGTCTTGTAGATCTCTAGCTAAAAACTATGCCCTATTTCTACTTGAACGATATTTATTACTGAAAGTACAAGCCATATGGTTTGGCCAACCTTTTGAGTTCACTATTGTTTCTGATTTTATTAAGTGTTTTTGAGAGTAGAAGGATAATGTCAGGTATTTCTTATGTGAAATTTACATGCATAACTTTTTCTGGAAGAACAGAGGAATGAGAACCCTAGTCTTTTTATTGGGGATGTACAATTCCAAGGTTTCATATCCTTTTCTAGGAATCAAATCAAATGGTATAAGGCCTATAGCATATTCCAAAGAAGAGAAAATGGTTTAGACCTTTGGGTCAGAGGAGAACCTAACAGTCCACTGTGAACTTTAATAAAGCATAAAAGGTTCATGGAATGACCTGGGGTTTTTTCCGCTCTAGTCCCCATGCACAAAGATGTTCTTATGTAAGGTCTAGAGTATTTCGAAGACATTAAAGAGGAGGCCATGCGGGCAGCACAACATTAATGGAAGACATCTCCTAATGAGGTAAAAAATAGAGAGCCTTTTAATTACATAAATTTTCAGGTAGTAGCCAATCAGATGCAACGTTATAGTCGTATGGTTCTGTCTGAAGGACCCACTTGGATTGGGTTTCAGTACATATGCCCTGTTATCTGGTATCCTCCAGATGGTTACAATGTTGAATATGAACTTTCTAAAAGAGGATAAAATGAAGCTTTCAAGGTTCTTCAAAACAAGAATGGATTTTGGAAGTATGGTGAACATTCTTACCCAACTTATTCGTTGACCTTGCTACATGTTAATCATCTTTTTGCATGAGGACATGCAATAAGGTAAGCTGTGGGGAATGTTGGGCCATGAAAATGGTATAATTCTTCTCCCTATTTCCTTAAATAAACGTTATGTTTTTAAGCAGTTTTCCTTTAATTTGTAATGATTTAAGAGAAAAATGATAATGAAAGAAAGTTGAAGATAGTATAGTTAGTTTGAGTGTTTTAGATATTGAAAAGGTTATAATTTGAGTAAATTTTTATGAATTAAGTCCAATCAAATGATTGTTGTTCTCTCGAGATATTGGAGCAAGATTTTGGATCAGCTGATGCCTTATTTGTGGCAAATTACAGCTCGATGCCTGAGCATGATCGAAGAATGAAGTCAAAGGAAATTGATCATTATTATTCAAAGATCTTATGGTTAAAAGAGAAATCCTAAGAATCTATCTATTCTCAAGATAGCTCCATATTCAGTTTTTAATGTAATATATAAGACAACAAGTGAAAAGACAGAGGAGATTTTTTATTATTACTTTTTCACTGTATATTGCATACAACAATCTAAATTTGAACTTTCTCAAGGTCATTGTGTAACTCTTTGAA
Source organism: Pinus tabuliformis (assembly GCA_031772625.1). NCBI lineage: Eukaryota > Viridiplantae > Streptophyta > Pinopsida > Pinales > Pinaceae > Pinus > Pinus tabuliformis. Next base: position 598,006,265 of record CM062820.1, read on the forward strand.
GTTAATGAATTTGCGCAAGATCTTACCTTAGTCCTCAGTATCAAATTTATCTAAGACAATACTTCTGGAGACCGTGGGCCCAGTCACCAAAGGTTCTACTATCTGTTATGTATCATTATTAGTTAGTTACTTTTCCACATTCGCATTAGTTGTGTTTCTATTCACTTTCCTTTTCTTTCATGGTAGATAATTGATTGAATTCTGTATCTTGTAATTCTATTATGCATCTCCTGAAATTGCTGATTGGATTGCGTTACATGAATGTAAGGTTTGAGTTTGTGAATTCTGTAAGTTATCTTTAAGAAGTAAGACTTTTAAGCATTTGTGTGATTTACTAGTCTTCCTTATGCGTAGGATTTGTTGAAGGATAGATAGAATGGTTGATGAATTAAAATAGTCTTCTTTCATAAGATTGTAATTGTAGGAGTAATTATTTGTTGTCATCATTTGTCTCTGCAACGATTGAATTAGGATAATGTTTAATGTAACTTTTTTCGTAGCAATCATTTTACACTCTTTCATAATCTAAGAATCTATTCTTGCATATATTGTGCCGATAGCCTTGAAATAAGAGACAAATCCCAAGTTGATAAGATTAATGAAGGTAGGATTAAGTTGATTTTAAAGTGCCATCTTAGTGCCCAACAGAAACCCAAAGATTATTGTAAGTGACAAAGATCCCATTTTCACTGGAAAATTTTAGACGGAATTATTTTCTTGTCTTGGTACTCAATTATCTCATAGCTCATTTTATCATCCCAATCTGACAGGAAAACTGATATAGTGCACAAATGTTTGGAAGGATATTTTCCTTGTTTTGTATCTGATAAAAGAACACAATGGGTTAAGTGGTTACCTCTGGATGAGTGGTGGTATAACAATTCCTTCCATACTACATAAAAAATGACCCCATTTATGGCACTTTATGGATATCATCCACCATCCATCACATCATCTTTAAGAGAAAATTATAAGGTTCAAGTAGTGGAAGGTCACATCGAGCATCAACAACAAGTTATCCAACTCTTAAAGGATAACCTCAGTCTCACACAAAATCAAATGAAACAACAAGCATATCAACATCGTAGTGAAAGAAGTTTTGATGTAGGCGATTGGGTATTTTTATGACTACAACCATATTAACAAATGTCCCTCAAGCAAACTAGGAAGGATAATAAATTATCACCCAAGTTCTATGGTCCTTGCAAGGCATTGCAAAATATTTTTACTATGGCATACAAATTGGAGCTACCTGCATCTTCTTGAGTACACCCAGTTTTTCATGTTTCATGCTTAAACAAGGTTATCGGTGACAAGCTCCCAGTTCAAACAATATTGCAAGAACTTGACGATGAAGGAAAAATCATATTAGAGCCTGAAGCAGTCACGGAAACAAGAACCCGAAAAATACGAAATCGATCAATTTCATAGTATCTCAATAAGTGGAAAAACTTGCCTGCCAAAAATTCCACATGGAGGATGAGAATTTTATGCAGAAGCATCTAGAACTACTCAAGCATTGAGGACAACACTTTTTTGAAGGTGTTGGAAATAATACTGAGAGGGGAGGGGGGGGGGGGTGAATCAGTGTTAGCAAATCAATAACTTTTCATTTCCATAATTAGATTCATATACACTACTTTAGTTAAGGGAATTCACGTGTACACACAAATGTGTTTAATGCAACTAGCATATATCGAAAAAAATTATGATTCAGTTAATTCATCATATTTTGATCTTTAATTAGTGCATTAGAACTTCATTAACCATATAAACAGTAACCAGGTGCAGTAAAACCAGAACAGATCATCATACACATGAACATCAAGATATAAGGTGGAAACCCAATGTGGGACAAAAACCACCTGCTGCTGTCTTCCTTTAATATAAGAAAACCCTGTTTACAATCTTTTACTAGCACAGAATCATACCAATACACAAGAACCCACCTACAGAAGGCTACAACCTTCTCTCACTCTCCAGCTTCTACTAGAAGGGAGCTACAACCCCCTAGCTCTTGTGCTAGTTGATATATTTACTAGTACGTAGTTGCCGACCAATATAAGGCTACGACCTTCTCTCTTCCTCCAGGGACCACGTTTCATAAATTTTCATACTAGATACACCTGGAACACAACACCATAATCTAAAGGCCACGTTTCATCCAATTTTCATACTGGACCCATCAACAACATTGAAGCTCAAAATCAATCACCACATATAATGATAATGCATTTTAGTCTTCATGATCCCGGTCCATCAACCTTCATTCGCCACATAGGTTCATCCTTAACAAAGCATCACAAACCCATAACCTACATGATGGATCTCACACTTCATCAGCTATTCAATACTTGCACACCTGGCCTAATGATCTTCTCCTCCTTTTATAGTTTTAGGCCTTTCTCAATACCATGGACCAAAACCACTTAGGACCAATACCTTGGACCAAATACCTGGGGTCAATGCCTCGGACTAGATACCTTGGACCAATACCATGGATCAAAATACCATGGACCAAATACTTCAGACCAAAACTTAGTTTTCCAAGATATACGCGCCTTTCCTTTTGTGAAAGTGTGTGTGTACATTATACGCTCCTTTTGGTCTGTTAACCCGCGTGTATATTCTCCTTTGTCAAGATGAAGCTGCGTATACCTCTCTCTGATCATTAATTCTTTGCTATTGACCTACTACACTATGATATGACATTTGAGTGAGTTGCCATCAAGGTTAACACCTGTATCATAATGCCAACAATCTCCCCCTTTGGACTTGATGGCAACAACAACACCAAGTCACTCTCCCCCTTTGACATCAAGGGCAAAGGGCGGACCAAGATATTCTCTCCCTTTGATATACATTATGCTGTCCATACTCCCCCTGAGTACATGCTGAAATATCTGATTGAGCTTCCCCTTTGTACATGCTAAGATGTACCAATCCGTCCATGCTCCCCCTGAGCACATGCATAGTCTGAAAAATATTTTTCAAAAGAATAACATGACTCTACAACTCAACTAAGTGAGTATGACCTTCCTATCACCAATGACTCATACATACATCCATCTCCCAACCAAGTGGGGATATACCAAGTTTGACTCATCCACCCAAACAAGTGGGGATATACCATTTGTTTATACATGTCAAAACAAGAAATATTACATCAGCCATCCCATGCATAGTGGGGTTACAAATTAGGTCTTTTCATGACCTTTACATCAAATGATATACATGACATTTATAACAAGGACAACCGTCCTAAACAAGATCACGATAGTCATCAGCAACTATCATACACCATATGATCTTCACCATCAGCAACATCAGGATCAACAACTTGTATATTTCCATCATCAAAGGAGTCACCTGAATCAAAACAACTATGTGGATCTATATCAAGATCTTCTAAGATAATTCCAATAAGGCATTATTAGAAGCATATGCTCGCCCTGAACCTGTGCCAACCAACACATACCATGATCGAACCATATCAGACTTCTTTTCCTGAGTCTGTCCTGCTGCTTTTTCTTCAGAGCACCATATACACAACTGTGCAGCATCTAACTCGTGTATATATGTGACTTTTCTTCATAATAGCTACGTATGAAAATTGGAATACTGAAGGTTTACACTTTCAGCTTCCCCTGGGTCTGTTATGTCTGCAAATTGAGCTATGCCACATCTTTCTGACAATAATTTTGTCTTCTTCGATACTTGGGATTGTGATGACGTATGCTCCTTTTGGTTTGGTGTCCGAATTTTTCTCCTGCATTCCTTTAATTTATGTCCAAACTTGTTACACGCATAACATCTTACATGTTTCATATTCCTTTTATTGCAATCAATAGCTTTGTGACCAAACATATTGCAAGCAAAACAATATCCCTTAAAGTACCTGGAACGTGATGATCTTTCTGTGTGATGGTTTTGAACCATTCTACTTCTGCATCTGGTTGCAACATGTCCAACATTATGACATATAAAACATTCAACATCAATCCTTGAAGGAAATAACCAACTATCACTTCCATAGTTAGGAGTAAAAAAATTTCTTTGAAGAATTTCTTTCCTTGGTTGTTGTTGGGGTTGACCTCTTATTTCCTTATTAAGCATCTCAGATTTTTCATTGGAGTTTCTTACCTTACCTTTTGAGCTAGGTTCACCTTCATGAAAACCAAGACCAGTCTTTATAAGGGGCGAACGCTGAACTTTGAGGATTTCATCTAACGTTTCTGATCCTTTAGAAAATTTAAGATTTAGAGTATTTGTCTTTTCAAGTTCTTTTCTTAGACTTACTACTTCACATTCTAACACTTCATTGTGTTTGTCCTTTTCAGTGAGTTGATGTGTCACTGTGTTTATGACTGTATCCTTTTCTGCCAAACTGATTTTAAGTTGACTGATTTCTTTAAGGAAATCTTCCTTTTCTAAGCCATTATTTTCATATGCCATGAGTAGTTTAATTTCTTGATCATCTTCATCACTATTGGACAAGCCATCACTATCATCATGAGTATAATAACTTCTATTACCTCCTTCAGACATCTTTCCTTTGTTATGAGGGCATCTAGCAGTGTAATGACCAACTCTACCACAAGAAAAACATTTGAAAGGTAGCTTACCTTTGAACCTTCCAGAACCCCGTTGAAGTTGCTTGAAAAAATTTACCTCATCTTCTTCTTCTGAATTGTGTTCTAATTCATAGAGTTTTTCTTTTCCCTTTGCTGATGCTTTAAATGCGACTTCTCTCATATCTGATGGTCCTCCTTTTCTCATCTCAAAGGCAGTTAAGATTCCGTGAAGCTGCATCATAGTGATATTTTGCAGATCCTGTTTTTCTTCTATGGAAAACACTTTGGGTTAAAATTTAGCAGACAAGGATCTCAAAACTTTCTCAACTAAGACAACTTCCTTAATTTCTTCACCCAAATTCTTCATACAATTGAAAATCTCATCTATAATGCAAGCGGGCTATGATAATGGAGAAGTTCGCTATGAACCTTCTCCAATATTGCACTGTGCCCAGAAAACTTTGGAATTGTGTGACATTCGTGGCCTCAGGCCACTTCATTATTGCCTCCACTTTAGATGGATCTATCCTTAATTTCCCATTATCAACAATATGGCCTAAATAAATTAGAGAAGTCTTTCCAAATTCATGCTTTGACAATTTGAAATATAATTTCTCTTGCTTCAGAACATCAAGCACTTTCTTTATGTGACACATATGTTCCTCCCATGTCCTACTGTAGACAAGAATATTGTCCAAATACACGAGAAAAAAATGATCAAGAAATGGCCGAAATAAGTCATTCATTACCCTCATAAACGTGGTTGGAGTGTTGCACAGTCCGAATGGAATCAACATCCATTCAAATAGCCCCTGCTTGGTTTTGAACGTAGTTTTCCAGACGTCTTACTCTATAATTCTAACATGGTGATAACCACTACGTAAATCCAGCTTGGAAAATAAACAACATTTTTTAATTGATCTAACAATTCATCAATGCGAGGGAGAGGGTATCGATTCTTCACCGTGATCTTTTTTAGTGCCCTGTAATCCATGCACATTCTCCATGTGCCGTCTTTCTTGGGCACCAACACGATTGGTGAGCCACAAGGAGAAGAACTTGGTCTGATGACTCCCTGATTTAACAGTTCCTGCACCTGTTTCTTGATCTCCTCCATCTCGATAGAATCCATCCTGTACATGCCAACATTTGGTAAAGGGGCATCGTGCTGCAAATGGATCTCATGTTGGATTTCCCTTTTAGGGGAAATCCTCTCGGTTCCTGAAACAATTCATCATACTCAGAAACAATTTCAAATAATTCCTTCTTATGATTAGGATCACAACCTCTGAAAGCGTCAGCTGTCTCAGCTTCTTTCGCCCTCACTACCATGAGCATGCACCCTTTATTGGAATTAACCAGTCTTTTAATCTATCCTGCACTGACAAGGCTAGCACTAACTTTTATGTGATGAGCTCTGACTATATATTCTACCCCATCCTTGGTGAGGTGGTATTTGTTTTCATGCCGAAAGAAAATGAACTTTTTGTCATATAAATATGGGCTTCCCAAGATGATTCCACAGATGTCCAAAGGTACTACATCTAACTCTACCTCATCAACTAATTTAGAAGCCATTACAAATCTGGCCCCACACTGCTTGGTGACTTATAATTTGGTTTTATCGCTTACCCAACCAAGCGGGTATGGACTTGGATGAGGTTTAGTTTCAAGGCTTAGCCTTTTTACTAAGGGCTCTGAGATTAAGTTTGCTTGGGAACCTGAATCAAACAGAGTTTCCACCTTTGTATTCTTTATGACAACTCTAATGTGGAACAACTCAATTATCTTTTTCTCATGACTCACATGATCATTCAAATAACTAGTGCTTGCAACCAAATCAAAACTATCATTAATAGAAAGAGTACCTTTTGCCCCTATGGATGTGATCAATGTTTCATCGCCGGAATCCAATCCAAAGTCCTGCGTTGTTGCCACTCTCTTCTGCTTGCCCTTCCCACTGAATCTCTTCAGTCTCAATTTTGGATGTAGCTTACAGCAGTGGTCCTCATCATGCCCATCCTTCTTGCACTGAGTGCATGACGGTGTTCTCCTCCCCCTTTCTTGGCAGTGATAGTCTTCTTATCCTTTCCTTTTCCTTTCTTCTGGAATTTGTTATGCTGAGGTTTGAATGGTATCTTCTTGGTTTTTTTCATCTCGATCATTATTACTTTGAGTTTCAAGATGTATAGCTTTTAACAGTGGTCGTATCAATTGAAGTAGGCTCGAACATTAAGAATGAATGTCTGATGTAACTATGTAGCACACCTATGTACTTCGTCACAGTTTCGGGCACATCTAATGAGATGCCCAGATTCAGTTCTTGTTTCCGAAATTCCTCCATGAAGCTTTGTACATTCTGGACCTTACCTTGCCTTAAGTATTGCCAGTCCATAAGTGCCTTTTTCTTATAACCCAAAGGGTAGAATTTGTCGTTTAATGCAGAAATAAAACTAGACCAAGACGACAGAAGGTTACCGGACTTCATGCTGCCATTCTATAAATTTTTCTCCCACCAAATGAGAGCAGTGTCGCTCAGCCGAAGAGATGTTAATTGGAGTTTCCCCTCATCTTCTTCGATCTGCTAGATTTGGCCGTAAACCTCTATCTATCTGATCTAGTTGTTGAGTTTTTCTGCACTACATTCTCCATTGTACATGGGCAGATTGAACTTCATGTCTAACTTGAAGAAAGGTTTCTTAGAGGTTTGTTTGGAATTTCCATGAGAGTGATGATAATTATCACTGGAAGAAGGAGAGGGAGGAGGATATTCTCCACCACCTTCTTGATTTGCTGATCCATGATAATTGACATCCTTCTTTTCATGCCCAAGTGCCTTCTCATACTCTGTGAAAAACTGGTCCACTTTTCCTACCATATTATAGAATACCCTTTGGAAATTCCGTCCCTCTTCCCAATGAGCTTCTTCATTGGCCATGTTTCTTCTACGTTGTGCACGTCTTGCTTTAGGATCAAAGGAATTAAGCATTCCTTCTCCTCAAGCAACTTGTTCCGCGTTATCATAAACTCATGCAATTCACATCTACAAAGACCTACTCTGATACCAAACTTGATCCAAGATCTTTTACTTACATATGCATCAGAATTACATGTAACAAAGTTAATTAACCATGGAACTTAAAATCAAATAAACAATTCAGAAATAATCATAAGAACACCAAACCACAACATGTTGATTTGATTATGGATTTCGTCCAGTTTGGACTATGTCTTTGGGCCCTGCTCAATAGTGGGGAGGCATTATTTTTATTAGTGGCATCAAAGAGTTAAAAGTACAACAACAAGAAATTTCAACCCTTATACCTCGAATTTGATAAATGGGTAGAGAATGGAGAGACCAACTTTGAAAACAAACAAAACCACTGAACTCCTGGCGAAAAATAATGCAAAATTGCCTATCCAAACTCCCAATTTGGATAATCGGGCCTTCTTCAACCTTCTTGGAACCTCCCTGCTGCTCAAGGAAAGGTTCTAGCCTGTTGCCAGGGTTAGGGTCCACTGTATGTAGTAAAATATGTGTATTCGGCCAGTCCTCCCCTGCCTTTCTCCCGATACAAATAGTCGTATATAAATAGGCATGCCAACATCCCTCAAAATTGGGGCAGTTCTAACATATGAACCCAAGTTAGCAAGCGGAATTGAGCTGGAAGGATTCACGACAACAACCTGACCACAATAGTGAAGCCCCTTTCCAACAAGGCAACCCATTTCAATTGCGCATGAGTCTCGGCGGTAGGTTTATCGGCGCTTCCAGCTTATCTACGGGTAGTCCAAGCCAAGGACATAGGCATCCTATGATAACCATTCACCCAACAAGAATGTTAACCATAGAACATAATAATTCACGTCTGGAAATCCCATAAAAATCGTAATCGGCGTGAAACCATCAGTGTACTGGTCTAGCATTCTGCAACATCTTCGGACCCGTCGAATTTATTAATCATAATATATAACATTTCAGGTTTGGCCTCCCATCACAATATCACAGTCGATGCCTATCACGAAATCGCAATCAACACTTTCCGCCGGGGCCTTTCGTAACACCATCCTCGTTCCTGCGATTTGCGATATGCAATAAAGTTGCATCACAACCGGGTCTTCGCCGAGCCTATATACCCTTTGTTGTTCCTCCTTTGGCTTGTGATATGTGATATCGCAATCGTAGCTGGCAATGCCAAGGGCCAATTCTCCTTAAGCCGCTCCTCCTTTTCACCGATATGCAATATGTGGGGCTTAGTGGAAACCTACCACGTGGTGCTCCCTCATTTGGTGAAACTTTTCCATGTCATCTTCTCCCTGTTACTTGGACATGTCAAAATCAAACTTTGACTTGCTCTAACTTTGTCATCTGGACTCGTATTTGAGTGTCATTCGCACCGTTGGAATTAGGATGATGAGCACTTCGATCCGATACTAAGTTTATCCAGATTATGCCATTTTGAGTTTTGATCCTTTTACCATGCCACTTGTACTTTTATGAAGATCCACCTGGATCACATCAAGCTAGTGTGAGATGAGAACATGCAGAAAAGGGAGGGAATTAGATTGTTGGATTTACATGGTATTGTACTATTCAACAACCCCCATTTTAATATATTATAAATTTCCTACGAAATTTATTATATTAAAATAGGGACCCTTCAATTTTAGAAAAGTCTTTGATTATCCAAAAAACCAAAATAAATAGCCCTCGAGACACCAACTATACTTAGGCTTAAGTATTAAACATTATGGGTTATTTGATTAAAAAAAAATAAAACGTATTTTTTAATATTCCTGAAGGTTGAAGTCTTTACAAACTCCAACACTCTGCTATACACCACATCGCAAATAATAAAAGTTTCTAAAGGAAAATACTTCCCCTCTCTACTCCATAATTGCGATTGCGATTAGATGGACCTAACGGGAAAATATACATCTCAATTCATAATTCCCCACGTTTATGACTATCGCATAAGTTGCAAAGGCTTAAGTCCATGTCCCATTACCTTAGCTGAATTGCGATTTCAATTAGTCCAAGCGAATGCAATTACGACGAAACCGACCCGACGGGATAATTAAAACAATTCATACATTCCATGCGTCCGTGGATATCGCAATAAATCACAAAATCTTAACACTTGCCTCCTGCCTATTACGATTAGACCGAACCGGAGGGGAAAATCAACTACAATCTATAATATCCCGCATCTGTAGACTATATTAAAAGTTCCAAAGACCATACCCCGCTCCCTTTTCCGATTATGATATGCGATAAGGCCCGGACCCGGCAGGATTATTAACTACAATTTAAATTAATATCACGTCTGAGGCTTATATCGCAATTGCAAAGTTCTAAAAATCATGCCTCATGATAATGTTGATTGTGATATGATCCCAATTTCCAATTACGATATGACGTCAGTAGTGATGTCAGTTCCACATTATCTACCACATCACCTTCCACGTCACTGCCATGTCACCCTGAGACCCCACAGTCACAAGTTTCATAAGGACATGGATTATAACAAATCCTTCACCCTAGCCGATTTGCGATTGCGATTAGGCTACCCCGACTCGACGAGATTTTATTAACTGCATTTCTAAGATACCTCACGTTTGTGGCTATCACAAATAATTTCAAAGGCTTAAGTCCTGCCTGATGCTGAATGCGATTGCGATAGCAGGAACTGACGAGATTACTCAATCCAACTCATAAATTCCCTGTGTCCGCGTAATCGCAAGAATCACAGTCTCAATCCTTCCAAACACCAATTGCAATTTGCGATAAGCCCGAGACCCGATAAGAATTACATGTAAATTCATAAAAGTCTCGCGTCCGCAGCTATCGTAAAAACCATGGAACTTAAGCCATTCCTCCTTTGTCCATTCCGATTGCAATTTGGTCTTATTCAGATTTTCGTCTATTTCAATAAGGATTATCCTTGCTTGAAATATGACGATAATTCAACTCTCAGCCTAAAAATCGATTGGATTTTGTGATAAGATTGTAAAGTCAGACTTGTCTTACCACAAACCTCACTCTACATTACTCTCCATGATGGTTGTATTAGGAATTTATTGCAACTCTACGTTTTTCCTGATTTCCTACAAAAGTGATTTGTTTTAAATAAAACTCGCTTTTCGGTTTCATTTATTTCCAACTTATCGATTCCTATTTTTCTTGTTTAGGTTCATGGTAGAGGAAGACAATTGTGCTGATAAGTGGTAGATTAGTTCAAACAGGCAAACAAACATCTAGAGAATTTAATGGAACAAACGAAGCTGATGAAGACAACAAATCACATTTAGAAATTTCCACCAAAAAATTGTTTTCCTTTAAGCATTGTTGAAGGGATATGTTTAAATGGCCTCAATGCTCTGCACAATAGTTTCAGTTGTTTTTTGCTATTTAAGCTTACTCGTTGTATGAAATCAAGGTCCAGAAGTCGAAAGAGAAATCCTTGGAGACTTGCACTATTGTACCTCTTAGTCTTTTTAATATAATGATAAGTCTCTAATCAAGGGAGAGAAGCTTGTAATACTATGACTGTGGATTATATCTGTTGGTGGAGAAGATCTTGTTTATCATGCACTACTGCTGAAAGGAGGAGACATTTTCTCCAAGAAGAGATCGATTACAGACCCCAAAGGATTATGCACTACTATTGTTCTGTGAGAATCTGTAATTTGATTTCATTTATTAATGAAGGATCATTTCAGTTAATGATGTTTAACACTATTATTTACAAGATTTAACTGAAATAAATTCGTATTTCAATCTTTCAATTTATATTTTGAATGTATGAGTTAATAATTGGATTCATGCACTATTGTTGAATCTTGATTATTAATTCATTTAAAAGTCTGCTCAGACTATTCTATAGGCTTAATTTTAGATATAATATGAGAGCTAAAATTTTCATAGGAATAGATAGTTATAATCTTAGATCGGAAAACTATCTTCCGATTTAGGATAATAATTGTTTGCTTGCATACATGATGTCTTATTTGAACTAATTCAGTAATTCATCATGAATATTTGTAGTTCTTACGCATATGATAAATAAGGAATTGTATATATTTTCAATAGGAACTTACGTAACTATTTACTAAGTGTTTAATTGTTAGTATTTATGTTAATGAGGAATCAAATCTTGTGAGCTATCTCCTCAATCTAATTCCTCCATCTTAATTCTAATTCTTAATTCTAATTCTTTAAAGCTTCTTTTCCCATTAAGTTAAGTTGGCTCTCGATTGAGAGAAGCGTTACCTTTTCCTTCAATCGGGATATGTTAGATTAATTGCATTGTAAACTTAGTCTTACACGTGTTATCATAGATCTTACATTTTAGAATTAGTTTGCATTTAGATTAATTCTACATTCCTATAAGTCCTCTTTTGAGGCAAAACTTTAGATTGGTTTGGGTGTTCCACAAAAAAAACTTAAGGATCATTCTTCTTGCATGATCAAATCGAAGAATTGATTTGATGGCCCTCGCTATTAGCAATCAAAGACATATTTAAAGCTGATAGCAGTTGGGAGAAGGTAACTGGACCTAGTTAAACTAGTCGGAGCCACTATTCCAAATGGAAAAGGAACTGCTTTAAGGTCCGGACTTGTTGGTTTTCCCCAATGTTGTTGCAACGATTTTCAAGGCCTCAACACATGGTAAACTAGATTTTAGGGGAGATGTTGTATGTTGAATTTGTAACTATGGTCAACCTTCATAATATATATTTGGACACTTGATGTGCTTGTATTGATTATTGTAAAGAATATTTTAAATGCTAGAGTCAAAAGAAAATTTATTTTGATTCAAAGTCCCTTTTCTACTTTTAAAAGAAGAAAGTTTGAATGTTTAAATTGTAATTTTTGGCTCTAAAAGTTGTCAAGTCAGCCTCCCTCTAAGTCAAGTTGGCCCAAGGCAAATGACACATCCATTTGACCTAGTAGATCACTATATAAAGGCAACTCGACCTCATTCCTCCACCACCAATTTTGCAATCCTTCAAGAAGGCGTTTTTTGGGCATCTTAGCGAAGATCAAGGACAAGGAGGGGAAAAAAACAAGATGAATTGCATCTCTTTCTCCCTCTCAAGATCACATGTGTGGATAAATGATCTCTCTTTTGGTTCACATTTTTTCTAGGTAGTTCTGTTGCAGGGGGCTAGGGAGATGAGGACATGCAAAAAAGGGAGGGAATTAGATTGTAGATTTACATGGTAAACTAGATTTTAGGGGAGAGGTTGTTTGTTGAATTTGTAACTATGGTCGACATTCGTAATGTATATTTAGACACTTGATGTATGTGTATTGATTATTGTAAAGAATATTTTAAATGTTATAGTCAAAAGAAAATTTATTTTGATTCAAAGTCCCTTTGCGACTTTTAAAAGAAGAAAACTTGAATGTTTAAATTGTAATTTTTGATACCAAAAGTTGTCAAGTCAGCCTCCCTCTAAGTCAATTTGGACCAAGGCAAAGGACACATCCATTTGTTCCAGTAGATCACTATATAAAGGCAACTCGACCTCATTCCTCCACCACCAATTTTGCACTCCAAGAAGACATTTTTTGGGAATCTTAGTGAAGATCAAGAAGGACAAGGAGGGAAAAAAACAAGACAAATTGCATCTCTTTCTCCCTCTCAAGATCACATGTGTGGATAAATTATCTCTTTTGGTTCACAATTTTTCTAGGTAGTTTTGTTGTAGGGGGTTGAACTTTTGGGTACTTGTAGGAGCCAAAATTCTGGGGTAACTTGTAGCTCCAGGAGGGTTGAAATTATGGGTCATATTAGGCAGAGTGAAAATCTGGATCTGATTGGGAGAATTGACTTGGATGGATTGACTAGGTTTTACCATAGGTCTAGGTGTGTCTCTTATTGAACATAAGTTTTTTTCTTTTGTAAAAGTTTGTTGGATTTTTCCCCTTGTTGGGTTTTCCCATGTTAAGCCTTGTCTTCTTTTTGTGCATTGCGATCTCTATTGTTCTACTATTTTGTATGCTTGAATTCCTAAAGTATAATTGATATATTGGAATAATTTAAAAGAAGATCATCATCAAAAGTAATTATCAATATTTCAAAAAAATTGTGCTAGTCTATATTCCACTTATAAAATCAACATGGTATCATAGCTTTGGTGAAGGAAGGAACACAAAGATCAACCTTGAAGAAACCCTAAGATAATCATTATTAACGTTTGTCTTATTGATTTGCATCCATGGCTTCTTCTATGAAATCTAAGAACAAGTTTGAAGAAGCGTCAAACTTTAGAGCTTGAAAACTTAGAACTGATATTATTCTTGCAGTGAACAATCTTGGATATTGTGACAGGGAAAGTTGTAGAACCAGGAGATGTTGTAGGAAAGGAGAAGTTCAAGGAGGATGAAATCACTGCCATAAGTCTTATTATGGGCTCCATAAGAGATCATTTCATTCCCTATATTGCAAAGATTGATACTTCCAAGAAGATGTACGAAGCCCTAACCAATGTATTTGTAGGTTTTAATCCCATACAGAAATTACCTGCATACAAATTCTAAAACACATAAAATAAAAAATGCGAGAGCATAACACATAAAACACATATACATGGAGATTTTCCCCTGGATCCGAAAATCGGGACTACCAGCTTGATTTTTCATTATATTCCTTTCAATGTTATAATACATATTTATACATGTCGAAGCATCCAATACCATGGACCGAAAACCATCGCGTCCAAAAACATGTGCGAAAATCATGCACAAAACCATAGGTGGGTTCGCCCAACCTAACATAGGGTCCAAAACCAAAATTTTCTGGGGCGCTGCCCCGGACCCCATAAACTAGGGTTACGGGTATGCCTCAAACCCTTTGTGACCCCTCCCCCCGCTACACAATTGGCGCAACGAAGGGGGGTTTTGCTCCCCCTCTAACCCCCGGTTAACTACGTGGGCTGGTTGTGGAAAGAATATAATGCAACCCAACATTTTCCCACTTGTTGTTTTCTTTCCATAGGGGGCCACAAGAGAGCTTAGTCATTTTTCCAGCCCTGAAACACCCATTGTCTCTCTACACCAAGAGAACTTCTCAGAGCTCACAAATTTTGTCAATGCATCTGCAGTGTTCTTCAAAGTGTCCACCTTTACCAGCAACACCTTTTTGTCTTCTATCATATCCCTCACAAAGTGATACTGAACATCAATGTTCTTTGTCTTTGAATGATATGCAAGGTTCTTTGCCAAGAAAATTGCACTTTGGCTGTCACAGTTTATCCTTATAGCTCCCTGTACTAACCAGATACTTGAACACAATCTCTGCAACCAAACTACTTCCTTGCTTACATGAGTGGTTTCCATGTATTCTGCCTCTGTAGTTGATAGTATCACTACAGATTGTTTCTTACTCATCCAACTGGCTGCACCTTCAAATAGGTTAAGCACATACCCACTTATAGATCTTCTCTGATCTAGATCTCCAGCCCAGTCTGCATCAACAAAGCCACGAATATCCAACATTATGTCCAATCCTAATCTTCCTTGGTAGCACACACCATAATCACTAGTGCCACGCAAATACCTGAAAACCCGCTTCATTGCTGTCTAGTGCTCCTTCCCTGGTTTTGACATAAACTTGCTTAATACTTCCATTGCATGTGCAATGTTTGGTCTAGTACAGACCATTGCATACATCAGGCTACTGACTGCACTTGCATATGGAACACAGGGCATGTCCTCTTCCTCTTCTTGTGTCTTGGGACACTGTTCAGCAGATAACCTCACACCTATAGGAATAGGAATCTTCACTGGTTTACTATCCTGCATATTAAACCTCTGTAGTATTGTCTCGACATACTTCCTCTGGTTTAACCAGAGCTTCCTCTTTGCCCTATCTCTTTTAATTTCCATGCCAAAAATATAGTTTGCATCACCAAGATCTTTCATGTCGAATTTGGAGGACAATTGAGTCTTCAAATCCTGGATAATTTCTTTGTCATTTCCAACCAACAACATATCATCCACATACAAGACCAGATAAATAACACGGTCGCCAATTAATTTAAAATACACACAGTGATATGATTTTCTTCTGGTGAAGCCAAGTCCCCGTATAAATGTATCAAATTTCTGATACCACATCCTTGGTGACTGTTTTAACCCATACAAAGACTTCTTTAACTTGCATACTAGTTCTTTCTTACCCTTCACTGCAAAGCATTCAGGTTGCTTCATGTATATTTCCTCTTCCAGATCCCCATGAAGAAATGTTGTCTTCACATCCATCTGTTCTACCTCAAAATCAAAAGCAGCAACAACAGATAAAAGTAATCTAATAGAAGTTACCTTGGCAACAGGAGAAAAAATATCACCAAAATCAATTCCCGGCACCTAGGAATAACCTTTTGCTACCAACCAAGATTTTTATTTCTCCACCTTTCCTTTTGCATTTGTCTTCTTCTTGAACAGCCATTTGCTGCCAATGGGTTTCCTTCCAGCTGGCAACTCCACCAAATCCCAAGCCTCATTTTTGTGCAAAGATGCCATTTCATCAACCATGGCCTCTTTCCAGAGTTTGCCATCCTCTGAATCTACTGCTTCCTTCATAGTTCTGGGATCATCGTCAGTAATAGATAAAGAAAAATTTGAATAGAAAGCAGATGGACTATACCTTTCTGGTTGCCTTCTTTCTCAAACTGATCTTCTCACACCCGGAGTTTGTGGCTCTTCTTCTTCTGATTCCTCCTCTACTGTAGAATCTGATTCTTTCTCCTTAAGCTCAAACTCTATCTTCTTAGGTTCCTTTGGTTGGACTTCATGTTTAATAACATCTTTTACCTCTCTGAACACCACATATTGGTTGTACACAACCTTCCTTGTGACTGGGTTCCAAAGCTTATAACCCTTTAAACCATCCTTATACCCAATAAAGATGCACTTTTCAAATTTACTATCCAACTTGGTTCGTTTCTCCTTTGGAACATGTACATATGCATCACATCCAAATACCCTCAGATGTGAAAGAGAGGGTTTCTTACCAGTCCATACCTCTTGTGGAGTCTTGTCCTCCAACGCTGATGAAGGTGACCTGTTGACTAGGTAACATGAAGTATCAACCGCCTCTGCCCAGAATTCCTATCCTAACCCGACACCACTGAGCATGCTTCTTGCCCTTTCCATCAACATCTTATTCATTCTTTCTGCAACTCCATTTTGCTGAGGTGTATATGGAGTAGTCTTCTGTCGTGCTATACCACACTTCTTGAAGAATTCTTCAAATTCCTTACTACAAAACTCTCCACCGTTATCTATCCTCAACACCTTTATCTTCTTCTCTGTCTGGTTTTCCACCAGAGCCTTAAATTCTTTAAACCTGTCAAAGGCTTCAGATTTCTTCTTAAGGAAATATATCCATGTATTCCTTGAGAAGTCATCTATAAATGATACATAGTACACATACTTACCCAGTGATGGAACCTTCACAGGTCCAAACACATCATTGTGCACAAGTTCTAATATCTGTTTCGCCCTCTTACTACCAGAGGGGAAACTCACCCGATTCTGCTTCCCATATACACAATTTTCACAGAAATCAAAATCCAAAGAGCTATTACTCATACCTTCTACCATACCTTTACCATGAAGTATTCAAAGGCCCTTCTCTCCAATATGTCCAAGCCATTGATGCCACAATATGGTCTTCTCTCCAGAAACCACTAGATTTTCTGCTCCACTTTTAGGAAACACAGAACTATTGCACTCATCAACAATAGTGCTACCTTGCAGCTTGTACAGAGTTCCAATTCGAACTCCCCGCATTAATACCAGTGCTCCCCGAACCATTTTGCAGGTATCCTTCTCGAACACTGTTTTTACACTTGCATCATCCAGCTTGCTTACAGAAATTAGATTTCTAGCCAATGCAGGAATATGCAGAACACCCAGAAGTGTTCTAACCCTTCCACCTTGCAACTTTAACTTTACTTTTCCGCGACTAATGATTCTAGCCTTCCTATCATCCCCTAAGAAGACATCACCACCATCGTATTTCTCATACTCATAGAACCACTCTCTATGGGGAGTGAAGTGAAAGGATGCACCTGAGTCAATCAACCATGCCTCATGATTTACATGTGTACTTGAAGAAGCCAAGTACACATCCCCACCTTCATCTGAGGTGGTTTTCTCCTCTGCAGAAGAAGCATCATCATATCCATTTCATTCTTTAGATTTACAATCCCTTTTGTAGTGCCCTTCCTTTCCGCATTTCCACCACACCACCTTTACAGGTTTTCCTAGAGATTTAAATCTCCCTCTAGATTTAGATCTCCCACTCGATGACTTATTTTTGTTTATGTTATGGGACCGTCCTCATACAGACAAGGCATCACCATTCTGGCTCTCCATATTTTTCCGTCTCATCTCCTCTGTCAACAAGGATGAGACTATTTCATCAAACTGCAAGGCAGTTGCATTGCTACCTATTGCAATAACTAGACTATCCCACGAATCTGGTAGAGAACACAACAAACTAATGCACTTATCTTCATCTAAAATTTTAATATCAATAGATGCTAACTGACTTAACACAGTATTAAATGTGTTCAGATGCTTTGTCACCGAGTCTCCATCTTTCATCCTCAAGTTATACAACTTTTTCCACAAGAATAGTTTATTCACTAGAGACTTAGATTGGTACAAAGTCCCTAACTTGTCCCACAAAGCCTTCGTTGTAGCTTCCCCTGATACATTCAACAGTACTAAATTTGAGACACACAATCGTATTGTGCTCTTTGCATTCCAACCCAACTTCTTCCATTCTTCATCGGACACTCCCATTGGTTTAGTACTCGGATCTATCGCAATCCACTGATCTTTATCCACCAACAGATCCTCCATCTTGAGTTTCAACAACTCAAAACTCTGTCCATTAAATTTCTTGATCTCTATCTTTCCACTGCTCGCCATCTTCTTTCACCACCAAAATCGATCTCATAGATCTCCCATTGAATAGGGTCTACCACAGGCCCCTGTGAAACCCCTCAGCAACAAAGGCGTCCCCTTGAAGCCAAAACTACTCTGATACCAAATGTAGGTTTTAATCCTGTATAGAAATTACCTGCATACGAATTCTAAAACACATAAAATAAACAATGCGAGAGCATAACACATAAAACACATATACATAGAGATTTTCCCCTGGATCCCAGAATTGAGACTACCAGCTTGGATTTTCATTATATTCCTTTTAATGTTATAATACATATTTATACATGCCGAAGCATCCAATACCATGGACCGAAAACCATCGCATCCAAAAACATGTGTGAAAATCATTCATAAAACCATAGGTGGGTCCTCCCAACCTAATAGAGGTTCCAAAACCAAAATTTCCTGGGGCGCTGCCCCGGACCCCATAAATTGGGGTTACGGGTACGCCTCAAACCCCCTTGTGACCCCCCCACCGCTACATAATCGGCGCAATGATGGGGGGCTCCGGTCCCCCTCTAACCCCCCAGTTAACTACATGGGCTAGTCGTGGAAAGAATATAACACAAGCCAACAATATTGGCTATCAAGAATGTTGGTCAAGCCATGAGTCTAAAGAATGAACTTTCTAATGTGACAATGGTGAATGATGACACTGTAGCTTCATACTTCATAAGGATTTCACAAATAAAAGATCAAATTGATGCAATTGGAGAAACATTTTCTAACAACGAACTTGTCACTACAACACTCAATGATCTACCTAGATCATGGGATGCATTTGCAATAGGTATAAGTAGCTGGAAGGAAGCTCCTTCAGTTGAACAACTATGGACCTCTTGTGCTCAAGAAGAATCAAGGCTTATGTCAAGAGATAAGAAGGAATAAGCTTCTCAAGCACTTACAACTCGATTCAAGAACAAAGGAAAGAATAAGTTTGGCTCTTAATATAAGAAGTTAGGAAAAAGATCTCCTCCTCCCTAAAGGAAGAAGGACATGTCAAAGATTCAATGTTATGGTTTTTGGAAATATGGACACTTTAAGAGAGATTGTCCTGAAATGACTGAAAAGAAGAAGAGAAAGGGAAAAAAAACATGCTTCCACAACTGATGTTGAAGATGAACACCCAAAGAATCCCAAAGGTGACAAAGATTTCTTTTGCTTTTCTGCTGCAACAAGTTCTATTGTGGATGATGATGATATGTGGCTAGTAGAAAGTGGTGCATCAAGACATATGACCGGAGATTGTGGCAATCTCTCTAGTATGATGGAAAATAGGTTGTCACAAAGGGTATATCTTGGAGACAACCACAAATATATAGTCAAAGGAGTTGGCAAATCATCCATAGAGTTGGAATCTGGTAACAATGTACATATCAACAATGTTTTATATGTACCAGCGTTGAAAAAAATCTAGTCTCTATTTCTAGGTTTTGATTAGTTTTCCTCATTCCTTTGTATCTTGAAGATGAACCACAATTGTGGGTTTGAAACGTTAATCTCAAAATCAACATGAATGCGATGGATCCGGAAAATCAATTGGAATGAGATAGAGTAGCTTTTGTGGATAGAAAATTACTTGTATGGTCTAAAGGCTATAATATAGATAATTCTAGGGTTATTGGGATTTGTGAAGGAATATTGTAGAAAAGTGTGATCCAACCAACTCAAGCCCTAGGACATGATGAAATCAATCCAAGTGAGCTATGGCATAGAAGATATGGTCACCTTCATTATAGAGAATTACCTAAATTGAATCAAATAGTTTCACATGTTCTTGAATTGCAAATAGATCATGAAGGTATTTGTAAAGGTTGTGAACTTGGAAAAAATATCAAGATACCATTTCCAAGTAGTGAAAATAGATCTAAAGAAGTCTTAGATTTGTTATATTTTGATGTGTATGTTTCGATGTCTATGAGATCACTTGGAGGTTCATTGTATTATATGACATTCATTGATGACTTCTCTCGCAAATTATGGATATATCTTATGAAGACCAAGGGTGAAGTCTTCATAAGGTTTCAAGAATTCAAAGTTGAAGTGGAGAAATTGACAGGTAAGAATATCAATATTTTAAGATTCGACGAAGGAGGAGAGTACACCTTAAGATAACTTGTTGCTTTATGCAAGAATGTTGGGATTAAGAGGGAGTTGATTGTCCCTTGTAATCCACAACATAATGGTTTAGTGGAACGAAATAATAGGTCCATTGAAGAATATATCAAGGCCATGATGCATGATCAAGATTTTCGTATGTTCTTATGTGAAGAACCATCATTAATATTTGCATACAATAAAAATTGAAGTCCTCATCAAATTTTGGAAGACATGACTCCTAAAGTTGAACATATGAGAATATTTGGTTGCCTGGTATAAATTCATGTTCCTAAATAAAAAAGGTACAAGCTTGAACTTTCATGAAAGAAAGGAATATTTATTGGTTATAGTGAATCATTAGAGGCCTATATATTCTACATTCTAGAGCAACGAAAGATTGAGTTCAGCCAAGATGACAGTTTCGATGAGAAAGTTGCATATTGAAAATCTAAGGAAATCTCCTTAGATTCATGCGATGAAGTAAAATAGGAGGCTTCGAAGGAAGAGCACTCAAATTCTATAGAAAAAACTGATGAGCTAGAAGGGCCTTGTAAACTAGTGAAACTATTTTTTGTACCAGAGATAAGAAAGAGATCAACATGGTTTAGATCGACATGAGAAGAAGAAGGACATGCAACTCTTAATGGCACATCCAGAGAAGTTAAGAAACTAAAAGGTTTTCTATATATGCAACTCTCATGACTAACCTAATTGATGTAGAGCCTTATACTTATGAAGAAGCAACTAGTCGAAAAGTGGGGAAGGAGGCCATGAATGAAGAATATCAATATATCATGAAGAATGATGTTTGAGATATTGTGCCAAGAGAGGAAGGGAATTCAATGGTGGCTTCCAAGTGTATATTCAATATTAAACATGCTACAAATGGAAGTATTAACAAATACAAGGTGCAATTAGTGGTTAGAGGGTTCTCCAAGAAAGAGGGAGAGGATCATGATGAGAACTTTTACGAATACACCTCCATTAGATCCATTATTTTTCTTATTGCTTCGTTGGGATGGAATTTAGATTAGATGGATGTGAATATTTCTTTCCTCAATGGTGTGATTGAGGAAGAGGTGTATAGAGTAACCTCAAGAGTTTGATGTGCATGGAAAGGAATCTCATGTTTGCAGGTTAAAGAAGGCCTTGTATGGACTCAAGCAAGCTTCAAGAGCTTGGTATGCTCATATTGACAACTATTTGGCGAGATTGGAATTTACCAAGAGCGATGTTGATCCAAACCTTTATTTGAAGGTTGTGAAGAATGAACCTTTGATCCTATTTATATATGTTGATGATTTTTTTTGACAGGTGTTGAACCTATTATTATTCAATGTAAGAAGTAGTTGGATTTTGAATTTGATATGAAGGATCTTGGGTTGATGCATTATTACTTGGGATTGGAAGTATGTAAAAAACCTAGCGAACTCTTCCTTGGTCAAGGAAAGTATGTAACTGTGATCCTTCATAAGTTTTTTATGAGGACTATAAATCCATGGCTACTCCCATGGTGACCAACTTGAAGAAGTTAAAAGGTTATGAATCCATTTTTGTAGATCCATCTATGTATCAGTGATTAATTGGTTTGTTGATGTATTTGGTTAACACCAGGATAGACATTTGCTTTTTTGTTAACATGTTGAGCCAATTTGAGGTGGAATTGAGACATGATCATTGGATTATAGAAAAGCACATTTTGAGACATCTACGTGGTATTGTGAACTATGGTTTGAGATATGTTGCAAACAAGGATGTATAGCTTTAGGGATATACAAATGTTGACTAGGTAGGAAGTGTTGATGATAGGAAGAGAACTTCGAGGGTATGCTTCAGCTTGGGATCCACTATGATATCTTAGATGAGAAAGAAGAAGAAATAGATTGCACTCAACAATACAAAAGAAAAATATATTGCAGCAAATGAACCGTGTATTGAAGCAAGATGGCTTCAAAAGTTATTCACAATATAATGCGATAATCAAAGTTGTGTGAAGCTTTTAGAGAATCCCATGTTCCATGATAGGTCGAAGCATATTGAGATAAATTACCACTATAACCATGACATGGTATAGAGGAGAGTGATAAGGATCGAATACATCTCCGTTGATGAGCATACAAGTGATGTTTTGACAAAGTTGTTTCCTAGAGATAAGTTCATGTACTTCACATACAAGCTAGGGCTTGTGTAGATTATCCCTCTCGTTGAGATGGACTGTTGATTTGACACCAGCATGGATGGAAATTCTCTCGATGGGGAGAATAGTCTGAGAGGCCCAAAATGATCTTCAGGTAGGGTTGAGTGAGTGCCTCTTTAAGGAGACCCAATCACACACTAGGAAAGGGTGTAGTGAGGTTTGTCAGTATTTAGACCCAATCATACACCAGGAAGGGTGTAGTGAGGTCCTGAACCCGATCACACAGAAGGGAAGAGTGGAGTCATGTCCTTCAATGTCTAAACCTAATCACTCACCAGGTAAGGTGTAGTGAGGTCCTTCAACATATAGACTTGATGACCAACTAGGAAGGTTTTAGTGAAGTCTAAGCCTAGAGTGCTCATAAGGAAGGATGAGTGAGTGATTTCTAGTTGAGGTCTCAACATGTTTGCATAGGAAAAGATCTTGGGATTTGGGGACTAATCACTCTAGACGAGTGAGTCTTGATATGCTGATGAAAATGCCATGGGTTTGGTACCGCATTGGATATGGCCACTAGCAGATGCTGATAACAGATGATGATGCTGATGATGATTTGATATAACCTTTTCTTTTGAGAAATTTGTCAACTTGAGAACATCTATGACAATAATTATGAATAACTCCCCAGTTAAGAGGGAGTGTTGACTTTGTAACTATGGTCAATATTTATAATTTATAATTGGCCACTTGATGTACTTGTAATTTTTATTGTAAAGCATATTTTCAATGCTAGAGTTAACAAAAAAGTTATTTCGAGTAAAAGTCCCATTGTGACTTTTAAAAGAAGAAAATTTGAAATTTGAAATTGTAATATTTGGCTCTAAAATTTGTTAAGAAAACTTCCCTCCAAGTCAAGCCAACCTAGGGAAAATGACACACCTATTCGATCCAACAGATCACTATATAAAGGCAGTTTGACCTCATTCCTCCACCACCAATTTTTCACTTCCTTAAGAAGACATTTTTTGGGCATCTTAGTGAAGATAAATAAGGAAAAGGAGGATGAAAAAGGAAAAATTACATCTCTCTCTCTCTCTCAAGCTCGCATGTGTGGATATATTCTTTCTCTTCTGGTTCACAGTTTTTCTGGGCAGTTCTGCTGTAAGGGCCAAAATTATGGAGTAACTGGTAGTTGTAGGAGGGCCAAAATTTTGTGTTGGATTAAGTAGAGAAAAATTATCGATCAGATTGGGAGGCTTGACTTGGAGGAGTTAACTAGGTTTGACCATAGGTCTAGGTGTGTCTATTTTTGAACAAAATAATATCTCTATTGAAAAAGGTTGTTGGTTTTTTCCACTTGGTGGGTTTTCCTATGGTAAATCTTGTCTTATCTTTACGCATTGTGATATCTAATGTTCTACTATTTTGTATGGTTGAATTTTTGAATTATAATGTTTGAATGATAGATTGGAATAATTTAGAAGAAGATCAACATCAAAAGTAATTATCAGTATTTCAGAAATATTTTATTAGTCTATATTGCACTTGGAAAATCAACACTGTTATCGTGGATTGAAAAGGAATATAAAGTAGGTAGTCCATGGGGCTAAATTACAAAGGTGTCATCAACAAAAGCCAACATTTTGGAATCAAATGGAAGCTACTCTAGGCTTTGGTTTCAAAATGTTCCATGTAAATGTTGGAATAAATAGGAGATAATGAAGATACCATGATTGTACCCTTAGTTTTTTCATAATAGATACATTTAACAGTTAAAAAAAAAGTGGATGTAAGGAAAATGTCAATAAGATAGGGTCTCAGAATCAACTAAACCCAAGATAAGGTTGATGGTTTCAAAGACTAGGGTTTTGGTAAATAAGGAGACCACATTGGAACTCACAATGATTTAATGTTAATCTTTGTTGAAGTGTGCCATTTTTTGAATGATGTTTGAGGAGTCTTTGATAAAGGATTAGGTACAACCAGTAAAGGGTTTAAGTTTTAGAGTAAGAAATCAAGAGAGAGCATGGGTAGACACACCAATGACACTGCCAATGGGTCTAGGGAAATAATTTTTTTATGAATTTTGGGTTGCTTGTAGATTCTAGGGGTCTAAGGATTATGAGGAAGGAGTGGTTTTTGAATGGAGGGACTAAGGAAAGATGACTAAATACCTTTAATAACAATATTAGAGATCAAATTGAGTAGTTTCTTAGCAATGGGTTTGTAAGAGGAAGAGGATTGGAGGTTAGCATTTTAGAATCATAGTCTAAAGTATTCATAACCACCGTTGCATTTTCCTTATTTACATTCAAAATAATGAATTCGGGGCTTTTGTTCAATGTTCAGGTAGTGTGGAATTCTTTCCTTGAAATCTTTTTCTTAGGAAGTTGAGATGCATAAAGAATCCTTCCACATTCTTGGTGAACTTTCTCAGCATTGTGTGAGGGGATTTTGGAGTTTTTATTTTATGGAAAAAAGAACGTCCTCATAGGGAATGCATTGGGGTACAACAGAAAAATTAAAACCCTTTTTTGAAAGGGTTAGAGCTAAGGGTTCAAGGTATGAAGGGGAGAGGTTGATGATGGTTGAAAAAAGGAAGTGTTGGGAAATGAAGGGGTGACAATTGTAGAAGGAGTGTTAGAATCTATGATGGGATGGCTAGGGTAATGGGCATGAATTGAGGAAGTTAGAATAGATGGATTTTTTTTTGGCAATATTAATGAGTTGAAGGTTAGAAAGGAGGAGTTAAAAAAGAAATGTGAAAGGGAGAAGTAGAAAACAATATAAATTGGTTTATTAAAATGATAGGAACATGAAAGGGTTAACATAGTGGAGTTGGAGGCAGTTTTGGTGAGAATGGAGAAGAGAAAATACTCCACTTGGGAGAGTATGCTTTTAGTCTAATGAAATAACATAACAGAGGGTTAATTTATTTAGGTTGTGTGGAGGATTATCATGGATGCAGTCCAAGTTAGGGTTTCTACCACTTATGGAGGAAAACTCCATTAGTGTAGGAGATCAGGGAGATACATTGTTAGATGGGAGATGAGGGAGGTTGACTCACATTTGAAGGAAGGGATAATGCATGATTATGGGAACTTATGGGAGGAGATCTATTGAGGATTTGAGTTTGTAAGGGAAGTGAGGGGAGTGTCTTGGGTGTTGCACGTTGGAGAAGGTAGTGAATGCTAACAAGTATGAGAAGGATAAAAATGGATAATAGATGGTACAACCACAACATTGGAGATGCACCAAGAACTCTTGGTTGAGCTAGAGGAATCCAAGTATGAGAGGATTAGGCTGGTGGGGTTTGTCCATGAAGTTGAGGAGTGTGAGGATGTAGGTTGATGGCTTCCAAAGATAAGATGGGGGAAATCATGACCATCCAAAAGAGATAAATTCATAAATTTCCTTATTTTTCTTGAAGATAAGGATTCAAATATATCTAAAGGAAAGATGAAAGGCCTATGTTCAATGATTTTGCAAATATCATATACAATAAGATAAGAAAGATTAATATGTAACTTATAAAATTTCAAAGATAGATGTGATAATTTCAACTTGATAAAATGAATTTATTGTCAAAGGAGGGCATCACTGGTCTTTGTGATAATATGAATTTCATCAGGTAGTGGTTCTTCCTTCCTCCCTCAATTTACATATTTTCATCAATGTCATCAGTGACCTAATCAAAATCTATTTGTTTGATCTGAATTGGGACATATTAGTAATGTTGTGCTAATTCCCCTCATAAGAATATAAAAATTTGCTTGAGGTTTGACTCCGAAATAGCAAGTAAAAGCATGAATTTTATGTGTTTTTACTTAAGTTAGTTTCATGAATAAAACTTAAAACATGAAACAAAAACACTGAATGGAAGCACGAATCAAACAATAATACACCAGCCATTGATAAAGGAGTTCACACCTCCTGGGCTACATCTCCTTGGATTAGCTCTAAAGGCATGACCCCTTCTCATTATGCTCAATATCAAGAAAAGAAGAGTACATAACCTGCTGAAATGGAATGGCTAGTTTCTACTTCAAAGAAACAACTTCCTATAAAATTTCTCACTCCATACACTTGTTAACCTGTAGTTAAACATGTAAATCTTCAACAAACATAGGCATCTTATACCAAGACCCCATACTCCAACTTCAAAGAACATAAACGGTACTACAATTCACACTTAAACAATTCTCTTTATCCATACATATATAGAGCAAAGAAGAAATAAAGCTACAACACTGCTATAATGGTTGCTGCAGAAAGCACATGGAGGCTGGAAGACTCTTTCAAGGTCATTTCCATCTTTAAACTCTTGCATAAATTGAATCGACACTCTGGTTGACCAGGGCACCCATAGGTTTCACTTTACAAAACACCTAACCAGAAGTTCTCCTTTGATCCTGAAACCTATTCCAATGTGTTTAGAATGCCCAAAAATGGCAATCTAGCCTCTTTTTACAACTCAATTGGTCAAAAATTTCCTTAGTTATGACCTCTGCTAGTCTTTCCAAAATTTTCTCCTCAAAATTTGGCTTACTTCTAGTTAAATTCAATATCCGTAGTTAAAACTGGCAGTTCCGACGAAATCAATGGTTCCACCATCATTCTCGCCTATCTCAGGGTTAAGGGCTGAGTGGTCACATGTGGAGTGGTCATACGACGGTTAAGGCTACAGTTCCACAGCCCTGTCGGATATCGCAATCGGTTATCGGTGGAGAGACGGACATCAACTCTCCTTCAGAAATTGTGATCGCCGATCTAGCGGACCTGAAAAGTTATAAATTACAACTTTGAAACATATCGTGCCCAGGAATTATCGCTTATTGTAATCGATTGATAACCCCAAGTCCAAACAACAGGCACTCTGCGATACACGGATATGCCGGGATTATGAAACACAACATATAACATATCACATCCGATAGTCCTATCACAATCGACATTTTCCCTCAGTGGATATCAAAGTACATTGCAATAACATCGGACCCGTGAGGGTTATAAACTGGAATCTAAAGTCACATCGCATCCGGGATATCCTATCACATTTCGCATCAACAATGATGTAATGTGGGACTTCCTACGATTGTGATATGCGATAAATCTCATCACAACCGTGCTTGAATTGGGGGCCAATTCTTAACTCCTATGATATGCGATTATGATATCGCATCATAACCCATCCTGCCAGGGGCTGATTCTGCAACACCTTCCCCTTCATTGATTGCGATCGTAATTTGCGATTGCCTTATCGAATTGCAACCGTTCCTGCTTAGGGGCCGATTTCTAATGCCGACATGACTTTTGCTTTGATGTGCGATATGCGGGGGCCAATGGAAACCTGCCACTTGGCGCCTCTTGATTCACTGGGACCTTTGCCATGTCATCCAGTCAACCCTGAACTTTGACTTTCTCTAACTTCTACATACGAGCTCGGATTTGAGTGTCATTCACACCATTGGATTCAGAATGACGAGTTCTTCGATATGAAGCTAAGATTATAAGGATTCTAACACTTTGAATTTTGGGCAAATTTTGAGCTCCTGATCATTCTTCTAAACAAATCCATTTACCTCCTCTAAGAAGAAATTCATTTTATCATGTCAGAATTATCACATTTATCTCTAAATTTTATAATATGTATATTAAAATTTCTTCTCTTATTGTATATGATAATAGGAAAATCATTAAATTTAGATCTTTCATCTCTGCTTCCAATATATTTGAATATGCATATTTAAGACAAATCAAGAAGCTTATGCATTTATCAACTGTGGTTGGTTATGGTTCCCCCATATTAGCTTTGGAAACCGTCAACCTACATCATCTCACTCTTCAACTTTATGGACAACCACCTCTAGCCTAAACTCTCACATTAGAAATACTCTAGCTTAGTTGAGAGTCCTTCTAGGTGCATCTTCAATGTTGTGGTTGTTCCATTTGACACCCATTATTCTCCCACTCATACTTATGGAAACTCATTGAATGAACCTCCAGGAAACTCCCCTCACTTCTCCTTAAAACCTAGATCCTCAATTGATCTATAGCCTGAGTTCCCACAAGCATGCATTATCCCTTTTTTCCAATGTGAGTCAACCTCTCCTTAGCCCACATCTAACAATGTATCTCCATATTCTCCTGTCCTACAGGAGTTTTCCTCCATAAGTGGTAAAAAACCGAGCTTGGGATGCATACTTGATACTTCTTCATGTAACTTGAATAACTTAACGCTCTACAATGCTAGTTTGTTAGATCGAAATTCAAAACCCCAAGAAAAGACTATTCTCTGATCCATTGTCATGGAAATTGTAGAAAATCCTTGAAACCTTGCAACTGCTAATGAAAGAAAATTGATCACAAAAAACACAAGATTTCTCTACCAAAATTCTATGGAAAGAAAATAATGAATAGAAAGACAATCACACATAGAACACAAAATTTTATCTGGGGAACCCAATGGGGAAAACCCCCTCTTGTTTGTATATTAAATCAATTGAGATATTTGATATATTACATAGAATCTACTTCAATCTTGAAGCTCCATGAAATACTGATATACTCTCTCTAAGGCTTGTTCAACACTTAGGAAAATAAGGCCTGCTAGGAGCTCCTATTTCCTAGCACAAATATACCCCTAAAAAATAGGAATTTCTTAAGGGACAGTGGTAGTACTAGTTGCAGTTAGATGATGAGGAGCACAATGTAGTTGTAGTGCAGACAAACTAAATAGGTAGTGAAGAGATGGTGGTACTCAATGACTCAGGAGAAATTTGTAGTCCATAGATACAATTGTTTCGAAATTTTGGATTTTAGTTGCAGCGGTTGTAGCATCAACAACAACATGAGATTAGAAACAATGTAGTATCAAATTTGGAAAAAGTATAATTGTACAGTGCAGTGTCAGTAGCAACACAAATGAAACATTATTAGAGGTGCGCATTAGTTGGTGGGTAGTGGCAGGTTGTGATAGTTGTCAGACATCAACACCTTCCTCGTTAAGAGGGAGAGTTCATTTTTGTAGCATCAGATGGTGTCCTAGTCTCAAACTTTATGGAGAGGCTAAAATACATGAGATCTCTAGAACCCAAAATACATTTATGGAAATTCCACATAGAGATAACTCAATTAAATTAATTGATTGATAATTAAAAATTACCTAAGTCTATCTTAGGGAAATCAATTAATTAATAGGAATTAATTGAGAAAGGTGAGAATTATCTAGAAACTCACATGGATCAACTCATAGATGATCTTAGCCATTGATGATGATTTAATCAAGGTCGTTGGTAAGCAAACAATAGATTATAAGAGGAGGTCAATGAGGTAGATGAAGAACACACCAGTAGTGTGAGTTCCTTGGCAGATTGAGCTATCCAACTTCAGAGGTCGAGAAAACGAAGAGGGTTCGAGACAGAAGGCATGCATAGGGGCAGAGACAGTGATTCCAGAGGAGGATTCTAGTTCCAGATAGTTATGAGGGGAGGACAAGTTATTTCTCCAGGAGGTTGCATAGGGGTTGCGTAGTAGCCTCAAGAGGGAAGTTCGATTTAGCTGAGTAGGTGGAGGTTTCAGTTGCTGAAGTTCGAGATAGTTTTCCAGAGGGTCGGAGGATTCTTTATAGAGCAATAGTAGTCAGTTAGAGGTTGATTCGATGCAGGATTGAGCTGAGCGTGTGAGGGCCGGCGAAGAGGTGACATAGAAGCTTCATAGAAGGGTCCGATTTTTCCAGGTCAAGTGGCCATACTAAGTCGAGATTGCTCATGGAGGAGGGTAAATTACCTCAGATATTTTTTCCAGTATTTCTCTCAGAGAGGGTTGCTAGTTTGACATCCATTTCATTGTACTCAAAATTTACTGCTGCACAATAATCAAAACCCTCAGTTGTTGCACCGATTTTCTCGCATTGGGTTTTTCTAGGGACATTTGTCCAAAAATAATGGTGTCATATTCTTTGTGTTGTGCATATTATTTCTCAGTTTCCACATTAATTTTCGCAACATTTTTTTATGGTGAAAAATTCAATTGTGATTTTATTCGTTATTTGTTATAGCAAATAAAATGCATTGATTTTTTAATCAGTTAGAAGAATAATTTCCATTTGCTACAATATACTTGAAAATTTTCACATGGTATTAGAGAAAATTTGGCAGAAATGAGTCTCAAAGATGAAGAGGGAATTTTTTTTTGTTCAGAGGGAGAAGCAACAAGATTTATTTAGGGGCTGCACAGTGCTTAGCCAAGTAGTGCGAATTGGTAGACGTGGGGTCAAATTTCCGTTTGTAGAGTGCAGGAAGGGTCAATTTGCTCGAACGTGATTCTAGCAGACAGTAGGCGAGAAACTCAATATTTTCATAGAGTAGATTCTTGGTCTGGGAGCAGTTGGTTTTTGCAGCAGTATTGTAGTATCAGAATCAACGTCAGATGGAAGAGAAGATCAATCATAGAGGGGTTTTTATCAGAGGGTTTCTTGTTCTAGTAAATTCGTGATTTTCAGTTGCAGAGGCAAAAAAATCTAGCATGATTGCACGTATCTAGTAGGGAATGTGAATTGCAGAGCAAGTAGCCAAGCAGGAGAGAAGAAGATTCTTGTTTATAACCCAATTGTGAGTATTGTAGAAAATGGCCTCTATAGGGCTTAGATATCAAGATAGAATGGATGGTGCATCAAACTACATCATTTGGAAGGTCATAATGTCCTTCCTGCTGGATGAGTTTGGTTTAAATATTACGTAGAATGAGCCATAACCGTACCTATAGGTCCGTAGCAGTTGGAAAATTATAATAAAGGCATGGCCAAGGCGAAGCAGATGATCATTAATGGAGTTTGGGATCACATATTCTCACACTTAGTGGCCAAGAATATGACCAAAGAAATGTGGGATGCTATCAGAGCTCTATATCAGAACCCTTCCGAGAATTGGAAGATGTTCCTAAAGGAGAAGTTGAGGACCATTAGAATGCAGAAGGGAGGAGTTAACCCATACCTCTTCAGAATTCAAGGTATCCAGAATGAGGTTGTCATAGTAGGAGAGGTGCCACAAGAAACTAAACTTGTGTGCGTAGCCATCAATGGTTTCACCGAGGAGTGGGATAATTTCATCCAAGGAATTACTAGACGATATCAACTATCTGTTGCTATAACAGTGTCCTATTGCGGCCGTGTGACAAAAGTAACCCAACATAAAAGTTTGCACAAAAACCACCCACACTTACCTCATATTTGCGGTCTGATTTGGCACAACCACTGTTTGGAGGGGCATGAGGCCTAGTAATGGTTTTCCCTCAAGGCCGTAGATCCTACATAAGAATGCACATAAGAACATGGGTATCTCCATGTGTTTTAGGGTTTTTTTGCACGTGATGGTGTGAGTAGAATTATTGTGTCTGACATGAGTGTTGTAAAGTGCCTTATGGAAGTACCCAAGGCCTACAACAATACCTTGGATGCCCAGGAAACAACAAAAAAAGGAAGCAGTCAAATTGGAGAAGCCTACACAATGTTAGAGTATGGGTTGAGGGCTATTGGTATGCCCTAACATAACTTGTAGATGCATAGATCCCTAGGCAAGGAGGCAACAACAATATGTTTCAGATGTCTTCTTGATTGATGGTTGGATGCTAGGTGGATGAGTGTCCTAGAAGAGGACAAAGTGTGGAAGACTGTTCGCAACCAAGAGGAAGGGTAACCGAAGAGGTTGGATGCCCTAACCAGTGAGACAATGCTTCTACAATTTGTTTAGCCTAGATTTATGCAATAGCTCTTCTATTTTATATCAAAGGGAAAAATTCTTAGAGCTCTAGATCAAGCCTAGTTTGGATAATGTGTGACAAGATCTGAAGGACAATGTATTGGATGCTTGCGGTCTATTGGAGGGAAACGTGAGAGTGGA
The DNA here is from genome assembly GCA_031772625.1 of Pinus tabuliformis. Taxonomy (NCBI): domain Eukaryota; kingdom Viridiplantae; phylum Streptophyta; class Pinopsida; order Pinales; family Pinaceae; genus Pinus; species Pinus tabuliformis. The sequence goes on from CM062820.1 coordinate 598,038,950, forward strand.
CCAAGTATTGGCCTAAATAAGGCAGAGTTGGAGTATCCTAAAGAACAACTTGGGAGGATTGTATAGGCTTGCTTCAAGCGCTAAGGAACAAGTCCCTTAAAGGATTAAGGGATTGGTAGAAGTGGAAGAATAAGAGCTCATAGGTTTGATCAACCAGGAGTAGTTTGAGTAGCCCTAGACTTACCCTGTGGAGAAGGACGTCTACAACAGAAGTTGGGCAATCCTCTTAGCCCATGTTCATTGTACGAGAATGAATTTTTTCATCGATAGATGACAACCCTCCGTGCCCTATGTTAGTCTTCATTGGAGAAACACAATAAGAATATAGTGGGCTGAAGTCCCTAAGTAGCTAAGGAGTAGTAGTGGGTAGTTGAGAGTTGTTCACAAACGGAGTTGTGAACAACTCGACAAGAGTCATGATGTGTTGATGCATTGAAAGAAGAATGGTCAACTAGAGAGCAGATTGGAGTTGATATCTAGTGGCTAGATGGACTTGGTGCATTGATAGAGGCAGGGGCTACATAATGGGAGTTGAAGGAACGGGCATATGTGTACAGGGTACGACCAAGGCTGCTGTGAGGAGATCTACATTAGCTAGATGGTCAAAGTATCTTGTTTCAGGGTAGATTGGTGGTCATCACGATAGATACGAAACCCTAGTTGTATATCTTGTACTAGTGAATATTTGAGGGCCATTATCCCTTGTATGAGATCCCTAGATAGTTGTAATATTCAGTTGGATTAATATAACAAAGTTGGGTTATTGTATAGAATTGTTAAAACTTGTGTATATTTTGTGCACTAGTAGATTTACTGTTGCTTATCTTCCACTGTGCAAAGTAGACTTGTTGTGATACTTGGTTTGGTAGCGTCAATGATTTAAGATTCTATCCTAGACACTAGTATTGTGGAAAAACAACAAAAATATGAACCTTAGATGGCTATTCGGGAATATTAAACCAGGCCACTAGGAGGAGAGAGTTTCCATTTTATGTCATTGTATTTTATTCATAATTGAGTAGAGTATCTTGGCGTTGGAAGTTTGAGAGAGAGCAAGAGGTGATAAGAGTTTATAGTAGACTTACAATCCACAGGAGTCAAATAACTTTGATAAGAGTAATTATTTCTTTGTAGGTTCATATTTCCATACTAGGAAAAGAAGATTAGAGAAACTTCGTGGCTATCCAGGATGTTAAATACCAAGCCACTAGGAGGAGAGGGGTTCTTTTCTTATGTGAGAATTTATGAATCTACACTTCAGAAATCCTATTGCAATCATTGGTTTATCATCTCCTACTTGTTCTTTACATTCAACAAGTTATTTAATTATTTAAACAACGATGAAAAAAATATTGCAGCCTACACATACATATAGATCATGAACTGAAACAATCACACAAGGGACATCGTTATTTTTGGACAATCGTCCTCAGAAAAACCCAATACGGGAAAATCAATGTAACATATAGAAGGTTTGTATTATTAAGAAGATTTATAAATACAACTAGGGTGCCAAATCTAGCCACCCAAAAGAGAATAAACCTGGCAGAAGTACCTCTATCCGGAGACAGATATTTTGACAGTTCCAGTAACTAGATGATCAAACCCCACAGATGACAACTGTTGTTCCCTGTGCTGGGCAGCGGTGGCTACTCCAAGCTCTGCGCTAGAACTACATCACCTCTTATTGGAGCCGTGTCACCCTCCCAGTGATCCTCCCTTTCTCAGAAATTCGATATGTTGAACTGCTCTCTCTGCCCACAGAAAGTCCTAGCACTGCCTCTAGGGACCTGCGTCAGCCCCTCTGGCTTCTGTGTCACCCTCTCTAGAGCTGCGTTGTCTCTCCTGCTGCTACTCTGCCTCTCTGCTATGTATTCTTAGCCTTGGACTGAAGTCCCTCTGCCGAACTTCCCCTCTCTCACTGCAACTCAGACCACTACCTCGATTTTCTCAACAAACCTCACCCTAGAAAAATCAAATTCTTTGATCTCTTCTTGTATCTCCAATTGACTCTCAAGCCTCCTCTTATAATTTTCCTGTTGATGAATCAATGACCGTGATCTAATATCTAATCAATGACTAAGATTAAAATAGGCTTGATCCTCATCACTTAGAACCTTCTCACCCATATTTTTAATAATACACATTAATATTTTTATTTTCCTAAGTTTAGACTTAGGAACACATTAAAAATATTAATTATTTTAATAACTCCTCATCCGGGTGGAATTTCTCCAAACGATTTTTTGGTTATGGAGATATCATGTGTTATAGCCCCTCCACAAATTTTCGGACCTAGAGCACATCTGATGCTACCAAAAATCAACACTCCCTCTTAGCGAGCAATGTGCTCTAGCAACACTTAACCATAGAAGCATTACATTGATCTACTGCATTTTTCCTCTGTGTTGCTGATACTTGGCCTGATGCCATTCATCCACTGCACTGTTGCTTCCTGTACTGCTTCCCATGACTCTTCCATTGCCACTTCTACATCTGTACTACAACTCCCTCTCAAAATTTTGCCTCATGTTGCCCATAACACTGCCATTGCTAACTGCTGCACTGCAACTCAGTTGTTAAGAAGTAAGCAACTGAAAAACTCACCCAAACACTGACATCCTGGTCAGTATGGATGCCTCATGATCCTGAAGCTACCTCTGCTACTAATCTGTGATGACCCTCTGTTGCCACTGCGTTAGTACACACTGCTCTGTGCCTCTCGCACTGCTACAACATCCACTCCGTTGCCTCATACTTTGGCACTCTAGCTCTGCCACTGTTGTTCCATCATACCTCGCTCCAACTGACACCTATCATTATGATATTGTCATTAAGGGCTCTCATAGCTATATGTGATCCAAGAGTTTGGGCACCTCAAGGATCCTGTCCTTCATGTAGTCCTCTTGACTACAACTCCATGTCGCCCCACATTTTCTCTAGAGACACATGAACACTCATGGAAAAATTGTCATCCTTGCCTTCCTTGTCCACTTTTGTTGGAGCAACCTTTGATTCAGAAGCTTCCCCCTTTCCCTTCTTCCGGGGGCACTGAGTGGCATAATGTCCCAGTTCCCAAAGTTGAAGCATCTGACCTTGGTGATGTCCTTCTTCTTCCTCTTCTGCGACACTTGATGTCCCAATGAAGCGAGAGATGCATCCTCCTCCTCCTCCTTCTTGACCCGGTCTCCCTTGTCGCTAATCCTTGCCTTAGTCATCCTCATAATATTTTCTTGTCGAAAAGCTGCCCACATCTCCTCCCAACTGGGTGTAGAAATTCCCACTGTAGATCACCTGGTAATGCAATATACTAAAGAAAAACACTTAATCTACTTTTACAAACAATTTAGCAGAAGCTTAATCGAACATGAGCAACATCAAGCATGAACATATATAACTGAAAATGAGAAGTATTCAACCATAACACAGAAGATATATCTCTAGGGAAAGCACCAGCCTAAAACCCCAACTCTGTATTATCATACAAGTGGAAATCTTGTTCAAGTTACAAAAGGAATCAACTCTCAAGCTATCCTGCTCTCTCTGCAATCAAACAATACAGCTCACAGACTGAATAGACATAGTATATGTCTTCCTCAAGCCCTCCAAGCCTCCTATTTCCTTGTGCAATTTTGATTGGGGTCCAATGATATCACATGTGTGAATTGGCCTCATCACACTCACTGTAACCTCAGGTTCAACTGCGCAATCCTCAAGGAATAATATTCCTTCTGCATGCAAGGAATATTCACCAAGGAATATCCTAGCAACTGATAGTACACTGTCCCTCCATCTAATCTCAATTGGGTCTTTGACTGAACTGGAATGCATGAGTTATCCATGAGTGAATCTTCAATTATCTGAAATACAGTTGTTACATGCATGCAAGCATTAACTAACTGAACTCTCATTAATTTAACAAACTGTTAAATTAATCTAACTGGACTTGACTCAGTTAACTGAGCCAACTAATTACAACTCAATATTACAACTCACTCTTATCTCTTTAAATGATGGATAAATCCCTCAATCAAAGGAGAAACTGTTGTATGTCTTCACATAGACTTCAAGTTTGATTTTCCTTAACTAATTAACTCAAGAAGAATTAATTAATTAATTTTCAAACTGCTGTTAATATCAAATTCGAATTTTATTTCCTATGTTTAGTCCAGGGACTGACTAAAATAAGAAGGGATCCTGAAATGCTATTTTTAGAAAAGTTTTTAGCACTTTCACTTTTCACCCATTGTTGCTAAGATCTATAATGGTTGAACTGCTATTTATAGCTCGACTATTTATAGCAGTGCTATTTTTAGCATCTTCTATTTTTAGCATTTCTTGTTGCAAATCTCAACACTCCCTCTCAACAAGAAAGGGATTATCAGTAACCCCGATCCTGTCTCTGTGGAACTCGAACTTGCATTTTGAACTTGAAGGGTTTAAGATTCCTCCAGAAGTGCTCTTCTGGTCTGATGGACTACCATCCTAATCCGCATCTGTGAAGCCTTGTAGCTTCACTCCCTTTGTTTGTCTATACCATAATCCGTACTATGTAGTGCCTCTGAGATATCTCAGCACATGCTTCGTTGCCTTCCAAAACAGCTCGGTAGGCTGAACCATAGCTTGACTCAGCTGGTTCACTGAAAAGCATAAGTCGGGTCACGTGTTCACCAAATACATAAGTGAACCCACCAGCTGCCGATAAACAGCAGCAGCTACTACCTCACCTAAAGTAGCATCCTCCTTCCTCCAGTTCCTAGCTAGAGGAGTCTACATGGGTTTGCACTTCTCTATGTGAAAGCGCCTGAGTATCTCATTGGCATACTTGCCTTGAGACACAAATACTTCCCCATCTTTCTGCCACACTTCCATGCCTAGAAAGTAGTGCATGATTCCCATGTCATTCATCTCAATCTCTCTTGCAAGGTCCTCCTTGCAAGATTTGATCAACTGATCATCACCTGTCAAAATCAGATCATCAACATAAAGTACAATAATCAATGGCTTACCTTCTACCATGATGTGGTAAAGGTTCGCATCTGCTTCACTCTTGGTGAAGGCCAAACCCGTGAAATAGCTGTCGATCCTGGTATACCAAGCATGGGGTGGTTGCTTCAGCCCATACAGTTCTCGCTTGAGTCTGCAAACATGTGACTCGCGATCGAAGGTCTCAAATCCTTTGGGATACTCAATGTATACCTCTTCCTCAATATTCCCATTGAGGAACGCCATCTTCACATCCATTTGATGGATCTTCCAACCCATCTGAGCTGATAGAGCTAGCATCGATCTGATAGATGAGTACCTTGATATGGGAGCAAAGGTATCATCGTAGTCGATCCCCTCAACCTGTGAGAAACCTCGGGAAACAAACCTTGCCTTGTGTTTCTCAACACTGCCATTAGCTACCTGCTTTACCTTGTAAAGCCATCGGGAACTAACCACTGACTTGTCCCCGGGTCTAGGGACAACATCCCACACACTGTTCCATATGATAGAATCTTACTCTTCTACCATTGCATCAACCCAGACTGGTTGTTGCACTGCCTCCTGAAAATAAGAAGGCTCAGTCGCTACACACTCCCCAACTAGGGCCATGTAGCCAATGTATCTCTCGAGAGATCTCCTCTGTCTGCACTGAGAAGATGGCTGCCTCACATTCTCTCTCACATCTAACATCAATCTATCAGCTTCTCGCGAGCATTTTCACCCGTCTCTGGAAGACTCTCCAGGAGTGGTCGTCTCCACTATTGGATCCTCTGCATGTGGATGATCCACATCATCAGGAGGCTCCTCCTCCTTTGGAACTAAAAGTTTCTCATCATAATGCAACTTGACCTCCCTCTCAAGTGACACTCGCATGGCTCTCTGCTCATCGAACTTCAGATCCCTGCGCACTACGGTCCTTTGACTGGCAGGTAGAAACACACGATAGTTGTGGGGTGTATCTGTGTACCCCACAAGTATCCCCAACTCAGCTGTTGGGTCTAGCTTCTTCCAAGCATCTTTGGTCACATGACAGAAAAATGGTGATCCAAAGATGCGGAAGTGACTCACATCTGGTCGCGTCCCCAAAAAAGCCTCCATAGGTGTCTTCATCCCCAAAACACAATGAGGACTTCTGTTATGAAGGTACACTGTTGTATTGCATGCCTCAGCCCACAAATGAAGTGGTAGGCCTTGGTCATGCAACATCACTCGAGCTGCTCCCACAATAGATCTGTTCTTCCTTTCAGCCACCCCATTCTATTGTGGGTTATGGGATGCCGTCAGTTCCCGTTTAATTCCTTCTGCAGCACAGAAGTCTTTAAACTGTTGGGAAACATACTCTCCACCATTGCCGCTACGCAAAGCTTTTAATTTCTTTCCAGATTCTTTATTTGCCAAGGCTTTAAACTCACAAAACCTCAATAAGGCCTGATCCTTCTTTTACATAAAGTAGATCCAACATCTACGAGAAAAATGTAGAGAATGGTCCACATACATCTGAGTGAACTCGCTCCAGGATTTCTCCAGCTCTACTATCCCAATCTTGAAATGAAGCTTTTGCATACTTACCCAGGGTGCATCCTTTGCATGTATCTGTTTGCTCCAGTTTTCCCTTGGGTAAGCCGGTAGAAATTTGCTGCATGATCTTCAAGGCCCCGTGATGCAAGTGGCCCAGTCTTCTATGCCACAGCTCGCTAACATATTGGCTTTGCACCACCTCTACTTTGGAACTCAGTGCAACACAGTCATCTACCTCTAGCTTGTAGATATTCTTTACTTGAATCCCTATTCGCTTGGTTTGTCCAGTGCCGATATGCCTCATGAAAAATTTTCCTTTACTAAAGACTACATCATAGCCTTTATCTTCTAGCATAGCAACTTACACAAGATTCTTTTTCAAACCTGGTACATACTTAACAATAGATAGGGTGAGAGGAGCACCACGCTCCCTCTGAAACACAACTGTACCTTCACCTGAGACACAGTACTTTCCATCATCGCCCATCTCGATCCGCATCTAGAGATCCTTCTCCTCCAATGTACTGAAAAGATTCCTGTCACCCGACATGTGGAAAGAAGCTCCACTGTCCAGGTACCAAAAAAATCCCACCACGGATGAAACCAAGCATGCGATAAGTGAGAATTCCAGCTCAAACTATGAAGCTAGTGCATCACCATTAGATCCCTTTGAGGAACCCTTCTTGGATTTATTCTGTGGACAATTCATAGCATAATGGCCCACTTGATGACAGTGAAAGCATCGCCCCTTCAACTTGTCAACCTTCTTCCCACCATGAGAAGATTTGGATTGGGACGCCTTCCCTTTCCCTTTCTTAGCTTTACTTGCTAAAGCTAGATTTTCTTCATCATCTTGTTTTGATGAAGTTCCATCCCTGGTGCTTCTCCTTATCTCCTCCTACATCAAATCCAACCAAAGTTGTTCCCAATCTGGCAGTTTCTCTCTTCCATTAACCAAGTTCTGGTAGCTATTCCAGCTCTTAGGAAGACCAGGGAGTGCAAGACTCACCATGTCGTCATCAGCTGTCACGACCCCTATGCTTGCAAGCTCATCCCTGCAGGTGGTGAGATTGTTCAGGAACGTAGAGATTGTGTCGCCCTTTTCACACTTGATATTTCTAAGTTTATCTTTTAGCGCCAGCTTCCTATGATCGCTACTATTCGGATAAAGATCTTTCAATGTTTTCCACATCGAAAACGAAGTCTCCTTCCCATGGAGGCTTGAGATAATGTGATCTCGAACTCCCTTCAAGATGATTCTCCTTGCTCTAGCCACACACTTTTTCCATTCCGCCAGTTGAGTAGCATCAGTCAGCTTCTGGACTTCTTAATCAATGAAGTCCTTTAGGCCGTTATCTTCTACTATTGCCTCCATGCGATCCTTCCAGGCTATATAATTTGAACTGCAATCAGGGGCATATTCGAGTCTTAAGTCACTGAACGCCATCGGTGACTTAGATGTGATAAGAACTCAATTCAATATTTAGAAACCAAACTTCGAACTTCTCCTACTTGTATATTTTTCTTCCTTGATCACCTTTGCTCTGATACCATGTAGAGATTCCCACTGTAGATCACCTGGTAATGCAATGTACTAAAGCAAAACACTTGATCTACTTCTACAAACAATTTAGCGGAAGCTTAATCAAACATGAGCAACATCAAGCATGAACATATATAACTGAGAATGAGAAGTATTCAACCATAACACAGAAGATATATCACTGGGGAAAGCACCAACCTAAAACCCCAACTTTGTATTATCATACAAGTGGAAATATTGTTCAAGTTACAAAAAGAATCAGCTCTCAAGCTATCCTGCTCTCTCTGCAATCAAACAATACAACTCACAGACTGAATAGACATAGTATATGTCTTCCTTAAGCCCTCCAAGCCTCCTATTTCCTTGCGCAGTTTTGATTGGGGTCCAATGATATCACGTGTGTGAATTGGCCTCAACACACTCACTGTAACCTCAGGTCCAACTGCGCAATCCTCAAGGAATAATATTCCTTCTGCATGCAAGGAATATTCACCAAGGAATATCCTAGCAACTTGTTATCACTTAAGAATTCTAATTTCAAAACCGCTCACATTAGTTTGATGGTAAAAAATTCAGTGCTAGTCTAGTTTTGAGTTTTTGTTTGCCTTAGAGTCTGAGTCTAAGGAGTCCACTATGCATCCTCATTCACCACTGGTCTCATAATTTACACAATTTCTATGTGTCAACTTTGTTCAAAGGTTATTATGTGCTACAAAGCTCTTTAGGTGATTTCGTAGTGCATAAGTCAGTTTTAGGTGTTTTCGCAGCGCAACATGTTTCTGGTGATTTCGTAGCGCAGAAACCCGGTCTAAGTGATTTTGTGCTGATCCATAGCAAATCTCACCCAACTGTCATACTTATCAGAATCCGCTGTGTTTTAGATCGTTAGGTGTTGTGGTACTGACACATGTTGCAGTTGTTGCTGAGAAGGAGACAAAGGGTTCTGTTTACTATCTGAATGCATTTAATGGAAAGTTGCTTACTGGCATCAATCAAAAGATTCAGTTATACAAATGGGAGCTCCGTGATGATGGTTCAAGAGAATTGCAGTCTAAATGTGGCCATTATGGGTATCATCATGGGTACACTGCAGCAGCAGAGGCCATAATATTATTAATGTTAATAATACCTGGATTGGACCGCCTGGGAAAGGGCCTCAATGTGGTGGCCCGGAGCGCGTTGAAGCCATTGTTGACTGGGGTGCCCTTCTGCATATTTCTGTTGATGGATATCTACTGAGAATTCGAGACTCATGCTCAAGAGAAGACCCAATGGCCATGAATTCATGCTTTAATTCTGATCTTCAGCAACAATGTGAATGCATCAAGGATATCTCACAGGCTTCTTTTCCCAACAGAGCATATCTTCGGTTTTCTAGATTGCTCAATGAAAATTCAGAACGGAGGAAAAAATACCAGAAGCAGGGGAAGTCTGGTTCTCTAAGTTGCATTGTGTGTGGCAGGTATTCAAAGGATTTTGTTGATACTCACAGCCTTGTTATGCATGCGTATTATTCTCAAGAGGCTGATCGGTTGGCAGAACACAAGGCACTATATAAAGCTGTGTGTGTCCTTGTGGGGTGGAATCAAGATGTGCCACCTGATAATGCAAAGTCATATCAGTCGTTGTGTTTGATTGAAGCAAGAGCTAAACAAGAAGACCTTATTTTATGGCCCCCATTAATTATTATAAATATTCAGACGTAGAAACCTCTAGGCGGTACAAGATGAGAACTTTTGCCGATGATAAGTCACACAGCGATGCTCCCTCGAGATCACAAACACATGGTGGATCTCATTATATGCACGACTACCCACCTGAAACATCTCTGTCTAGGATCGATGTTGATAGATGTACAAGAATAGGCACTAAAAAGGATTATTATACAAGGATCCCAGAAATGAAGATGAATACTGATCAAGGGAAAGAACAAAGAAGATTTGTATCTACCTATGAAAAATATCCAGAGGCAGAATCTCCAAGTTACCGAAAGAAGAGATCTTTCCATGATTATAGTTCAGGCAGAGTTTGAACTTCAGGCCTATCAATTGATAATGGATCGGATCATGTGCTTGGACAACGGTCTGAGAAATGGGTGTCTTGCATTAGAATTAGCAGTCCTAAGGGAAAGAGGTGCAGTCATCTGCTATATGATGATGATTTTGTGGGGGAGATTGAGAGAGAACAAAGTTGTTACTATGAGAATGAAAGTAATGATAAACACATGCCATGGAATGAACATTCTGCAAAATATAGTTCTTTGCCTGGACACAGTAAACTTATTGGGCATCCTGATTTGAATGAGAATAGGCAGCCTGATCTGGACGAGAATTCTGAGGAATTCAAAAAACGTATGTAACAAAGATTCGTTCTCAGAAGGTGCATGCTTCGATTTTATCAGTAAGGGTAAATGTGAAAGAGGTGCAGAGTGCAAGTTTCGCCATAGTTCAGATGATGGTTGTTCCCATACCTTTGTCCAAAGCACCAGCTGTGTGAAGTGAATTTTTAAAGGCAAGGAAGAAGTATCTGACAGCAGAAATGTCAGCGGAAGGAGATTCTCAGAGTGATTTCCAAAAGGAATACCATGAGATTATTTATGATTTTTGGTAAGAGATTAAAGTGGGGATTGAAAGATGAAATTTGTATTGCTTCTGCTGTACAAGATGGTATAAATCATGGTGCACATGGTGTGACATCTTTAAAAGATGCAATGTCTTTTTCCAAGCATCAAGCGTTTTGGACTGAAGTGACTAGAAAATTTAAAGAGGAGATTGGGCACTATCTATCAACAGATAAGCTGTTTCAAAGGTTTAGGAGCATGAAGTACAGGTACTGGAGTATTAAGCAGAGTGATATCCAAGAATTCAACAAGCATGATAAGGACCTTTTCAATCTACTTGAACAGGTTTTTGGCAATGGTAGCTGTGTCACTTCTGATTCAGATATTAAAAGACAAGACAAATCTGGTGCTCCTTTTTCAGGTAATGAAATTGAAGATAAGGTATACAAACAGAGTAGAGTCTAAGACTGTGTTTTTGAAATTACACAGCAGTTTCGTAGCGCGCTACGAAACTGCTGTAGCTGCATGTTACAATTGAGTTGATCAATTATGATTGACAAAGCAGCAAATCTTTTTGAAAGGTTTTGTCATCACACAGGTACATGGGAAAGGCTTACAGCACATCAAGGACGTGGCAGTCTGCTCCATTTTGGGTAATTAAAGGATAAAGGACGTGCTTCTTTGGATTCGAATATTTTGAGGAAAACTAAAGACCAGTAAACAGGGGCAGTTTCCTATGTTTCAGGGCATTGGAAAACATGTGACATTGAAGACAAACATGGAACCTTGAAGACTCATCACAGTTAAACTAGAAGGGAACCAGATGTCAGAGAACGAAAATGATTGTAGACCAAGGCTGTTATGGAATTAGAGTCCCATTTTATTATGGAATTAGAGTCCCATTTGATTTAGATGTCTCGAAGATCTAGTGGAAGTTTGTTATATTTAATAGGCAGTTAAAAGCTTAATAGGTGTCATTAGAAGTAGTTTTCGAATTCCCCTCATGCTGGAGGAGGAATCTTGATCAGTTAGAATAAGAGCTCTATATAGCTGAAACAACAATGCAATCAGGGTTGGAAAACTTTATAACAAAGCTTGTATTTGGCTTATGTAAGACTCATTTTCAGTAATATAATTTTGACTTTACTTCTCAGGATTCATGAAGGATTTCTTATGTTCAGAATATGTGATGTTGTCCTTTTCTTAATTCTTACAGTGGTATAGATGTATAATCACTCAGAATTCATTGAATGTGCTCTGATTTCATGTATGCATTTATAAACTGTGTGGTTCCATATGAGTTGATGTTCTGAATGTCTAAATGCTAAATGCCCTGACTTCCATGTAAGGTTAAATTCACTGTTATATTGAGGTGTTGTTGACTCCATAAGCCCAATGGATAGTTGTTTAATGTGTTTCCAGCATTCATATTTTTCACACTTGTTCTATAAGAGTTAGCCATCTTATCTTTTATCAAAATCATTAATCCATCAAGAGAGAGCCCTCTCAGGTTGAGGAGGCTAGGCCTCAGCCTAAAGTAGGTTTGAAATAGTTACTTAGAGTCAACCTGACCAACAGCCTATCAGGGTCTGATTTTGAGATAACATTTTGGTGCGTCTGCTGGGAGCCTGAAGATTAATCATTCCCGAAATCAAGAGGCTGAACTTCTGAAGGTAGCAGGAGCTCAGAAGACTTTTTGAGGCTGCAAATCTACCTTGGCGACTCCATTGTTGAAGAATTCGAAATTCATACATTCATGGTGATTCCACTGGAGTTATGAAGGACCCAGATGCTACCATTCTTATTTCAAGGTATGCATGCATAAATTTTTCAGGAATTCATGGTTTCCCAAATCATTTTCCCAAGGATGCATATTTTCTAAGGAATGGTCCAAAATTCAATGGAGAAGATTTGAGTTTAACTTTGAAGCATATATCAGATTTTTGTGATTTTACAGAGCTTCTTAGAGTTAAACATGAGGATGTTTGCATTATGTTGTTCTATGATTCATTTCAAGGGAAATGTAAACAATGGATTGAAAGCTTTCCTACCAAATCCATTAAGTCATTTGAAGACTTTTGGCTTATGTTTTTGGAGGAATGGATGGATAGATCAGATGCGGTGGCAAACTCTCCTTCAATTCAAGGTTTCAAACAGTGGAATGATCATCATATTAATGAAGAAATAGTTGAAAATTTTTCTTTGTCCTTGTCTTCTTATCTAAAATCATTTGACTGCAAGGTAGAGGATAAGATGAAATTTTTGGATGAATTTGCCAAAGACATTGAGAAAGACATTGAAGGTTTACAAGGTCAAATTCAGGCATATAGTCTTCATAATCATGATCATTATTTTCAGAAGCTTTCTATGGCAGAACATAAGGAGAGAGTGTTGCTTCCTTTCTCTTTCACGATTGAGGAACTGTACACTGTTGTTGAAGATCAGTTTGCACTACCAGAAAGTTACAAGAATCATCAAGCTGATCATGTATTCTGGGATCCTATAGCCAAATATATGGAAGAGTTTTACTTTCCAGTGTTTTAGTTTTTCTATGAAGATCAGAGGCAATTTCAGTGGCACTGGTCATCACAATATCATTGTGGCTCTGAACTCCGATGCAGTAAAAAAACTCAAATATCAGATAAGACAAATGATTGGCTACATTGGAAATTTCACATTGATTGAGCTGAAAGAAGTTTGAATTGATAGGGTAGGTAGGTAGGAAAATGCAAATAAGCTCAAGGTTGACTGAGCAATTTTTTTTTTTTAGTAGATATAGACTTCTCTCTCCGATGGTGATTATCAAGTTCAAGCCCGAGGTGAAGGTCCCAGAAGCTTGAAAGGGATGCTTGTCAAGCAAATTTATGTTTGTCATAAATGGATAAGGCACTGGACATACGAGTTCTTAGTGTACTACAGGAGCACACTATCCCAAGTGGAGCCACTGTTATCACTTAAGAATTCTAATTTCAAAACCGCTCACATTAGTTTGATGGTAAAAAATTCAGTGCTAGTCTAGTTTTGAGTTTTTGTTTGCCTTAGAGTTTGAGTCTAAGGAGTCCACTATGCATCCTCATTCACCACTGGTCTCATAATTTACACAATTTCTATGTGTCAACTTTGTTCAAAGGTTATTATGTGCTACAAAGCTCTTTAGGTGATTTCGTAGTGCATAAGTTAGTTTTAGGTGTTTTCGCAGCGCAACATGTTTATGGTGATTTCGTAGCGCAGAAACCCGGTCTAAGTGATTTTGTGCTGATCCATAGCAAATCTCACCCAGCTGTCATACTTATCAGAATCCACTGTGTTTTAGATCGTTAGGTGTTGTGGTACTAACACATGTTGCAGTTGTTGCTGAGAAGGAGACAAAGGGTTCTGTTTACTATCTGAATGCATTTAATGGAAAGTTGCTTGCTGGCATCAATCAAAAGATTCAGTTATACAAATGGGAGCTCCGTGATGATGGTTCAAGAGAATTGCAGTCTAAATGTGGCCATTATGGGTGTCATCATGGGTACACTGCAGCAGCAGAGGCCATAATATTATTAATGTTAATAATACCTGGATTGGACCGCCTGGGAAAGGGTCTCAATGCGGTGGCCCGGAGCGCGTTGAAGCCATTGTTGACTGGGGTGCCCTTCTGCATATTTTTGTTGATGGATATCTACTGAGAATTTGAGACTCATGCTCAAGAGAAGACCCAATGGCCATGAATTCATGCTTTAATTCTGATCTTTAGCAACAATGCGAATGCATCAAGGATATCTCACAGGCTTCTTTTCCCAACAGAGCATATCTTCGAGTTTCTAGATTGCTCAATGAAAATTCAGAACGGAGGAAAAAATACCAGAAGCAGGGGAAGTCTGGTTCTCTAAGTTGCATTGTGTGTGGCAGGTATTCAAAGGATTTTGTTGATACTCACAACCTTGTTATGCATGCGTATTATTCTCAAGAGGCTGATCGGTTGGCAGAACACAAGGCACTATATAAAGCTGTGTGTGTCCTTGTGGGGTGGAATCAAGATGTGCCACCTGATAATGCAAAGTCATATCAGTGGTTGTGTTTGATTGAAGCAAGAGCTAAACAAGAAGACCTTATTTTATGGCCCCCATTAATTATTGTAAATATTCAGACGTAGAAACCTCTAGGCGGTACAAGATGAGAACTTTTGCCGATGATAAGTCACACAGCGATGCTCCCTCGAGATCACAAACACATGGTGGATCTCATTATATGCACGACTACCCACCTGAAACATCTCTGTCTAGGATCGGTGTTGATAGATGTACAAGAACAGGCACTAAAAAGGATTATTATACAAGGATCCCAGAAATGAAGATGAATACTGATCAAGGGAAAGAACAAAGAAGATTTGTATCTACCTATGAAAAATATCCAGAGGCAGAATCTCCAAGTTACCGAAAGAAGAGATCTTTCCATGATTATAGTTCAGGCAGAGTTTGGACTTCAGGCCTATCAATTGATAATGGATCGGATCATGTGCTTGGACAACGGTCTGAGAAATGGGTGTCTTGCATTAGAATTAGCAGTCCTTCTAAGGGAAAGAGGCGCAGTCATCTGCTATATGATGATGATTTTGTGGGGGAGATTAAGAGAGAACAAAGTTGTTACTATGAGAATGAAAGTAATGATAAACACATGCCATGGAATGAACATTCTGCAAAATATAGTTCTTTGCCTGGACACAGTAAACTTATTGGGCATCCTGATTTGAATGAGAATAGGCAGCCTGATGTGGACGAGAATTCTGAGGAATTCAAAAAACGTATGTAACAAAGATCCGTTCTCAGAAGGTGCATGCTTCGATTTTATCAGTAAGGGTAAATGTGAAAGAGGTGCAGAGTGCAAGTTTCGCCATAGTTCAGATGATGGTTGTTCCCATACCTTTGTCCAAAGCACCAGCTGTGTGAAGTGAATTTTTAAAGGCAAGGAAGAAGTATCTGACAGCAGAAATGTCAGCGGAAGGAGATTCTCAGAGTGATTTCCAAAAGGAATACCATGAGATTATTTATGATTTTTGGTAAGAGATTAAAGTGGGGATTGAAAGATGAAATTTGTATTGCTTCTGCTGTACAAGATGGTATAAATCGTGGTGCACATGGTGTGACATCTTTAAAAGATGCAATGTCTTTTTCCAAGCATCAAGCGTTTTGGACTGAAGTGACTAGAAAATTTAAAGAGGAGATTGGGCACTATCTATCAACAGATAAGCTATTTCAAAAGTTTAGGAGCATGAAGTACAGGTACTGGAGTATTAAGCAGAGTGATATCCAAGAATTCAACAAGCATGATAAGGACCTTTTCAATCTACTTGAACAGGTTTTTGGCAATGGTAGCTGTGTCACTTCTGATTCAGATATTAAAAGACAAGACAAATCTGGTGCTCCTTTTTTCAGGCAATGAAATTGAAGATAAGGTATACAAACAGAGTAGAGTCTAAGACTGTGTTTTTGAAATTACACAGTAGTTTCATATCGCGCTACGAAACTGCTGTAGCTGCATGTTACAATTGAGTTGATCAATTATGATTGACAAGCAGCAAATCTTTTTGAAAGGTTTTGTCATCACACAGGTACATGGGAAAGGCTTACAACACATCAAGGATGTGGCAGTCTGCTCCATTTTGGGTAATTAAAGGATAAAGGACGTGCTTCTTTGGATTCGAATATTTTGAGGAAAACTAAAGACCAGTAAACAGGGGCGGTTTCCTATGTTTTAGGGCATTGGAAAACATGTGACATTGAAGACAAACATGGAACCTTGAAGACTCATCACAGTTAAACTAGAAGGGAACCAGATGTCAGAGAACGAAAATGATTGTAGACCAAGGCTGTTATGGAATTAGAGTCCCATTTGATTATGGAATTAGAGTCCCATTTGATTTAGATGTCTCGAAGTTCTAGTGGAAGTTTGTTATATTTAATAGGCAGTTAAAAGCTTAATAGGTGTCATTAGAAGTAGTTTTCGAATTCCCCTCATGCTGGAGGAGGAATCTCGATCAGTTAGAATAAGAGCTCTATATATAGCTGAAACAACAATGTAATCAGGGTTGGAAAACTTTATAACAAAGCTTGTATTTGGCTTATGTAAGACTCATTTTCAGTAATATAATTTTGACTTTACTTCTCAGGATTCATGAAGGATTTCTTATGTTCAGAATATGTGATGTTGTCCTTTTCTTAATTCTTACAGTGGTATAGATGTATAATCACTCAGAATTCACTGAATGTGCTCTGATTTCCTGTATGCATTTATAAACTGTGTGGTTCCATATGAGTTGATGTTCTGAATGTCTAAATGCTGAATGCCCTGACTTCCATGTAAGGTTAAATTCACTGTTATATTGAGGTGTTGTTGACTCCATAAGCCCAATGGATAGTTGTTTAATGTGTTTCTAGCATTCATATTTTTCACACTTGTTCTATAAGAGTTAGCCATCTTATCTTTTATCAAAATCATTAATCCATCAAGAGAGAGCCCTCTCAGGTTGAGGAGGCTAGGCCTCAGCCTAAAGTAGGTTTGAAATAGTTACTTAGAGTCAACCTGACCAGCAGCCTATCAGGGTCTGATTTTGAGATAACACAACTGATAGTACACTGTCCCTCCATCTGTTCTCAACTGGGTCTCTGACTGAAATGACATGCATGAGTTATCCATGAGTGAATCTTCAGTTATCTGAAATACAGTAGTTACATGCATGCAAGCATTAACTAACTGAACTCTCATTAATTTAACAAACTATTAAATTAATCTAACTGGACTTGACTCGGTTAACTAAGACAACTAATTACAACTCACTCTTATCTCTTTAATTGATGGATAAATCCCTCAATCAAAGGAGAAACTGTTGCATGTCCTCACATGGACTTCAAGTTTGATTTTCCTTAACTAATTAACTCAAGAGGAATTAATTAATTAATTTTCAAACTGCTGTTAATATCAAATTCGAATTTTACTTCCCATGTTTAGTCCAGAGACTGACTAAAATAAGAAGGGATCCGAAATGTTGAGACTTTATAATCCTATTGCATCGTAGTGTAAAAACCTCACGCAATCAATTCTGCGAGTTCTCTAATTCTTCATTTAAGTCTGGTTGGCACAAAATATCCTTCCCCCAACTGATACGTCCATCTGCAATGGGATGAATCCAGTCTTCATCTCACACAGTGAGCTTATATATGTGATTGTTGTCTTCGTCATCATAGTCATCACAGACTGGCTCTAATCATCGCGTACCTTCAGCTGGATCCAATGGAACAACTACTCTAAGGTCATTCTTTTAAAATACCATGCTTCTCTTCTTCAAATTAATAATAGCATTCATGTTGAAAACCCAATCAATCCTGAGAAATTATGGGTATGGATCACTACCATCTACTATTTCAATAACTTCAAAATATGTGAGCACGCTAGCTCCTTCAATATCTACAACCACTCCATGTAGGTGACCCATCAAAATTATCTTTTGTTGGTTTTCCATGCGCAGTTAGATTGGCGACCACTGCAACTTAGGTTTCCCCATACGTTCCCAATTCTGTTTTGGAAGTACATTATCGTCACATCTCAAGTATAGAATTATATGGTCCATATAAAAATCACCAATTTGTGTTGTCAACCGCATTTCCCTACCAATCCTCTTCTTTCTTCGGTTCACCTTATTTACTGCATGTTATTCTGGGAGCAACTTGTCCTTACTAGCACAATTATCTATCAGTTATTGGAGTCCTTCAAGTTCCTTCTGGTCCATCAAAAGCTTCATGCAAGTATGTAGAAATGATTTCAGCACTGTGGGATCAAAGTTCTCCGTCGTAGTACTTCTTCATATTTATCTCTTCGTGGGACTATTGGTTTCTTAGTTTTATATGTAGAAGCACATGGATCCATAAAACTTTTCATTGCCTCCATAAACCTCTCATTTTCTCTGCATAAGTCAAATCCAACATTCTTTTCACTAGCCCTGCGAACCCATGTATCTGATTTACCTTCTACATTGTCTTCACCAATGCATATACCACTTCACGTTACTATATTGACACTAGGATTGTCTTTGCGTAGTTAGGATCGCATCATCTGAATGTTTTGCATTGTGTGTTGGTTCTTATTTTCTTGCATGTTTTCTATTAATAGAGGACACTTTTCTATAACATGATCAAGCTTTTTATAGTATTGACAAAAAGGATGAGTTGGATTCTTACAGTCACATGCAAAATGTCCCGGTTCTCTATAGTTGTAGCAGATGATCTAGCCTTGACCTCTTCCAGTGCCTCCTCCTCTTCCTCTTCCACGTCCTTGGAATCCTCTACGAGTCGTAGGTGAGCCTTGATCATTTTGCATGTAGGTTTCAACCTACATCCTATACATTGAGGTTGTATCTATCATCAAATAATAGCTTCATAAATCTCGTTCATCATGGCCAACTGATTTACAAAATTTGCAGAAGATTTTCTTTGGTGACTGCACAAACTTGTGTAATAGATAACAATTATCTGTCGTATGCATTCCTGTTACTTGGCAGATACTACACCAGATGCTTGAACCAGTGCTTGATCCAAAAGGAGACTCTGTTTCAGCGGTTGGGACCTCCAACAACTATATCATCCCAATACACAGGCCATTGATCCTTATAGTGGCCTACAGCCTTGCACTTCGTGCACCAAACTTTAGGGTGTAGTCCTAACTAAATCTCCTTTCCCTTCTTTAGATATTGCAATTCCATATGCATGCTTTCTAACTGTGACTGGGTCAGTTGGACTCCTTTATTTGTATCTGGATCGGTGAAGCCTCAAGCTTCATCACAATATCTAATTCTTCGGCTTGAGATCCAATCTTTTGTTGAAATAAAGGCAATCTTAAATGTGGTAATAGCGAAGCTATGTACCATTACTCATGTTGTTCATTTAAAATCTACATATTAGCTTGTCTTAGTAATCACTTCAACCTCTGATCCATATCCCACATAGACTCGTTAGCTGTTTGCTTGATCTCATTTATTTCCATAACACAATGAGCCTCTCATTTCAGCCTTCTAAAATTTTCATTTAATGTAGTCTTTGTCTCAGCCAACATAGTATTTGGATTGGTTGTGTTATATTTGATATACCATGCAAGCGCTCTATCCTGTAGGACTGTAACCAGTTGTGCTTTCTTTATTTCATTATCATTGATATACTGCACCTTCCACATAGCTTTGGCTATGAGCTAAAACTAATCAGGATCCTATGATCCCCGACCCTTGAATAAAGGCATTTTCGTTGTATTTTCCATACTGAAGAATGAAGGTGGAGGCGTAAGTGTATGAGGTGGTGATGAAAGTGGAGATGGGGTGGATGGATGTGGAATCCCAGAGGTTCCCTAAAATTTTGTCTACGGTGCACCTCCAGGTGTGTTAGTGCTGGTCCTTTCTTCTTCGCTGTCTAATTCACCCAACAATGGACTATACGCACCTTCAGTATATTTGTCCCAATCAGATCTGAATCTATTTCCACTTCACGTAGATCCTGTCTAACCTCTTTTAAGCATCAATTCAAAGGTATAAAAACCTTTTTGCACAACAACATTTTAATCCAAGTTTTTAGCGATCTCAGGTACTTACCTCTCGGACCCTTAAAGAATTGACGTTCAGCTTCGCTATAAGATAAAGACGTGTCAATTGCAATTTCAGGGATGTAACTTCCCAAAATATTATTGATCCAATAGTCAACAACCCTTGTGACCTTATAATTATACTCTTCAAGGCGCTTGATCGGTTTAGAAGTCCACATAATAGGATCATTGTGTTTCCATGTAGGTTCATTGTCCGCTAGCTTAGACAACCACTCATGTAATTCACAAGGGAACGATGAAAAGAAAATTGCGTGCTCTTCTGTGTAGAGATATCTCTGTAACCACCTTTCTTTGGACCAACACAAATTTTAATTTTCTTGACCTGCAAACTTGTGCAACTTATGATCTAACCACTTCTCAATTTATTTCCTAGTTGGATACCACATCACACAGCCCTCATATAGATATCGGTCCTCGTACCGGAACCATTTGTTGGCTTGAGAGGCTTGGACCCAGGTTCAGAGTTAGATGCGCTGGCCAACAAAAACCTTCACTACCTGTCCTTTCGGTAATAGCCTGCTTGGCACAGACTGTAGTCTTACCCGAGGCAGTGTTGGGGGATGCTAGAACCAGGTTTCTACATCCAGAAGGCTATGTGATGTAGCAGCAAGGCATTTGCTTAAATTATGACCGTATTTGGCCTTCATGAACCCTTATCTTCCAAATCACATACTTAAAGCGATTTCTACTTAATTATATCTACGAGCTTCGCTTAAGTGTTATAACATGTATAAGTTACTAAACCAAAGTAGATATGAAACTTTGGGATGCACTTAAAGCAATATAACAGAGAACTAAATCATAACTAAGCATAAAGACACATAACATGTATAAAAAAACATAGAACACACATATTTACTTCAAATTTGCTTGATTACTTCAGATCTTCAATACATACACATCTTTTGACCCTATGCACACAGCTGCAGGGCTCCGTGCACTCTGCTGTGGTCTTACCAAGGTCTTTGCACACTCAACTATAGGAGCCTTCCCCTTTGCCAAATACAAAATTACAGACAAAATAGACTCAAAACCCGATTGCTAAACTAAGACTTACCTCTAATGACTTCTAGATGACTCCCTTTTATATCTTTTACATTATATTACCATGGTTCACGAATCATGGGTGAAGTTCATTGCATCATCAAAACAACCCATCCTTTTACAAAATAAGGGGCTTTGACCTTCCTAAAATCCCCTTTTTACTATTAGCATTTTGCACACTCCACACCTAAAATTGCGAAGACTTTACAATAATACAAAATTCAAAACTTAGACATAATTGGACCTGGGGGTCCCCATCCCAACACTAGCGAAAATTTGAAAGTCAGCGCAGATAACATGTGGATGTATATTGCCGGTCTAGCCTTGCTCAGGACTAAGCTACGCATTTTATAGGACAAGTTGGATAGAGGTTCCAAATTAGTATACCTAGAAGCAATGGAGGAAAGAGTTTGTTTCGAGGAAGACATCATCAAATAATATGCAGACACCATTGCACACTACCAAGCATGGCATGAGTATGTCACCGAGGATCACGAAGAGGATGTTGATGAGCTGGTCTTTGTAGGTTTTAACCCCATACAGAAATTACCTGCATACGAATTCTAAAACACAGAAAATAAATAATTCGAGAGAAGAACACATAAAACACATATACACAGATATTTTCCCTGGATCCCAAAACCGAGACTACCAGCTTGATTTTTCATTATGTTCCTTTCAATGTTATAATACATATTTATACATGCCGAAGCATCCAATACCATGGACCGAAAACCATCGTGTCCAAAAAAAATATGCCAAAATCATGCACAAAACCATAGGTGGGTCCGCCCAACCTAACATAGGGTCCAAAACCAAAATTTTCTCGGGCGCTGCCTCGGACCCCATAAAGTGGGGTTATGGGTGCACCTCAAATCCCCTGTTAACTACGTGGAAAGAATATAACACAACCCAACATTCTCCCACTTGTTGTTTTCTTTCTACAGGGGGCCACAAGAGAGCTTAGTAATTTTTCTAGCCCTGAAATGCCCATTGTTTCTCTACACCAAGAGAACTTCTCAGAGCTCACAGATTTTGTCAATGCATCTGCAATATTCTTCAAAGTGTCCACCTTTATTAGCAACACCTTTTTGTCTTCTATCATATCCCTCACAAAGTGATACTGAACATTAATGTGCTTTCTCTTTGAATGATATGCAGGGTTCTTTGCCAAGAAAATTGCACTTTGGCTATCACAGTATATCCTTATTGCTTCCTGTACTAACCCCATACTTGAACACAATCTTTGCAACCAAACTGCTTCCTTGCTTGCATGAGTGGCTGCCATGTATTCTGCCTCTATAGTTGATAGTGCCACTACAGATTGTTTCTTACTCATCCAAATGACTTCACCTCCAAATAGTTTAAACACATACCCACTTGTAGATCTTCTCTGATCCAGATCTCCGTGAAGAAATGTTGTCTTCACATCCATCTGTTCTACCTCAAAATCAAAAGTAGTAGCGATAGATAAAAGTAATCTAATAGAAGTTACCTTGGTAGCAGGAGAAAAAATATCACCAAAATCAATTCCCGACACTTGGGAATAACCTTTTGCTACCAACCGAGCTTTGTATTTCACCACTTTTCCTTTTGCACTTGTCTTCTTTTTGAACACCCATTTGCTGCCAATGGGTTTCCTTCCAGCCGACAACTCCACTAGATCCCAAGCCTCATTTTTGTGCAAAGATGCCATTTCATCAACCATGGCCTCTTTCCAGAGTTTTCCATCCTTTGAATCCACTGCTTCCTTCACAGTTCTGGGATCATCATCAGTAATATACAAAGAAAAATTTGAACAAAAAGCAGATATACTATACCTTTCTGGCTGCCTTCTTTCTCGAACTGATCTTCTCACAGCTGGAGTTTGTGGCTCTTCATCTTCTGATTCCTCCTCTACTGTAGAGTCTGATTCTTCCTCCTTTAGCTCAAACTCTATCTTCTTAGATTCCTTTGGTTGGAATTCATGTTTAATAACATATTTCACCTCTCTGAACACCACATCTCAACTGTACATAACCTTCCTTGTTGCTAGGTTCGAAAGCTTATAACCCTTTAAATCATCCTTATACCCAATAAAGATGCACTTTTCAGATTTACTATCCAACTTTGTTCTTTTTTCCTTTGGAACATGTACATATGCATCACATCCAAATACCCTTAGATGTGAAAGAGAGGGTTTCTTACCAGTCCATACCTCTCGTGGAGTCTTATCCTCCAACGCTGATGAAGGTGACCTATTGACTAGGTAACATGCAGTATCCACTGCCTCTGCCCTGAATTCCTATCCTAACCTGGTACCACTGAGCATGCTTCTTGCCCTTTCCATCAACGTCTTGTTCATTCTTTCCACAACTCCATTATACTGAGGTGTATATGGAGTAGTCTTCTGCATGCTATACCACACTTCTTGCAGAATTATTCAAATTCCTTACTGTAAAACTCTCCACCATTATCTATCCTCAACACCTTTATCTTCTTCTCTGTATGGTTTTCCACTAGAGCCTTAAATTCTTTAAACCTATCAAAGACTTCAAATTTCTTCTTAAGGAAATATATCCATGTATTCCTTGAGAAGTCATCTATAAATGATACATAGTACATAGACTTACCCAGTGATGGAACCTTCACAAGTCCAAACACATCACTGTGCACAAGCTCTAATATATCTTTCGCCCTCTTACCACCAGAGGGGAACTGACCCGATTCTGCTTCCTGTATACATAGTTTTCACATAAATAAAAATCCAGAGAGCTATTACTCATATCTTCTGCCTTTACCATGAAGTATTCGAAGGCCCTTCTCTCCAATATGTCCAATCCTTTGATGCCATAGCATGGTCTTTTCTCCAGAGACCACTAGATTTTCTGCTCCACTTTCAGGAACCACGGAACTATTGCACTGATTAACAACAGTGCTACCTTGCAGCTTATACAGAGTTCCAATCCAAACTCCCCGCATCAATACCAGTGCTCCCTGAACCATTTTGCAGGTATCCTTCTCAAACACTATTTTTACACCTGCATCATCCAACTTGCTTACATAAATTAGATTTCTGGCTAATGCAGGAATATGTAGAACACCTGGAAGCGTTCTAACCCTTCCACCTTGCAACTTCAATTTTAATTTTCCACGACCAATGATTCTAGCCTTCCTATCATCCCCCAAGAAGACATCACCACCATCATATTTCTCATACTCGCAGAACCACTCTCTATGGGGAGTGAAGTGAAAGGATGCACCTGAGTCAATCAACCATGCCTCATGATCTACATGTGTACTTGAAGAAGTCAAGTACACATCCCCACCTTCATCTGAGGTGGTTTTTGCCTTTGCAGAAGGAGCCTCATCAGATCCCTTTCCTTTGTCAAGAGCTTTAGATTTACAGTCCCTTTTGAAGTGGCCTTCCTTTCTGCATTTCCAGCACACCACCTTTACAGGTTTTCCTGGAGATTTAGATCTCCCACTCGATGACTTATTTTTGTTTCTGTTCTGGGGCTGTCCTCATACAGACAAGGCATCACCATTTTGGCTATCCATATTTTTCCGTCTCATCTCCTCCGTCAGCAAAGCTGAGACTATTTCATCAATCTGCAAGGTAGTTTCATTGCTGCCTATTGCAATAACCAGACTATCCCACGAATCTGGTAGAGAACACAACAAACTGATGCACTTATCTTCATCTGAAATTTTAATATCAACAAATGCTAACTGACTTACCACAATATTAAATGCATTCAGATGCTCTGTCACCAAGTCTCCATATTTCATCCTCAGATTATACAGCTTTTTCTGCAGGAACAGTTTATTCACAAGAGACTTAGGTTGGTACAAAATCCCTAACTTGTCCCACAAAGCCTTCGCCGTAGCTTCCCCTGATACATTCAACAATACTGAATCTGAGACACACAATCGTATTGTGCTCTTTCCCATCCAACTTCTTCCATTCTTCATCGGACACTCCGTTGGTTTAGTACCTGGATCTACCGTGATCCACTGATCTTTATCCATCAACAGATCCTCCATCTTGAGTTTCCACAACTCAAAACTCTGACCATTAAATTTCTCGATCTCTATCTTTCCACTTCTCCCCATCTTCTTTTACCACCAGAATTGATCTCGCAGATCTCCCACTGAACAAGGTCTACCATAGGCTCGAGCAAAACCCCTCAGCAACAAAGGCGTCCCCTTGAAGCCAAATCTACTCTGATACAAAATGTAGGTTTTAACCCCGTACAGAAATTACCTGCATACGAATTCTAAAACAAAAAAAATAAATAATGCGAGAGCAGAACACATAAAACACATATACAGAAATATTTTCCCTTGGATCTCAAAACCAGGACTACCAGCTTGATTTTTCATTATGTTCCTTTCAATGTTATAATACATATTTATACATGCCGAAGCATCCAATACCATGGGCCGAAAATCATGCACAAAACCATAGGTGGGTCCGCCCAACCTAACATAGGGTCCAAAACCAAAATTTTCCGCGGAGTTTCCCCAGACCCCATAAAGTGGGGTTACGGGTGCCCCTCAAATCCCTTGTTAACTACGTGGAAAGAATATAACACAACCCAACATTCTCGGAAGCAATGGAGGAAAGAGTTTGTTTTGAGGAAGACATCATCAAATAATATGTGGACACCATTGTGCACTACCAAGCATGGCATGAGTATGTCACCAAGGATCACGAAGAGGATGTTGATGAGCTGGTCTTTCCATAGTTGCCTGAGTCTTAGTGTTGTCTTTTCAAGCTGACTCAAGCCTATTTTGTCCCACATGGATATATGTGGAAAAAGTATTTTGTAAACATGCTATAAAGTGAAATTCCAAGTGTCTTCAGTGGAATGAAAACAGTCGTATGTAATGTAAAGATTTATGTAATGAGTTGAAGAGTCATTAGGGTAGTCCAAGAGTCACAAAGGGGAATGTCAAGGGTCACCCCACCCTTTGTTATAAATATAACTCATAGAATGGGCTTTTTGGAGCCAAGATTTTTCTAGGTATTACTTAGAGAGGGCTTGGAGAGTATTTTGACAAGCCTGGGCTTCTCCACAGTGCAAAGAGAGTACATCTCTTTGGAGGAGTAGACGGTGTTGACTGTAACGTTTCACTATTGGGGCTAGTGGATGTCATGGTTATATGTATGGATGGAACTTTCACTTGATATAATATAACAAAGCCAACACGTGTTCATGCAGATGTTGTTATTGTAGTTCGACTATTATAGTTACGTTAGTAATGTATGTTTTTTAACTTACGCATTTGTGTATGAACTATTTCGTATACAATTGCATGAATCTTATTGAAGTCATGTTGTTGGTTTAATCCATCACTTTGGATTTTTGACTATTCTACTTTCCAGCTTGTGATGTCATTCAGCTCATGTGTTCCTTTTAGGTTTGTTATGAAACCAGCTCACTAAAAGATAGAAAAGATATATCAATGACTTAGAAACCAGCCTCTTCGAGGGGGTAACCTCCTTTACATTACACAAATGAACAATGCTTAGATGATACAAATGACAAAACCTCTTTTCTATATATAGGAGTCTAAGGGTTTAGAATATAACCAAATTTGGCCTAAAAATAATAATATAAGGGCACAAAAATAACAATAGTGGGCTTCTATGGGGCACAATAATAACAATATCGGTACAATAGGGGCACAAAAATAACAATAAGGGATACAATGACAATAGTGATGGGGGAATCACTAGTCTTATAGGAACCTAACATGCCCCTTTACTTCAAAAAAATGTTGTGCTCAGCTTGAGTAGTTCTGGATGCTTTTGTATAAAATTCTCATCCTCCCATATGGAATCTTCAGCGGGTAAGTTCTTGCACTTGATGAGATACTACGAAATTGATCGATTTCAAAGTTTTCGAGTTCTTGTTTCTGTGACTGTTGCAAGTTCTAATATGATTTTTATTTCCTCATCAAGTTCTAGTAATATTGTTTGAACTGGGAGCTTGTCACCTATAACCTTCTTTAAGCATGAAACATGGAAAACAGGGTGCACTCAGGAAGCTGCAGGAAGCTCCAATTTGTATGCCATAGTACCTATCTTTTGCAACACCTTGTACGGACCATAATACTTTGGTGATAATTTATTATCCTTCTTAGCTTGCTTGAGGGATGTTTGTTTATATGGTTGTAGCCGTAGGAATACCCAATCACCTAGATTAAAACTTCTTTCACTGTGATGTAGATTTACCTGTTGTTTCATTCTATTCTGCGCCAAATTGAGGTTATCCTTTAAGAGTTGGAGAAATTTGTGTTGATGCTCGATGTGATCTAGCAACTGCTTGAACCTTAGAATTTTCTCTTAAATATGATGTCATGGATGGTGGATGATATCCATAAAGTGCCATAAATGGGGTCATTTTTGTTGCAGTATGGAAGTGTTATACCACCATTCAGCCAAAGGCAACCATTTGACCCATTGTGCCTGTTTATCAGATACAAAGCAACGAAGATATCCTTCCAAACATTTGTTTACTATATCAGTTGGTCCATGAGATTGAGGATGATAAGATGAGCTATGAGCTAACTGAGTACCAAGACAATAAAATAATTCTGTCCAAAAATTTCCACGGAAAATGATATCTCTGTCGCTTACAATAATCTTTGGGTTTCCATGTAGCTTTTGAATTGTTTCCATAAATGCAATAGAAACTGTACTCGCTTTAAATGGATGAGATAATACACAAAAGTGTGCATACTTGGTAATTCTGTCAACTACCACCATGATAACACTCTTTCCTTTGGACTTCGGTAAACCTATGATAAAATCCATTGACACCTCCTCCCAACGTTGGCTTGGAATGGATAAAGGTCATAATAGACCTGGGGTCTTAATTGTTTCAACTTTATCTTGTTGGAAAACCAAACATTCTGTCACACACTTTTGAATATCTGATTTAAAACCTTTCCAAAAAAAATCCTTCTTAACCCTATGGTAAGTTTTTGTAAATCCTGAATTCCCTCCTAAGGGAGAGGTGTGCAATTTCCTAAGAATATTTTGTTTGAGTTGGGAATTCTTACATAGGTATAACTGATCTTTGTACCATATCAAATCATTTTTCTAGCTAAATGTATCAGAAGTACTGGGATCTTGTTGTAACTTTTGAATGGGTGCCCACACTTCTTCGTCATTCTTCCATAAATCCCTTGCTTCATTTATCCAATCTGGTTGGATAATAGAAATGGCGCAAATAAATTCTTCCACATCCTCATCCTTTCTCGAGAGTGCATCTGCCACAACATTTTGCTTCCCTTTTTTGTAGATGATTTCAAAGTCATAATCCAACATCTTTGTGACCCATTTTTTCTTCTATTCTGAAGATAATCTTTGTTCTAAAAAGTATTTAAGACTATCATGATCTATTTTTACCTTTAAGTGTCTTCCCATTAAATAGGATCACCATTTCTTAAGTGCATGTAGTATTTCCAAGATTTCCTTCTCATAAATAGCTTTATGTAAATACTTTCCCTTGATTGGACGACTTCTGAAAGAAATGGGTCTTTCTTCTTGCATTAAAATGGCACCAATTCCATTTCCTGAGGCATCACATTTCATAATAAAGGTTTTTGTGAAGTCCGTGTTGGGTACGAGATCCCCCAAGGGAAGTTTTGGGGCTAAAAGCCTAGTTTTTGGCTGAAAAGTGTAAATACGATGTAAAGACTCCGCATTTTGTGGGCACGGAGCGTGAAGTTGTAATTGAGTTATAGGGTTGTTTGCCCTCAATTTTGTAATGTAATGTCAGCTTTAGAGATCTACCCATGGTCCATGGACCATGGGATTGTATAAATAGAGAAGGCTCTAAGTAGTTGAAATAATAGAAGAAAAATGGAGGAATGATGAAGAATTGAGTCTTGTTTGAAGTGTAGAGTCGAGTCTTTGGATCGTAAATTAGGAGAAGGCTCTGCAGCTGAGTGTGCAGAGGCCTAGTAGTCCACAACTGAGTGCACAGGGCAGGTTGAGTTTGTAACCATTGAAGCATTAATAAAGAGAGGTTTTATACCATTCCTGTGTATTCATTTACTATTTTCTGCATTGAATGTATTGGGTATAAATTACATTTTTGTTGTTTATATGATGCACAAACATATATGATTGTGTTGATTAAGTAAATGTGAGATAAAGTATCTGTTACGCGAAGGTAACTAACATCTGTGCAGATCACTGCCATAGCAGCGCGAAAGCCTCTAAACTCCTGGTGAGGGCTACGCAAAGGCGGTTATAACAGATCGAGAAGGTATCGTAGGTCAGGATCGTGTGCGAAGTGAGCTGCATGAAGGTATTCATAGTTGGACTAAATCGACCCCTCAGACATATCTAGGGTGCAGAAACTTGGTTCCAGCATCCCCCCATACTGCTTCAGGTGAGACTTTAGTCTATGCACTATGGGCTGATGCTGAAAGGGCCAGTAATTAACTCCGAACCTAGGTCAGGCCCCATCAAGCCAACAAATGGTTCCGTTGCCGGGATGAGAATCTGCATAGAGATGTCTGATGTCGTATCATTGGAATCCAACTAAGAATGAAATTGAAGGTTGGTTGGACAGGAGGATTCACGATTTTGCGGCACAGGAGAAGAAGAATCTGCGACTAACAAAAGAAGAGTGGTTAGATTGCTACCTGTACATAGAAATCCACAAGATTTTTTTTCGTATCTTTCCCTATTAAGCTGTACGAGTGGATCGCGAAGCTAGCAGATAGCCAAGGAAGGTGGAAGCTCGACAATCCTATTGTGTAGACCCTAGAGTTGGTGGGTAGATTGGAAGCATTGGAGGATCAGATCACACGTGATGTTGATCATTAGCTCGATCAGATTATAGAAGGATTCATTACTGAGTTCGCGGTAGACACTTCAGTCAGCTATAGCGAGGCAGAGAGATTCTTTCTCAAAGGACCACGAGGTAAGTGCATAAAGTCTCTGAATACTTGGATTAAAATGTCACTATGCGAAAAGAGGGTTATGAAACTACCTTGATGTTTGGGGCTACATTAAGTGGAAAAACTTACCAGAACGAAAGAAATAAGGGACTAGAAACTAGCCCCTTGATTTCACCTCCGCAAGGGGACGAGGAAGAACTCACGAAGGTCTTGCCGTGAAGTGCGATCCATTTGATAAGGCAAATAATTCTGCGAATACCACCCCCACCCACACCACCACCAGTTTCATAGATTTCACCTCCATCTTTACCCATACCACCTCCGCCACCACCGCGAGTCAATATGGCAAGCATGATAAAGTTGCCTGTGTTCAAGGGAGTGGGAAATGAAGATACAGACCAGTTTTGGTTCGTGGTAAGAGCCATATGGGAAGCGTAGGGAGTTACAGATGAAAATATAAAGAAAACGACACTGGTTAGTGCCCTGCAAGACTACATGCGGACCTGGTATATTAAGCACTCCAATGATAATCCAAATGCGAGAATCGTGGATATTCAAGCAGCGGTAAACAGAGAATTTAGCAAGCCGAAGTTTGAAGCATAGTCGATCATTGGGTTCAAAGAAATCACGATGCTACCAGGAGAAACTCCTGGGAGTTGGATCAAAGGTTGAAGTGTACGATTCGTGAAGCTAATATGAATATGATGGATGGACAACATCGCAAATGGTTTGTAGCATCGCTAACACCACATTTAAGGAGCGCACTATCACAACAGAAGTTAACGACTCAGGTAGAGGCCTTAGAGATTGTGATGAGGCTGCATGAGACCCCAATGCAGGATCCTATCTTGGGAGTTCAACAGATCCATGCACAGTTGAAAAACTTATGCCTTGAGATGGAGAGTTTGAAACAGGACAGGACAACCTGACTGGAAGTACGTGAAGAGGTGTGGTGCATAAAATGCAAGGGTCAGGGTCATGATAAGGACCATTGCTTGGTTTTTGCAAATTACCTTGCAGGGGGAGGACCGATGTTGTTAAGGCCGGAAGCACAAGCAGGACCTAGCGCAGCGCCTGCTTTGTGGTGCACGATTTGTCACACAGGAGGGAAACACGCTACAAACAACTTCCATTTGTTACAGAAGTATACACAAAATTTGCAGCAATTGTTCTGTAACTTTTGTAGATCAGTGGGACATGACGAGCGCAATTGTAGAAGCTATGAGTTAATGATGGATAGAACTCCCATCTACAGAGTTTAGGCCGAAACGCAACCCCTAGACTAGAACACAGGAGTGGCGCGAACAAGATTTCAGGGGTGCAGACGAGGCCAAGGTGGAGGAGGACCTCGAAGAGGTCACAGATAGCTGATATGCTACAATTGCGGAGGGATAGGCATTATGCCCATGATTGTACGAACATAATGCATCCATCATGTCTGTGTTGTACCTTTTTTTATCATGAGGCAGAATATTGTCCTATGCTGATAGCTAGGATACACAACAAGGGAGCGTTATTGCCTCTTTCGACTCAGAACCTGCAGATGATGAGGTCTAAGCCACGCGAGGAAGATCTGAATGTGAACATTGTGCTCTGAAATGGAATCACAACGAGAGATGATAAAGGAAAACAACTCGAAGGTAGTACTTGGGTTCGCAAAGCTCTGGTGAAAGAAGCAGAGTTTGATTTGGAGCGCACTAAGGAACCTTCATGGAAGCTATGAAGAGCTTCACTGATGCCTCCACTTCAGGAAGCAAAGATAGACCGAAGCCGGAAATGGACCCATCTATTCTTACAACATTCCTGGTAACATGTATGAAGTTACTGTGCGACAGTAAAGCTATAAAAGGATTACAGTAACTCATTAAGAGATGTGCTAGGATCGCGCCAGGAGAACTGCACGTAGTCTGGAAGATTGGAAAGCATAAGCCGTAGTCAGAATATATGATTGGAGAATATGAGATGGACCAAGTAATTCTAGATTTAGGATTGGACACGAATGTTCTACCTAAGCAAACATGGGAGCGCATGGGGAGACCTATGCTGCAATGGTCTCCTATTCAGATGTGAATCACGAACCAACAAAAAATAATACCCATGGGGAAATTGCAGGGAATCACTGTGGATATTGAGGGAGTGATCAAACTAGTAGATTTTGAAGTAATAGAGATTGTTGATGATAGCAATCCCTATCCCGCGCTCTTAGGTATTGATTGGGCTACTGAAATGAACGGGGTGATTAATTTGAAGAAGCGCAAGATGATTTTTGAAAAGAAGTCACTATGCGTAGTTATATCTCTGGACCCTGCTAAAGGATCGTGCTATATAGAGCCGGTGCGTGACTATGAAAGTGACGATGATTTGGACTGCATCTACAAAATAATTGTGTGAGAGCAAGGTTGGGTAAATCCCATCACGAATGAACAGATCTCATGGGAGCATGAAAGCTCCTGTACATCAGATTCTGATGAGGAGATAGAGCGATGGCAGAATTGGTTACATGAGGTAACCACGCTGAACTGTAATATGATGAAAAGATCGTTGCACTGCATATCGATGGAAGTGATGGATTTGCCTACTTATGATGGGTTAAGTGAGGTAGATGCTTTCCTAGATAAGTTTGAAAGGGAGGTGCCA